>JAUMJL010000367.1:1200000-1800000 GCA_033558185.1 Dromococcyx pavoninus | reverse complement strand
TCTAAAACAACGTAGTGAAAAAGCCAAAGCAGTTTTATGTTCACTTTTTCAGACGTAGGACACTGCTTTACCTTCTTGGAATCAGAATGCCTATTTACTGCCCTTCGGCCAAACAGACTACTCAGGCCTTAAATCAACACGATTTCTAATCCACAATCCGAACGGTAAACTCTGCAACTGTTTCTCTGGGTCTGATCTGGCCCCAGGGACACAAATTTGCATGCAACTTCTAAGTTTGTGAATAGTCCCTAGGTTTAAAGTTGCACACGTGCTTAAGTGCTTTGTTCAGTCTGGGTCTAAGACAGCTACTTTAAAATGCAAACAGAAGCCATGTAAGGAATAATGCTGCTAAAAACAATTTTCCTCTGTAAATATCATGGCAAAGGAAAAAAATTAACTAAATAAACAGCGATTCCTTAAAGCACATATTGACCAAACAGTAGGTAAAGAGCAGATAAAAAGCCATCAGCCAATATTAATGCATGCCACTGCACTTAAAAGGACAGAATCAATTTTACTTAAAAATAATAAGCTTGAACTGCATCCAAGATTCTTTGTACACTATTGCGGGTAAAAGTATCTGTGGATATAAACAGCAAGCAAGCTGTCACAGCTCTCAGAGTAAGACTGGCCCCTATTCTTCACCTACTTTATTTTGCGGATTTGAAAGTTGTTATTTATGCAATTTCATTTGTCAACCCTGTATAAAATGTGATCACCTCTACAGTTCTTGTGTGTTTTTTCCATAAAAAAAACCCTCTCAGTATAAAATATTGCAAAGCTAGCACTACTGAAAAATGTGCTAATGAATATTGTGCTTTCTAAAATTACTTCTGATTTGCTTTCCAATAGGCTAGGATTCAAGTTGAACACCAATATTTCTTTAAGCAGTTATGAAGAATACTTTTCAGGTTTCCATCATTTGTGGAAAAAATTACACTGAAAGTGATTGTTAATTCAACTCCTCTTTGAAAACAAACATACAATAATCAACATTGAACTGGGGCAGAAAAAATTAACATCCCTGACACTATTTTTCATTTGGGGAACATCCCACTAATAATGCTAAAAACACTTAAAAGTAACTATGCACAGTTCACAAGAAACAAAATCAGATGTAGATTTTATAATTTAAATTGCTCATAAATATCAACACTGATGGGCTAAAGGCTTGTTCTCATTTACTAACATTTCAAGACAGAATTAAGATTGCACTGTATGGTTCACACTAATACCTTGTGAAGAATTTTTTCCCCAAGCTTGTTATACATGTGCTGTACAAGTTAAAGGGTTAAGTAACCATTATATTCTAAAGAGCAAACTGTTTGCCTTAGGGCCATCTCCTCCTTACTCCTGATGAATTGCTTGACACTTCATGTATCATACGTTACTTTTCACTAGGAAGTAACATTTGGTTCCAGTCATGGTGTAAGACCTGACTCTGGAAGTATGAAGCAATGTAGTACAGACTAAAAAAATTAAAGTACATCATCATCTGCTCAGTAGTCTACACCTAAATAGTGATATACTAATTTATAAATGTTTGTACTCGAATAATGGTCACAGACACGTACAAAGAGAATTTCTATAGTGAAATTAATAAAAGACCATCTGTGAGAATCAATTTTCTGAGCGACAAGACCCTTTTCTTGTCCAGAATGAAAGAAATGCTAGTGTTATTGAGTGCTTTACATGAAAAATGCTTGATAGAAATAAGCTAAACACAAGCATAACACTTAGTTATTTTTAAAAAGAATCATAACAAACCAGATTCAAGTAGGAACAGCCCAACAAGTATCTGTCGGAAACCAACCCAGGCTTCAGCACAAAGGTACAGTATTGATTATTTTCAGTGCATTCTGCAGAGGAAAGGAGGTGAAACTCCTGCTTGGAACAACAGCGGGAAAGCAGAAGCAGAAATAGTGGCATCGACTTCTGCTTTAATTTTTTTGTCACAAAACATTGTGATACTTACTTCAAACACAGCCCCAGATGTGTCGTCACTTGTGTGTGTCAGAACTTGCTCAGTAAGTACAAAGGAAAAAAAAATGTATCTGCTTGCCAACACTCTACTCTTCCAGGCTGTTCAAAAGCCAAATTAATGACTTCTGCAAAAATCTCTATAAAACCATGCTATCCAAAGATACCGTATTAACTTTGTGAACTAAAATATTTCAATAAATACTTCAGAGTGGTTTACAAAGCTTTTCAAACATTACAAGAGACAGCAAACAATGTTTTATAATTAAAAGGATTTGAAGTTTTTATTAGGCAGAGATTGAGCTTGAAGAGTTAGAATTACGATTTTCTCTTAATTTTAAATATATTTTCTCTTGCTGTCTTGCTTCCTAGCAAAACCTGTGCCTCATGAATAAGATTTATGTAATCCTGTATTGCATAACTTACTTACCAAGTTTCAGGATATAAATGTCTCCCTGTAAAATGACAAGCTACAAAGTCTAAACTCGGGTGAACAGGCCTGGAACCGTGTGCTGCTCCTTTGTGGAGCACGATTACTCTCATTAACTAAGCACTGATGCTTCTATTGTGGAGTACTAAAGAAGAAATGTGATTTGAAAACAGAATCTACAGACAAGATCTGGCCACTGAGGAAAAAGGACCAGGTGTGAAAGCACAGCTTCTGGGTGGAGGTTCTGCTCCTGGGCTTGGCCCAAACACCTCTGTGATCTTAGGCAAACTGATCCTAAGACATAAGGGGTTTCATGTGTGCTGCTAGCGCTTCACACCTCTGAATAGTCCATGCACCTTCCCTTCTCTCTTCGGTGGATGGGAAAATAAATGATTCCTTACCAGAAAGGTAAAGCAAGTGTTAATTAATAAACATTTATGAACCTCGTGAGACTGCAGAAGCTCTGGACTGTAGGGTACATCATAAGGACCAAACATGAATTTTAATCAAAATACTTCTATTAGACGAAGGAAGTGGCCAGTGTAACAACAGGTACCAGAACATAGAGGAGAAAGGATGCCTTTTTTGAACACATCACATTCAAAAATTTCAGCTGGTGTAGAAGAGAAAATTTGCTCTTCCTGTGGGAAACAGAGGACAAGAAGAATGCTTAGGAGACAGACTTCAGAGGAGTCGGGGGGAACAGGAATAGATGGGCCCATGCAGAAGGGTACAGAGCTCAGGAATGTAGATTTTTCAAACACAGCTGTCAGCAAAGAGCTACAAAATACGTTTACAAAACAGAAGTCTGATCTCTCCCCAGTCAGCTTATTTAACAGCCTGTTTATTGTTACCAATAAGCCCAGTGAAGTGAAGATCCAATGTGTGAAGTTCCTTCTGCAGACTCTGCCCTTTAAATCCTATCGTACAGCCAATGAACACGGTTCTGTGGGTTTTACTGAAGAGGTTTTTTGCTTAAGTGAAAAATCACATTAAATACACGTTGAAAAGTTGAAACTTCCCCCATTACGAAAAGCCAAAGGGCTTGTATGCATGTATACACCACAATTCAGTTTTCTGGTTTACAGAATTATTATCTGGTTATTCTATTAAAAAGGATAAAAGACACACCAAAGATCCCCAATACGTCAGCATTATTCTTTATGTGTGCTGAGTGAACCATGTCCACTGGAAGGCTTATAATGATGAATAATTAAATGAGTACCATAACGCAGAAGGTGGCCAGATTAAGATTGTCCAGGCAAACACGATTCCTAATTTCAGAACCTGGCTTTGGAGCCTTTCCTCTTTCTTTTCCCTTCTCTCAAACATGCAGCTTTCTGCATTAGCAAGATGGTCACATATCTGGGACCGTCAGTGGCATTCACAGAATGCTCAAAACTTGCAGCCAGTTTTCTTTCCCACCTAAGAATTCACTTAATTGAAGACTTCCAAAGCTATCTTTGGCATCTGACTTTGAACAATGGTGCTTTGTGATTTATCTGTCGTAGACTGTTATCCAGCTATATGTTTGCACATTTAGCTGACCCACCGTTAGCTAAAATAATTAAATCTTGCACATGTTTGTATTTTTGGTTTACTACCCCAACCAGAATTAACACTCTTTTTCTAATTACAACAGCTTAAAAATGAAGGAGAAAATGAAAAAGCTAAAATGAGGACAGCCCTTATAAACACCAATAGCTGATGAAATATCTTTTATCCACTCCTTTATTCATATGAGACCATAAAAGGGCCAGAGGACTGATGGGATTTTTTTGGTTTTGTGTCTTTTTTTTTAAAAAAATAGAAGCATTCCTGAAAGATCAAAAAAACCCTCGCTAATTCCAAACTGCCGCAACTGAAGTGACCAACTGAAGCACACACCAAATGGAATAGTGTAATTAAGACAACTTATTTCATAGATACGAAGTTCAATCTTTTGAAGGCAACGCATGTGTTGATTTAGCTACAAAAGGAATTCAGAAAAGGATTCCAGGAAAAAAATGCGTTAGGATATAAAGGATAACAGCTTTTTTGCACTTCCCTTAGAGCTGCGTTTTTGGCTTGTAGAGACCTCTGTACAGGAAAAGGTCACGTTCACCTATGAGTAATAAACACACTTGGAAAGTTTGCTCACGTGAGAGCTCAACTGGGTTCCAGCCTCTCAGTAGTTGAGAGGGAAAAGACACTCCCAAAACCCAGGATGGGCTGTTTAAACCCAGGAGGAAAGAAATCTTGAATATTAACGTTTAACACAAAAATACAGTATTTGTGTAGCTCATGAAAACTTGGGGGGCTGAGCTAAACCTGAGAATTCACCTTAAATAACAAGTACAGTGAAAGCGCAGGGTTCTCGAAGACTCCTCATGGTAAAGCCACGATATTCCCGTCAGTTTCTCTGTGATTTTGTGAACTTTCACGTATGTTTCAGGAACTCCCTGTGATCACAGAAACCTTTACCAAAGTCTTTACGAGGTACCGAATGACCATCACCTAAACGCCCAAGAGTCCTAACGGAAAGGGAAACGCCTTCAGTTAACACACCAAATCCTCAGCAACCCGAGGCGCGAAGCAACCCCGCCCCTTCGGGGGCCGTGAGGGGCCGCGGCGGCCGCTCCGAGGGCCGTTTTCCCGCCGTCGCACGCGCGCGCGCGCTGCTGCCGCGGGCGGGCCGGGGCCGGGGCCGAGGCCGCCTCCGGGCTCCTGCTCAGCCCCTGCCCCGCCGGAGCCGGGGCCAGGCGGCCGCTCCGAGGGCACGATTGCGGGCGCCATTGTAGCCGGCGAGGGGCTCCGAGTCCAACCGCACCAGCCCAGTGCTAAACCACAGCCCTGAGCACCTCATTCCCGGCTTTCATACACCCCCCGTCCCCTCCGGTAAAGCACTCACGGGCTCCATCTCCCACGAAGCTCCCGACTCAGAGGCCGCTTCTGCGCCGTCGTCCTCCCTCGCTCCCCGGCGGGCGGCTCCGTCCCCTCAGGGTTTAACGGGCTGGGGGGGAGGGTGACAGGGCTGATTGTCCGCCCCGCCGCACCTGGGGCCGCTTTGCCGCCACCCCCGGTGTCCGCCCCGCGGCCCCGCTCAGCTGCGGGGCTTCCTCAGCCGCTCCGAGCCCCGCCGGGCTGCGAAGGCACTTGGGACGTGGCGGCGGTGCTGGGGCTTGGAGAGGACACTGCGGTGAGGAACGCGGTCCTGAGGGGACTGGGCCCGCTCTGCACCTCTAGTCCTGTGTGCAGCCTTGGGCGCCGCAGGATGAAAAGGACATCAAACTGCTGGAGAGGGTCCAGAGGAGGCCACAAAGCCGGTGCAGGGTCTGGAGGGGAAATCACATGAGGAGAGGCCGAAGTCACTTGGTCTGTTCAGCCTGGAGGAGACAGAGGGGACCTCATAGCCCTTCAGTGCTTTCTCACAAGGGGAGGAGGAGGAGCAGGCGCTGAGCTCTCCTCTCTGGTGACCAAGGACAGGACCAGAGGGAATGGCAGGAAGATTTGCCAGGGGAGGGTTAGGTTGGACGTTAGGAAAAGGTTCTTCACCCACAGGGTGCTGGAGCACTGGAACAACTCCCAGGGAAGCAGTCACGGCGCCAAGCCTGACAATATTCAAGAAGCATTTGGACAGTGCCCTGAGACACACGGTGTGAATGTTGGAGTTCCGCTGTGAGGACAGGCTGAGAGAGCTGGGGTTGTTCAGCCTGGAGAAGAGACGGCTCCAGGGAGACCTCATAGTGGCCTTCCAGTACCCGAAGAGGCCTAAAAGAAAACTGTAGTGATAGGATGAGGGGGAACAGCTTTAAATATAAAGGGGGAAGAGTTAGATTAGACATGAGGAAGAAATTCTTCACGATGAGGGTGGGAAGGCACTGGCACAGGTTGCCCAAACCATTCTTTGATTCTATGTAGGGACAGGATTTGGACTCAATGATCCTTGTGGGTCCCTTACAACTCAGGTCATTCTCTGATTCTGGGAAGTCTCTGGCAGGACAGGCTCCTCTCCAGAGCCCACACTGCCGAGGGAGAGTGCTCAGACCCCTTGGGCAGGGAGTGGCCTTTCTTGTCAGTCTGCATTTGCACAGAAAGGGTTTCATGAAAAGTCAGAATTTACCTTCTAAACAGGTGTAGTGTGGAATTGATCCCACATAAGTGCATGGAGTTACATCAGTGTAAAACTTGGGCAAGTTACAAGAGAGTTAATCTGTTCCTCCTCTTCTTCTAGAGGCTTCCACATCTAAGAGGGACCACCGATATGGTCAGGAGCAGAAAAATGACAAGTTGTCTGAATTCCATCTTCCCAAGAAGTTGTACTTATTTGGAATGGTGACTCCAAGGTATGAATCCTATAGACCACTATATGTATAAAAAAGATACTATTGCAGATTATATTTCACAGAATCACAGAATGGTTTGGGTTGGAAGGGACCTTAAAGATCATCCTGTTCCAACCTCCTGCTATGGGCAGGGACACCTTCCACTGGATCAGGTTGTTATGGTATTTGTGCATAAGCTATACAGAGAACACAGGGAAAAATATCCTAACATATTTTTGCCAGAATAACTAGTATCTTTTTAACTAGGCTAAAAAATTATTATACAGTTATAGAAGATCAGTTTGCATGGACATATTTACCTTTACAGTTTTATTGTTTGTTCAATAATATGTGCTTAACAAGACCCCTGTACACGATTTCATGTAGCAACAGGCAAATATAATTAGATGCTGATATGATGTACAGAATTTGAACCCTTATGTCCTCTGCAATCTCACTGAGCCTTAGTGAAAACAGTAGCTAAAATCAACCAACTATCCACAGTTAATCACATGAGAAAGTGTTTAGAGAATCAACTTACTACTAAGACAAAAACGTCCAAATAATGAAATAAACCAAGCATATTACAACAGGCAAATTGAGGACATAATATGAGGTTTTTGATATGTATAGTATCTACACTGGAATTCTTCATTGCCATGAGTTCTTAGAACTATTCAGAAAGCAAACAGCTTTGGGGAGAAAGTCATATTGATTAATGCTACAAGTGAAGCTACTACTACTCTATTCTGTTTAATGAATCTTTTGTGAATGTTTAGCATACAATCACCAAAATAGTGAAGTTCCTTAAGCAATAATGCTTCTTCTTCAAGTAAATGGGTCTTTTCAAATTCAGATTTAAAATGCATATGAGCAACAGAGATATTAAAGACCACTCTTTCTACACACAGAGCAGCGTAGAAACTACTCGAGTGGTTTCTTTCTCTCCTGTTTTATGTTATTATCATCATTATTCTGAAACAGAATCAAAGAATCTTCAATTCTATAAACAGGAGTTTAGACTCATTATTTTCTTCTTTGAAATGAGTCGATGCCCTAAAAGCATAGTGCTGAAAGGCTGCCAAGCTAATAGTCCAGTGAGCGCTAGGAAGAGATGAATTCTGTACGTGGAATGAGTGTATACAGTTTCCATTCCAACCAGTATTTTCTTCATGGTGCAGTGTTGTGTTAAACTCTGGAGTAAAGAGTCAGCCTCCACAACAGAGAGAATCTGAATTCAGGACTGTGTATTTGATAAACAAAGCTAGTAAATTATTTGCATTCTAAAATCTTTGGGAAATGCATCTAAGAGAAATCACGGCTCTAACCACTGGGAAAAAAATATGGGATCTATACCAGCTGTGCATTATTGTTGAGCCACTGAAGAGTTTCCCTGCATGAATCTTTGTTAGAGGTAGGATTTTTATCATGTATCAGTATATAAATTCAATAGAATGAACAGCATCTCAATTTCTTTGTGTTTTGAGCAAAAAAATTGCCTAATGCCATGGTGACATCATACAGCTGTTCTGCATTCCTGGCATTTTGGCTCACCACAGCCAGTAGATAAGAAGGATCTGTGTGCAGCTGTAAAGAAAGAAACAGTCTAATCATACTACTGAAAATGATATGGTACTGTTTCATTTCTGGTTCATTTTGTTTTCTCTTGTACCTTTACTGCAGGGTGAACATGCAAGTTTGGGCTGTCATTCAGCCAAATGACTGGTTAGTAATACCACACTAGCTACAGAGTCTCTGTCTTAAGCTAACTGAGAGATTGTTCTCTCTGCAGGGCTGTAACTGTGAATGGCAATAGTGAAATCAGGATTTGCACGACAACAAATTCATGTTTTGTTGTTTTGTGATTGGCAGTTGAACTGCTGCATCGTACAATGGACCATATAAAATAAAAAAAAAAAAAGTGGCATAACCAAATATTAATGAATGCTACTTCTCGTTGAAGTTTATGAATACATGCTTTTCAAGGATAATAATTTGTTTTGGGTAATGTCACAGTGTATCAATCCAGAGGAAGTAGCAGAAGGCTTTTTACATTTCTGTTACGTGGCTATCCTGACCAGTTTTGTACAGACCAGGTGCATGACTCTTTTCCTATCTATTGCCTACCTCTGTAACAAATGTGGTAAGAATAAGAGTACTCTGGAATTTTGATTTCTTCACTTTATACAAAACAAGATTGAGAGTTCTTGTGGGCTCCTCTCTCCCCAGGCAACAAGACAGCTCTTTCAGAGCTGGCCAGTGGTCAGTGTAATTCCAGTGTTTAAAAAGAAGAAAGAAAGTTTGAGTCATCATGACATAATAACTCATGTCACACTTTCTGAGGCAAACCAGGACTTTTCTGACTCTGTTACAGCTGCACGAGCAGAGTATATCAAGCCCTCACAGATTTTGTGCTCTTCTGTATTATATGCTTTCACATTGGCCTTTCTTTAATAAAGATCTAACCATGTGGAATTACAGAACAGTTATGCTAATATCATCTACAGGAAAGATATTTGAAAGATTTTTAAGAGATTAGGAGAAGGAGTATCTATTAAAAGCATCCTTCAGCCCGATTAGTTGTATACACATCGTTTAGGAAAAAGAAGTCATGCTTTGCTAGCCTTCTGGAACTCTTTGAAGATAACACTCCCAAGATAGGGTGTGCTGTGGACACTATATTTTTAGATTTTCAAGAGTCATTTGACAATGTTTTACCCTGGAGATTAATGCTTAAAGATAGGAGAGGGAAGGGGCAAAAGAAAAATTTGCTCATTAAATTGAAAAGTAGGTCTAAGCAAGAACAACGAGCAGCTAAAAATGTAATTTTTTACAGAATAGGGGAAACAAAATTTGTAAGGCTGCAGCACTTCTGTGTATCAAGTAAACTTGTTTACGTAAATGACTTAGATGCGTGTACTCTTTTGAAATTAGATTGGCTCATTATTGTTCATTTGTAGTGCTAAGAAGCCCTTATAGAATTTCTAAGCCCAGTGTGCTGAGCACTGTATATATTGAGACTGTCCCTGCAGCCAAATAGATGCTGTAGAATAAAAGTAGAAGAGGGGAAGTGTTATTTTCCTGATTATGTAGAGATTCTGAAGCTTGGGCAGACTTGATCCCAGCCACAGAGTAAAATTGGTAGATCTGATGAGTGAACATATTTTCTTAGTCATGAGACCAGATTTCTGATTTGGAAATGGTAGTTTGCATGAAACGACAATAAATTCCAAAGAACAGTGCAGTACTGAAAAGCAAATATTGCCAGACCAACAAATGTGAACTGCATTTCCAAATAAAAATATATTCTAACCAAAAAAGAGATTTAAAGTTTATTGTAAAACTATACCTTTCAATATAACTTCTGCTTCTGTAGGAAATGTAATTTTTATATAGAAATGACTTAGAAGAATGCATTTAGAAAAGTTAATCTCTCCGTGATGTAAAAAATCTTGCAGCATGTGGTCCAACATTCCTAATCAAAGCTTGCTTGATTCAAATATAACTTTCTAAGTTAAAGCCACATCTTAATTATTTCTGTATGTTACAGTAAAGGAACTAAGCTGCAAAGAGCATTTATTTTGGCCCACAGCATATAGATAATGGGAACAGCAGTGACAAATTGAGTGTGAGAACCACTATGTCTACAAGTTAGGTTTGAAATATTAAACTTTGTAAGATGTAAACATGACCACACACATCAAAAGGATGTTCCAAGATGCTGGCCACCTCTTTTCTGTGCATCCACTTTGCAGCATTCCACGCTTAAAATTGTAAGTGGTAGATGAAGTTTTCAAAGGAATTACTTATACTGTAAAAAAAAAATATCTCTTTTTAGACCAGAGATCTGTCTTGCATTCCTGTGTCCCTTTTGCCATACACCCTTTTTGGTAAACTGAGACCCTACCCTTCTGCTTTGTTTTTGAGTGCCTGAGAATCCTGCTTGAGTACACTTCTCATCCAGGATCCAAATTCACTCTTACAAAGGAGACTTCATAGGGCTTCAGTGCAGATATTGTCTTCCCATTCTGCGTATCTTCCCCACAGTTACTGAGATTTTTTTGGAGCTACTCTGTTCATTTCTGCCCATCTGTAGTCCCCTTGCTTTGTGCATATAGACACATAACTGTGGGAACAGATTCCTGTGAGGCAAGTTAGGGTGATAGTTTGTAGTATTTGGTACCGCCTGGTGAATGGTCAGGGGATATGCTCTTACAGCTTGGTAAACATAAGGTAATTTTAGGTAGGTTGCTGCACAATGAAAGTGATCTGAACAGCCTTGTACCCACCACAGGAGAATAGTGCACACATGAACAGCTACTGTGGATTAGCTAACACACTGTAAATTCCTTCCTTTTTTTACTTCACATTTAATGCCTGGAAATAACTTGTTCTGGTTGCTATGCCTAACTTGTTGAATGACTGATTGTTTGTAGGAACTAATCCATTTGTTACCTACAAGAGCTCTTCTTTAGCTGGAGTTATGCAGGCTAAGGATTTTGATCTTAAAGGCTCTAATCCTAGTTCTTTATCACTGTGATTAATATAATTTTATGTGTTTGAGACCATCGTATTCTTTATGCAAGATGACTACAGTAGGGGTCTTTTATAATAGCTCTGATAGAGACCTTAGCCATGCTTAGGTTGGAACTACCACACCTCTTACATGGCATAAGTAGGTATCTAACTCAGAAAAGCTGCTCACTGTGCTGTTATTGCTTGTGTTATGTCCTAAAGGAACATGAGTCAATCAATAATTAAGCCACAAAGTACTGCCTGTTGACATGGCAACATGTTCAGAGATGTGACGTGAACTTAATGTCCTTCTTTCATGTCTCCTGCGAAAGTAAAAGTCTCCTAAGCTCAGTAACAAAGAAGTGGAACAGACATTGCCAGGGGAAAAGGAGAAAATGCACAAAATAGATGATTTCTTTTATAAAAACGCATGCCTTTGACCCTCTTCTCTCTCAAACCTACTGTAAAATGATCTCTCTCATTTTAAGTACAAGGACCTTTCCCTAATCAAAAAATCCCCAATTGCCAAATCATTTTTAGAAGCATGAAATGAACTTCCTTATGGATCATTTTCATGATTGCTTCTTTCCCATGTACTTTACCCCACCCACATTTTTCATGGAGCTCAAGTGAACAAAACTCTTTTAGGATACTTCTGTTTAGGCAAGACTCTTGCTAACTCCAAGAATAACATGAGCTGCCGCACCACAGATTAAGGGTTGGCATGAATGTCCAAATGTGAAATTGACATTGTCAGTCAATGCCTGTTGTTCTGAAGACAGAAGAAGCAGCAGCGAGTCTGTGTGACATCAACTTCCGTACGTTGGGATCATGTTTCCTGGCTGTTTCTGCAGCTTCTCTGCACGTGCTCCCACTCTCACATTCTGCTTGCCAGTTACCTTGTTCTCTTCTTGGCTTGCATGTCTTTCTGCAAGCTTTCTTCAGCAGATGTTAATGGGTCTCGCCAACATGTTTTATTTGCCACATGTGTTGCTACCTGTGTGACAATGGGTGAGGTTCTTTCTTCTCTTCTTTTTTTTTCCAGGGCATCTTTTTATTTCTGCCTCAGTCTCTTGATCTTTCACACATTAAAAGTTTACTACACGTTTTTTTTCCTTTGGGAGCTTGGTGTCCTCCGTGCAGAGGACATGTCCAGTCCAGCAAAACTGCACTTTTATAAGATTGCTTCAACACTGTTTGTGCAACCACTTTGCAGAACTTTGTTATTCATGATTTTATCTTGCCACTTGATATGCATAATAGCTTGAAGGTGCCGTTGATTAAATTTTTCCAATGCTTTGATGTACCAGTGCTAGCATTTCCATGTTTCTCAGCTCTAGAGTGAGGTAAAAATTAGTACGCAACAGAGAAGCTAGGGTTTGGTCTTAGATCTGATACTGTGCTAGTTCCGGGTTTATTGGACCTAATTCTCCATCTCAGTCCATCTAAATATACAAAACCTCATGTTTGGGAGAAGCATTAGGTGCAGGGTTTAAAATTCTTACGTGTAATCCTTGTCCTTGAAGAAACCAGGTAACAGTTTTGATAGCATAAATCTTATAAAAGTACAAATCTCAGCTGCAGGCTACTGCACGGCTGGGTGGTCTGAATGTTTGCTGGACCATATACCCTTCAGCAGCTGTTAATCCTAACCCTCCAAACTTTAGATATGTGGACAACTAATACACAAGTTGGGTGATAAAAAGAGCTAGACAAGATTGCTGAGACAGCAGAATGACCTCTTCATCGAATATGTGCCTTCTTTTCTCCTTTGCTTCTTTCTTTTTAATGGATTTTTCTCAGTGTCTTATGTGATTTCAGAGCTCTGTGCAGATGAACTTTTTAATCAGGAGACATCTTTCTGCATGTATCACTTTTCAGATCAACTTTGGTAGCAAAGCGGTACTTCAGCAATATGTTTTGGGTAGGATCAGGAGCAGTTCAACAACTTAAGGTCCTTAAAAGCATTTTTGGGTTTAGGTCTGTGCAGCTGAATGGCATCTGCTGTGCCCTTCATAAATAAATTGCTCAGTGGCTGTGTTCGCTGCAAACTGACAATGCCTGGTTCTCCTTCGTAATATTTGAAGGGCTTGACCTGGAGAGAAGGGCCCAAATCTCATTTCTAAAATACTCACATGGCTTCTACTTTTGATATTTTTATTTACTGAAAAATAGTATTCTAAGACCTTAGCTTTTTACTTGGAGTTCTTCTGTGAATTTTTGATACAGAAATCAGCGTATAAACCTTACAATATATATAATTTGCAAACAAAATCTAGAGGTTTAATGGAATTTCTGCAGGCACATTATAATTATACTTGAACAATAGTCAACAGGGAAGGCAGTGATGGTAGCACCACTAGGAAAAGAGAAGCATGACTGCTACCTATGCAAGACTTAACTTGATGGGAATTCAGCTATTCCCATGGCAATTCAAAACACTGAAATTATACTGATTTAATACTTGGTGTCCAATCGTAACACCTTTAATTTTAAATTTATTTTATTATTTTTTTAGATCTTACTTGAAAAGTATCACATTGACATTAGTAGGTCTCATTTCTGGAAGAGGGTTATGCCAGGCAATAAAATTGGAAAGATCAGCTCCTTAGAAAAGAAATGAATGTGTGCCATACCTTTAGTTCCCTCTCCAGCACATGCACATTGTTTTAAAAAAATGCAGTAAATAATTGTATTGTTGAATGCATCCAAATATCTTCTAAGCTTTAAAATATACTTTATTCTGTCTTTTATTACTTAGAGAGTTTCATTAATTTTGCAAATTACAGTTTCTCTGGTTCATTCATGTGACTTTAATAGCCCCATCTGCTGGCTGAGCACCAGGTAAGAGAATTAGCACATACCTTTGAAAGTCTCTGTTCTAACAGGGCCTCCATGAACTTGCTACTGAAATAGTTCTGTTTTTTTTTCAAAGTGAGACAAGAGACAGAAAATTGGAAAACTGCATTTTATAGATGCACATTATCCCACAATGCTGTGGATTTTATTTTGTGGTTGCAAAGTTCTTGGTCTCTGCCAGTGTCAGTCTGCTTCGTTGATGATAAATGTACATTTTTATTGCTGTAGGATCTTAGTTTCCTAAAACATTTTACAGTTTGCTAAACTGAAAAGGCATGAAACTGTAGAAACTGGAAGAAAACATTGGATTAAATGTAAATGGCAATGCTCACTGAAAAAGGAACTAAGCAAAGATTTGCTTTCAGATGCAGTGCATCGGGAGCACTGAGACTGTGTTGTGTTCTGCAGAATTTGTCTTATTGCTGCTTTTCCGTAGGCATCCAGTTATGTTGAAGGTGGGATATAGGGCAGCAGACTCTTAGTGTGACTCAGTGCATTCATTTTCATGTTCTAGTGTCCTTTTAATGGAAATAGATGCCACAAATCTCCCAGAAATAATGACTAGGGCTTGATTCATCCCCTCATTCTTTAAATGAAACTACACTGCACTGCTTTTTGAGGGAAAGCTTCTGATGTTATGAGTGCATTCGTGGTACCACTCATTCTACATGGATTTAAAGGAGAAGCTCATAGGATAGCTAAGAAGTATGAGCATGTGTTTCTTGTGTGTCATTGAAACACAAATTTAGTATTGCACCTGCAGATTGTCCTGAATAAATACATTTATAAATATGCTTAAAACTATAAAATTATAACTATTAATACAGCAAAAGTATGTGAATAGATTCAAGGTGTAAAAGAATTGAAAAAATCAATATAAAAATATTTTCTTTACAAAATCTGTCAAATGGCCTGTGAAAGGAAAAGAAAGATGCTGAAAAAACCAGTGTTGGAAGAGGATGTTTGTTGGAGAGCTGTCCCAGGATGCAGACATGTGATTGTGGTCACTCTGCAGAAACAAAACTTGGAATGGGAAGGGAAAAGGATTAATGAATGTAACTTTGCTACAGTCAATAAGAGAGCCTAAACTGCATTGTAATTTCTGATGCTGTCCATTGCAATAAAGATCACCTTAATTCTTTTGCAATGTGCAGCAAAGAGAGCTTTTCTGAATAAAGAGCAATCTACCTTTTTCCAAAGTCTGTTTCAGTGGCTTAAGACAGGGAATTGTTTAGCAGTAATAGGAAAATAAGTTACTGCAGCCATCCTATTAACCTGTAGATTTTGGTCTGATTGATAAGATACTTGCATGTTTTTAGGACAGTGAAGTCTTCAAAAGTAAGACAAGTCAAAATCCCTTATGATATGATGTGCTCACCATTACAGTAATCCACATTCCCTCATGGTTGTGAAGATGTTGAATCAATCTTTGCAAGGAGATCCCAGTGAGGCTGTTATTCTGTTATTAGTAAATTAAAGTTTACAAAGCCTTGTGAACTCAAATTGATACTCGTGCTCTTTCAAAAGCTTTTTCAAAACTTGTCTTGTGGTCCCCACTCACCTAATTGCTTGTGAAAATACCAGGTCCTCTTCGAGTTCTGTAATAAATAGCACATGACTTAGAGGACCAAAGGGTAGCTTCCTGCTGAACATCATGCACAAATTCTAGCATACCATGGAAAATTTTCTGCTGATGTGTCAGTGCGGAAGATACAACACAGGATGCCCTTAGCTGCATTAAAACAACACAGATGATTTTAAAAGGGAACCTGGGAAATGCATTAATAGTATGTTCAAGATCAGCATTTTCCAGTTAGTAAGAGTGTTCATGTAATATCTTTCTTGTGCAAGAAGCTGCTCTTTTTCCTTGCAAATGCATTTAACAAGTAAATCCACCCCGATGCAGCTTTACCAGCTGCTGTACTGTTTCCCTCCTGCAGAGGTGTGCTTTAATGAACACATGTTTCTTGGTCACAGGTAGTCCGCTTTATGCCTGACTGCTTTTCTTTACAGGCTTTAAAACCCGAAGCCTTAAGGCACGAGTGCCATATGTATTCTGGGTGGAAGCCTGATATACTTCAGTGACCAGCTTAAGTGATTATGAATTACTCACTTGTGAAATCCTGAGGTGATATAACCAAGAGGACTGGTGGATCATAAAAACACTGATTTCTGTTTTTCAAACCGTTTAGTCAATTCAATCACAGAGTCTTAAAGTTAACTGAAAGTTCTGTAGCAAATTTTCCTGTATACCGTGAGGAAGAGATATATATAAAATGATCTTACATAAACTGTTGTTACTTTTAAAGTATCACATAAGGACATGTGGAGATGTAACCATCAAAGAAACTTACAAACAGCAAACCTCAAACTTTGTTTTGGCAGGATTGGCAGCTAACACTGACCATTTCTTCTCAGCAAAGATCTGGATTTGTCTTTTCCTAAGACCAGCTAATCCTTGCCCTCTTCTTCAGGAACTGTATTCACATCTTTTTGCATTCATTTGAAGAACAGGTGGCTCAGATCAGCCAAACCTTAATCCTAGCAGACCTTGAATTTACTGGAACAGTATTGCCCTTCCAGTGGGCTTAGAAGTTTTCTTTCTTTTTCCTGCCATTACTATGATTAATGATAGTCTTGACAGACACAGAAGCACTCAAATATACAGTAATAAACACAAATAAAAACATAAAATGTTAAGATGTTAAAACCAGAACTCAGTCGAAAAGGCAGAAACCACCATTTTTTTTTTAATGTGGTAATGCAAAAAAAATGTATTATTACTAAATAAAGGCAGAGTTAAGATTTTGGATAGTCTTACAAGTCAGAAACAAATACTCTTCATTATCCGTTGAATAAGGAAAGACAGTTTCCTAATCTACATTAATTTGCTGAACAGCTGGACGAATCTCCCAAACTTTAAAAAACTTATTACCAAATATTTTGAAATATACTGTGCTTTTCCTGTCCTAAGTTGGAATGCTGTACAAGCTGATTATCTGAGATAACCAATTTGTACTCAGTGTATCACAGAGCATGTGACAACACATCTCTTGTGACTGTCCATACTTGGAAACCATTTCTAAAATCCTAAACTGCCTGCTATGAGTTTTGAGTACTGAGGCCACTTTCAGACACTTTTCCAAATTATGACTCATTACATTAAGCCTTCTTTTCATGAAACTCTGCTTAACTGTGCATGTGCTGATTGTTTTCTTTGTCATCTGACTTTCAGACTGGTTACTGATCTCCTTTGATATACTGTACATGACATCCTAACAAAACCAAGTCTTTAATCAAGATGATGAGGATTCAAATGTGTGCCACTGTCAGACGGCAGGGTAAGGCTAACATGCAGCAGATGTGTACTTGCCGGTCAGATGGAATGAATGGATTTAAGACATACAGTTAGTACAATCTTTAGTTTAACCCTAGATCTGATTTTAAAACCCAGGCAGAACATTTTCACAATGAGCTGCATTAGTTTTAACTGTCAGCTGGCAATAGACCAGCACAAATATTTTATACGTGGGATAGACCCGAAAGTCTTGAAAGTCATAATCTAGAAAGCACAGGAACTCGTTTCAGGGAAATAGACAAATGGCTCCGTGACCATGTTTTTTGCTTTGTGAAAAGCATCACCTGCATTAGTAGTTCTGTGTAAATATTTTCTCTTTCATGCTGCTAATCTACAAGATGCGGAAAAAGCAAAAGACACAGCCACAGGTGATTGCTTCTAACAGATTTCATTAATGCAAGTACAAAACACTGAGATTGCATAAATGAAATCTGCAGCTCTGAATAAAAAATAACACTCCCTGGTTAGTCAATTAAGGATCAGGACGCACTGAATCTGTCAGAATATGGTGTGCTTTAACACAGTTTAGAAAAGAGCTTGTGAATTTATCATTTAATTGTGTAAGCTGAATTTTTCTCAAGAAAACTATTTAAAAATATGGAATAGACTGTCACATTTTCCTCATACGCATGTGTAAAAGTTTTCATGTTTAAACATAGTGTCAGTCTCACTGAGCTCAATGAGACTTGGGGTGCCTCATCCTTTCTAAAAGATGCTTTGTTGCAAGCCAGTTCCACAGTGACAAATGTGCTTAAGCTACATCATGATTAATTTTCTCAAATTTGTTGCAACGGTGAATTTATAGTAGTAAAGACGTTTCAGGGCACTGCTATTTGTTAGAGATGTTACCAGGTAGTATTTTACTTCAGGATAGGGAGGTACAGTAGGTATTATTTATTGGACTATAAAAAGAAAGGGACAGGTTACACTTTTTGTTCTGCTCTGGGAAAAGAGATTTTTATGCACTGTGGTTATATTTGCTTAATGCTATTGATTATTAACTGAAAAGTCCTATCCTCCCATTGCTCTTGGCAGATGCCAAGAATTTGTGGGTTCAAGCTCTGTAGTGGTTAATTGTAAATTCACTGAAAGATCCACAATAAATGCTGATGGCAATAAGAATGCTCAGCTGAATAAGCAGTTAAACACATCTTAACGAGTTATCACGTTGGCAAGCAGAGTAGGAATATGGAGATGGATAAATTAATTGGGAACTAATTCCTGAGTCCTGCTCAAAAACTCTGAGCAGAATGTATTGTTCTGGGGATCCAAAGGAACCAGAAAGCTAGTAGATATCTCCAGGTGTTGATTCCTCTCGAACAAAACCTTTTCATACACAGCATTTCCAACAGTGTCAGTAGTGTGTACGTGTGTTGAACCCCAGCTGAGGCATCAGTCCTTTGATGATTAAGGTAGAGGGATTTAATTCACAGCAACTCTAATGGCCCTCTAACGTATACCAGGCAGTGAAATGGCTTTTGTCAACCATGAGTTTGGGGAAATGTTACCATTTGCAGCTTTGTCTTTTACTGAGAGTAGTTTTTGCTCTTGGATAGAGGTGAATGAGTCCACTGAGATTAATGAATTTATGAACGTGAGTCAGAGATACAGATCAAAACTCTTGCCTTTATTCTCTTACCATATACTGAAGTATTTGTACAGTCATTTCTTTCCTTTTACTTGGAGAGAATAGCATGGTAGCTTTTTTTAAGACATCATAAGAAAGTATCCCTACTGTTTAGTCATATAGCATAATCTGTCTGCTCAAGCATGAGATTTGCATCAAAGATGTCTTTCAAGAGCATTCAGAGACTACAGGACCCAGGTTTGTACTCAGGTGCCCAGTCAAAATCTATAGAATTGTTTTCAGAAGAAACCTGGTGTGTGATCAGTACCATTTCCTTTGTGATGGTGATGCTCCAGTTCATCTGCACACTGGAATCTTTGGACAAAGAATCCAGTTCAAATTTTCTTTGTTCTGTTGGTAATAATTTTATTGAAGTTTTGTGTGAGAAAAGGTAACTACTGAAAATGTTACTTCACCTTTGTGATCTTAGCACATTTTCTTCAGTTTTGTTCAGCACATTGAAAACTGGAGGTCACAATGAAAATGCACCATTATGAGAGAGTAAAGCAGAGCATGAAAGCTCACAGTGCTGTAATAGTTGAGGATGGGAAAAGTATTTCTGTGTTCATGACTGCTGTATTTGGTTGTACAACATATACCTTAGAAAGTAAATACATTCATGTATTCCTGAAGAGGTATTATCTTCCATAATATTTATATATATTATTATGGAGCATCATGGCATGTCACAAGGTAGTCCCTGTTTTATTTTAGTCATATATTTGTATAACCTAGAATGTGACTTTTGCCACATGTAGAACTCCCTGTTCCACTGGAAAGTTCCTTTTATATTATTACAAAATATTCTAAGCCCCAGATGTTGTTGTTTGTGCAATGCTACAGATTGTAGCAGGGTTGACATAGTCAGTGCAGGATTTATCCTTACATTGTGGAAGATTTCTGGCTTAGGCTACAAATGCTCAGCAGAGAATATTGCCTTAGCTCTCACTCTTGCCATCTTCAGTTCTTATAGTTGAGTATAGACCCACTGACTTCTGACTGAACATCTAACCTAGATATCAGAGTCTCAGGTATACATTCCTCTTAAAAAACAAAAAAGAAAGGGTTGCACATTTCTGATAACCACCAACTGCAAACCTTCCCTGTGATGAAGAATGTTGTCATACGTCAACGCCTACACTTGTGCCTTTTAATCTTACGTCTCCATGGAGCAGTATCGGCTGCCTCCTCTCATGTACCTTATGATTCTTCCGTTCAGGACCTCAGATCTGTACTTTCTTGTCCTCTCTTGCTGTCCATACACAGTATCCTGAGGTCTCATCACTCTACCTAATTACTAGCTGGGCATGAGGTAGCATGTCCTGTGGCTGGTATGAGCTGTGTATGTGTTGATTGTCCAGCTGGTAACCCAGACAAAACAGAACTTTTGAGTTCGCGTTGCAGTTTTTCCCTTAATGAGGCCAGTCATCTACCTAGTCATCAGTTTTCATGTAGCTGGGTAGAACTTGGTATCTTTGAGATCACTGCTCTTCTATCAAATTTGTTTGAGATTGGCCAATAGATTCAATACTTAGTGGGAAAGACAGAAAACACAGTTGCATAAGCCTGGGATGATCAAGTTAAGAATACAGCAATGCTTTCTGAATACTAGACTAGGCTAGTGGACTGTTTAGGTGTGTACTCACTAGACTACACTAGACAGATTCAGAGATCAGATAGTTTCCTAAACACTGTAAATAACACTATCCCAGGAATGGGTCCAAGCAGACCTGCTTATGTCAGCATACTTAGATTGCCTCTCCTTCCACATTTGGTATCGTGGAAATAACTTTGAGACCAGGACAGTCTCTAAGGCTAATTATACCAGCATCTAGGGGAAAGTTTTGGTGTTGTGGAAGTTGCAGCAGAATCCCCATATGCTGCATTTGGGGAAGGATTTCTGAAGAAGCTGTAATATATTCAGTTGTTTCATTTAGTTTGTTGTTTAATGAGAAATATCCATGGAGTGGTTGTTCACTTGGTATATATTTATTCTTCCAGTAGGCAGAATATCAAGCTGAATTTTATTTGAGGTTTGAATGCTCTTACCTACTTGATCCACAAAAGATCACCATCTTGGTATGACCTCTGTTATGCCAAAGAGAACAGGTCAATTCGTTTGAACAAAGTTGGTCATGAATTCTTGCTATAAATCCATTGCAACCAGTGGAGTTAAGAGTGATTAAAAATTAGACACACACAATTCTTTTTTTTGTCAAAGGGATTCTGTAAATAATATTTTGAAAACACTCGTTACACTTGTCAATATCAACACAGTAACTTGACATCTCATGCTTGAGCTTACTCCATGTAAACTGATTCATATACATACTCTGTCTGTTAATTTCTTTATGTAACAGGTATTTGATATCTCAGTTCACCAATGTAGGGGTCACCAGTTGATGTCTCAGTGCTGTTCAGAGTGGGTTTTTTTTATTTTTTTCCATTTCAGATTTTCAGGCTTAAAAATAATTTGATTTCTCACTAAATTATGGTGTTGTGCCAGACATAGAGATATATGTATAAATTTGTATGTATGTTTTGACTGGTTTACTACTGCATGTCAGTGAACAGTAGGGTCAAGTCTTTATTCAGTTTTGAGGACAGTCTGTTGTATGTCCTGGCTGTGAAGAGGCCAATAGTCTGAAATAATATTTCTAATGTCTTTGCAATGGCTGTAGGTATACAGTTTTTCATTAAAAAAAAATCATAATTTTTGCTTCAAAGGAAGAGCTTTTACTAAAGACCCTCTTATGCTGAGAAATGCGTGAAGATGCAAATTAGTCAAAACAAAATGAATGCGTGCTTGCCTTAATGAACAGCCAATTCAGTTCTTTTGAATTCAGTGTTACTGAGCTGCTTCTCTCCAGTCTTACATAATTTGTGTTATGTGAAACAGCATGAATATACAGACACATTTACAGGGCTGTTCCTGTAGCAGCAGGCAGCTATGGTTAGTTTATTTGAAACCACTGTCTTTAATGCGCTGGTTTAACTAGATTAACTTACTTATACTCTTACCTAAAAACTCAGGGAGGACTTGCTGATAAATTCAATTGACTACATTTTTCTTTTAAATTGGAAACTTTTTAAAATTTAGGATTTATAAGGGGGTAATTGATTTCTAGAGGTTGACTTCTGTTTACTTGACACAGTAATTAATTAGTCTGATTATAAATAGGAAACGTTTTTTAAGGCTTCTGCTATCTTAAAGCAGTTTACAAAGTCAGCATTACGTAGTGTAAAAATGTCAAACAGAAATCCATCTGTCTCTTGTCGTTCTCCGATCACCAGATGTGCCTGTTTCTGTGTTTTTCTTTGGTGGGATGGCAAGGATTTGTGACCTTCTTTAGCACTAAAATATTTTGTTATTCAATTCCCACTTTTTCTTTTAATTAAGAGATAATAATAGGCAGATCACCAACTTGAAGGTGCATATATTGGACTCACATAAAGCCTCTGAAGCAAAATGCATCTACTTCTTCAGCTTAGTTTATGTGGAGGCAAAGTAAGTCGGGTTTGTGAAATTTAGATATGGAGTTCACAGTTTGTCCTTTGCAGAAGAAATAAAATGAAAGCTCTCTGAATAACAGAAATAATCAAACTTATTTGGTGATGGATATCCTGAATTTAGCTGAAGAATTTAGCAGTTTGTGTTGGGATCTGGTTTATATTAATACAGATAGAAGGCTACCATCCTAGAAATGTCTTCCTGTATCAACAGGATTTATTTGAGTAACTTGTGTTGTGCTGTGGGCCTTTATAGTAACTATTTCTGAGATCAGCTCCACAAATATAACTACTGCATTTCTGTGTTACAGAACCAGCCTTTTAGTGCTCTTGAACAGCTAAGAAAAAACCCTTCACTGAAATTGAAAAACATTTTACCAACACCAGTGACACATCTCTTGCAGCAGTTTATGAGGGAGGCATTGATCATTGCCTGTAAATCACCGCTGTAGTTTTAAGATGTGGGAAGATGTGCCTCTGTTTAGAGCAACTGAGAAGTGGAGGCGATGCTGCTACTGGATTCCAGTGCAGGACCAAATACACTGGGCCATTAATTTTGGTTTGCATCTCTGCTTCAACACAAAGCAGACTCAATGTCACGTTAACTGGCAATCCAGTGGTTCACAGCGAGTTGGAGAACCCAGGTGGTGCAGCTCTGCTGAAATGGCTTTCCTTACACTTTCAGTGGAGATCGTGAGCAACAGAGGGTGGGCAAAAGCAGTGACAGATGATGTTTTCAGTATAGATTTTTGCTTAAACTCACAGCTTCCAGAATTCTGTGGTTAGGTAAGAATCTCAGCTTTCATTTAAAAATTAAGTCTCAGAAGCCATAAAGTAAATCAAAAGAAAAACAGGTAGATATTAATCTTGTGATGTTTGATCCAATTTTGTGTTTTGGGGAACTGTCTTCTGGTTTTTGAACACCTGGATTTGGCAATGCTGCCATCATGCCTGGAATAACATACCCAGAGACTTTTCTTACCATCACTATTCCTCTCCCACTCCCTCTCAGGCAAATGAATTAATTTGGACACAATATTTCAACACATTTTTTGCGTTGAAGGTGGTTAATAGCCTAAACAGAAAGAATATATCTAGAAGCCCAAATGAAGAGCTGAATAATGTGTTCTTCCCAAACTAAAAGATTGAAATCTATGGTAAAAGAAAATACTAAAAATTAAATCCTCTATTTACCTACCTAAAACCAAGTTTAGGATTCAGTATTTCCAGAGATAAGAGAATGATGTAACTGCTATTCTCTGGGATAACAGTTCTCATACTTTAATGACTTCCTTGACAACATCGGGGCATTGACTTTAGAAATGTTTTATATGATAGTACAGACCATATAGGAAAGAACTTACAGTTCATGATTTTATACTGTTGATCAGGTTAAGGAGGGTAAAACCCAAATGTATACATTATTTAAATTAGTTAGGCTTTAAAGACCCTGAATTCCTGGATCTGTTAGAACTAAATCCTAAAATGTGTTTTGGCAATTGGCAGTTTGACTGAATTAAAGCATGCATTTGTGGGTTTTGCTAGATCAGTATCACATTAGAGGTATCCAGAAGATTTGAGTCCTTTATGTCTAAATATCTTGAAACTTTACAATAGTTACTTATAATTCTAAAATGGAAAACAAAAATGTTGCATAAGAACTTGAAATGGAGGAAAATATTTTAAATTTGTGTTTTTGAATAATGTGATCCTATTTTGATATTTCCAAATGCACTTTAATAATGACTTGGGATTTTTGCAAGTAAGTTTCTTTAAAACTTTACAGTTTATTCTAGTACAAATTAAGGAATATTTTCAAATACCTAGTCTTATGTTAAAATGCACGCTGGGGGCTTCTGTGAATCTTATTATTTACTGAACAGGCCAGAGTAACTCACTCAGAAAAGTTAAGAGCTATCAAGTAAAAAAGTATTTAGGGATTTCTTTAGATGTCTACTACTCACTCAACAGATTGGAGCTGCTTCTCTATCCTACTGATACCTAGAGACCTCTGTTGGTAGTAATTCAGCTGTTTTGTATAGGAAGATATCTGTATGCTAAGAATGCATTATGAGATTATCAGTGGAAGAATTTCATGTGAAAGGCTTTTAATGTGGTAATATACCAAGTGTGTCTTTTACTGAAATACCTGGTTTGGTTCCTTCATTTTTTATTTTTTTTTCTGTGACTCATTCTTTCCTTAAAGACCTAAATGCAGTGGTTGGTAGAACTAGAGAGCTCACCGCGTTGGTAATGAGATACGGAGCCCTTTGCTTCCAGGTCACTGGCATGAATTTGACCCTGGTTAGTAATAACGGAGAGTCATTATCAGCTGGTGGCTGTTTGGTGGCCTACGATGTGCAAGCTGGTGGTTTCACTTTGTGTAGTGACCCGTGGCTGCGTACACAGACGTGCAGTCTTCAGTTAAAACGTGCAGATAGCTTGGAAAATGCCACATAGCTCATGATTGAACTTCAAAACTCAGGCTGAAAGGTCATCTGTGGTGGCAATTAAGAGTGACAGGCTTTATATCCTGTCAGCCACGGAGAACAAGTTACCCACCAACATTCACACAGGTCATTTGCTTCTGCTTGAGCAGTGGTATGTACACATTTAGGGCAGAATAATACAAAATAATGGATAAGTACTAAATTCATTCTATAAAAGACAAAATTATGAAGCAAAGTCCTTACAGATGTGGAGTCTGCGAGCAAAAAGAAGGGAAGAAGATTAAAAAAAAAGGGAAGAAAACTGGAAAAAAATGGCATGGTAAAATAGAGAATATAGAGAAATGTAGACCAGCAAATACACTGCTGGACTGTGCTTCCCAAAACACCTGACCTTTCCCCACCTCCTTTTCAGGATTATTCTGCTTCCTGTGAAAAAGAGGGCTTGTTATCTAACAAAATATATTCAGCAAAATATTTGAGCACATTTTTCACTTTTAGGATGAGAAACTATCTGCTTGGTTCAGCAGAGTGACTGTCATCCCTTTTACAGTAGATATTTGCTTATCTGCCTTACCAAAGTGAACATAATTATGCTGTGTAGACTAAGCTGGAGGGCTTGGTTACAAAGATGGATGGTGGCTTTACTACATCATCAGCAAGCAGCATGATGACCAGGAAGTAAGCAAGGAGTAACAAAGAAATAAGGAGAGCCCCTCTGATGTGATATAAACTTTAGGGAGGGTTGGGAAGGCTTTTGGAGCAAACACGTACTGGGTCGGGATTTTCTACAAAGTGGTTCACCCATCTCTACAGTTACTGTTAAATATGTGTGACATACGCGTGTTGATTCAATGGTGAAAGGCTTGAAGATCAGGCTGGGTTGACATTTTTTCTTGTAAGGCTCAGTATCATGAAAACATTCGAAGTGTAAAGAGCTGTAGAACTGGCTAGTTTCACATGTCATACTGATGCTGTGTGGCTTTGTAAAAGAACTGATACGCTTTGACGCTCTAGGCCTGAAGCAAATACAAAGCACAGGACTCCTGAGCATGGTAAGAGACCGTGAAGCAGCAGCACAGAGCACCAGGTAAGATCAAATTCTTGGCTGTTTTCCATTTCCCTGTCACACTGCATATGCTTAATAAACTGCTTTTACAATAGTGATAGGATATGACTGCCACCTGCATGCTATGTAATATGTATACTCTGCAGTAAGAGCATTTAGCAGCTGCAAGATATAACTAGTTTAAGCCTAGAGTGCCTGGATGTTCTTAGGTGAGCTCACTGCTTTCTAAGCTGTAAAAATACTTAATGCCTATGTCACTTTGTATTATTTTGTAGTTAATATTGTCAGTGGGTTGACAAAGGTGCATAATCAGATGCAGAATCTGACCTATCATACTCAGTAGGATATGATTCCTCAACTAAAGACACTACAGCCTTGTAAAGGCACATATTCTGCTTTGTTTTCACACCTGAAATGTGAGAGAATAGATCTTGTCTTGCAGAGGTGCAATTGCCAACTCTGCTACAAACATATGTGAGCTCAGTGCTGATACGTGATAACTCACAGACATCAAGACCACATTTGGGTTTAAGAGATTTAAACAAAATAACCAACTGACATTTTAGCAATACATTTGTGTCCAATGCTTTTGACAGGGGCTGAGATGGAAAGCTCTTTGGAGCAGGAAATTATCTTTTATTTGATAATTATATGAGGCCCTACTCCTAAGTAAAGTTCTACTGAAAAATTATTGTTGTATTTTTCAATGATTTTTAAAATTTAGAATAGTGCAAACACTGTAAGTAGCTTATATTGAGTTCTGAGACTTATTAATATTTCTTATATAAAAGAACCTTTCTCCTCTTTCATTTTCTTTGCTTTCCCATTTTGGGTATGTAGTCGCTTTTCTTTAAGCTTCAGTTAAATTACCTCATCAGCTTTGTCTTGTTCTGCAGAAGCACTTGATTCTGCTCTGCTCAAAGGCAAATCTTTCTGCTGTAGGTAGCAGGGCACTGTTTGTCTGTTGGTCTTCACTTCCTGCTCATTGTCTTGTGTTACTCCTCACAATAAACTTGGCAAAGCTAAGTCTTTTTATATATCACCTGTATTTTTGTGTTTTACAGTCCTCCATTGCTAAATAAGAAACCCAGGCTTCTTTCAGAGGAATCATCTTGCTGCTTTCCAATAGGTAACCACAGATATGTAACCATTGATTTTCTATCCAGGGATATGTAGGAAATCTTACAAAGAGCATGAGTAAGGACGCATCTAATAACATGTCAGACTTTTCCTGTTTCCACACTTGAATGCTCAGTCCAGAATACTGATCCCTGCACCAGAGAACAACCACAGTTTACAAAGTCAATATATACTGTATGAAGTAGCTGTATAGATATGATAGTTACCACAGGGAATGAAACCTAAAATTTTTAGATGCAAGCAGAGGGCATAGGCAGGATCTGACTTTTCTCTGAAGTAGGCTCAGCTAGAGGAAAAATATTGATTTTTACCACAACCATCCTTCCTTCAAAAGTTATTTCATGTTTGAAAAAAATGCATGAGGCTATAGAGGCACAGAAAAATGGTGATATTTTATCTTAATTTATAATTTTATTTTATTTACAGGATTAATTTATTTTATGGGGTTTTTTCCTTCCTTAAACAAAAGAAAATAAACCAGAAGGTTTTCTTTAGCTGCAATATTTGATGCATACTGCATTGGAATTTATTAATTAGTATCAGTGGCCAGTCATGGCAATCATGCTTTTTTCCAAACATCAAATAAGAAAAGTGAAAATAAATCAAACTTGGAAGGTTTCATTTGTTTGTGTAAAGCACTCAAATGTTAACAAATTTCTCTAAACCAAATGCTAAGCCTTAAATCTGTGAAATCTGAAACTGACTTTTCTAAGACTACATGCAAAATGCCAGCATCAGTTCATGAGGTCTTCACAGACTGAAATCAATTGCTTGGTTTCAAACCCTTTCAGTCAATACTGCCTTTAATAGGAGAGGAACTTCTGGGCCTGGTGGAGCACTGGTCAGATGCAGGATGAGGTTGCTGTTGGGGTTCAGTTTTTTTGATTAGAATGCATTTATGCCGAAATGCAGTGCTCTCCTTCAAGATGGGGCAACTGAAAGTGGAGGAGGAAGCAGATATGCAGGTTACATTGGCTAAGCCCCCTGGAAATCTGGGTTTGCCTCTGTTCCTACACTCATTTTTTCAATGTGATCAATTGACAGTTTAATATTCATGAGCATTATGAAAAAACGAAATAAAACCAGTTAAAAAAAAGAGTGTGCTGTGGAATCCTCATGTTATAGCATTTGCTTGAAATAATTACCTGGTTTAAAAATATAGATGGAGTCATTGTGTAATAAAAGCAAAATTGGACACTGTACCCGTATTAAAATATATCTGCATTTTATCATGTTTTGTCCATATGAATTCTAGTATTTCTGTCCCTCTCAGAAAGAAAAAAGTATCCTCTTTTTTTTTTTTTAAATTTAAACAGTTCCACTTGGTGTTCTTTTTGCTCATTCTTCTGAAGAATTTCTGCCTGAAGCACAGCTACAGTACACTCGGAAAACATATCAAGGTATCAGCATTCTCCAGTACTCCAAACACTCCAAATGCTGCTGTGAGTGCATTTTTTTTTTTAATATTTGCAACTAAAGATACTTAAAAGTGCCCAGTTCTGCAACCCTTCCTTGGCCAGGACAATTCTCAAAAGTTCAGTGAAATTCTAAACCTGATAGGATTGCAGTTTCAAAATATCAGGGATGTGCTTCAGGAGGTAAAAAACCAGATCAATAAATGAACTGTGAGGAAAAAAATCTGTTTTGATTTAGAAAGCAAAAGACCACAGTAACAAAAAAAACCCTCTTAAAAATACTGACTATCACAACACAGCTCTAAGAGAGTAATTCCTTATTCAGGAAATACCTGGGTAATTAACATTTACTAGAGCAAAAGCCCAAACCTGCATTCTTTACCCATTCCAAACTTCTTCTGACTTCATGCAAACATAAGTGCTCAAAGATTATCCTGCTTTCTTATAAAAAAATAAATGTAGAGTTTATAATAATGTAAGGAAGCACTAACCTTACTAATATACCACTTATATAAAATATGAACAGTCATGTATGGAAGGATAATATGAAATATGCAACAAAGGTCATGGACATTAAACAGAAATTAAATTGTGATTTCAGTGATGAGCTTTGGCAGGTTCTGCAAAAGAAGGGAGGTTGCAAACCCAGGGAGTCCAGTGGAGGTTATTAGATGAACTAAATGCAAGGTTATTCATTCCTCAGTTGACTGTGAAGTAAAACAGTTCTGCATGAACTGAATGTACCAATGTTTTCAGCCACTTGTGCTTAGAATACTTAATTCTTAATATTTAGAACATGAAATATTTGCGTATTATGAAGTGAGTGAATAGTTTTGTGTTTGTTCATCTGAGACTGCCTCACAGAGCACTGTCACAGTATGAGGTACACAAATATTCAGTACTTCATGATTAATTTTAGACATGGCAGTTTGTTAATGCTAGAATAAAGTGAAACTGAATGGAACAGTAAGAAGAAAAATCCAGCCATTTAATTATGTCACAATTTGAAATGCTTTTTGTTATTATTTGTTCAATTAATAAAAATGTTATGTATAAATCAGGTGGGTTTATGTGTAGTTCATCTATACTTGCTACACCTACTTACCAACAAAAGAGATTTTTAAAAGATAATGAGGAAAAAAATCCTCCTTTTTGTTCTCAGCTGATTTTGTTTCGTGCTCACCATGCAGTCCCGTTCAAACTGAAGGATGTGTACGTTGTAACGTGTGAGATACGGAATGAGATTTTATATTTTCTACATCACCTGGCAGTCAATTAAAGCACTAAATCAGCTTGTGAAATAAACAAATTCTTCTCACAGTATACAGGGTAAAAAATGGAACCTGAAGTTTTAGATTTTGATTTTTATTTAAACTCTTGAGGCCAATTAATCTCATCAGATAAAAAGATGACAGGGGAATGAGCTTTCAAATTGAACTTTTAATTCTTCAGGGAAGTGCTTCTCTGGAACAGTGGTGCTACATGCAGTGATAGAGCCTTAGTGAATGCCTCCCCGGGCTGTTCGTTCCTGCAGCGCTTCCACCTCGTGTGTCCTGCTTCAGCAGCTCCTGTATTGAAGACCAACCAGACCGTGTAGATGGTCAGTAAGTACCTTCTTAAAACTGGTTCTCAAAATACCCGTGACTGCATCTCATCACCAAATAATGAACATTGAAAGCCCATGGCATGAGACTGGAACTTACTATTGGAGGCAAAGAACTGAAACAGGACAGGAACAAACCAATTTCATTAATAAAACAATTGGAGGAACTAGTTCAGCCTTAAAATACTTAATCTAGTCCTAAGATTCTGTTTCTCTCCCAATATAAAATGTAGACTCCCTCACTGTTCTAGGAGCAAATCTGCTCCAGAGTCACATGACAAGCAACGTTGTATTCAGTTGGAGAGCAGTAGCAGTGTGTTTCTGAGCCACAGTACTTTCAATGTCACAAGGAACATGGACTATTAAGTAGTAGAACCTGGCTAATTCCCATCAGTGGTTCAAAGCATCAATGTCTGTTAGTAAAATTTGTAAATTAGTGCGTTATCAAGCAGCATGGCCCATTTTTACAATTTTCCCACGAGCGTTAATGATATTTGATGTTTTCCTAAAGTCTGATCCTGCAGGCAAGTGAGTAGATGCAAACTTCATTTTCCACCAAAAAAATAGTTCTAGCTTTTGTGGTTAGAGATAAAACACAAAAACATGAGCCAACTGAACCCTAGAGTATCACAAAACAGGAGGCAAATGAGCAGAGCCCCAGATTTATTTATTTATTTATTAAGGATCTGGCAAGCATCAAACTAATCTTTTGATATTTGATGGAACACTTTATACTTTTTAAACACCTGTAGTTAGCAATATTGAACTGGCACAGTATGAAACAGAAGAGCACTCCAAATATCATTGTACCAGATCCTGATTTTGCAAGTCGATAAACACCATCCAGTGGGAGCTTACAGCACTGTGCAAGTTTGAACCTTTGTTTAATAGATGCAGTTTAATATTAATTATTTATTAAAATATAGTGCAAAATATTCCTTTTTTCTTGTATAAAATTAAAGTAGTCCTTGTAATATGAAACCTGGGCACAGCTCTGTAATTTAGCACAGCACACAACTATGGAGTTAAGCACGTGTGAAAATGCTGAATCAGCTTATTTCCTTCTGTGTGTGTGTTCTGAGAAATAGGGAGGAATTTCCAGATTACTTAAAGTTTAGTTTTATTATTCATCTAAGAACAAAGCATGACAAAAATGAAAAGGACAGCAAGGTCCTAGAGTGTTGGAGGCACAAACCTTCAAAGCCTGTGCCTCCCTTTATTGCAAGTAAGAGACCATCAAGCATTTTAGGACACATTGATGAACAAATTTATGAAATAAGTTTGGGTATGTAGATTCCAATTTGTGCAAGTAATGAAATAACATTTGTAACAGATTTGGCTTTCCTAGTCTTTTTGACCTGGTAGAATACAGCTCGTTTTCCTTCAGGATCATTGCAGGAATCTCAGCTAAAACCTTACATCTGCCAGAATGCAGGATTAGACAAATTGGCAGGTGGTAGTAGATTCAGAAGTTAAAAGGAAGCAAATGGAATAGCAGGATAAAATCAGGGCAAGGTACTTAACATTTTATTTATATTTTCAAAGAAGAAACAACAGGAAAAGAACAGATGCTGGTTCAAATTTGTGGATGCTCCCGGGAATTTTTTGCTTTAGGTAAAACAGTAAGAACTGCCCAGAAGCTGTGGGACTCAACTGGCCACGCTGTTGAAAGAGGTCAGATTGCACCAAGAAGCAAGAGATTGCTTCCTGCACAAAAGTCTTTCTCAGTACCAGATGCACTTCTGAAGGAAAAAAAAAATCACCAGGGAGCAACTAGAATTTAGAAATTATAATATAAATTAAAAGTGATATCAGAGCTATTGGGAATTTGTTTAATAAGGCAGATATTAGTCTGGCATCACACCTTAACACACCCAAAGATATATAGTCAGCCCGAGAGCTACAGGGAAAAGCAGAACAATCATGCAACAATCAGTCATTTTTTGAAATACTACATGGGGTGTACGGCCAGAGAACTGAGATTGTTCTGCCTGCAGTACGTACTGCAAACACAGTGTTCCTTTATGGGCTGATTCAGAAGTCAGTTTGATGGAGAGGGGACTGGGTTGGTATCAAAAAATTTAAGGGCTTGGGAACCTTAGCAAAGGAAAGTAGATATAAAAAGCTGGCCTGAGTGAGGGCTGCTGCAAAATTGCCAGCTGTTGGAACTGCAAAATTCCCATGATGGACCAGATCATTATGAGCAAGCGCCCTTCCAGCTTTGCAGAAGTCAAATAAGTTTCAATTTCACCCTGCTGGCCACAGCCTTGATCTAGTGACTGCTGAAAGCTTTAGAGTTTTTTTGAATAATCTCAGTGAGCCTTAAAACATAACCCATTTGGGATCTGTAGCCTTTCACCGGGAGTGAGCACAAGATCTACCCGTGCATATGATTTCCACCTCTACACAATTAATATTACAAATAATTTTACCAGTTTGTTTGAAACTACCATCAGTAGCTGTATTTAGGCCCGTAAATATGTAATAATTGTATCTGAATAACCAAGTAGAAGTGATTTAATGCAGAAACAAAGAGAACCTCTCATTGCCTTTCTCCTGTGTAGCAATTTACTACTGAGGGAGGGTTGTCTTCCCACTGTGTGGGCACATCAGAAGTAGTAGGGGGGGCCTAGAAGGCAAATGTATCCTCCCCTATTTATTTTGTTAAGAATTTTATCAACGTGATTTTAGCTGCAGTGTGCATAATTCTATGTTATATAGTGTTAGAATAAGTTTTGTTGAAATCAGATTTTGTTATTTGTCTAGTATTCTAAATTAGAAATACAGTGATCTTTCATTACCTTTTATTTACTGTTTTCCTTATGGAACGTGTTTTCATCTGTTTGGGTTTATATTCTTTCTGTTTGTTTGCTTCTGTTTTAAAGCAAAGCTAAGATAATAGTAATTCCTGTTTTATCGACATGCCTTAGTTGGTTTGTCATCTTTCTTTTACTAATCTTTTCAAAGGAAATTAAAATTAAAAATCTTATTTAAAAATGAAATTTCAGGGCATCATCCTACAGCACAAGAAATAGATTTAGAGGACATTTACTCAGCTTAAATAGGCAGCAAAACAATAGGCAGAAGTGATTTCACTCTGTAAATTGGAAGGAAATATTTGGAAGCTAATTGATTTATAAAATAAATTATTATAATTATTATACATAATTTATGAGCAGGTATGCTGGAGCTTATAAACAAATTCCACATCTTTCTAGATAGTTCCAACATGCTAATCTTATCATGGAATCTATCAGTCAACAAGAGCAAGGACGCTATGATATTACATGGATGGAGATCACCTGATATTCTGGGCACTTACCAAATATTGTATAATATAAAGGAAATTTCAGCACAGACAGGACTGCACTTCACATAGTGACAAAATGCCCACCATGTTGTTCCAAAAAAGATGCTTTATAGACACCCAGGGAAACTGCAATTTTAGCCTCCTGCTCTCTGGAAGTCAGGAAATCTAAAGCTCAAGGCAGGACTGCAAAGCAGTTTTGCATTGAATCAACCTCTCAAGAAGAGTTGAAACAGTGAGATCAGGGGCATGTGAACAGCCCCCTTTAATTCAGATTCTACTGTATTCGTTTGCTGAACACATTTTCCCCAGTTTATCTGGAATTCCATGTATTGATTTAAGTCACGCTTCAGTAAACGTTCAACATGGCTTCAATGGATGAGTGAGTTCACATTTATGATTGCTCAGTTTCGTAGGAGGCAGTGATTCTAATCCCTGTGGAGCTGCTATTAGCCATGGGTTGACCTGAAATTCACATGAATTGGCTCTAATTCAGAGCTTGGTCTGCTCTGCATGGTTTCCTGGTTTGGGGAGGTTTTTATTTAAATTTTGACCAGTGGCTTAAGCCAGTTTTGAGTTTTTCTTCTTATTCTTGAGATTATATGTTTTTTAAAAGGAGAAAAGATTACTTTATAATGACTGAGATCTTGTAGAAATAGCAGTATAAGAAGCATTTCTGAAATAAATAGAATGGACACATTTGTCTTCAAATTTACATAGTCTTACTAGAACTAATCTTCCTTCTCTATATGGGATTTCTGTTTGGAAAATACTAACAATTGTCAAAAAGAGAAATAGAGAAATAAGCAATGGGCAAACAAGAATGATAATATATTTGAAAAAAAATAAGAGGAGCTACATATATATCACGTGGATGGAGACTGTGGTGTCCAACACCAGTGCTACCTTTCTCGTTGATGCTCTTTTGCCATGAAGAAGCCAACACAGCCCTTTAGAAAAAGATTTTTCCACAACCCTGAGCTGCACTGACTGTATCTCACTTTTGAGTTTTCTCCTCTGTGAAGACGAACAGCATTTCTCCTGAAGCAATCATCGTAGCTAAATGTTTGCTAAACAGAAATCCAAGGTAATCTGGAAGTAACAGTGATTTTGAGAGAAAAATCAGATTAAAATGAAAGTGATTATTTTTCTTAATGTATAAATAGTTCACTTTTTAGGAAGCCTTCTTATCTTGATTACAGGCATATCTATGTTTTTTGAAATCCTTCTCTTTTTATTTTCCCTAACCATAGTAAGCAGCCTGTCTCTACCACAGGGATATCTGTATAGAAATTCTTCTTCTGGCCTGCAGGCAACTTATTACTCCTTGTGGACTAGTGGGGACACGTGTGCAGGTTCATCACCGGTGGTTTTCAGTAGCTGTACCCAAATTGTCATAAACTTTGTAATAAGGGAATGTTATGATTTGCTATTCTATTTGCAGGATCAATCACCAGTGATCTACAGACCCTAATCATGATTAATAAATATCTTTTCATAAAATTAACGCTCTAGCTGAGACATAACTTGTGGCAGACCATGTCTTGCCATCTTTGTCTCAGGCCTCTCCAAGCCATGTTGACCTACTAAACCATTTTTCCAACTCGGAAGAGAATCAGCTCTAAAGCCTGTGTTCACAATCAAATAACGGGTGATGACTGACAAATACGCTGCTGCACTGTTAACCTTGTACGAAGCCCTCTCCAGGCAAGTGAGAACAACAGCAGAGATGGGATGCAAGCAGGTGTTTGCAGGAGGTAAGACAGGGCATTCTTTGCCTCTCCCTGCCACCCACCCGCCAGCCCTGCCTCCCAACATGTCCCGTTTGTCCATATCCCCAGGGCCCAGCCTGCAGTGCTCCTTTCTGCTTCTTGCGAGCTACGACATGCTTGATATTGCTTGCCTGTTTATAACAGCACTTTCCAGCATGGATAATCATGCTATTTCTTGTGCTTATTGCTTGTAGGCTTTGGCCAGGGAAGTAGGGAGGGCCAGGGACAACGAGAGGATGGGCAGGGAAAGAAGAAACAGAGTGCTTGCTGTATGACCTCTGGCATCAGCGTGGTTTGTCCTTGCCTATGAGGAATATTCGGAGTGTCCAGCCAGAGTAACTAACTTACAAAGTTACTGGAGGGAACGCTTCACATGTTTTTAATAATGACACTTAGAAACTTAAGGTGATCTTTTTTTTTTTACTATCATTTGGGGCCTGACAATTCAGATTAGACTGCAGAAGGATTGCATTTTATATTAGAAAAAGTTATAACTTTACTTGGCTTGTAGAAAAGCATCTGAAAGCTGTGTGCAATCCTCAGTAAAGAAAAGGTTTCTTATTTTGTATGTAATATTTAACAAGCAAATACATTTCCTCCACTTTTCTAACAAGGGGAATGCTGCTGTTGAGTTAAAAGTCTGAGATATTTTCTGGAACAGGGAGTATTTCTCCATGTTTTATTGCAGATTTCTTTGCATTTATTTTATTGAAAACTATTGGTGATGGGACATAAATATGATTTGCATTATCTTAGATAGATCCTAGTCTGTATTCCCCATGTGTGGAAATCTTACTAGCTGGCACTACAAGGGCAGAATCTTAATGCACTACTTTGGGTTTCTTCTGTAGAGCATTGGTTTGATGTGGCCTCTGCCTTTTTTACTAGCTAATCGAGGCCCACGGGGACTGAAGATGGGCAAGTAGCTATTCCACTTATCGTGTACATGTCCATATACAAAGATACATGGTTACTTACCACGGAGATGGACAGGAAATAACAGGGAGGGGGAAGATCTTTACCTCATTAGTAACATTACATTTCCTATAGTGCATATTTTTTGCATATTAAAAGTTAATAAGATGGTATTACCTTACAAGACTTAAAAAGAGATATGATCATAGTAAATGTGTCTGGAGGTTTGGAAAATATTACTAAGATATTTTAAAGCATATCCAGAACTCTTTCCTTCATATTCTTTGTATGTCAAACAATAGGGATTTTTTTTTTTGTTCCTTGTTTAAAGTCTTACGGGCTGCAGCTACCATAAAAAATTAATGATTCATATTATATTGGTTATTACAGTTGTACTTTGAGGCTCCAGCCTTGGGATAGTAGGTGTGGTGCAACACACTTAGTAGGATAGCTCCAGCTCTAAAGACGTTGCAATGTGTCTGGACAAGACTCACAGAAGTCCTGATGGATCCCTTTTATAGATAAGGAATCGATAGATTAAATTATGCGCTGTTAATAACTAAGATACAATAAAAGTGAATAAAATCTTCTTTGGAGAAGGCTCTGTTTATCATTCCTATAGGTACTGTGTGTATTTTGCAGTGGGCACACTGTCAACCAAAGCTAAGTTTAACATACACATAAAAGGTGCTTTGTTGGCATCTTTTCCTTGCCATTATATCAAAATTACTGTAGCTCAGCTGCTGTGGCTTCAAATTGCTTCTTCCATATATGAACAAAGTGCTGCTTGTAAGAACAGATAAGAACCAAGAATTTATTTGGCACTATATAAATAATACTTAATATTTTCATCCTCTTATAAATAACTCTTTTGCATTCTTCTCTCAAGTTTACACACATACCTGGATGGAGTGCTGTTTAACATATATATTTTCTCCATTGTTTAGAGAAAATCCAGAGAGAGGAGAACTTTTCAATTAACTGCACATACTCCAAGAGTTATAAAAGTCAGTCACTCCTCAGGAAGCTTTGGAACTCTTGTAAAATGCTTCCATGTATTTATGTATCTAAAAATATGAAGCAAAAAAATAGAATAATGATGATGTTGGGAAAGATGATCCTTCAGAGAGTAAAAATATAGGGAAAAACCCAATAATGAAAGTAACAGGCATTGTCTCAAGTCTAGTCCTGTGTGGTAGACTCAGAGCCCTGAGTAAAACTTCGGCTGCACTGCAGTCTTCTGTGCCAAACGTAGTTTTTTGGGAAGTTTTCAAGGAAAGTTCAGCACGGTGCAATGGCCTTCACGTTCTAATCAGAGCCTGATCTGCTGATGCTGTTTATTTTTGTTAGCTTTTAGCACTAAACACACTTTTTGAAAGTAGCTGAACTATGCTCCTTGCACGGCATCTGACTGTCCAGTGAGCGGCTGTAATTGCTGTGAGGGTGGAGAAAATGGCAATGTTCTGTCTCTCTTGCCTAAAACATTGAGTGGAAGCTAAGTTATATTTCTACTTACGTGGGTGAGTTTGAGGAGTTGGACATAGAGGCATCTAAAGAATCAATTTCTGCAAAACTTCAGCAGACATTAAATCCTCTGATCAGATTTAAGATACTTATTGTAGCCTGCAGTGATGCTGCCTTCACTGTTTTGCGATATATGTAGAAACTTTTGGCTATACTGCAATGTTTTTAACACTCAACAGACAGTAGCACTAAACTGATTTACTGCAAAAGGCTTTCTTATGCAATACCCATCAAGTATGCAAAGACTTTAACTTTTTCTTCTTAGTGTTGTCATTGTATCTTGCCTTATTTGTACACAGTTCAGTGGAAGTAAAGCTTGCAGCAGAACGCACACTTGTTCTGTGAGTCACTTTTGAAACATTTACATTAGGCTAAGCAGCCTGAGAATAGGAGATAGGGGCTCACCAGCAGAGTAATACAAACACTTCATTCAGTTACTTTCCTTTTTTTTTTTTACTTTATTTGTGCTGACTATATTTGGTCTGCATAGAAGTGCATAAGTAGTTGGAATTTTTATTTTATCACCAAGTTTGTATGATAAAATTTGAAATAAACCACTTTTTTTTAAGGTTCCAAGAGAGTACAATTGATTACACGGATGTTTTCTGCCTTATACAACAGATCACATCCAGCTGCACAGCTTTTCTCAGGTAAGTGAACTATTACATATTCCCCTTTCTCTTCCCTTGCCCATCTCCCTTAATTAATAAGGAAATTCAGACATCTATCTGCATGAGTCTTGTTTTGATGTAAGTCCATAGGTCTTGGAAAATACGTATCTAGTTACTAGGATTTACCCACTGAGGGAAGACAGCACAGATAGCTCTAACAATGAATTTTGAAAGAAGATTTTTTTACCACACTGGAAAAAAAAAAATTCCTCAGACTCAAAGATAAATCAAAAAGCAGTGGCACCCTGGTGAACCAGACAGCCCACTGGCAGCCCAGTCACATGGGAGCCTCAGAGGTCACTGCCTCAGTGTCAGCAGAGCTGTTTGTAGAGCTCACTGGGGAGTCTTACATCACCATTAAGTAAGAATGCTTAAGAGTCTGGCACCCAAATTTTGCATGTTGCCAGCCTCAGTCCTTATCTGAGCCTTCCTTTCACTGCTTTGGAAGCTACTCCTTCGAGTTGTAAAGCATGGGTACACATTCCTATGTTTTGACAACTCCAAAAGAAATAATTTAGAACCAACATTAAGGGACTGTTATAACGGTCATGATGTACAGGTGGGTGAATTTTATTGCAAAAAAAGTGTGTAGTCCTCACAGCAGATGCTCTGAAATAAGGAGAAAGGATTAATCATAGTGAAAACTTGATTAGTTACGTCTTCTTTCTTCTAGTCCATGATACAGCTAGGGCCATAACAGAATTTTGCTCAGAAGCCAACTTTTTTAGCCAACTTTTATTAATTTTTTTTTTTTAGTAAAGTAACTGCTTTGCATGAATTTGATTTTTTTTTCCAGGATGCTTTGATTTCTTGTGGGGGAATGGAAATGTAGGTCAGACACTTGAACCGATTCCCACACACATTCCTTTCTCTACCCATCCATAAATTTGGATTTTGATAAGCCACAATGGGGTTTTCTGAAACGTCTTTGTTTGTGTCTCGTGTCCCTGTACTAAGGTAGAATGGGTCTCCCTAGCCAGTCCATATCTCCCAGAAGCCTCGGAAGCCAAAAAGGCTGGCGTGATGGCCTGTCCTCACTGCTAAGGACCTGCATTGCAGGTGATGTAGTTCCACAGGAATGTTCAATCTATACAGGGCATCAGGAGCCAAGAAATACTTGAAAACAGCTCCCACGGCTAAGCAGGGCTCGGAGCACCTCACTTAATCTACAGTGTGACCGCTCCCCACCTGCAAATCGACGTGTACTTCCTTGTTTCACAAAGGCTTCGAGAGGATAAAAATCTGTGAAAGTTATGAGATTCTCAGATACTGTGATAAGTCCCAGGATAAACAAATGTTGAATGCAAAACAGCAGCTTACACGGTACATATTCAAGGGCACGTGGAATGAATTAGAAAGATGAAGAGGGGGAGCAGAACAATGAGAACGGGGAGAAGCAGAAGGGCGGAAAGTTAGACAGTAACAGTGCAAGTCTGGAAGCTGAGGGAGAGCTGTGCAGAGTCCTGGCACAATTCAGGTTCGTGTTGAGAACAATCTTGTAAGTGTACCTAAAGGAGAGTGAGCCAATGGCTTTCTAAACTGTTTTCTGCAAAATTCTAACGTTGATATTTTTGTGAAAAGGCCAAGAGTAACTTCCAAAGAAGGGACCTTTCTGTGTGCATTTAGAGCATGAGTGGATATATTAAACCTAGGCTTTATTTAATATATCACAATAGTATTTTTTTTTGGAGGGAGTGCAATATAGAATAATATATATAAATAGGGTAAAAAGAGTAATTTTCTGTGCTGTGTCTTATTTTCTTTGCCAGTAGTGTGAGGCAAAAGAGCAAGTCTGGATATGTATTCGTGCACATGCTTCAATAAACGGGGAATAAGGCCATCCATCCTTCCTTAGGTGCCCTTTCCTATAATTTTTCCAGGTGAGAGTGCATATTTTGAGACTGCATACTGGGAACAGATGAATGGATTATTTTTCTGACAATAGATACAAAAAATTAAACATTCACTTACTGAAAAACAAATCCCTTTTAGAACTACAGGTTAAGCAATGTGCACAGGTTAGAGAAACTGTTGCTGTTTTTCAAAGAACTGAACAGTGTGATCAGTAAGGAAGAGGAAATCTATTTGGCATTGCAAAACAGAGGTGGCAAAATTCAGAGGAGAAAATGTAGGACGTATGTGTGGAAAGCTCTTAAGCCAGTGATGTCAGGTGGATGGTTTTATCTTTCTACTGGAATGGGTGGAAAGCCTGCTATTGGGTTAAAAAGTGTATGTCCTTTTCATTCCAGAACATATTGGATGTGATACATGCCTGTGCAAAAGGTGATAACTCCCAGCTAAGTGTTCAAAAAAGAATGTAAGTGATGCACAGTAAATTGTCCTGGCTTTCTGCACTAGGAGATGTCAAAATTGCCACCGGTCAGGCCTATGACAAGCTTCCACTCGACTGCCGTGAAACAGCAGTGGCTGGAAATTAGGTGTTCTGATGTTGCAAAATATCTTGCAGCAGCAAGGAACAAAATGGCTTAATGTTAAATGGAAGAATCTGACACAAATAATTTCACAAATGATTTGCTGAGGAATGTCTCAACTTGGAGTCACTCTAAGGCATCTGATGCTCATCCCATTTAAAGTGAGCAGGGCTGCCTTTCAAGCAGATGAATATTTTTCTTTTTTTTGTTCTTTGCAGTGATACTTTCTACTGAAAACAATGACTATTAAAAATTAGCTGGTTCAGGTATTTCTCTGTGCCCACTTTGCATATAAATGCATTGTAGGCATCTTCTTCCCCAAAACGCCCAAATCTTCATGATATTTATAATCTTCAGAAGCAAATTTTAGTGTGTTATTTAGATGCTGTTTGAAACCACTTCTTCTCCATTTGTGTGTCCAGCCACCATTTAAAATCAGATGCTAGAAGCCTATGTGACACTTAGAATTTGGAAATTTCGAATGTTGTCACTTTCATAGTTTGATCTTCATGAAAAGTATCGTGTTTTAAAATTCTCTAGGCAGAATCATTAAGAAAAAGAAACTGAAAACAGTGATAAAAAGGGGAAGTTAGACTTGGTGTTACACTTTGAAAATTCCCTCTGCAAGTCACCAAGCAAGGTAGATTTTGGGAAGCAATCTGAATCCACTGAAATTAATAGAAGTACTCTCTCTCATTTCAGTGGGCTTCATATCACACCTTTCACTAAAGTATACTCTGATAATTTACACATTCTGTTTACTGCATTTTATTTGAATGAAAGTGAAACCTAATGCAAGTATCAAGAGAAAAACAGCTAAAAATTACACAGGTGATACATGCTGCTGAACAACTGATGAGGGAGGTGGCTAAGCAGCCAGAGGAACTTGAGAGGAAAAATGGAGGTATTATTTGAATAAATAAGTTTAAAATAATTAAATGTATCAAAGGTACATACAAGATGTCCAGAATGCCAGCACAGGGTTTTGACAATCGATAACTTCCAAAACACAGTATTCTGGAATTTGTCATCAAAATCCTTTGGTACAGAAATTTTTATGTTCATGGTGTATTTTGTCATTACATGAAGGAAATACAATAAGGGCTATACCTTCCTATATTCCTTAAGTATGTTTTAGTTTAAAAAGAAGATAGGTATAAAGAATTAAGTAAACCTCATGACTTATTGTCCTCACATCTGCGGTTGCATAGTGATTTCAATTTTAGGATTTCACCACCACCATCCCCTTTCCTCCTGAAGCAGGTGGTGGAAGATCACTGCCATCTACAGATTGGAGATAGCATCACTAATATTAGAATAAATTGTTGGGACAGTTTCTCTGATGTTGGAACATTTTTCTCCCTTTGCCTTGAGCATTTGTCTCCTCAACCCTTCCTCCCCCTTAACAAACCCCACAAAGTCACCCAACTCACACTGTTGTCTGTGACACCCTGATCAGAATTATTCTCATTAAAGGAAAAGCACAATAATTCAAGAATCTTTTAAACCCTGTAATGTTTTCAGGCAAAGTTAATGGCAGGGGGAGAGGCAAGGGGAGAAGGCAGAATTCACAAATGTGCTTTCCATTACCTAGTGTATATGTAAAAATTCAGTACACATGTCAAAATTATAAATGACTTCTTACAGATTTCTCAGATAGCAGCTGAGAAAAATAACAAACTTTCAGGACATTTGTATAGATGGATTAAGTGGGTACCTGCTTTCCATGTATCCGGGCCTGGGTGACATTTGCAAGATGACCTATCAGGAAAAACAAGCGAGTATGGCACTGTAGGAAGAGTAGAGCTATAGTTTAAGCTCAATTTAATCCTCTTCTATTATTTCCTTCCTCCAATGAAGGGAATAAAAAAAAAAATCTTATAAAGCTTCATGCTAGTTTTATTTATTGCAGAACCACACATTTGTAGCATATCAAAACCTTTTACACAAAATGCAACTTTAAAAGGAAAAATAATAAAATTCATCATTTCCCTCCTGTATCTTCAATATTCAGATAGAAAGTTTTTAATTGTAAGGAAAACTTTTATCAAAAAAAGTCAGACATCAGTTACTAATATACAGTAGCTGTCACTATTTTTTAATTTCTTACAATGGATGCTGTTTCACTCAATCCTTTAAATTAGAGCATGTCTGACAACACTAAAAAAATCCCCAGAGTAGGTAAATTAAAAGTGGTTCAGTGACTACATTAAGGTTAAGTGATTTGTCAGCTTGCATACCATTTCTAGCGTGTTGTACTTGACACAGGAAAGAAATCGATAGGCACAACCAAAAGGAACCTAAGAAGTGATGACTGATTTCCCACTGATATATCTAAGCGTAGGACTGACCTCACTGAAATTATTTTTAACCATGACTTGAGAATCTAAGTCTGCAAGAGATCACACAGCTGGAATAGCTAGGTGAAAAAAAAAGGGGGAGGGTGAGTTAAATATAGTAGAGTTAAAGCAATCTGTAGGTGCAGGGGCTTTCAGCTACTGTCTGCCTAAATCTTCTTCATGCACTGGAGAAATGCTTCTTGTTTGCTTCCCCAGGTGAGAGAAATTCCCTGTCTTGTTTTCCCTGCTGTCTGTAAATCATCCTTGCAGCTAGAGTAGAATTTTGCTTTAATTTAGGAGTCCATTATACCGGATAATATTGATTGCTTCAAGGAATGTGTTCTGGTCCGTACAGCATCCTTTTACCTGTACTGGCAACACCAAACAACTGTAAGCGTATTGCTGGAGAAGTTCAAGCAATACAAGTACCAGCTAATCTGCTCTGATCATAGGGAAGGTCTCTGACTCCAAAAACCATCGTTGTTTTGCAGGACAAGTTTCCTCCTTGAAATCCTGTGCCCACTGAATTGCAGAAGAATATATGCCTGGTTTCCTTAAAAATCTTTTTAAAATTCAATCCCTTCAAACAAAGGCAGCTTTCAAAAAATAGAGGCTGAAAGTTTGGGCCCCACTGAAGTCAGTGGCAGAAGTCCTGTCAGCTTCAGTGAGGTCAGAATTTCGTTCATGATATTGATTCAGCTGCTACCTTTAAATGCAAGTTTTCAGGTTGTTTCTGCAAGTCAGTCAGGTGCGTTTATTATTTTAAACTACACGATTTCTTAAGAAAAGTAAATATCTGGGCACCTTCACATGTCATTGAGCAAGCTAGGAAGTATGTCAGGAGGCATGTCTGTATTTAACACATTTTGAACAGATATTGAAATAGTTTTCTGGTAGCTACGGAACGAAAGCTGTTTTTTTCCTCCCCTGTCGCTCTCAAAGGGCGTTTCTGTGCGCAGCCAGAAGGTGGCATTCATGGTTAACAGTTAAAGGAAGTAATAGATGCTATTTCTTCTTTCCATATGAGCACGGGGAGAAAAAGGTTTCTTAGTATAGTGGCAGTTACTCAATTAACCATGATACTTAAACTGATGCAATAGATCTGATTTATGTAGTCTTTGTTTTACAAGGAGTGGCAGATTTATCCAGTAGGAGACATTAATCTTCACAACAAGACAGCAGGGACCTGGCAAGTTGTATCCATCTTCTTGTAAAGTATTTGATAATACAAGCCCTTGTCTTCAGATATGTGTCTTTGTTTCTCCAAATAAGCCAGTTTCCAATAATTCTTTGACCACTATAATACCCACTGTTATCAGAACAGTTAGGAAACTCAAGAGAAAAACAAATACTGAGTTTTATCCTATCAGTGCATCTTAATCAGAGTTTTCCAAGTCTGACCATTGCCATTTGTGATCCAGTTGGTCTATGGAGTTTTGCCATATTTAACATCTGTGTCACATCATGCCTTTCCTGTTGCCTCATTGATCAACAGACAACATGTGATGATTCCCAGATGTTCAAACATGGCAGATCCCAAAAGACCTATTAAATTACACTGAAAGGAAAACAACATCCATGCTGTAGAGGTTTTGTTAAAGTCAGGTATGTCTGAATATTCACAAACTTGCTACAAGATACTTACTGATATTCAAATCGCTTTCAAACATTGGTCAAATTCTTTGAATTCCACATTGTCTATTATATGAGGACATTGTGTCAGAGTTCATGGTGACTTTCTGTCCTGCAATATGAAGCAAGTTAAAATAGAATTAAGCATATATTTATATATGGGTTTTTTACTTTATTTTATTTTTTACTTTTGGTCTCCTTTTTTTACATACAGTCTGTGTTCTTTCACATTTTTACTCAGATTTATTGCTGATAATATTTTTTTTCCCTGATAAAGCTGAACATATTATTATCAAAGAAGCTTCTGCATTCTCTAAGCAAGGCAAGGCAGCACGTGTTGTTCTTCAGTGTGTCCTTTTTCCACAGAAAAGGATCATTATAAACACCAAAACTTATTCAGATGATGATACTTAAAGCTTTGTTCTATAACCAAAGAGCAGCTACATGAAATTCTAGATTGGATTTCAAACAGTAAATGTGGTCCAGTTCATGCCAGAATGCTCCAACATTCTGCTTCAAGACAGTCCTCACCAGTTATGATATATTGGCTTTAACAAGAAGATGAATATGCTTGACACCTCCCTGAAGCTAGCGTTACTCTTCTCGTGACATTTCAATCTCAAGTTTTGTGCTGGCATTGTCACCAATGAGAACATCATCATTTTCTGATGAACACAGCAACCGTGTGCAGAAAATTAGCAGCTTTATTTTGTCACCTGTGAAATAGAAGCTCAGGTGCAATTTTTTTTATATCAGAGCAACATTTTCGCACATTGACTCATTTTAAGTTACAGTTTCTTTAGCCTTATTCTTCAATAAGAAGGAACACAGCTATTAATATAGCAAAAAGAGGGATGATCCTTATGTGGTTATTTCTGATAGACCAACATTTGTTTTTGTCTTAAACTGAATAAGTTTTTTTAATCAGTTGATTTTTCTTACCCAGAAAGATAGGGTTAGAAATTTTAGTTCAGAAATGGCTACATATTTTTTTTTTATATTTTCCAATAGAAAAGGTATTTTTTTTCCTTATTCTTAGTGAAAAAAAATTGTTGGTCCATTTCACAACCCAGCCTTTTCTCGTGGGTTTGTTACCTTGCAGTACCTCCATGAAGAAGCTCCACTTGGCAACCACCTGTCCCAGTTCCCTGCCTCTGGGCTCTTGGTTAGACTACAACTCCCACAGTGCAGTACCACACGCCCCTGACCAAACGCACATCTTGACACACACATGGCTACAGATGCATTAGGGGAGATGTAGTCCCATGAGGGAATAAGGCCCAGAAGTAAAGCCATGGATGCCCCGTCCCTGGAGGTGTTCAAGGCCAGGTTGGATGGGGCTGATCCAGTGGGAGGTGTCCCTGCCCATGGCAGGGGGATTGGAACTGGATGATCTTTAAGGTCCCTTCCAACTCAAACCATTCTATGATTAGCACTAAGTAATGCTGTATTATTTCCAGATTTGTCTCCACAATCGAGTAATTTTGGACATTCACATCTTTATTCTGATTTACACACATAACTAATTTTTACTGAACGGTCTAGAGTTGTCTCAGAGCACCGAGTGTCTGGGTATACCTTAACAGTAAAGAGAAATGGTTTTACTGCTACCAGAAATAACATAGGCATCTAAAAGTTACAGGATCTCCAAGCAGGAGATGCTCAGGAGTCCATCCACACAGTATAATTTGAAAAATAAGGATTGCAAAATTTTTACAAGCTGCAGGATGACAAAGCTACATATACAAAAATGGAGATTGTTGAGTTTTCAAAAAGAGAGTGCCCACTTACAGTATACACATGTGGAACTTAAAAAATACCTGTATGTAGATTTAGAGTTCATCTAAAATGTTTGCATGTCATTTTAAAAGAAAGTTGCAGAACAACAGTCAGAGATTTAGGAAAGTAAGTCAGGATGGAAGGTATCTGCAGGATCATGGAGAAGCATGTGCAATACAAACACAGGAAGGAGACAAGAAGAGAAGCAATGATCTGGATAACGGTAAAGCAACACATCTGGAAAATCAGCTTGAGGAGAACAATCACATATGCCAAAAATAATTCACGAGCTACATTTAGCAATAGAAGATCTAGGGAGCAAACCTAAGCATCCTAAACATATGAAGCAGGTTAGCCAGAGTGTCTGCCGGCCCCAGGGTCACATATTCCTGCTCTAACTGCCAGCAGCGTCCGTGTGGAACAGGGAGCTTTCCAAGCTCTGGCCAGTGCTGGCTGTGTCAAGAAGACTGTCTGTTCTTTTCCCTTTCTTGTGAAATGTATACTGCAAAGCAAAGCCATGTCAGAAATACCTGAGCTAGTTTGCACAGAAAGTGCTCTGATACACACAATTCCTGTGTATGTTCTAGAAGCAAACCCATGGTGTCAGCCTGCTCCTGGACGTGAACATAACCAATTTCTTTTTGCTTAATTGCAAATTATTTTTCATGTAAGTACATAGAAAGGGTGCAGAAATGGGCTCATGAGAAATCCTCACTGTCTTGGGCATTTTTTGCAGAAGGTTTCTCTTCTGACTTTGTCATTGGAGTAGTTTGCTGTAGGATTGTTTTCCCAGTGTCATCTTCCAGGTATGTCCTGCGACATCAAACCTGGGAGCTGACACTGGGAAAATAATGAAATGGGTGAAATTTGGGACCAATTTAATCCAGTGTTGTAGTCCTTAGGATTTCACTCTGGAACACCACGTTATACATTACTGCGTTTACTTGTGTCATACTCAAGTATCAGTGCCAATTTAGTTTAGTCCTCTTTTTTCCCTAGACTTGTGGAACCAGATGAACTCGCACCTTTTTAAAGTACACATCCTTATATCTGAGCCCACTTTATTTTAAAGCTTTCTACAAGTTTGCTCTTGTAGAGCAGGCTATTGGCCAACTGTTCTTTCAAACAGCATACTTTCCCTTTTTAGAAAGCTTGTTTTCTAAGCTCTAGTTTTCAAATATACTATTTTAGTCACAGCCTATGACCGTGGTTTTGACAACTAACATGAGAAACAAACCAGGTAATCTGCACTGACATTAAATGCATGTAGTCTATAGGACCATTAGCAGCTACCACATCTGTGTCTGAGAGTCTTGTTTACTTTTGTTTGTCTAACTCTTCACCCCTTCTCTCCTATTCAACCTTGTCCTGTGTACGTAACATTTCTGATGGATCAATTTTGTTTTCAAGATGGAAGCCACAAAAGACTGGAGAAATTTAGTGTCTTGGGTTTTTTCATTTGTGTATGTTGTGGGTTTTTTTGCTCTCCTTCCCCATTGCCAGTGTTTTGAAGATGGAGTTTGGAAATCAGAACTCTTCAACATGTAGAGAATTCATGTGAAATTTCAGTTAGTTTCTTTTTCTGTTATGAATCAGGAATTTGGGGTTGCTAATCTCTAATTCAACCACAGATGAAAACCTTCTTTACGGGTCTCTCATGGATTTCTCTCAATGACCTTGATCTTGGTTAGCAAGAACTTGGTTACTCAATAGGCTGGTTTCACCTGTAGTCGTTCTTGTTCTGGATCAAGTGAGTACAACCAGAGTCTCCTTCTAATGCCATATGTAGAAATTTATTGCAAGGTAAGCTGATGCACAGTAACTTGTTTAAAATAGTTAAGCCATAAGGAATTAATAAGTGCTTTACGTAGGTAGTCATTGTCTTCTAGAAACAAATCCAATAGAATTCCACCATGAACTCCTCTTTCCTCCCCTTTTTGATGTTTTCTTTTGTGGCAGTAATTGGAGACCCAGATCACATTTCATTGACAGGTTTCTCATTAATTTTAAGAGACATTCAAGCAACCTTGGACGCAGTTGGCTTCAAATCCCAAGTAATTGCAACTGCTATGATGCCTCTGGATAATTTAATAAATATTTCTAGTTTATATTCTGCTGAAAACCAAATCTATTGCAATTTCAATTCTTACCAGTAAGGCAGTTTGTCCATTGAAAACCAAATGCCTGTAAGGTTTTTTGCCACATCTTCAGATTGAGTTTCTGCTGGCTCTTGTTTCATAGTGTTAACCACACTGAAATCCAAGTGAATTATTAATTTATCCATTTATCCAAGTATCTATCTCATTTGAATTGCACAGGACCAATTTTCAAGCCCAGTTCTCCTATATAAATAGCCAGAGCATATTTTCTACTCAGTGCCTTGATTTGACTCCAGTTAGGAGTTGTCACTTTGTATGAATTTCACTGTCCTTTGTAGCACATCTAATTTAACAACAAAAACAAGTTGGAGCCATCATCTGTTGTTCTCATGCACTTTGAGATTTCCTGAGTAGTGGCACTGTAATTGTTGTTTAAATATCCAGAGATCTAGCACTTTTGCCCTGAAAGCCCCCTCTTTCCCAGACTCTGTGAAGCACTTTTCCCTGTGCCCACATAGTACTATGCCCTGACCTATCTCCTGATTTTAGCATTTCTTTCTAATAGAAGCTTTTTTTCCCATCACGTCAGCATTTATCTGAACCATTTCCCACAGTTTTATTACTGTTTCTGATTTCCCTTATTTTACAGACCAAATCAGTAACTTTTTGTAAAACTTAGGATATATCATCCAACAAATCACAATCCCTTTTTTTCCATGATACATAACTGTGTCTGTGATTAAAAATCTTTTAGATATTGCTTAGTCAGCATTTCTTACTGGCTACAACATATAACTTTTGCTTATATCTGAACTGAATACCAGTCTCTTTTTCAGGGTGTCTCTACCAAATCATTTACATTTGGACCTTTCAGGTTGGCTCAATAACTTGGTTTTCACTTTGTCTGTATCATTGAAAAATTAGGCTATGAAGTTGAATTTCCACAGGGCATTTCCCACTTGCAAATTCTTGTATCACTTCAGCGGAGACAACGTGGCTGCTACCCTCAGGTTACAAGCAGTATAAAAAAAAGAAGGAAACTGTAGACATATAGCCTTGCTCAAGTTCTTTATCTAATCCAATTTTGCAGCTAACAGCCACAGTGACTCCATAATCCATTAATTCCCTTCTACACTGACTTATTTCAAAGTCCTTCCTTCTGTGCTTCTGGTTCACACTTTCTTAGCGCTGAATATTATCTAAAATCTTCTTCTCTCCCTTAATTCCATGGTGCTCTAAGAGGTTACTTTAATAATTTTTACAGGAGTCCAATTTCTTACTTTAGGCCTTATTTTCTCACCTGAGAGCTCTACATTTATTTAAACCATACACAATTTGGGCTGGACAGTTAACATCTTGCTGCCTGTCTCAGTTAGTAGGAGAAATTGGTGCTGAAATCAAGTGCCTGTGGTGTAGTCGTGTAAGGCTGAAGATGGTTTTACCCTGGACACAGGTGGCACCAGGTAGCAGGGTGATTGCAGACCTCCTTCAAACATTCCCCAATCCAAAAACCTGAAAGGGCATCACCTCAGTTTGTCTTCTAGAGTGATTGTTCCCTGGTGCTGTCCTCTTTGCTTTTTTGTTTATCTCTTCTACCTCTCCTGTGCAGAGAGTCTTTTGTCAAATAATAGTCAGTAGGAGTTCCTTAACTCATGAACACGTCTGTATTTACACTTTGTTTCATAGTAGTATGTAATTGCTTCTCATGAATGGGACAGTGATTCCTCTCTCCCAATTTACAACAACTACTCTGCAAGTTCTTGTATTTTTTGCTATTTTCCTCTTTGCTATTATAAAGAAGTAACTACAACGTGCTCTGGAAATGCCTTTCTCTCCCAACCTGATAAAAACGCAGTAAGCATGACACTGAGTCACACACGGAGAGCCCTGCTGGAGCCTGCAAAGGCTGGATCTAAACTGCTTCCCAGGTCCACGCAGATCTTTCAGCTGAATCATAACTCCCAAGTGATCCATGGCCAGGATTGAGCAGCACATTGCAGAGTGTATCTTTCCCAGAATGAGTGGGGTTTGCAGGTGCTTTGCCACACCTCATATTTGTATCAGCACATTGCTGATACACCGTCATAATTAAGAATACAATGAATCCATCCTACAAAACCCGTTTATTCATTGAAACCCTTGCTGGTACATCTGCTCCTCCAGGAGGGAGGTGGTTGGGGGGATACTGTGCCTTTCCAATCCTTGAGCAGCATGAAGGCAGCTACAGAGTCGAACTATGAGGTGGATTTTGTTCTCACGTACAGCACCAACCACTCATGTTTTGGACCACTACAAGAGCTTTCCTATGTTCCAAGGTACGATTTAATGATGATGTATCACGAGAGATCTGAGGTGAATGTGCCCAACTAGAGATGCTACATGGGAACACAAGAAACGAGACCTATAAAGGGAAAACTGTTAGAAATAAGACCAGCTCCATGAAAACAGGCCCTTTGGTGCTTAAGCAAGAACCCCGTGCCTAGGAGGTGCCACCCGCACGCAGGGACCCCCAGCAGCGCCCTCTGAGGGAGGGAGAGGCGGGGCGGGGCGCTCCCCCCCGCGCCTTCCCTTCTCGCTGTCTCCACGCAACAGCGCCGCGTGGGCGTCTCCGAGCGCTTCATTTGCATAGCCCCGCCAGGTGGCCAATGGGCGGGCGACTCTGGCTCCCTCATTTGCATGTGTCGCCGCGGCGGCCAATGGGGTGCGAGTCGCCGGGCCCGCTCGGAAGGCGATGTTCCCATCGGCGCGGGGCGCCGGGGCCGCGGGCGGGGGTGGCGCAGCGCGGGGCCGCGGAGCTGCGGAGCCGCCGGGACCTGCCGGGACCTGCCGGCCGGGCAGCGCCGCCTCGGGCACCCGCGGGGCAGCCATGTCGGTGGCGGGGCTCAAGAAGCAGTTTCACAAAGCCAGCCAGGTAAGGGCAGCCGGTCCCGCGGCCCGGGCGGGCTTGGATGCGATGGGCGGCTCGCCCTGCGCCCGCTCCTTGGTGCACAGGGGTCCCCCGCCGCCCCCGGGGTGGTGGCATCGCTCCCCGGCCCCTGGGGTCCCTCAGCTTCGCCTCTGCATCCTTCCTTTTTATTTATTTATTATTGCTTCTCGGCCTCCTGTGTCGATCCTCACAAGAGAACGCTGCCTGATCCTTTCTTTTACCTGAGGTTTCGGTGTTTCTTTTCGTTGTTTGTTACTGGTGCTGGGTTTGTGTTTGTGCTTCGAGGCCGCCGTTTCAGATGCTGCTGGGCACCTGCTTTCCCCTGAAGAGTTCCTTGGGTTGTTCTTCCACAGACTGCTGTTCCGTTATCCTACCTGGCTCACACTGTGTTTGTCCTACAGAGGGTATCGGGTTTCTAGAGTTTTCCGTTCTTTCCTACATCCTGGACATCTCCAGGATGAACCTTCGTCTTCTCCTGACTCTTTTCTCTCCTCTTTTCTCTTTTAATACTTTAGCTGATTTCTCCTAGAGAAAACCCTGTTCTGACAACCTGGATGGTTGCACAGTAGTGCAAACCCAGTGCCCCACGTTGTGCGCTGGCTTCAGGATGTGGTAGCAGTGGGATTCCTCCCACTGAAGGTGTTTGGAAGCCTCAGCTGCTTTGCTTGCTTGTGCCAAGCCTGAGATCTGCATTTCCATTGGCTCTCATTAATTATCACTATCATTATTAGTCTCTAACCTGTTCAGTAAAACTGGACAGCTTCTCTCGTCTTGGTGAGAGTGGAGAAAATAAAGGCTTATTGAGTGCTTAGGTGTCATCTTTCTAGGCCTTGCTTCAGGTATTTTACTTGTCAGCAGCTCGAACGTAGAATGTGCACTTTGTTTGGATATAGAGAAGCTCAATATTTGTATCTAATGTTGGTTTGCAGTAGTGCTCGTTCTTTCGTGGTATATACTGATCCTGAAAAATGTTGTGACTCTGTATCTTTTAGTTAACTTTCACTGTTTCTTTTAGAAAGTGCTGCACTTTGAGGGTAAAAAATCCAAGGATGTTTTGTAACAGGTTTTGGCTTGTTTTGCATCTACCTTATGCAGGGATGCAGCCTTTGTTATGGTGTGGTTGTAACTCAAGAAGCAGAAGGTATTTAACTGAGGAAGTTAGAGGTAACCGCAAGTGCTGTCTCATCTACTGGTAACAGTGCAAGTTGCTTAATCCTGCCCAAATGTCAGGTAAACACGAGAGAGAGGAAAAAAAAAAGGAAGGGAGGGATCTGATAAAGGTAGCAGTAATGGAAAAAAAGAACAGTAAAATATATTGAAGTTGACAGTATGAGTTCCAGTATTCATTACAGTAAAGAACTACGATGCATAACTCGGATAATATTCTTCATCTCAAGGTGAGACAAAGGTAAAGTTTCCACTTATTTTCAAACACAGAAAAAAAGGCCTCTCTTCAGGGAAAGAAATGGTGTTTAGTAGGAAATTAACATGCAGGAAAAAGATACTGGAATTGGATGTTTTTCTCGTGCTTGAAGAAAAACAAGACACTTCTTAAGAGCTCATTATAAGATATTGGGCAAAGCTGTAGTGGAAAAACTAACAGAAGAAATAGCATCTGTATAGTTGACCAAATGATCCAGGTCTGCATAATGGATTTATTTATCTCTGACAGACAGAGACAGTCATGACCATATGTTTAAGGTACAAACTCAACTGTTGCTGAAACTGACAAAAATAAAGTGGAACATGCAAAATGAGAATATTGGCACCCCATCTTTTGGCCAAATTCTTTTACAAAATGCTAAAACAAACAAATGCAGAGCGTGAAAGAGGTGTTTCTTAACAGAACCTTTGCTAAATTTCCAAATGCTGTAGAATCACTTAAGGAGACGAATACCTTTGTGTATTGACTGGATGAGAGATGCCAAAGGGAACTGTTAGCAGAGATGGGCATTGCTTGGGGAAAGAATGAAATTAATTCCTTTAGTGTTCCCAAAGGAGAATGGGGGCAGATGACAAAACCTGGCAAATTTCCCAGAGGACATTGAGGAATACTGAAGGGAATGACGCTTGTGCCAGGACATGTGATTAAGGAATAAGAATGGTATTTGAAGGCTGACAGAACCTAAAGACAAAATGTCTGAAGAATGAAGTAACTGGATTGAGACAAACTGTATTTAACAGTTCATTCAGAAATGTGAATAAATATCAAAGAAGTGACAAGATCCATGTATTTTCTAATGATACTGTTTCTGTGCTATAACAGACTTCTATTCAGCTGAAATATAGAATAATATAGATATGTAATCATAGAGTGTACAGAGTTATAGAATAATTCCATTTATTTTGTTTTACTTAATCTTTTTAACTGAACCTCTGAAGTGTTGTGGAACTGTTTTTTGCAAAAAAAAAATGCATTTTGATTTTTTTTAAAAAAAGCTTGCCTCTTCTGTGTGTCCTTATGTACAGGTTTCCTGTTAACTAACTGTGATCACCTTTGTGTGTAGGTTTAAATTCTAAGTTTAGAGAAAGGCAAAGAATACTTAAGATGTTATGCTGAGTTTTTTCGGTGTTTATCTGATGCACATCACCTTGATTTCTAAAGTTACAGTTAAATAAAGAAGAATGGCTTTATAAAAGTTAAGCAGCTAACTTTTTATTGTTTCTAATACCCTCACCAGAATCAGGAACAATCCTCTATTGCAGACTTGGTTGGTGTAGTAAAAACTCCCCATGTCTCTGTCTGTAATCCATTAATTCAGAATCAATGTTCATGATGGTTTTGTCATAGATTTTTTTACCCAATCGTATTTTATTTTCCACTGAAAACAGAACGTGTGCATAGGTTTTCATCTAAATATCTGTTAGTGAGATTCTTGAGTTGTTAGCATCTGTTGGAATTACTGCAGTAAATTCTGCACCCTGGAATATATTATAAATATGTATAATACAAAACTACTTGTCAATATATTCCAGTATATAAAGCTGCAGTTCTACTCAGTTATCTGTACCAGAATAATTGCTTCCTCTGGGGTCATGGAACTGGTGGACCCAAGGCTTATCTCTAACCCAAAGTTTGCATATTGGTTATGTAAGAGATAATAGCTTTCAGGTGCACTAGAATTTTCTTTACTCTGCTTCTTATTTAGAGTGCAAGTTTAAATTGAAAAGCTCAAGTGGACTGGAATGAGGATTGCTTCCATTCTGTCCATTTAATATCTGTGGTGATCCCTTGAGTGTAACTCCTTTGACTAATGAAATATGAAGCAGAACCTGTGTGGTGTCCCACTGGATGGTACGTGGGGCAGGCAGTTTCTCAGAGCTGATTAACTCCTGTCCAGGTCTCATGGAATTCAGCTTTTTCCACAGTTTATTTAAAATGTATTTTCAAATAGATTTTTTTTTTTGTTAAAATTAACCTTCAGGGAGTTCTGTTTGTGATGAAAATTTTTCTCCTGTTGCTTTCAACCCCTGACTTATCGTGTCTGTTTTCCTGTTTTCAGTTTGAAAGCCTTTGATGTAGGTGGGTGTATCTCTGCCTGCTGCCTCTGTAGGCCTTGTTCTCCTGTTGGTTGTGCATGTGGGATAACCCAGATGGTGGGAGGGCTGCATCTTCTGATGCATCCTGGGAGTATTTTTAGAGTGGTGTTTCTGTTTAGAAAAGCAGTAAGCGTAGAGAGTGGATAAGAAAGCCTCAATAAGCAGCAGATGCTATAATAGTTTCTGCTGTGCTCTAAAACTGCAGCCAGCCTGGCATCTCTGTATAAAGAGATGTGATTTTTCAAAGTAGTTGGAGGCTGGTGAGCTGAGAACCTCCCTCCCCTGGGGTGTTTTGAAAGCTCATCCATGATACTGGCATAAGAAATCTGCTGCTGCCCTTGAATTTACATTTTGTGTCTTTTTGTTTGCTTGTTTTTAAATGAATTGTAGCTGAAGTCTCTGTATATCATTATCCATAACTTATTCATAATGCATTTTAGTCTATTTTTTAGGCTTGGGTTCTAAGTGGTAGTAGAAATTAATATTTTTTTTGAGGAAAGGCATGACTGCCAATTATTGTGAATATCTTGTTTGTAATGTAGGCACCAACAGTTATTGTTTCCTTATGCAGACTGCTTTCTTCACCCTCCTCCTGTTGTCAGTGAGAAAAGAGAGGCTCCAAGAGCTTGTGAATTAGGAGCTGGCTCTATTGTCTATAGATAGAGCCTAAGTGTGAGCAGATTCTAACCAAAACAACCAAAATCTGTTACAAGTTTTTTACTTTGAAGTGATGTAACTTAGTGTAACAAAGTATGTGCTCTCCTCTCTTACCTATTCGGAGCGGCATTTATGTTTTCAAGTAATGTATCTTTTTTTAAGCAGTGTTTTTAATGGCCTTTTTCCATTTTGTTTGTTTTTTTAAAAAAAAACCCTTTGGCAATCACCAGCAGTTTCAGGGATGCTTCTTCCTCTCTGAAGTTCCTGCTTGTACTCCATTGATTTATGTGGCATTTTGATCCAATCTGTTGGAATGAAGATCAGATCAGCATCAAGACCTTCTTGTTCTCCAGACAGAATAAGCCTTGTGATTGGGTTTTGTTGTGATATTTTTGCTTGTTTTCCTGACTATTTTTCTTTTCTGTTACGTTGTAGATGAATGATGCTGGCCTAGACATAATATTTAAGTCTTTTTTAAAGTCCATATTGACATTGAGTTAATACACAAAACCTTTATTTATGCAAGTGCTTGCTAGCAAAGTAAGTATTTTGGTGAACTGAGGAAGAGACAAAGTTTATACAAACACAACCCAAACTTGCCTGTGAGACACAAAAAGAAGCTCTCTACTGACTGTGTGCAGTTATATTTATTTTCTAGGACTATAAGCTGTTATCATGCAATCTGCTAGAGGTATTGACCCTTCACATCCAACCTGAATGGAGATGATGAATCCCTAGGAGAGAGCAAGCTTTTATCTTGTTCCTAGTTTTTTATTAGATAACTGAATGTACCCTTTTGCAAATCTTACAGCATTTTGGGGATGGGATAGCGCAAAGGACGTTGGAATTTAGTTTATCTGAGGTGTTTTGAAATGGATAATTATACTTTTTATATGTGTTTCAGAAAGGAGAATAAACCCTCAGCCAGTGGCAAGGACTAAAAATAACATCCTCTGTGTATGTGTAGATATCTCATTAGACAGTATCATTTGTCTTTAGCTGTGTCAGGGCTGCAGACTGTTGTTATGCAATCTACTAATTATAAAACTATAATGTAGGTGATATGCTGTTCATATTAAATTCCTAAGGTGATACGAAGGGATGCTGAGGGTTTGTGTAAATCTTTGAAAGCTTCTTAGTTCACGGGGTATTTGTTGGGTTTTTATTAGTTTTTGTTTCTTTTCTGGTGAAAACCTTAGTGCTTGGAAAATGAGAAGTTCTCGTTTTGCACTTTATTTCAAAGCAGAATTATTAATAAAAGGGAGTGAAACGTGATCCTGTGGCAAAGATCAGCATGGATTTGGAAGCGTGGTGGGATGCAGTGGGCAGTAATCTACATTTCACCCCTCTTCCTTTGGCACTGATAAGGTGAACTCACTCATCTTTGAGTTACATGGCTGACTCCTGATGGTGCAGCCCACCCTGCTTGCACTGAAGCCTTCCTGGGAACAAAGTACTGGGCTTATAGGTAGGAAATAAGAAGGTAGTTCCTTGTGGCATGATGGTAATTTTTTTATATATATATATATTCACACACATATATATGTATATGATTTTTTTTCAAGTATATCTCATGGAGTTGGGAGGAGGGAGAAACTAGCTCTCAAGTTTTAGATTTATAGATTATAGATTTATAGATTATAGATTTATAGATTATAGATTTATAGATTATAGATTTATAGATATATTTACAATTGTATTTATTACCTGTTAAGTAGCCTGCCAGTAAGGCAGAGCTGTAGGAAAAAACCTTTGAGTGCTTCAGTCAGTGTACAAATTATCAGAAGATAGCAAGCTGCAGCCTTTATCAGTGCAGCTCTCAAAGATTGCAATAGATGAGTCATAACACTATGAATTGGGAATCTAACAGAGATGCAGCTACAATTTGGAAGGAGATTAGTTATACTTTACACATAAAATATTTATATATAAAAACCTGAATGGCTTTGGAATAGAAAATAGTGTAGCATAATGGAATGGAAGCTGAACTTTCTCCTTGAGTGTGTCTCCTTTTATAGATTCTTGGCTTTGCTGAAGAGTTTTGCCCAGGCATCCTGAAAGTTGGAGCCAGAGCTGGCACTCCATCCTTAACTCACGCTGTTGCCTGAGTCACTGCGGCACATGCTGGGTAATGTATTGCAGAGCAGTCTCTTGAGAACCCTGCAGTGCTGAACAACAAATAGGCAAGGGAAGCACAGCAGCAGCATCATTGCATTCAGATTTTCTTTAGCATCCTTTGCTAAGTGTGACTTGAAGTCACTTAAATGTTCTGTGCAGATATATTTCTATGAAGAAGCTGCGTTCCCACACGGAATTTGGGACAGACTTTATAATGCACTATAGAACGAATTGTGCTCAGTTGTACTGATGGAAAACTGTGATGACTCAGTGAAGGGTCTCATGTAGGAATGTGATGTGCAACTGTATAACTGAGAGCAGAATCTGGCCTATGAGCCTCAGTCTGAGTGCTTTCTTCCTGTTAAGATAAGTTGTATATATTCAATGGCACAGTATAGCTGCAGTTCCAGAATAAACCTTTGCTAAAAAATAAAAGTGGTTTTATATAATGTTTTATCTGTTGTGCCGTCCAAACACCAACACTTTATGTAAGCACACGTGTAATTCAAGTTGCTAAATAGGTCCCTTTCTTCATACCTTCCTTTAGAACCCTGTAAACCCCAAATTGTCTTATAGTGATATTTTTTAAAAAGACTGCTTGTATTTATAATGCCACTTTCACCCCACTATATTGTGATTCTGTGCTGTGCTGTGTTCTCATCGTCTCTATCCTGTTCATGGAAAGGAAGCCCCTGCTGGAGTTTTATGACTAGTTGAGAATTAAAGATGTGGGTTTTAACAATGCTTTTGACAAGTCCATTTAGAAAAGGTCTAATCAAATGTTAGATTACACCTTGAGTTCTGTTTGGTAGAGCCCTATTGTGCTGTCGCTGTGTCCATGTTTTATTATTGAGCTGTATGCATTGATGGGAGACTATACCAGTTAATTTCCTGCAACATCTCAAATATCAGCAGCTATGTGTGTGAAACACAAAAACAACTTGGCCTTACGTGCTTTCTGTTCAAAGGATGATGCCAAGCCTCTGATGAGAATTAATCCTGTTTCTCTACTACCCTAATTAAATCACATTTTTGATACTGTACCTGCGTTTAATGAACTACAATGGCTGCAGTGAAATTAACCTGGTTAGGAACTGAACATGATGATAAGAATGTAGGACTCAAAGGGGTTCTAAAATTCCATTTTCTATGATTGAAAACCATTTCTGTTCTAAGGTGAAAAAGTGGGGATTTTTTTTTTAATTCTTTTTTTTACCAAGCAAAACAGAATGAAAATATCCAAAACAGGTATAAATGATCCTAGGTAGTAACAGTCCCTCTGTCCCCTGAGTGCTGTGTGAATGCCAATAGGTCTCACTGTTCCCATTCTTTTCTTTTACAGTTGCAAATAAATAAGGTACTCGAAGGTGATGTTACTTTAAGATTAAGGCCAAAAGTAGATGATGAGTTTCCAGACTATAGATGCAATGTCATTAGAAATTCTGCTTTCAAACTTAGTTGGCGTTTGAAAAGTTGTGTAGAAGAACCACGTCCCATTCAATGTGGTTTGGGGCTTTTTGAAAATTCTGTTCTATTTTACATAAGATGTGTGAATAAAGACTAAAGGTAGGTATGAGTTTGGGTTAAAACTTCCATATAAATGTGGTGTAAATCTACTGACTCAAAGCTCAGCAGGGCAGAACATGGTATTTTCATTTCCCTTACCTGTTTTTAATATCCCCCTGGGACTGGCAAGCAAAGTTTTAGAAACTAGGATTTCCAGGTAATGGTATCTCCCCAGCAGGGAATAAGTGAGTGTGGGAAATTTACGTAGTGTCATAAATGAGATATGGAATTGGAGATCAGAAAGTCATCGTTTTGATTCAGAACTGTGAATTTCCTTTTCACAGTCGTATTGAGAGAGCTAGAAAGTGAGAATTGGTGCCTGTGCTATCTACACAGTTTAGAGGATGCCACAAACATGGGAATGCTTTCTCTTTTCTGCAGAGACTGTAGCACCTACCAGCTTGGCTACTGAGTCACAGTAATGGATGGTAGGAGGGGAAGAAACCCTCTTAAAGGAAATTATTAATCAAAGACTGAATTTTCCTTCCAAAGAAAATAATAAGATTTTTAAAGCTATTTGGATTAATTCTCTTTTTGGTGTCACCTGCTTGGACGTCTGCCTGGTGGCACTGGAACATAACAACTGTTATTTTATTTTCAGGTTAACTATTTATCATTTTACCCTTTAGCATCTGAATACTCCCTACCTGATGTAAATTGTAGTAACCACCTAAACCTGCTTTGTTGGTGTTGGAGGTGGGGCTTTTTTCTATTTGTGTTTTTGTTTGCTTCTGCTGGGGTTTGAGTGGGCAGGCAAAACTTCACTTCCCTGGTCTGTCCTACAAGCTCTCCACATGCTCCAAGAGCACTGATGCTGTTCCTCAATGGAGCTTTTCCTTGCACTGTTTAAGATAAATTTGTGCTAGTATTGGTCACAGTATTTTAATTTAATGGGAACAGTAGGAAAGAGAGGCACAAGACCAGGTGAATGGTAAGCGTGAACAGGAAGGAGTTACTTGCAGAAATACCTTCATATTTGAGGAAACATGTTGCAAAACAGACTTTTAAGTTTTAGACTATGTCTGTGGTGGATACTTTCATCAGTAGTTAAGGTCTTTAGGTTTTCCTGAAGCTGTGTATTTGTTTACTGCTTTCATTTATTCTGGGTGGGCCAGGTACAGGAGCACTACTCGTGAGGGGCTGAAGGCACTGATGAACCCAAAAGTTGCTCAGCTGTGGGCCTTGGGAATGACTGATGCTGGGGCATGGTGGGTGCTTGCCCTGTGGGTGTCTGTAGAACCAACAGATAAAATGGAAGAGGTGCTCATCCTTTCTACACCTGTAAGAATCAAGATGGAACTTGGTTTGGCTGCCAGTGTTTGCGTCAGGAGCGTCTGTGCCCGATTCTTCAAGAAATTAAGTGTGCAGTTTGCAGTCCTGTTCCGTGACATGGATTAGGGAGGATGTTTGTGTGGGGAAGACTATCAGGAAATTATTATAAACTGACTTTGGCTACCTGAAGGAATATATCATGAAGAAAGTTGAATCTTACTTGTAATTGGTTTATGTGAGCACTTTGTTTTGTTCCTGTCGCTGACCCTTTGTTTGCTCTGTTCCATTTGCCATTACGCATGTAATTTCATTTTAGAAGTTAGTTGTCCCAACTTCATGCTGCCATTTAATACGCTCTCTTGGAGAGATTCCTTTGTTTACCTTCCATTATGTAAAACTATTTTAATTATTCAAGAACTTAGACTATGTTTTCTACTCTGTATATCTTTCTCCAATTCCCTCTTACGCTTAGAGGGAGCGTAGCTTTTTATATCAGCAAAACAGGTCTTGCGTGGTTTCTATAAAGTAAATGTTTATTTCCCCTTTTTTCTTTTTTTTACATGTTAGTAAATTACCTTTGATGCTTAGTCCTTGAGATACTTTATATGGTCATAAGCTATTAAGATTTTTTCCATTTAGATATTCTTGGTTTATAATGGTGCACTTTAATTGAAATAAACAACAAAAACATTGTTCTGGATCTATTTAGGTGATGGGGGGGAAAAAAGCAGAAGCAGTTTCCATTTGAGGTCTTATGATTCCTGTCAAAAATGTATTTGGGACATGAGAGAGCTTTTGACTAAAGGTTTAGTTCTGTCTTCCCACTGGTATCAGTCAAAGGAGACAGGGAACGCTAGAAGTTCAGGTGAGCAGACTATCATGTACTAGAAATATTTTCTCCTTTTTACTTTCTCAGCTCTTTGCTTTGGGCAATCACTGAGCCCTCAAAATAAGCTGTAAAACAAGGATCTAAGTAAGGCAAAACGAATGGAAAGCAAAATAGGAGCTTTGACAATTACAGGTTTGGCCCAACCTAAATGTTAGTGTGAGGTGGTCTAATTCCCAAATTGTGTTCTTATTAGTGTGATGAAATCTATGTTCTATGTTCAGAAGTCAGGCTCCCATGGTTTTATCTACTTTACAGTCATGAGTTTACCCACAGAATTGTCTGCTGTAGAGTCATGAATCCCAGCTGTGTCCCTCTGGCCTGATAGCCCTGGTCTGTGCAGGTCCAAGGAAGCAGGTGTTGCCATTTGTGGTTAAATGCAAGGTCATTAGGCTTCAGCAGGTTTATTGGATGTTACTTGTTTGTGGTAGAAGAATATTTTTCTTGTTTCCAGCTTCTTTCCAAAGGTGGAACAAAGGACTTTTTTCAAGGAGGGTTTAGTTTTATGCTAAATCTGTTCAACAGTTTGAAGTATGTCTGTGTTTTTGCGATTAGTATAATATCAGTAAAATCTTGAAATGCATTGGAGTTTGAAAATCCCTAAAGCTCATAGTGTGAATTGTCTTACCTCTCTCAGCTTCTGAAAGTTCCAGGATGCAGTTTTACTGTGGATAAGTGGAAACTGATGATAGTACTTCCATTACTATGTATAAATATAGTGTGTATGTATGACCGGTATCTCCTACCCCACCTGATTTAAGGCTTTGGGCAGAAAAAAAACTTGTCATAGATAACCTCTGCCCAAAATATATTTGCAAGAAGTTCTTTGAAGGCCAAAAGTCAGTTTCCAGACTTATATGTCTGAGCAAACATTGCTGCTAGGACTGGAAGGTCACTGTGTGGAGTCGCTGCAGCCTAGGTATGTGGTGTCTGTATGAGATCCATATTTGCTGCTTCTTTTGGTGTGTTTTTGACATTACCTTTGTGGAAAGAGTCTTTAAAGCTCCTTCTTTAGTTATTGTACTTCTGAGTTCCAGTCAGATCAGTTTGGGATTGCAGAAATCAAGCCTTTCTGTGTGGTTGCACCCTGCTGTAAACGAGAACAAACAACTCCAGGCTGAGAAATGTTGAGCTATCGATAGTTTACATAACTGATCTGTGACTTTGCTTTTAGCACCTCTTTGTCTGTCAGCACATCTGGGAGGCAGCCAGAAGACCAATACAGCTCACTTCATCTGATGAACAGAAAGTTCATTTGAACAAATGGAAAGATGCACATAAATATAGCTACTCTTAGACAAAAGTAGTAGTGCTTCTGGGAATTGCCTTTTTTTATTATATGAAAATTACATTTATTACGAAAATGAGGAAATTATTTTGTTAAAAAAATAGAAAATAAGGTAAAACCTTATGAATTCACCTTGCAAAGTGCTGTCAGTTTTTATCATAGTTTATTTAAAATTCTACAAAATTGGAAAAACCCTGATTTTTGAAAAGCCTGGTTTCCCATGGAAGAAGCTTATGAAGATTGTATGTATTCATTTGGAGCACCACTCACTTTATGATCCAAAAGAGTAACTGCTTGTTTTGTTAATGACTTTTCATAGTGTGTCATCTAAGTTATTTCTTCAGCAGATACTCAGTTGTTGCCAATGTGTGTGAGACTGAGTAAATTTTATGTTTTGTTCATCACTTGGAACATGGAAAATACAACAAATGGACTATCTTTGCATCAGCACTTTGCCATGTATAAAGCACTGACAGTAATTCCAGTAATGCATATTATTATTCCAGTAGAAGACTGAACTAAGTACACAGTCTGGGCAAAATTACTTTTCAAGACTGGTATGAAAGAAAGCTCAGTTTTTGTCAAGATGTCAGTTATTTTCTAAATTTAAGTAAGTTACGTATGCAGAAAATGCAAGTGTTGAGATGCCAGTTGTAATTACTATTTGGTAAATACTGTGTGTAATTCTTTTCCTCTTCTGGTTTTCCTGGAAGCTTACATCTTTCTGTGTGTTGAAATTAGTGCTGTTGTAAAGACGCGTTCGGTGCATTCCCAGGGAATGCTCAAACTGGTGTTCAGATTTTACAGTGATTGAATATTTTTTAAAAATATTTCCATAATCCAAAATTAAATTATAAACAGATCAGGTACTGCAGACACTGTTGGAATCCCTGTCCATCAGGACTTTAATTCGTGCACATCATTCTATGTGACAGATCTTAAAGGAGTTGAAAAATAGCAAAACTTGCTTTTCTTTGTACTTACTTTTCAAAGAAGTGATTTCAAATTTTGGAAAAGTCCATAATTAAGTATATTGTGCCATTTAGAGTTGTAGTACTAATAATGAAGAACACATTTCTCTCTCTTCTTAAACCTTGATCAAACATACTGATAATTAAAGGGCCACATCTACTGCTTTGTTTGGTACGAAGAATGCAGGAATGGTGACATTTTCATTGTGAGTTTGCTAGTGATTGAGATTTGCCCTTCAGTGATCCCTTTGGCTGTGGTTAAAGGTTCCTGTTTCATGGGACTTGGCATGTTTTGCTACTGATGAATGCATTGCCTTTTTGTAGGAATTTCTTGCTGCAAAGTCATGTGCCAGTGCAGAGGAAGGCAGTGCCTCTTGACCTCACTTGCTTCCGAGCTCGTTGGGGATTTCTGCAGCGGTCTGTGCTGTTCTGTGTGTGAATTATGTTTTGAAAATGTTTCCTGTTTTTCTCTGTCATTTAATTAAAGATGGAATTTGAAGTTTGATAACAATGAAATACAGAGAATCCTGTGTGCGTGCTGAGGGAGGTTTTCTGTCCCCATGGATGAAGTCAGTGTTACATTTCTTGCCACTAGAAAGAGCTGTGCCTCGTGGAGACTGGGGGTAGTGTGTGTCTGTCTTAGAAGTGTGGCTGGAAAACTTTGTTCTCCCCAACTGCTTTTTAGTTTGTGGTATTACGTGTAACAAGGTGTTGCTGCCTAAAACCACTAGAATATTTCAAAATGGAGTGATGAAAATAAGGCAAAAATGTACAGTGACTTCCTCTCCAGACAAGTCACAGTGAACACAGTGATGAAAATAATCCTTTTTTTTTCCCTGACTTCTCACTGTGGTACTTGTAATTTTTAATTTTCTGGTAAGTGATTGAAAGGAGCATGGATTCTAAAAAACTCAGATACACCAGAGTGTTTGAGACTCGTTTGTTCCATTTAGCTTTTGCAACTCATGATGAGCACAGGTTGCATTAGCAAAGAGAGTAAGATATCTTAAGCATTTCTGGTTTTCCTCTGAGTATCTCTGCTAAGAAACCCTCATGAATCCCAGCAGAGCTGCTGGGAGCGTGGTGTTGGAGTTTTCAGAATATTTGAGTAATGAGACTGGAACACCATTAAAAACTGTCACCTCCGTAGTGGAACCAGGAGCAGGAAGCACCTTGCTTCACTGCACTCTAAAGCTGAGCATGAACTCAAAGGCTTATGAAAATCATCAGCAACAATGGCTTTAAAAAAAAGAAACAAATGAGAAACTCCTTGCAGAGGAGCAAATAACAGGGACTGACTGGTAGAAGAATGCAGGTGTTTCATAATGTACTAGAAGCAGTGGAAAGTACAGAACTGACTGCTCAGAAAAGTAGGAATGATGCCAGTTAAATGAAAATAATGTGCAGTAAAAAGTAAGGAGTTGTCAATCCATTTTATAGTGACTTAATAAAATCCACGAGGTTAGTGTAAGTGCTAGAATGTGAAAGCAGTAGTTTAATAACATGGAAGGACAAATCTTTAGCTTGAATATGTGGGAATGGAATTCCATAAGAATTACTGCCTGATCAAAAATAGTTTCTGAAAGAGAAATAAATAGGTTATTTGTCACTTTTCAACTTTTCAAGGTGGACTTGGTGGTAAACATCATGCTGAACAGTGATGAGCTGATGTGGACAGTGGTTAATTTTTGGTTGGTTTGGTTTGGAATCATCATTTTGACCGTCAGTGCATCTGGCTGTGTACAACTCGCATTGACAGTCCTGTTCTTCTGCTTCCTCTGTGCAGCTCACGTGGGATTTTGTGGTGGGTGATCTTTACCACATTTTGTACTGATAATGGATTCACTAAAACTGTCACTTTAAACTGTGGCACTGCCAAGGAACTTTTTACTTCACATAAATACGTAGTTGTATAGTAACTGTTGAAAACTAAAAAGATACTTCAGAGCATACCTTGAAGTGGGAGCAGCTTTTGAGCTTAGACAACCTTAGGAACATCTAACCCAAATACATAAGCTTTGATCTTAAAGTTGTAAATCACTATTAAAAGTGCCACATCTTGTCTATGTTATTTCTTCTGTGGCTGATTTATATTGGCACTTAAGAGTATTTTCCAGGTAATTTCTAAGACTCACGTTTGCTGCTTGTGATGTTGAATGTATAATGAGATAGATTTGACTTCAGTGAAGATGATATGTGTATTCTGACTTCATAGAAATCAGAATTAGGTCAGCCCCAAAACAGAGTGAAGCCCCCTGACTTTCCTAGCCCTTATTTTGACAGGGCTCTATGGCATCCGTTGGGAATAAGTGATATTTTTAGTTTTGTTTCAGGGCATTGAGGATGTGCTTGAGCCATATAGTCAGGAAGAGGTGGTAGGTGCTTGGTGTCTTGGTAAGGAGGCCCAGGGTACTCAACCTTAAAAACAAAACAAAACAAAAACCAGAAAAAAAACCCAAACAGAATTGAACTATGTTTTTAGATCACAGTTCTTGATTATTGAAAATCCATTTAAATAAAAAAAAATCTAACAAGTAGAAATCTCTGGTCATGGAAAATGCAGGAGGGCAACTGGGTATTCACAAATTATGCAATGCAGTTAAGTGTTTTCAAGAAGAAAAAAAATTGAAATGTTTTAAGGATTTTAAATGTGTGTTCTACACATGCACACTATGATTCATGTGTTGACTGATCTCCCTTATTTGAAGAACTAGGATTTAATTTTTTTGTTTCAAGAGATGCACAAGAAGTAACAGCACCAGCAGCTACTCTGGGACCAAACCAGAATGTTGTAAGGGACTACTTTGACAATTACTTGTTAGCATCTGTAAAAGCAATCTTTAAATTCAATCATGAGAGATGACAAATGTGAAAACATCTTAAATAACACAGGAGTTGCAGTAAGTAAGAAGGTGGTATGAAAGGTCCTCATATTACTTGGAAAGGAAATGTGTCAAGAGGGTTATTTAAATGTCTAATTTTAAGGAGTTTTGTTTTATGGCATAGTTGCCTTTACTCATCTTCACTGTGAGGTTTTTCAAAAGGAAGCCACACCTTCCTTACAAGCACAGAGAACAAGCTTAGGGAATGTTTTAAGGCCAAATCAAGGTTGTATTGCTGCCAAGTGAATTTTTGCACTGGGAGGCTGTGGAGGGAGAAAGAAGCGTTAATGTGATAACAGCCAGTGGAACTCACTCTGCGTGTAACTTGTCATTCACAGCTCTGGCTCCTCTCCACGCAGAGGAAAGGGGATGAAATATTGCCTGGTTGCTATACCTGAAACAAGACACCTAAACAGGGGCAGGAGGTGGTCCTGGCAGGGTACATGCCCAGCCCTGGCTCTCGCTGCTCGTCCTTTGCCACCCTGTGGCACTGCCCCTGTGTGATGCACAGACCACCACAAGCTGTCTCAGTGTGTTCTGGCTGCATAAGCAAGTGCCAAACAGATCATAGTTTGGAATAAAAATCCCCTAATTTTTGTTTTCAAACAAATTCAGAATGTTTTCCTTAATAAAAAGTTAAAACTGAGTGAAGATTCAGTGACAATGGAAAAGTGAGCAAGACTATCAACTAAAGTGTTTTTTTTCCAATGGCCTTTTAATGCCTTTACACTTCTGTTTTTAGAATATGATCGCTTCCAGAAAGTCTCACACTTTATTGCACATTTTTTAACTTAGACATGCAAATAATTTGTCTGCATCTAACAATTCAGTTAAGTGTATTACATTTGAATTCTTAGGAAGATGTTTTCTTTTTTAGATGCGTCCAATAATGATTACTTTCAATATACTAATTTGTAAAAGCATGTGTAGGCATCAGTGTTGAGTTCTTTGGGAAACAGTGGGGATTTGTCAAGAAAATGTTCAAGGTTCTGCAATACAAAGTAGTTTTTGTTGTACATTGCATGTGCTAAAGAATAGCTTTAGCAGACAAGTTTGACTAAAATGCTCAGTAATACTGTGACGTGTCACTGCCTGGTGCGAAATGAGTCACACTATAGAAATGCAAAATCACATTATAGAGTCCAGAGTCTTGCACTTTATTCATATATGGACAAGAATGTCCTTTGTCCATGATACTATTTCTCTTCAATATCTTTGTGTTTAATTTAAGCTCATAGCTACTGTGCTGAGTTTGGTGTGTACACCGCCCCGTGCTAGTGTTCTGTTTGATTTGTCTCATTTGCCTCCATTTTTCTACAAGTTCAGTATCTTATTTTCTTTTTTCCCTGTTCTTTTGTATTTGATGAGGTATGGTTGTCAAATTGGAATGGCTGTTTTGTGATATGGAGAAATACTGGCCTCAAAACTGTATTTATTTAGGCTTGTCCAGAATGATTACTTATTTTCTCTCCGAGCAGTTGCAATGAGTGGGAAAGGTCATTTAGTGCTACTTGGAAGGACCATAGCTAGAAGTCATCAAAGAGCAGTCTGAAACCTTTCTGTGCAGAGATCTGGAACAAGTTTGGAGAAAGCATGAGTGACAGTTAATGGATATGGAGGCTTTATTTAGGAATAGGATTTTGCTCTCTGGAAGGGGGCTGCGCTTTGCCACAAGTAAGTTGGATTTATTGGCAAGGAAGCGTAGAAATCGAGAACTATGAGTTTGAAATGGAATGGACTCAGTTTCTGGAATGTACTTCTTGGTGGTTTTGCTGCCTCTGGAGTTCAGTTACTGCCAAGGACATCAGGAATAAAAGCACCAAGTTTAGAAATGCTGACGTGAAGCCGGCGTTTTCATGCCACTGGCATGGTCAAACAGCTGAAGTGAAAATTGCAGTGTTCGTGGGGTGCACTGAGAAAAGGTACCTGGGGAGGATGTCAAGTCTGGTATGGATTTCAAATTTAAAGCATTTGAGATGGTGGATCACCGTGTCCAAAGGAGAGACTTCAGATCACGATGTATCTCAGAACTGTAGTGCTGGAGGCAGTGGCTACGCCCAGGTTCAGCTGGTTTAAGAGCCTATAGGACCCCAAGGTAAAAGCCCCTCTTCAGGATAATGGTGTTACTGGGTAGGTTAATGACAAGCTCCGTTAGTCATTGGGATGTCCAGCTCATTTGTGAGAGATTGTGGGGAAGGAATTGTGTTTGAATTGTTCTTTATTGGAGTTCAATGCCTTTGGCCAGAATGGCTTGGAACAGCAAACGCCGGGCCCCTCTGCAGCTGAGGTGCTGTGCTGGCTCTCTGCTGCTGGAATCAAGGTCCTGCTTTGTGACAGCTGCTCTTTCTTCCTTTGAATGTACAACTCGTATTTCTGTTCACATTTACTCAGCAGCTAGTGTTTAAGCTCTGTGCTAACGGTTAAAAAGCATAAAGAAGTGTGTAATTAAGAAGCTGAGAAAGCTGCTATGTGTTATGGGACAGAAATAAAATACTTTTACAACTACAGCTGAGGGTCTGAGGCCAAAATGATCTCCACGTGGTTACTGATTGCTTAATAGTTTCTGTCAAAGAAGCTTAGTAGAGAAAATTATCTTGAACAAGTACAGTATACATTATAAGAGAAAGGACATAGGCTTTTAGGTTTAGAAGTAGTGGAATACATTCCTTTAAACATTTCCTGTTTGAATATCACTAAACATTCTGTTCACTTCTAGCTTGTGTTTGTCTGGTAATCTTTACCTGCAGGGTCTCACCTGGGGCTTAAATCAGGAAGTGTTTTGCTGCTGACAGATCTCGAGGCAGGAGAGGACTCAAGTCTTGTATTAAAAACTGAAGGATTTAATACATGCTGGTGACATTGTGTCTAAGTGGCAGACTTCTAACTGGAAACCTTTGCTCTTGCACATCATTTAGAACTCAGGGTGCATTGCATTTTCTGAACCTGGAGTTGCAGTACTTTGAAGCCATTTGGCACATGGCTGTTCACAGTTAATAACACTGGTGACACTTATCTATTGTGTTCTTAAGTTCAAGTGTTTGTGCATCTGTGAGAAAGTGCTTTTGCAATTTAAAGGCAGAAGGTTAAATTTAATGAAACAGTAATAAACAGTGCATATCTTTGTGACAGAAAGTGGCACTAATAGAAAGTACCTTTTCAAGCAAAGGTTTATTGTAACTGTCCTTGAAAGCAAAGGTAGTTCTATCTCTTCATAGTTCCCCCCCGCCCCCTGCCTTCCCTTTCATTATTATCTCTTCCTTAAAATAACAGCAAGTACATGATCTTCCCTGGGATGTTTGCTGCAGTATTTCTGTCCTAGGAATCTTCATTCTTTCAACCTTGAATTAGAGACTGTATAAATTAGCAGGATAAAACAGGGTGAACTCACATTAAAAACACAGACTTAAATGCAATGAATTGTGCTCTGAATGAGTTTAGTTTGTGTCAGTATACATAAAAATAAATAAGCTACTTAAGAAAATCTATTAGAGATTCCCCAAGTTCCTTTGATTTATGTGCATTCATTGTAATTTTAAAATGAAAACAAACCATGTACTCTGTGTTTATATTCAGGTTAGCAACAGAACATCTGCATCATGCTAGTTTGAAAAGGATTGGACTGCTTGAAAGTACTGTCAAATGCAGAAAATAAACACACTGAAGAAAAAGACTTCTTTTCTTGTCTACTCCCCACTGCACTTCAGAATCTCTTTAGGAGTTCACTCCCTAATCATAGGAAAAAAACATATAAAATCATTTAAATAATTACAATTCATTTAGTTGTTACTTTTCTTCTCAATGGCTTCAATCCCTCCTCTCCAGGCTTACTGAGATAGCAGTTAAATTACTATTTTCACCGACTGGTAAACGAATAGCCTATCCAGGACTTATTTTTCTTTCCTCTGTGTGTGTGTGTGTGCAGATGCAAACTGCTCTCCATATGGTCTGTAATAATAGGTTCCAAATTGTTAGTTCAATTCATCTCTAGTTACTGTATGTCAGGGAAATTATACTAAAAGCAATATTTTCTATGGCAGAGATGCTGTTGTAGAATATGCAGAATTTTAACAGTTCCAAACTGTTCCAACAGTTCAGCAGTTACTGACTAAACTTGAATATATCTCTAAGGAGGAAATGAACAATGGGCAATCTGCTGTCCCAAACAAGCCAGGAAATATTAGAAACCATGTAATAGTGACAGCATAATAATAATAATAAGGCAGGTAGCATGTCCTTTGCTGGCATTACTCACTGTGCCCTGTGTGCAGCCATAGGAAATGGTATTGCTGGATTTGCAGTGGCAATTGCTGTGTAGGAAGGAGATGCAGAAAAAGGAACTTTAAAAGAAGTTTAGAAATAGGAATTGCCCTGTTGTGCTTGTAACACCCATAGCTGAGCAGTACTCGGTTTGGTTTCAGTTCACTGTGAGTGCACCTGCATCCCAAACTGAAATGAAACCAGTTAGGGAAAATAAAAACATACCTGGCTGTGCTGGCTTTAATTCTAGTTATTTTTGGAAGGTTAAGGGAAAATATAAACAATACAAAACCATAAGCCCTATGCAAGGCTATGAGTAGGCTTTTCTCATTTGTCTACAAGGAGGAAAGGCAGCTTTGTTTATTTAGGCTTGGTTTTGCCCCTTGATTTGAAGCTGCAGTGAAGTCCTTCACCTCACAGTGGTGAACTGCTTCTACCTGACATCTGGAGCCGTGTAGCAGGGTGTGTTGCTGGACTGTCAAGGTGGGGAGTTTGGCCTTAGCTATGCTGATCAATTTTATTTTTGCACGTTATACGATGGGGATGATCAATGGTAGTAAGATCAAACGCCTTGCTGTGATCGGAGCCAGCATTTCTGTTTTACACCACTGCCTCTTTATTCCATCCCCGTCCCACTGACTTTACTAGAAAAACCTTTTTGCTTTTGAAGTTTCCATGGTTTGGCAGTGTCAATATTTTGCATGTGAGGGGTGCTTTAGCATCAATGGAAAATGGCCTTTAAATGAATTTAAATCTAAAACCATGGTATCCTGGAATCTGTTTTATGAAACCTCCTCTTTGAAGAGCTATTCACGGAAGAAAATTAATAGGGAAATTTGATGGAAGAAAACAGAAGAAATTGCCCCTCTTTCTCTCCCTCTGAGGAGCTCTGAGCTGCTTGCTGGCAGCTCAAGTGCTGTGGCTCTTTTTTCTTTCTTTTTTTTTGTTCCCTTTGTGGGTGTGTGATTTGCTCGGGTTTTGAGCAGAGCTCACAATAGAGCATAGATGGAGAGAAATGTGTGTCAGAAGAAAGTCAAAGAAATGGAAAGAAACATAAGATGAAAAGAGATAAATGATAAGGAGGGTTGAGGCAAATGAGAAAAACAAACTAAATGGAAGCAGTGGTAGTAAAAAGAGATTAATTTGAATTGACTGAATTGAAAAGCCGTGCAGAGGTGCTGGTGATGATGAGTACAGGAGGAGAATGCATTTCTAGGGATGGCTGCCTGATGTTTCTGTGAAAGAGAAAATCTACAAAGCTTAGAATACTCAAGAGATGGGAGAAAGTGACAGCTCTGTCCTTTAATGTGGGGTAAGCATGCAAACAGGACTGCCAGGAAAACCTGACGCAGGAGTTCAGTGCCTCAACAGAGCTGGCTGCCCCCGGCACGGAGCTCTATGTAATACAATACAATTTTCTTGCTCTCCCCTTCCCTGCTGCTTGTTTCAGTTTTTGAGCACTGAGCCAAGCTCCTCTGTTTCTCAGTTTCTGGGAAGTCAGTGATACTCATAAGAAGGACCAGACTTTGTCCTTGGTATTTGAACTTGTGGCATTGATTTAACCTTGGTGATATGGAGGAGCATCAATTTTGCTGTCCTTTTCCCAGGAAGGCAAGCAGTGTTTATACTGCAGCCTTGCACTGACAGCTTCTGCAAGCTTTTAATTGTCACTAGGGCTCTGGGAACCCAGCTGGGAGTGTCTGCCGAGGGAACACATGGAATTGCTGCATCCCTTCTTGCCAGGGACTTGTTTCGTTCCTACACCTGTTTTTCCAGTATCAGAACTGTGTGGGCTGTCAGAGGATGATCTGTACAGCTATGGGCTACTTCTCACCAAAGGCTCTGAAACTTGAATCCTCAGGCTGAAAGGAGAAATTGTAGCAAACCTCTACTGAAAGTATAGCTAAATTCTCACAGGTTTACCAACTAAATACATAAATTCAGAGTAGTGTGTTTTGAATAGGATTTCAAATGAAATTATTATGAAACATTAAATGTGCTTTTGAAAGTTATGATTTCTGCCATGGTTTCCTTTAAAACTTTGTTTTTGCAAACTCTGACACTAGTGGTACAGGTGAGAGAAGTGCCAATTTGAGCTAATTTTACTGACACAAAGGACTAGGGTTTGAGTGGTACCAAAAGGAAGGAGGTAGGGGAGTTCCAGAAGAAATTACGAAATCAATTTCAGAAAAAGAATGCTGTAGAAAAGAGTCCTGTTTGTAATTTAATGTTATTATGTGTGCCTTTTGGGTAGGTAGGCTTGCTATTGCCTAACAAATAATAGCCCAGTGTTTCTCTCCAGAAGTGTGTCTGTTCATTTGCACTGGCAGGGTGCTTCCAAGCCAGGAGCTGTTGGTCTGAGCTTTGTGCAGGTCTACCTTCATTCTAGAGTATTCAACTTTTTGTGTAATTTTTAAACATTTAGCTTTTTTTGTGGAAAAGTATTTGCTGATTGTAGGAGTTCTTAAAGCCATTTGAAACGTATTGGGCCACGGTGCTACAGAGCTTCGTATGGATTGTGGTAATTTGCAAATAAGTGCTGGGTCCAGACTTGCACAGGTGACTCTGTAACCAAGCAATAGTTTAAGTAGTGGTGATTTCTAAGTGCTTCCTATTTTATAATTGTGGAGCATTCACAGAAGATGGCCTAAAATGTGAGTATTCCCTAGGGCATACTGGTTGTTCCACATTGTGGATGCATAGATTGTTTAAGAAATACCCACCACCTACCCAGCCATTATTTATGAATGGAAATAAAAGAAGCCTTTGCTATGCTGTGCTGGAAGAAACAGAAGGACAAAATATTGTTTGAAAAGAAGGCATTAGGTAATAATAATGTAGTAGTAGCAGTTCCTTTCGCTGCTATCAGCTGTTTATGACTAGAATCTGAAATTAAACAGAGCTCGTATTTTGGCAGTGTTGAGTCCTGTGTGCTTCTCTGATGAGTCTCTTGGGCTTCACTCTTAAGAAGCATTTACATACCTAGAGATTTAGATAAGCACTTGGTGGTGTTTTCAAAAGCATCCAGATCTCTGGTGCCTCTTGGGTTTCTTGAGGGGGTACAGGGATGTGTGTGTATGTGTGTGTGTTTGCGTGTGCACACATATAAAAGCTGTTGATCAATTCTAGTCTTCTGAAGCAAAAACATTCCATCCCAGTCTGCTGAGCCACTGAGTTACTTCACAAACACTGGTTTGCTTGCATCTTCCTTTCCTATATTTTTTGTTCTGTTCTTGTTCTTCCTCACCTGCTTGTATTTGTGAGGCAAGGGGGAAGCTTGTTAATCCTCATGCCTTCTGACTTGCATGCAGAAGGGTATCCTTTGAGATGTGTCAGCAGGTTTAATGGTGTGGTGTTGCTATGAGTCATTTATTGCTAAGACATCAATTTTACAAATTCCAGTTTTGTGGCTGAGCTCTGACATATTTAAGAACAAAAGAAGCTAGAAGTGGCTGAAAGTAAAAGTGTAAAGGTGACAGGTGTTGGGAATATTTTGAAAAATATTGCCCTTATGTTTCTGCTGGTTGTCTGTTCATCTCCCAGTCGGCACGAGAGAGCAGGGCTTTTGTATTTACTTACATAATGACTGTTTAACATGTTGGATACTGATGTATTTTGAAATGCTGCCTCTAACTGTATGTGATGTGATTTATGATCCCTATGGAGGTTCTCAACTTTGTTAATAATACTCCTGTGGAAAGCTACTTCTGCTGAATCAGGACTGCAGCTGGATGTTGTGTACCCTGTTGTTTTCTTTAAATTTAGTATTAGCAGAATGTATTCAGTTAGTCCAGGATCTGTTATTAAAAAAACCCCAACCTGAATCCTGTTAATTCCTCTTAATTGCCGAGTCAGTTAAACTTATGTTGGTGTAAAATGAGTGACTGTGAGTTCCTTGCTTTGTGTACAACTTCAGTTGGCTTTGATATAATATTTTCTGAAGTTTGGGTTTGAGACAAAGGTGTTCAGCTGGACAGCATGGAATTTATTCAATTCCTAATTGGGGTCAGAAGTGTCTCATATCATGAGCAAACGGTTCAATTTTCTGCTAACCAAATGATTGCGTATTTGGACTGAATGCAGATTTTTGTATATATGTCCTTTTGTAGGGTTGTGGTTATTTAGGAATGAGAACAATCCATGAATGCTGAGATCAGCAGGAAAACAACATAATTTTGCAGATTTTAAGTGTTATCACTCAAAATTTGAAAAGTTGCAACGCCTTGTCCTATCAGGTGAAACATGGAAAATGGGTGGAAACACTTTTCACTTTTCTGACAGTCTATGATAAAAATATCTTTCTTGCACAGGTTGTACACTCGTTCTTTAATTTTGTTCTCCCACAAAATCTGAAATTGCATTCTTACAATAAAGTTCAATGCTTGTGCAATACTTGACAACTCACAATTTGCTTCCCGTAAATGTAACTTTCACTCGACTTGCCTGTACAGAAATAAAATGGAATATTGTGCATAAGACAACATTCTTCAGGGCAAAGCGTGGAGATCTGGGAAGATTCTGATTTCAGAATTAGCACTTGTTCACTGTGTGGCCAAGGACTAGTCAGTTTAACCCAAATTCAGTCCAGTATTTAGGCTTGCAGTTCCTCCCCTAAATTACTGGATTATTAGGGGCTTGGATGTGGGGTTCAGTCTGTACCAATTTGTTCCTCGCTTTTCCTGTAGCATCAAAAGCCAGAGCAGCGGCTGGTAAGTAGCTCTTGCTGAGAGCAGAAAGTCTGGCATCCACACCTATGAACAAGCAATATCAACAGCACAAGTAGCATGGGCTTTCTTTTAGTGAGTGACTCGAGACTTTTGGAGTGTCACAGGAGTCAAACTGTCCATTACGTAGTGAAGATAAAGTATTCTGAAATATGTTAAGAATGTTAAAAGAGCATGATTTCTAAGAGAAAGAGACAGCACCCTTTTCAATGTAGGGACTTCTTTTTAAGTCTAGATTACACAGTCTGTATTTACACATACTTTGGCTGGATTTTGTTAATAAGGTTAATTTAAAAGGCTGCTTGATTGTGTCCTGACTGGATCAGCTGGGTGCAGTATTTTGAGTGTTGACCAAGTAACAGCAAATGCCAAGCATTCCTGACCCTACATAGACCACTTTCTGGCCCAGGCTTCTTGCAGAACAACTTTAAGTAGCTCTAATGTCTGATGTTTCCATTACTAAATTAATAAAAAACATAACCAAGCCCTAAATTCTGACAAGAAAATTAAGAAATATATTAGAAAGAGCATAGGAATTATATGGGATAAGCTCTGAGTATTGCTGTCAAAGAAATTTATTCCCCCCCAGATACAGCAGATAAATTGAGTCATAAATAATATTTCACTAAATGTTATTGCTGACTTTCATAAATTGCAGAACCATGGCTGGCACGTTGTCCTGTTTTTACAAATGACCTAATTGTTTGATGCTAGGCACTTAATCTTACCTTATCAGTCGTAAATCTTGGAGCACGAGGTGTTACTACATCGTTTACTGCTTACTTTACAGATGATGGGTTTCTAAATTGTGTACACAGAGTCTTACAGGTCTGTCAAGGCCTCTAATGTATGCATTGCATGGCAGATGGTTATGTAAAGCACTCATTAGCTTTGTCAAAATGCTGTGCCCCTCGTCTTTGGAAAAAATTCTGTTGTGATAATACATCTAAGTGGCAGAATCTTTTGTTTAGGCTGTGCAAATTCATAGAGGTTGCTCAACTGGTCTCTCTTAATGTTTTTTCCTTCAGTTTTTTTTTTTGGTTTTGTAGGTTCTTCCTGAAGACAAGAAGGCACTTGTCAGCCAGTAATCCTGTTTATGTCATGTTCTTGGGGTTTGTGCCTTTTTCTTTTTCTTCACAAGCAAAGGCTGTTAGATTTATTAAATGCATTTTGACACGTACCTAGGCATCTTCAGCAGCCCTTCCTTATTCACAGAATCGTAAAATGGTTTGGGTTGGAAGGGACCTTGAAGATCATCCCATTTCCAACCCCCTGCCATGGGCAGGGACACCTCCTGCTAGACCAGGCTGCTCCATCCAGCCTGGCCTTCAACACCTCCAGGGATGGGACGTCCACAGCTTCCCTGGACAACCTCCCTGTACAAATTTGTTTAAGTTAGGAGAGATCACACTAAGTGGAACAAAACTTTTACGTACAAGTACTTAGAAGACTTGAAATCAGCAGAAATTCTGGTCTGTGTAGCTATGAGTCCCCACCCTGTTGAGTGGTTTGAAAGCAGAACCTCCATTTGATCACTTGGTGAGATTCTTTTGCTGCAAGACAGATGTCTTGGCTTGTCTTGGTGAGGTGTGTCTGCTGAAAATCCTACATCAGTGAGGAATTCTGTCCGATGTTGAGTATGTACCAGTGCTTATAAGGGTTTCCACAATCCCAGAACACATGGCTTGCACCATTTGAGCTTCCTTTCTAAATAAAACTGAGCTGCCACTCCTGACCCTTTGCCAGAACCGTGCAGCTGGGGCTGTTCACTGACTCAGCAGAGTGGCTGCAGACATCGCGCTCCATCGTGGGAATGGGTGTTTTCTCCTTTACGAGCGTATGGGGGGTTTTGATGGACTGGGTCCATCCTTCTTGATGCTGGCACAAGTAGAGTTGACCGTAGTGGTCTCAGCTGATAGCTTGGCTGGGCCTCTCTACGCTTTGGGTCGTGCTCAGCTGTGAAATGTTTGCTCAGTGTTAGGAGGCAGGCTTAATAATAATTCTTGGTGTAGGTCTGCGTGTGACCCACTGACAGTGACATGCTGGAAGCTGGGCTAATGTTGCACCAGCAGCTCACAAACCATCACCATGTGGGGAGTGCACATATAGGGACACCTTCAGATCCCTGCTTCCCAGGAAAGTCACATTGCAGACACATTTTTCTTCTATTCTTCTTTATCTGGCGTATCCTCAGCTCATCTGTCTTCCTAAAAATAATCTACTGTGATATTGTCATTCGTGTTTGTCTGTGAAGTTACAAGTAATGAAATAAAGGGTTCATAAATATTAGTGAGATAGGAATGCTCTTCATGAATGTAAACACTCTGGCAGTACTTTCATGCATTTCTTTAACTGTGCATGATTTGGAGATCTCTTGGAAGAAAATGTGTGTTTATCTTCTTGGGAAACAGGCCCTTGAGATTCCTGGTGTCCTTCAGATTGTTGTATTTTTGTTATGCAAATGTAATTTCTACCTAAATCCGTGCTCTGAAAACGAAACAGGCCCAGTTTTTATTTTTCATGTTTATAAGTTTTATGGATTTTTTTAAAATTAGAAAATATTTGAGAAATATTTTAATGGTATTTATCTCAGTGTGTCCTTACATGCACCGCATTTCTACATATATTTAAAATACTTCATAATTTTAAAAAATGCAATTTTCTGGGATTTTTATTTTGTTAGTTTTGCTGTTGGAACCATCGGGACTACTTGAAGGAAGTTTAGATGCAGGGCATGCCCTTTCTTTCCTCAAGTTATTTTGAGGATCATCATAAACTGATTTTTGAAGTATAGCCACATCCTACAGTTCATACTTTATATTCCTACTTTAAATATCTAGGAACAGAGATCTTTGGTGAAACACTAGGATGTGAATTTCTGTGGCCGTGGATGTGGTGTTCTGGAGTTCTGGTTCAGCTGTTTGTGATGGGTAATGAATCACATGAGAATTATCCAATCCTGTGCAACACTTTTTTGTATCCCTACGTTTATAAATCTACTCTGCCATAGGTACTGCCAGAACACTGATTTAATTTTTGTATCTGCAACATGATTGTAATTTCTAATCACTGTTTATGTCTCACAAATTCCAAGATATTATATTACATTTTTAATTATGCATAAACTACTAGCAAAAGAGAAAGCTTCGCATCCATAAATACCCATGTGCAAGTGTTGTTGAATTCAGAGCTATTTTATACAACTCAGGTAGCCATGAGAGCAATTACCACTATTTGATTTTTAGGGCATAACTTCTCACACTCTGTAATTTTGATTAAATAGCAGTAGGACCTAATTCAGCTGCTTGATTATTTTTATTTTTTTTTTTCAAAAAGCCCCCAGTTCTCTTTGTTGCTGTCAAATCGTTTTTACTGTTTTCCCAAGTGCTTTGGAGAAATCTGTGCTACCAGTGGCTCAGTGTTTAGTAGAAGAAAAAGTTATAAAGTAGTCCATGTAAAGCTGGTGGCCCTTTGAGCTTAATATTGCTGGGTGCTCTGGTCTTGATGCAGGAAAGCACTTAAGCACCTATTGAAGTATGAATTTAATGACTTGCTGGAGGTAAGCCAGTGTTCCTTATTTGCAAGACTGAAACATATGCACTTTGTAGTAGACCCCTTATTTATTTTGGGGGGCAGAATAAATCATCTTTCTTTCAAGTACATCAGAGCCAAGAGTATTTTTGTTTTCTTTGAAAACACAACGCACTGAGTTCTTGCCATCATTTAGTGCTTAACCTCTAAAATAAGAGGTTTGGATTTTCTCCAGGTTATTAAGATAATATGAACTGTGTCAACATAATTTAAAAAAAAAACCAGCTTCAAGTACTGCTAAACTTTTATAATTTGACTTTCCCTCATTGCTGTATTTTTTTAAGGAGCCTTGTTAGGTATATATCACCTGTTTTCATTTGCAGAGGAGTTTCCACTTTCAGTGGCTCTGACATCCTGGTCTCTGCATGGCTCTGGGACCCATCTTGGTTCATTTGATACAGGAAGAGAGACCTGAAGAGGCTGCCATTCTCCTACCTGATCGGTTTCAGCATCCTCTGCAGCTGTTCCAGGGGTTAAGTGTTGTGTTTTAGTCTTTTGCTTAGATCTGTGTTTGAAAATATGCACCATAGTTTAGTTTCTCGGCGTGGGGCGTTTCTTCTGAGCACTCAGCCCTCCAGTAGATCTCTAAATGCAATCGCAGGGGTGTCTATAAGCTGCCCATTCATTTTTAATGCTCACCTAGGCAATAAAGTGGAATATTTTCTTTTTTTTTTTAAAGAATATTATTTCTATTACAGTGGCAAACTTTGTGCAGATAGCTCTGCCAGTGTGTACTGCTTCATCTTGTTAAAGATGGGCTAAGATGCAGGACATTAGGTAAGCTGGATGGCAGGTTCCATTCTTGGTAGTCTGTGCTGCAGAAATAAGTGGTAACCTTCTTTTTGAGTGTGGGAAATACCAATCTGTATTAAATACAGCGACCAGGAAAGAGGAAAACCAGGTAAAATACATGATATTGTAAGAAATTAGAAGTACAATTACAGGGAATTACAGATGCTTGAGGGTAAACTACTTCTGATCTAGAAAATGTGCTGGCATCTTGATTCTCTTATCTGATGGAGCATTCTGGAAAAGGACAAAGAAGAAAGTCTTTCTCGCTCCCCTCAGGAGATTGAAAACTGCAAGAAAATTCTACATTAGCCAGAAGATATCTTGCCACCCACCTTATTTTTCCCATAGTTTATGATAGGCTTTAATCAGATTCTTCACAAAGCTATTAGTATTGTCACATTGCATTAAATGCTCTATGCATCATCCTTTAGCACCAAACAAAACAATTACATTTTTCTTCATAAATCATTAAAACATCCTGGTTTTGTTCTGCAGCCATGTAACTATTATGCATTAACCATGCTGGAATGTAATATTTTGTACTAAGTACTGTATTCAAACCTATATCTTAATGTGTGTGTGCAGTTTGGCCCAGTTCTGTGTTTCTGTGGGAAATGTGGCCATATAATTATATTATTTCCTGGCTTTCCGTGTGTTAACTTTGGGATGAATCTTTTAGTTTTCCCAGTTGGTTGCTTGCTTCCTTTTTGGAGAAGGGGAAATAAATTTAAGGTATTTTCATAGCTTTGGCTTTTTTTGTTAAAAGATTTTTTTCCTAAATTCTAGGCTTTACCTCATGGGTTTGGCTGTGTTAATATTTATGATAAATGTTGGAATTTTCGATCGCTTTAAATTTTTAACAGATAATTTCAGCAGCTTCTCCTTCAGAGCAAAATAAATGCTGGTTAAAGAGCCATTAAAAGCTCTTAAGTCTTTAATAGAATATTATATCTTTCATTCAGTCATTAAATAGTATTTGATGATTTCTTGGCCAGTTAAGGACGACTTCAGCTCTACTTGTTTCAACAGTAGCTGAATAACAACAAAACCCCTGTGATGGTTCAATCCCAGTTAATGAGTGTTGCCAAAGAGGAGGCAAAACAAGTGCAACAGAAGGTCAGAGCGTGTGTGCAAGTATTGGCTGGCAAGGATCCTATTGACTTGTATTATAAAATACCCAGTGGATATATAAAAAAATAGGGTAATTGTTTTGAGAGTTTTATCAGCTCTCTGTTGATCTGGGATATTTTTGGCAGTTTTTCATGTTGAGTAACCTTCCTTAGTGAAATATGAAAAGTACTGTAATTTAGTGGATATGATGTACAAAACATTAGGAAAAGCATTTTTCTGAAGCTCGTTTTTATAATCCATATGAGAATGGAGAAATTTACTATTCCTGTTTAGTAAGAAGGATAAATATTAACATAGTTAAAGTAGAAGTACTGAAAAATTACATGTAAGCTTGAGGCTTCTCTATTTTAGAGTTTTGGTGAGCTGTAGATTTTGGTTTAAACTGTCGGCAGTTTACGTGATGTGTTTGTGCTTCCTTACAATAAACACACAAAAAGAGGATTATGTTATCTCAAAGAAACTAGAGTAACAAAGAACAGTCTGCTTCAAGTAGGAAGCTGCAGCAGATCCTCTCTGGAGGGCCCTTCTGACCTACCTGACTCCCCTTCTAACTCCGTATATACAGTGGTGTGTGAATGCAGGCACTGAACACAACCCAACACACACCCAGGAGGAAAACCACTGACCACAAGAAAAAGTTTGTTCACATAATACAAACATTAATGACACTGCCATTTCTAGCCCAAGGAGCCATTTCTTCAAGGATATTTACTCTGAGCTCCAATTTCCTTTGGAAAAAGAGACTACCTTGGTGTTCAGAGAGATACCGTGAAGAACCATTCCTTAAAGTCTATAATCCATCTGTGCTGCTGACAGTACAAGCTGGTATAAAGTTCTAATGGTTACCATTACATTTTACACCACTACAGTTTATTTCATATTGATATAATTGGGATAGGCTTCACTATCCTTGCATTTAGGAACACAAAAGCTTTTGTTCTGATCATACTGAATTTAGGAGTTGTGAAGCTGGCACCAGTCACAGGATTCCCAATTAAGTATTGAAAATGGATGCAACAAAGGAGACAGCTGCTAAGTTTGCTGAGCATCATTTACCTGCATTATATCAAGCTGCAAAATGCTTTGAACTTAAATAGAAGCATGTCCAGCTGTGGGGCTGTGTCATTATGTGGCAATATCTATCAGTTTTTATAAGTCAGCTAATCAAAGGCAAAAATGCTATCATTACATAAGGCAGGTACTGCAAGGGAGCTTGGAATTACTTGCACAGGAAGAATTCTTCATCTCTGAATTCAGAAGACGAGTGCCATGGATTCAGCACTTTTTCTCTAGACAGGGCCAGAACCAGAACTTGGGACTCTGGGAAAAATAAAAACAACAGTTCCCTCCATGGGGGCCACCACTACCTTACTATTCCACTGCCAGGTTGGAAGCTAAAGCCATTCATTAGTCATGTTTCTGGTGGAGCTAATTAAGTTTCCCCCGGATCAAAATTAACACCCAGAGAATAGCTGTGATATGGGAAAAATTATTCCTCTCACACATTTGTGCAACTCCATCACACTTGACAGAGTTAGCAGGGAGAAAAATAACCCCTAAATACAGACATGAAGACACTTTGAAACAGCCTCTCATTTGTAGTTGTATATGTTAACAAACTAGTTTTTATTGTACAACTTGTAGCTCAAACACAAATGCAAGTGCACTTGGGTCTCAAGTGGCCCCTCCACCAGACTCACCCGGGATGTGGGTGTCTTGTACTGGAGATCTGGTCTCACAAGTATTACATAGAGGGGAAATCATCACTTCCCTGGAGCTGCTCTCTATGGTTTTGCTAAATAAAGCCCAGTGTGGGGTTGCCTTTCTTCACCTCAAGGGCACGCTTCTGACTTATGTTCAGTTTGTCTTCTACCACTACCACAGGTGCTGTTCTGCAGAGCTGTTTTGTAGCCAGTTGGCCTCAAGCCTGTACTCTTGCATGGGGATGTTCCATTGCAGGTGCAGGACTTTGCATTTGTGTTTGACCTTCGTGAAGTTCCTGTCAGCCCGTATTTTCCAACCTGTCAAGGTCCTTATGAGGAGCAGCCTCACCATCTGGTGCATCAGCTGCTCCCCCCAACCTGTTGTCTTCCAGGCTCTCAGGGAGTGTAGTGTATCCTATCATCCAAGTTGTTAATTAAATTACTTCATTAGTCTCTGCAAATTGTAGATGCAGAATCTGTCTCCCTCTCTGAAAAGCGGTGCATGGAAGTCTCAGTTGTTCTGTGACCTTCTGGATCTAACTTAGATGCTTCTGGATCGAACTCCCTGCTGCTTCAGCAAGCCCAGTACTCCCTTGCAAGGAGTGACTCAGTGGGGCTGCCAATAGTTTCTCCCTCTATGAGTGGTATCAAATTTTATCCATTCAAAACACAGTGAAGAGGTTTGCAACATTTCTGAAGAGAAACCAAAGCTGAACACGATGGCAGCACCTGAGCAGCTGTGCAGAGAGGGCAAGCAGGCTGCAGCCTGGAGTTGAGGCGTGTGTGGGGGCACTGGGAGCGCAGCCTCCCCACCCAGCACGAGCACCTGGAGCAGTGCAGTCCTGGCAAAGCCAGCAGCAGCACAGGGAGCCCGAGTTCCAGACCCTTCCTCGAAGGAGGTGTATGTGACCGTGTATGGCCACCAGAGCCAGGGAGAGCTAAGGGATGCCAGTTATTAAATAGTGCGTGTCCCAAAGCGTTTACTGAAAGCAGAACAACTGCCAGTGTATCTCATGACAAATTGTGTTTTCCTTTGGACTATCTTTGTCAGCCTTCCAATGAGCCAGTGGAGTTCTTTTCTCTCTGGCATTATAGTTAGCGTGTGAACTTTCTACTCATCCTCTTGTGCTTCTCGTTATAACATTCAGATCTGTTTTCTCCAAGCGCAAGAGATTTCATTATTTCAGTCATCTGGTGCAGTAATTTATTATTAATTATGCTTTCACAGTCGAGCAATCACGTTACTTTATTGCATTTATCCTTCACCAACAAGTAAATGGATTATTTGTAATGAGACAGCTCTGGATTGCTACTGAATGTGGATTTTGCAACTACAGCCTGAGAAGGGATAATTCCCCCACGGCACTCAGCCTTTGAAAAGGGATCAGCGTGAGAGGTTTCAGCAAACTACGGACCTGTTCATTGCCTGCAGGAGAAAGAAAACATGTGTGAGGCTGTGGAAAATGGCATTGATTATTGTAGGAATTAACATTGCACAGAAACTGCCAGTGTAAAGGAGCTGCACGATTTCTGATAGGTTGCTTTTCATGTTCTGTAAAAGCACCTTTCTCTACCCGTGCTCAAGGACTCCTCAGATGCACCCGCAGAGACCTCGCGGGTCCCCCTCCTTGCGTGGCCTCAGGTTGTTTCTCTGCTGTGGTGTCTTGCAGCAGCAAGATGATGACCCATGGGAACTCACTGGTACTTGGGCTTCTGCATATGTGTTTTATCTGCTTTTGTGCTTGTTCTGTCAGTGCTCTGGAAGAGGAATCATCTTGACGTATTAAGCATAAAGATTGCGAGTCCTGCTGTAAAGCCAATACAATTAATTAGCAGTACGGCTCTCTTTGAGCTCACGTTTTCCCTTTTGGCTGTGGTAGCAGTGATACTGATGCAAGGTCAGCTTCCCCTGAGCTCCCAGCTCTGCTTCATCAGCTCATCACTGCTTTTTGGCAAGGCAGTGCTCTCCCTCCTCACCTGTGCAGCGCAGGCTGTGACCGAGGGGAGGGAACCATTGCGCTACAAAGAGCCGTGACCTATTTCCAGATTATGCAAGTCTCCGAGGCCCTTTTAATTCAGTGAGATGAATTCCCTTTTAGAAGATGCTGAGGACAAACAAAAGGCTTTATTGGGGGCAGGTTTGGAGGACACCAGCAGTCAATAAGTGAAGCCTGGATTTTACATTATGCTATTACAGCTTCAGTGGTAAAAGTCAATTAAAACAGAGAAATGTGTAGTATTTTTTCAGGAATTATCCCAGTAATTTACGTTTAATGCTTATTCAATATATGTTAAACCACTGCTTTCATAGTGGAGTGATGCCTTCAAAAGCATTTTCACACTGGGTGAGGATCTGGCTTTCTTTTGATGCTCAGTGCAGTGTTGGGTACCCCGTGCATTGCAAGAAGCAGATAGACAAGTCCTGCTCAAGTGTTTATTCCCAGGCTTGACTTCCTCAGTGAGGAACAAAGTCAGGTCTGAAAGCCTGGAGTTTTCACATGAAAGCTGGATAACGTTTCAGCCACCTGAAGAAGATTTACCCAAATCCTCTATTTAAAACTGCTGCTTTGCATTTTTGAAGGACGCGTGGCATTTTTGTTTTCAATATCAAGAAGATGCTCAGTCACGTAGGTGGGTCAGAGCGCAGCATTTTTCGGGAGTCTCTTCCTTCCACAGAACCTCACACAACTCCCAGCAGCAGGAGTTGTATCCCTGAACCTAATGGCCAGAAGGCACTCAGCAGTGCAGAGCTGGAGAGCCATCCTTGAAAGGGTTACTCTGGATTTACCTGCAGTCTGTATGCCTGAAGTCTGCAGTGTAGGGCGTGCTTTTAGGGTACAAACTGTTCAAGCATGAGAAGTCATTTTTTTGTTTGCCTGTTGTAAATTCATGTCAGGTATCTTTGTCTCTTGAAATGAGTGCTTCATTTCCAGGATAAGGTTACTCTACTGTTGCCTCAAGTGGTTGCTGCATATTTTCTAATCTGGAGTGAATTCCTGTGCCTCTCAGAGATATTTATGCCGTAATTAAATAATCATGCTTTTTATTTAATTTATCTTTTTACAGTTGTTCAGTGAAAAAATAAGTGGAGCAGAAGGAACGAAGTTAGATGAAGAATTTCAAGAGATGGAAAGGGTAAGGAAAGCAACATTATGTTTTTCAATATTAAGCTATTGGAGAATCAATATGTTTCATATGATAGATGGTGTTGTATGTTTACGTGTTGAGGGAAACCCCCCCAGCATGTGTGTCCAAACAGAAATATACAAGGAAAAGTGCAGATTTATCCTTGAGCCTTGTCAGCACAGCCAGGGGAGAAGAGACTGTCAAAGGCTGTCAGAACACAGGTAGGAGGTTCCACTGACACCCCTCGACAGTGAAGAATGGTGCAAAGCATCAGGAGGGACCTTTCTCCTCTGTCTGTGTGGGAGATTGGAGACAGCGATCAGTGAGTCTCTGTAAACATCTCACAAAGCCTTCCCATCTGATGTTATTCATGATAAAAATATAACTACTAGGGTCAAATTTTATCTTGATATAGAATTACATTTCTTAGTTTAAATCTATGTTCAGAAATATACATAAATTGTGGAAGCTGAGATTTTTGCTGTCCACTCAACAGCTGCTGTCTTGCAAATTAAACAATGTTACTGCCAGGTTCTGCTTTTTCACTTTTATGTGGGGTTTTTTTTTTTTGTATTACCCTTGTCTTTCTGTGTATTTTTTAATGTTCATAGTAGACTCAGGTCACAGCTTTTATTGCTGGCAGACTGAGGATAAAAGTCTTGAGAGAGTTGTTTTTTTCTGACACGCGCTTTTGAATTTATGATCTAAACAGCTTTCGAGGTTTCAGTTTCTTTAGCTTCAGAATAATTATTTCTTTCTGCTGCATTATAAGGGGAAAAATAATGTGCCCTAAAGGCAGGAAAAGGAGAAGAGACCAGGAATGTGATTTTTATAGCATTTTAGAAACTATTAAATGGGAAGACAGTGCAAACTACTGCTTTAAGTGGTCCTGACCCCAGTGTTGTGAGACATGTGGTCAGTCTTTTTCACCTGTGGAGAAAAATATTCTTACTAACAACTGTGGGACTGGCAGGAAAATTGTAGTCTAGAATGTGTAAGTCATACTCAAGACTGGTGGAAAGGCAAGCCCACATTTTGATATGAACCTTCTCTCCTTCCCAGCACTACCTGCCAGTTAGTATGATTTGGTAAAATCCTGTCATAACTATATGATTGTTTATTTTAAGCTACAATATTTCTTTATTTTAAATAAAATTTCATAATCAGTTAGAATAGTATGTTGTGTCTAATAAAATGGTAAACTTTGTAATCAATTTACTTTTGTTTTTTATTTTTTATTTTTACAGAAAATTGATGTCACTAATAAAGCTGTTGCAGAGCTTCTGTCCAAATCGACAGAGTATCTTCAGCCAAATCCAGGTAGGAGAAGAACAGCAGGTATTGGATTTTGCTGAACATTGTCTTTTTACTTGAAAATTCATCCTAGGTAAATAAAAGCTAATTAGGTCATCATTGTCAGGCTTCTGGGTGTCCTGGAGAACTTCACCTGTGTGTGCAATGAACATCTGTGACGTTCATCTGTGGTAAATCTGGTCTGGGATTCAACTTGCACAGTGCATCTGGTTTACTGGGCATGTGTAGGTTGTGGATGCCTGACATGTCTTGGGCCTGTGGTACAACATGTGTGTTCATATTTGTGCTGGCTTTCCTGCAGTGGGATACAAATCCCTAACATGAAGAGAGTGTCAGGGTTTTTTTAGCAGAGTCACATTTACATTTGCTGTAAGTCACAAAGTTTATCTGCTGTGTCCTTCATTCAGTGACCAAACCACCTGCTGAAAGAACTTTTGTTTGTTGAGGACTGCCTGACTGAATTCCTGTTCAGTCAGCTGCACCAGGGGCTTCAGAGAGGTCTCTTATGAGATGCACATCCCTGAAGAAGTGTAATGGGTTATGTCTGCGTGAGGGTGGTGGGGTTCAGTCCTTTGCCAAGGCCCAGCTGGGATGCTCAAGGTGAAGCCAGTCACCATGGTGTGCATTCCTCAGGAATGGCCTGCCCTTGGCTCTTACTGTGTTGAAAAGCTGTTGAGTGATAACAGGAAGGAGTAGACCGGAAAAATTCTCTGAGAATAAACACATGGTTTTGTCATGCTACCAGAAGGAAAACAACAAATTATCTTGTACATACCAGGCCATTCTGCAGAATAAATTTCTGGATTACTGGAAGTAAAAAATAAAAGGAGGGGGGGCAGGGTGAAGTTCTGCAAAGTTCTCACAAACGAGAGAGAATGAGTATGAAATTGGCCTTGGCTGTGTTTGTATCTGCTCTGCCTTTGCTCGCTGCAGTACTTCTAATCAAAGAGTTCACAAGCAGGAATATTCTAAGGAATGTGAGTACTGGTGAATGTCCACAGAAGGTGCTGAGCATTCCCACTCTATGTCTGCCTGGAGAGATGATGGTAATTCAGTTGGGAATATTGACAACCATAAATTTAGGAACCCACAGACCAGCTTAGTGACTTGCTTTGTGAAATTGTTTGTTAAATGATTCATTGCTTTAAATATATGAGTTTTTAAAGTGTTTTTACAACTTTCATCATTTTTTTATGTCGTTCTTAGCGTACAGAGCCAAGCTGGGAATGCTGAACACTATGTCAAAGATCAGAGGACAAGTTAAAACCACAGGCTATCCCCAGACAGAGGGACTCCTGGGAGACTGCATGATACGGTATGGCAGAGAGCTTGGCGATGAGTCTATGTTTGGTGAGTTTGTGTATCTCCTCTGTGACTATTTCAGCATAAAGCTCTTTGCAGATATCACTCAGGGACATAACCTGTGTAAATAACTGCTGCAGGTAAGAGGGGAAGTTAAGTGCAGTGATTGGGGGTCATTTATATAGTTAACCAAACAATGTTTCTGCATATTTGTCCACCTCTGTTGCAGGTGAATTTGATAACAGCACTACTGATATCATTACCACAACAATTTTAGTTTCTGAGTTGCCCAACCTAAATAATTTAGGGTGATTGTTAGATGCTTTGTATTTAATTTAATTAAAAACAGTTGCCCTATATTTAACAGGTAGACTAAGGGAAAATTTTATCATGTGGAAAAAAAATAAGGAGTAACTTTGGGTGATTTTTTTTTTGTTAATGATCTGGTATTTCTTTACTTTGGAGTAGTTCATCTTAAATATGAATTTTCTTGTTTTCATGAAAATGAACTCTAGCTTAGACATGATATAATTCCTTGGTAAATCAAATTTTACCTTTTCCTCTTAAAATATACTGGTACTTCACAGCCAAAATTTTGATAGAAGCCTTCTTGCTGAGCATGCATGGTGTGTGGGCTTGTCTGGAAAGCATCTGAAATGTTATCACAGAGCTACTCAGTGGGTGCTTTTTAGATTAAGAGAGAACCAGGAAGAAATACACGAGAAAAGGAGAATCGTGGTTTAGGGAAGGAAAGGGAACTAGGGCCAGGAGAGGGTGGCATGGGCTGGGGCAGAAGCCAGTGTGGAGCTGGCTGGTTTTATGATGTTCTGTTGTTAGTATCTGCAATTTTACACACAGTGGTTGTCTTGAAATAGTAACATTTATGTAGGTGTAGGGACCTTGCACTCGAGCCCGAGTAGGTGCTGCATGGGGGAGGATGCTGCCAGTAGCCAAAGGCTCATTTATTCTCCTCACGAAGAGAGAAGAGGCACAACTCATCTGTGAGCTGGATGTGCTTGTGTTTTTGCAGAAGCAGTGGGGATGCTAAATAAAACTGGAAAAGGGGAAAGGACATTTCAAACACGGTTCTGCCTGCTGATACCCACGTGATTAATAAAGTACACAGCGATGTTAAATGGGTGGTTTTAATGAAGCAGCAACAATTTTGGTCAAAAGGAGGTTTGGGACAAAAGCATGCTGCATGTGAGGAAGCTGTAAAACATGATTTTGTGATTTAAAAATTACTCTTTGTGTATTAAGAGTATCACTGAAGCTTGGTTTGCAGTTCTCAAATGGGGTAGATCTGTAACCTATGCAAAGACAGTAGGGAAAAGAGCATTTCTTTTCCTTATGCCCTTCAGAAAAAAAACATACTTTGGGAAAAAAAATCCAGTTCTGTTTTTCTGTGGGGGACAAGCAAGTGCATAACTTGCATTGTCTTTTAACTCTCTGAGTGTCTGCAGCAGATACAATATTGAAATAACTGTTTCATAAGACAAATTTTCTGGGTTTACATATATTGAGATATAAGTAGCCTGTTCTTTACCATAGGCCTTGCACTGCTGGATGCTGGTGAGAGCATGAAGCAAATGGCAGAGGTGAAGGACTCACTTGATATTAATGTCAAACAAAATTTCATTGATCCACTACAGTTATTGCAGGACAAGGATTTAAAAGAGATTGGGGTAAGTTTTCCAGAGCAAAGCTTCACATTTCAATAATCAGAGTCGATCAAACTCTAGTTCCCTGAGAGATTTTTTTTGAAAGAAGTAATAGGGTAAATAAATTCCACTGCATTTAAGTTTGTCTCTCTAGCAAAACAGTGATGAAATTTGCTTAAAATCAATGCTTGGCTATTGCTCACTTACCTAATTTACTCAATTTGCTGTATTGCTTGTACATTCAGTACAAGAAGGATAGTGAACAAAATTATATTCTTTATTTTTCTGCTGTTTATTTTACCTGACATTTTTATTAATTCTTATAAACGTGTGGGTGGGCTGTGATTTACTGAGACTGATTATCCTGTCTTGCCATCTCTGTCAGCCTAAAGCTGTTTGTAATGGAGGATGAATATAGCTGTTGAAAAAGGCTGTTCAGGGCAATCACAGAACAATCTGAGAAGTGCCATAAAGTGTTGAAGTGCCATATGCCACTCCAGAAAAAATATAGGAAGCTGAGGAATACATTTTTAATCTTTAGAATTAAGCTTTTCAGTTCTTTTGTTTACAATGTGACAATTCAAAGAAAGCCAGGCAGTCTCTGTCTGAATCTGTTGATTCCAATAGACTTGGGTAATAAGCAAGTTAAAACCCTGATGAAATGCAGAAATGAGAGTTATTCTATTTGTTTACACGTAAATGGATGTGAAAAGCGTAGCAAAAAGATAGTAATAATGTCTTGATGTCTGTAGCTGTCTCCTGTGATACATAACTGCTTTCAGTTGTAGTTCTTCAGAACTGATGAAAAGAAGTGGTTTGACATTAGCTTTAATGAGCATTTTGTACTGTCACTTTGAGTCCATTCTGTGAGTCTGTCAGTCTGGCAACAGAAAACCTTGTGTTGACACCTAACAAAGAAAACAAGAATATAAGATCTGTTGCAGCGCTTCTTATGGAATGAGGGGGGGAAAATAACCCTTTAAGTTTTAGCTGTCATATTGCAAATAATTCAAGAGGTAAAATAGAATTAAGTATAGAATATGGGGACACACACATGTTTAGATTGGATCCTGCTTCTCGTTTAGACAATCTGAAGTGCTGCACATTTAGTGAGGTTCCTGAATTGGATTCCTAAGTTTAGCAAATCAAGATAGAAATTCCCCAAGTGTTAACAAATGGCTTCTTATTTAAAGTCTATATGGTTTAAAATTGCATTCATGTATAGGGTCCTAGACTTACCTGATGCTGCCTTAGATCAAAGGGATGGACTGGATAATCTCTGACCCTTTTATTTCTTCAGTTCTGCATGTATTTGTGTCCATAACTGGAATTTCCTTAAACCACAATATGTTTGTTTGGTCATGTCCTGTTTGGACCTCCTCATAAATGTTCTGTCTTGTTTAGCATCATCTGAAGAAACTGGAAGGACGACGTCTGGATTATGATTATAAAAAGAAGCGTCTTGGGAAGATACCAGATGAAGAAGTTAAACAAGCAGTAGAAAAATTTGAGGAGTCAAAGGAACTGGCTGAAAGAAGCATGTTCAATTTCTTGGAAAATGATGTAAGTCTGTCTTGCATTTTTGTTTACTGCAGTATATCCAGGAGGGCAATGTGTGTGGGATTGGATGAGCCCTGTCCCATCCTTCATCGGAGGTAAGGTCTGAAAGCAGAAACTGTGCCTAATTCCATCTCCTGTCTGAGAGGAACACAATGCACAGCAGTTAATGGGAGAACTCAAGATTCAGGAATTTCTTCTGGAGATACAATGGCTCAGACAAAGTTGTCACAGAGGTCTTAAATAGTTTTGTAATCTATAACCAGTGACCTATCTGAGAGCAGAGTGCAGTTTGGTCAGCGAGAGGGAGGAGATGGGGACATTGACACAGGCACAGACCTGCTGCTGAAACTGTGAGCAAGGGTATGTGCTCTGTGCTCTCTGACTTGTAGCTCACTCACAGTCAAAACTTTGCTGCTGATTTGAAGTCTCTGAATTACTTTACCTCTGAATTATTATTATTATAATTACTGTTTGGCTCTGAAAATTGCTCCAAAGAGTTTGCTGGTGGCTTGGGCTCAGGTATCCAGACTTTGGCTCAGCGTCCCAAGTCCATCGTGAAATTATGTCCTCTCTTCTGTCCACACACAGAGGAACAGCAGGATGTCCTTTGTGCCATGTCATCACAGAACTGTAGGAAAAGAGAACTGGACCTATTTGGGCCTGTTCCAAAGCTTTATCGTTTCCTGTAGGCGCAGCATCACAGAAAACACACTCTAGAAGGTAATAAGTTTGCTGTCTTCTGTGAGCAAACTGCAACAAGGAGGAGCTGTTAAGTGGGAATATTTAACTGCAAGCAGCTTCTCCCTCTGTGCAGACCTGTGTAAGGGCCAGTTAAAAGCTAGCTGGCACCTCCTAAAGTGCTTTTGTGAGCGGAACAATTTGTTCCAGCAGTGTAGAAGTCAGTAAACCTCTTGCTGTTTTACCAGTGCGAGGTACATGAGGGCACCAAAAAATGTAACATCCTCTATCATCAGTTTCAGTACTGTCTTCCACTGCAGGCTCCACTGATTGCCTGGTGGCAGTGTATGTGTTTTGTAATCCTGCCTTGCAAAAGCAGCTGAGAAATGTTTTGGATGATGTTTATCATTAGTCAAACTGAGGATAAAACAGTGCATCGATTAAAATGGTTTAGCTGAGCCACTAGAGAACTGAGGAGTTGCACTCTCCAGTATAACTAATTCTGCCTTTGGGAGGGAGTGAACTGAATGTCCCTTTGAGGTTTTTTCCATATCCACTTGCTATTGTTTCTGTTTAAACTATACTCTACTCCCCTTCCATTTCCCATGTTGACCCAGTCTGTCTGTCCTGCTCAGAATTCCCATCACAGCTTTGTTGTCTAACCCCAGTCTGTCTTGCTGGGTTTGCAGAGATCTTAACTGTGATCACTTCTTTCCCATCCTTTCCAGTTCTCCAGATGCCTCCCTTTCTCTTGATCTCCTTGTCCTGCAGTCTCTATTCTCTGAGCTCCAGTTCCCAGCCATATTGCCAGGTGCCTTTCCCAGGATCAGTGCTGATCCACATCTCTTTCTCCGGTTTTTGCCCAGCTCCTTCCAGACCTCCCACGTAGATGCTGTTGCTTGCACTTCTTATCAGATCCATCCTCCTGCCTTTCCCACTCAGCCTGTCCCAGGCTCTTCCTGCTAAGTGGCTTTTAGTCCCTCAGATTTCTCTGGCTCTTTCCCACTCTCTCTCTCTCTTCTCCTAGTCCACAATTGCATCTCCCTCCTGGCTCTTAGGCATCTTGTTTGGACAGTCCTTGTCTATCCATTTTCTCTGACCACCCCATCTAAACCCCAGGCACTTTTGTGAGTTGCCCTCAGCTGGTTTACATTACTCTTTTGACTGTGATGGAGTTGTACCAGCTGTTGATTTGGTTCTGTGCCTTTCATTTCTGTGTGCTATGTGACAATGTTTGGCTCTCTTGGACTCCCCACACAGTTTCTAATAAGCTTTTTAACCAAGTAAAAGCAGACAAAGTATAGCATGAAACTGCCACGGGTCCATAAAACAGTCACAGAAAGTTTACTCAGATACCTTTTTGTGATCTGATATCTGATCATGATGGAAAGAAATGTGTGAGACTTCTTGGGGTTTACCCTCTTAATGCTGTCTTAAAGGAAGAGGACAAATAAATATCTGTTATCGCTCCATCCTCAGTTCAGCTTGGACTTTGTAGTTTGTATTAAGTGAATGAGATTATTTGTTACCTCATAAGTAAAAATACTGTGATTTTTCTTTCTCCTTCATCTTTTCCCTTTCCTCAGCATTCATATTTCTGAGTGATTGGCTGGTACTTTTTAAATCCAAGTAGATAAATCATGTTGCATTTATTGGTTTATAAATGCTGCCATCTAGTGAGGTAAGTCCAGATCATTTCAGAACTGTGGTTTGTAAACATTGCTAATAAACACCAATGGGTCTGAGTCATAAGAGCTGTCACAGGGTAATTTCTTCCAACACTGCTGATCAGAAAAGGCCCACTTTCACCTGCTAAGGAGTCACATCCTTTTAACTGTTTTAGATTGAGTGTTGACAGACAGCTGGCTTGGAAAGCAGAAGGGATTTGCACGTTGTGACAGGAAGTGACTCAAGGACCCAGCCCTGAGTCAGTGAACTAGAAGTTACACCTCAGTTTTGTTCAGTTTGCAACTGGCAGTTTCTTTGGTAGAAACACATATGCTCTTTTTAAACAGCCTCCATTACCTGTTGTGGTCTGTTTTGAATGATCTGTTTGTTTATCCTTCAGCTGAATGTAGTGCAGGCTCCTTACAACTATTTTCCCCTCTCTATTCCAGGTAGAACAAGTTAGCCAGTTGGCTGTGTTTGTAGAAGCAGCACTAGATTACCATAAACAATCCACAGACATTTTGGAGGATCTACAGAGCAAGCTGCAAAACCGGTAAGACTGAACCCATCAGAGAATTCTGAACCTCTTCTGCAGGTGAGGTTCGTGAACGTGGGAAGTCTCTGAAGCAATGGATCTCGTAGCACCATCTCCCAGATGCACATTTGCTGTGCTCTGTGTCTTACTGAACTTCATTGCTTTAAACTGTTGCCACCTGGCAACATCTTGCTGCACCGGGAGCCTTTAATGTAGCGCAGGATCTGCCCCGAAAGCTTTGAGTTTGTGCAGAATCCTTCACTCACATCTGTGGAGGTGAATCAGGACACCCTCCATTTGTTTGTAGGTTTCTTTTGACTTGCATGCTTTGAGTTGTGTTTTGGAGGCTTTGCTGAGAAGTTGGCGTATTTTCATTGAGATTAAAGGGTATAACAGAATTCTGCAGCAGAGGAAGGAAACAGCCAGCTGGCTGGGAGCCCAGCTGTGGTGTAATGCACCTATGAAAGGTCCAGATACTTTGTCATCCCAATAGAAGAAAAAAAAGGTGCTACTGTCATTAATTTGCAATACATCCCTCAGAGAACCTAATGAGAGACTTAAATGACTTCGAGTGTCGCCTTAGCATAAGCTGACATTATAGATGGAGGGTCGAGGTAACTGTCTGGGGCTTTCCTGAGATCAGGGTGGCTGTGGGTTTGAGCACAGGGGTAGCTGTTCTGCAGACACCCTGCACAATCCCAGCTGGAGGGGCTCGTGGGACAGGGAGGTCTCAGCTGAGCCACTTGCACGTACAGGGAGAGGTCCTGAGAGAGCTGTGCTGACCCAGTGGTTGTTTCCCATTTTCTCTAATAAGAAGGCAATGTGTGAGAGGCAGTTCCTGGGCCTCTGTCCTGGCTGCCTTTGTGCATGTCTTTTGCTTTCTAGAGAGCTCGTTCCTGGAAATTCTGCTCAACTCAGTGGCAGCTGTGGATGCTCAGCACTTCTCAAGCTCAGGCTGTTAAGCTTTCTGCCCTTGTCAGCAGCACCAGGGTATTAAATAAAACAGGGACTTGCTGAAATTCAAATACTGCATGAAATTGAGCAGCTTTTACTGAATAACCCCTCCACCCCCTGAAGTCTAAACCCAAAACTCGCAGAGGGTTGTTTCTCCCCACCTTTCAAACACCAAAGCACCAAACCTGAGTGGAAGCTCTAGAATTATTGTTCCATCTCAGGTAACTCTCTTACCACTCTTCTGTGTTGCAGAATAAATGTAGCATCCAGTCGGCCTAAACGTGAATTTAAGCCAAAACCTGTGATAACTACAACTCTGGAAATTGGTGATAATCAGCAGCACAATGGGATTGCCTATAGTTCTTCCATAAAATCATCAGGTAAGTCTGTGACCATGGAATTAACATGTCAACAGATGTTTTGCCAGATTGTTGCTTGATGTTTTCCTTGTACCATGAGAACCATGGATCCGTGAAGTATTGTGCAGCTGACTCCAGTTTGGAAATGGCATTGTAAAGCAGGATCCATCTGAACAGCCTCTCACCCACCTGAAATTTAGGTGTGGCATTCTGCTTGGTCTTGTGTTGCCACTGAGGTTGGGAGGAAAGAGAGGGAGAGGCACTTGCAGAAAACAGTTCATTTCTTGCAAAGACAGATGCCCATGGTGGGTGTGTTGGATCTCAGTCTGGAATATCTCCAGAGACTCATTTCTCTCTGCAGTCTCAGACCATGAAGGATCAGTACAGGGTTGTAGCTATTAACCATGTAAAATTCAGAGAGATGGCTCCCACCCTTATTGATTTTATTAGCATATTTTACTTTAATGTCCCCTAAAGTGTGCACCAAAGTGTGTGCATTTGTGAACTGAAGTACTTTGGTACTTACAGGTCTGGGAGTGGGATCCTTTCCTTTGATCAGGCCCTGAATCCACAACAAAAATCAACTGTTGAAAGCCCTTGAAAGCTGTATGAATGATATCATTAGTAAAGTTACATTACTTGTTGATTTTCCTCATTGCATGAATGTAATTATTTTGCCCTATCTCTCTGATGATTGCAGTGGTGATAAGAGAAGACCAATATAAAAAAAAACAAAACCCAACCCCAGACCACACGAAAGACAACAATATGCAAAGAAAAGAGAGTGAAAGAGCTAAAATTTTTCATAAACATTATTTGTAAGGAAAATAAAGGGGAAGCAGTGAGCCAAAGGTTCCCTTCTATACTTGACATGGTATCTAAGATCTTTTTCTGAAGGTGTTTTATTTTTTCCTCGCTCTGCAATTTCCTCTTCCTTCCAGTCTTGTTCCTTTTTAAAACTTGTTGGGAGAGAAATGAGAGAACTAAAAGTGAAAGAATAAAGCTTGGAGCTTCACGCTCCTTCTAATGTCTCTCTAATTTTCTTGCTCTCTGCTACAAGGTGAAGCTGTTTTACAGCCATACCAAAGGGGATTTGCAGCAGTTTGGCAGCAGAAATCCCCCTGGCAAGATCTTATTCCTCAATTTGTTTCTTTTGTGCTTCAAGCCACTTGCAGGTGTGTTAATGAAGCTCCTCATGGTGCCTGAAATCTAAAAGCAATTCTGTGTTGCTGGAAGGAAGCTAGTTTTAGTTAGCTAAAATTCAGTGAATGAACTGAAAAATAAATGACTGCTGATGACAGAGATAAGGAAGGAGTGAGCCACTTCCATTCTTTGATTCCATTCGTGGACTATTGCATCAGCTGTTTGCATATCACTAAGTGAGCAGAATGGAGAAGGAATAAAACCACCAGGAAAAAAGATGAAAAGGAGAAATGGGATATATTTTGTAGTTGTGGTGTTGCTTAGTGTTGTTAATGATATCAGAAAGATGATCTATGATGGTTTTTTCCTCCTGAAGAAGCTATGGATGCTGTGCTTCCCTCCTCAGCAGGTACAAACATCAGTGAAATCACTGTTTGTTGTCACCTTTCTCTTCCTGCTCCATACTCAAAAGTTATCCATCTGGATTTCTGGGGTGCTGCAGTGAGGTCAACGTGCCCTGCTTGTGAGAGGGGGAACCTTTTTGTTCCTGTTTAAAATCCGAGTCATGGAGCAGATTAGATTTATGGCCTGAGACTTAGAAATGTGAACCAGGTGGCTCTAAACAAAACTGTAAAAGGTCTCCGTGTGATGGAGAGGTAGCACCGTGATCACTCTCCTTTTTTCATTTAGAAAACTGACCTCTTCTTCCTACACAAAGTGCTTTTGTGTTTAGTTTGCCCTGTTTACACGTTGACCCTATCATAATGTAGTCCTTTAGTTTCTCTGATATTGTCTTTCAAGGTAAGTAGTGTCTTAGTACTCAGGAAATCAACAGGACAGTTCAAACTGAGCTGTGGTACATTCAGCACAACGACTGCAATCCTGTTCTGAGTGTTGAAATGGCTTTTCCTGAGTTCCACCATAGCTTTTCAAGTTTAGTATCAGCTTCTTGGAGCAGAAACAGCATTTGCCTTTGTATGGTCCTTAACACATGGGGATTATTTACTACTAATGCCTGGCACACACTTGCAGGGATAGATTCACAGAAACCTCACTTTAGTGTTGTGAATTATTTAGCTGCTTTGATTAAGCACAGACAACAAATCCCTGGTTTTGTTCTAATCTATTGTTATCTTCATTAATCAGCTGAACCTGTAAGCATCATCTGGCTCATTTTAGAACTCTTTAACTGCTGTGTTATATCATGCCTTTCATTCTTTTTGTTTGTCAGGTTTGACTGTCATGTGAAATAAATGGGTCTGGATGCCATGTGCTGGAATTTAACAAGCATTTTAATGTTTACTCTCTTCAGCTGGGAGGAAGGCTTGGATTAATTATCTCAGCAAGTTTCCAGTTTGTGATTATGAAAGTATAATTTTGCTACCATACGTATATGACATAGTATAGAAGACAAAATAGATGCTGGTACAGGCAGTAACTCCCTTTGGGAAGACAAGCAAACAAAAAAACCAAACCAGCATTGGATGGCATTCTGGTTTCATTCCATAACACTCAGGAAATCATAGACAGCTTCTTGCTTAGCCTGTTTTTGTGGTGGGTTTTTTCCATTTGTGCTGTCCAGGTTTGAGTGGTCTGGAGGTAAATGACAACTCATCTTTGAATGTGACAGTGAATCTTGGCTTAATTTCTGGAGAAATTAGGGAGGCGTGTGTGGTGTAGCAAATTAACATAAACCCTGTTTGCAGAAAAAGAGTGGCACTTTTTTTTAGCTTAAATCTCTGCAGCAGGAAAGGATGTGCAAGGATTTAATGGAGACAAAAAGGCTGGAAGCCTGTCGCCAGTTCTGCGATGTTAAACAGCGCGTGTTGCGCCCTGCCAGGCCGTGCTGTCCTCATTACCTTTGTCAGGGAAGCTTTGTCTCATTGGCTTGTACAGTGGCAGCAGCTGCCTGACTCTAATGAAGACTTTGACTGATCCCACAGCCTGGAGTGAGACTGGTTGTACTGGCTATCACCATTATTTAGAAATCTTTCCAGGTTGCCAGACATTTCAGTTCTTCGGAGCTTAAAACGAACCAAATGTCATCCATCTCGTGTCAGGTACCTGACTGTCAGAAATTAACTGGCTGGCAATAATAAATGAGCCCCATTGGAGCAGCTGGTGAAAGCAAGGAACTTTGTCAATTATTGAGTGCTGCCTTCTGTTGTTGACAGTTCCAGTGAGCTGGTACCAGTTTTACCTTGGCAAAGCCTGAAAACAGCTCAGCTGTTTTTGAACACAATCGATCCATTTTTCTTGGGAAGCTGTGGCTCATCTTGTTTTCTGCTTGGGCTCTTTCAGCAGAAATGTGTTCTGAACCAAGCTTTCACCTGTGTCATTGCATTAGATTAGTGATAACTCAGTTTGTTCTTGTGAAGCTTTGTCCCTCCCCCAGGCAGAGGACTGGTCCAGCATTGTTACAGCAATGTTCTGGGGAGGTTTGCTGAGAGGGATCTCAGTAAAATGCTCAGTGGCCGTTGGGAACTCTGCAAAGCTCTATTAATAACGTGTTTTTTTCTATCTGGGGCAGGTTCCTCAATGCACATGGACCAGCCTTGCTGCCAAGCTCTCTATGACTTTGAGCCAGAAAATGAGGGTGAGCTTGGATTTAAGGAAGGGGACATCATAACTTTGACCAATCAGATTGACGAGAATTGGTACGAGGGGATGTTGAACGGGGAGTCTGGCTTCTTTCCCATTAACTATGTTGAAGTGATGGTTCCCTTGCCTCAGTGATTGTGTCATTCAAGCTGTGAACGTGATTTCATGACTGAAATGGATTCACAAATGTTCTGTCAGTGTGGCATTCTGTGAAAGCCTTGCTATTTGACTGACTTACTGACTTTTGTATGCGTCTTTTTAAAATGTATTTATTTTATATTCAGAAAAAATTTACCTTCCCTGACTCCATCAACCTGCAAAAAAACCCATACCCAGTTTTTTTGCTTTGTGCCTTGAAGATCACTGTATGAAGTGTTTACTGGTAGCTCACTGTTGCTCCAAAAATGCGTTTCCTTGCTATTATCGTATGTGGGTTTTTTTTATCTTTGGCTGCAATGATTTTACTATTGAAAACCATTTTTAAAAGTACTGTAAGTGAAGCTAACTGTAACTGGTTCCTAAGTTACTGATGTCATTGAGCTCTTTTCATCTATCACACTGTAATTTATTGTGAGCAAGTTAACCCATGTTTCACATTGTACGTTGACAAAAGGCAAAGTGGTTGTTGTCAATATTACGATGTTGTACTAAGTACAAGTTCTCAACATTGAAAATTCCTATAACTTACTGACCAAACTGAATAAATATTTCTGTGGGAAAGGACCAGTGGTTGTTCCTTCTATTCATATATTTCTGGCATTTGTCACTTCTGCTGAAGAGATCAGCTTTCCACAAAGAAAACAATGCTACATTAAAAATGTATGAAATAAAACCAAAGTATTAGTTTTATGACACTTCAGCCACTGGAATTTTAATAATTTTGCTTTCTCCATACTGATTGTAGTATTTAAAATGTTAAAATTTTCTTCTAGCAGGAGTGTAAGAGAAAAATTCCTTTGAACTAAGTGCAAACTGGTGCTGACTCCACCGGGTTGGTGTAGAACATTGAGATAAATAGGTGAGTATTGCTGGCAACTACTGCAAACAAATGAAAAGTCAATACACATCTACTTTTTGATTTATTTGAAAGGGTTGAAGAAGGAAAGAAAGACATGCTGTAAATAAAAATATGCAGAAGCACCTCAAAATGAAGGACAGGCTTGAGATTCTTAAGTACAAAATGAAGATAGAATTAATTTGGTTTTCTGTTGGCCTTTTCCTGCTTTCCTTAGCAAACAGATGTAGTAATGACCACAAAATTCAGCAGCCCCAGAGGAACATTAATCTTTTGCCAGACAGAGTGATGAGAAAGGAGCTGAACTCTTTATGGGCAAATGGATTTGAAACCAGCTTCAGTGTTTCAAGCTCGGCTTGGTTCTGCATTCCAGGTGAAATGGCATTCAGTGTTTTGAGTGTAGCACAGGTGCTGTGACTTTTCCATGTAAGAAACATAAATAGCCCTGAACTGACTATCAAAACCATAGCTTTCTGCTTTCTCTCATCTCTGTGGCTTGCACAACGCTCTCGAGAGTAGTGGAAGGTTATTCCTTGCAGCTAAGCTACAACCTGCCCCTTGGGGCACATCATCTTAGAATTTGGACTTGTTCATGCAAAGAGGAAAATTCATGGGCAAGGACCCAGTAGTTATTAGAGCACCAATAGAGAAAATAACTTGTCCTAAAGCTAGTTCTTGAATAAAAGTAGCTGTGACATTCTGAATACAAAGCACCTTCAAAGATGTAGATATTAAAGATTCACAGCTGCTTTTCCATTTCTCCCCTTTATCAGAGAGGTCTCACCAGTCATATCTTTCCACAGCAGGCAAGCAAAGAAGCACTGAAATATTTTACCCCACCAGAATTCCCTACAGGAAGGAATTACATATGCACACAGGTGGGTGCATGCACATAAATAAAGGTTTGGATTCTCAATACACTTCCTAGTAGGGAGCTTGCCAGTTAGTGTAGAGCTCTTGGGCAGCTGCAATAGATCTCACCTAACAGAGGTAGCTGTTGCAAAAGAAGTGAGAGACAAGCTAGTCCAGAAAGCTACACAGTTATTGATTAGGATAAAGCAGACAGAGGTCATTGCAAATCAGCTTAGAGTTAATGTTTGCTATCACAAAGCTACTTGGCACAGTAAGAACTCTTGCACACAGAATTAATTCTTTAGTATGTGAGTTTGAGACTGCAGGTTGTGTATTTGAGTAGACAGAAGTAGATCTCAGTTCCTGAGCCATTACTATTTCCTATCCAAGTCTTTCTGGTTGTTGCTTAGTGCCATCCCTCCCTTGTGCTATCAAAAGGTTGCACTTGAAATACTGAAGACTCCTCTTAAATCAACTTTATAACAGTTCAACTTTATTTGAAGAAGTGAGCAATAAATATAAACAGGGTCTGACAGTGTGTTTTTCGAGATCTCTTCAGTGTGCAGGAAGTCTTCCCTAAACTCAGTTTCATTTCTTTAAAGTCTTCTAAGTCACTCAAGTAAGATCAATGAACAAATACAACTTTATTATTTAACCTGTAAATATTAAAGTTCATGAAAAATCTTTAATTGTTACAAAAGTTTAAGAAATCAAGATAAATATAGCAAGGTTATAGCAGCAGCTATTTCTCTGTGGACCATAAGGTACAACAAGAATTCAGATCTGCTAAAATGCAATTATTAAATGAATATCTACTCTTGATGTCTCCAAACTAGACTTTTTAAATAACTTAAGAGTTAAGGCTGGTATAAAGAAAGCTTCACCGTAACAACTGCATCCTAACACAGAACAGGTTTTAAATTCAGAACTGAATACTTTGGCAAGGTAAGAGGCAGTCAAAACTATTCCAGCATTTGGAGAAGGCAGCAGTCAGCTTGGCAATCCCCTCCCTCAAACTACACTTCCCTTAAGGAGCAGAAGTGGATCACCAAGGCCCTTTTCTTTACCATAAAGCCAGCAAGTAAGCATTTTCATAAAAAGAGGCTAAGAATAATTAAATGCAGTAGCCCCAGAGGCTGTCTGCCTGCTTTCTGGGGGTTAGAGGTCAGGCTCTACCCTGGACAGAGTATTTAAGTTACAGTGAATTACGTACTGGCCCACAGACAGTATTCCAACTGCCCCATTGAGACACACAAAGCAGAACTGCAGAGTTTTCATACATAAGAACTTTAAGAGCAGTCAGTTTTGGTGCCCCTTTTACTACAGGGGGTGTTTCCAGCTTTGTTTTATTTCAGCATGTTTCTCTTAGAAAGCTGGCTTAGTGGGACTAAACAGTGCTAATGTTGCTAATTACAGTACCTTCTCTGTCAGAATGAGATGCTTTTTCACATTTAGGGGATACATCTGTCCAAGTTCAGGTTGACACAGCTATGCTCTGGTACACTGTCTAGGAACATACAATACTGAAACTGGTGGATTTCCAGGTGCTAAAAATACAGAAACAGGGTATTTTAATAAGTCAAGAATATTTTTTACAATTTTCTTCTAATTTTAAAATGTTTCACACTAGGAAGTTCTCTAGGAAGTGATCTGACCAGTTTCATATATTTCAACATCAGAATCTGAGCAGGAAACATTTCAGACACACACATCAGGATAAGACTTTACTTCATCCCAGTCCAGACTTGTTCAAGGTGCCAGCTAGGGTGTGATCTGGTCCATGTATTTTCCCACTCAGGCTTGAAACAGAAGTTACCTTTGGAGAAACCATTTCAGAATATTGAGAAAGCCAAAGCAAGTATTTAGCATCCTTCTAGGGCACATGTTCAGAAGTTTTGTAAACTGTGTACTCTCCACTATTTCAGCAGGTCACGGAAACCAGATCCTCGTGTTACTGTAAAAATAACTTCATGTGGAGCTTGCATTCTACTGCTGTTCATGTCAGTGAATCCAAGGACAAAGTCCAGTGTCAGAGGGTAGGAAATGTCATCATGTTATGGACAATGTTTCTTACACAGAGATCTGATGGGAGATGTCAATTCCAAGTTCCAGGTGTTGCAGAAGATACCAAAATGTGTAGTCTGTCACCTGGGATTATGAAGTGTTTTCAGATGGTCATCTTTGTCCACGTTACATGATAGAACAGCTAGGATCCTGATTTTGCTGCAGAAATAAAGCATTGAGACATTAGGCTAATTAGCATGTGGAGAAACTTTGTTCTTATAGCTGGTTACTTGATCCTCACATGGGGGGGAGGTATTAGTGCTTTGTAGATTTACTTAATAAAGCAAAGCAAGTTTTCAAAAGAGGCAGTACCTAAACTATACAAGATGGTTTGGAGGTGGAGGGGAAAGACAACAAGCTTTTAAGAACTTGAGCCCACGCGATACATAAGCCCATGTCTCCATAAAGAAAAGGTTATCAAACTATCAGTACCTAAGCATCCAAACTGAACTGGCATGCAGATTCATGCTACCCGAGTTAGGATGAAAGAGCAGAAGCAGAAACTATGGAACCCCTGTCTGGCTTTAAAGTACAGCATGCTTTCTTTTACTGAGTGCAAGTTAACTGTTTCTCACATACTGTGCCAGCAGGAGGGAGAGGATGAGTTTTTAGCAAGGCTTGCACTTAGGGCCTTGGCATTTGTACTGGCAAAGGGGACTTGGTGCTATTTCAAATAAAGAAAGAAACCAAGACTCATGTACAGGCCACAACTGTTAAATTATGACCAATTTAAAGCTCCTGTATTAATTCTGGCTTAGACTGCTTCAGCAATTAAAGATACCTGGCTACTAGTGTAGCAAAGTACACCAGCAGCACACAATATGCAGAAGTTCAGACTTGTAATATGGGCAGTCAGAAGCCATTTTGATGGGCTACAGTGTCCCTCACAGGGCATTACCACGTGCAAGTTGTAGCCAAAGGGTTATAAGCATATCAAAGACAATACATGCTTACTCTATTTGGTTACGTTAATGCCATTAGCATGACCTGCAGCCATGCTGAAGTTCCACTTGAAAAGTATTGAAGGGAGTATTTACGACCGATGCAAGGCTGAGATTCTTATTTTGCACAGAAAAGTAAGAAAAAGTAGTTCCTGGAAATGAGCTGGATCAGAAGTGCCTCAAACTCATGCTTGAATTTTAGAGGGGCTTAAGCATTAATACACCGAGAACTTTGATTTTAATCTTTTAATACTTTTGAATGGAAATACCAGGTTTCTTTAGCATGAATTCAGGTTATCTTACGAGCAGGTGAGGAACACTGCAGTGTCAGATAAGTCACTTCAATCCACAGAAACAAGATATTTCTAGTTAGTGTTTGCATTCTGTCCTTGGGTTAACAGCTTTTAAGTTTACTCATAGTCAGATGCTTAGATGGAGCAGACATTAAAGCTATTATTTTTCAGTGTGTCAGTAATAAGAGACAAAACAATTAATGCAACTATTTGTTCAACCAGATAAGCAAAACCTCAATTCCACTTCTGGTGCAAAGCCATGCAAACTGCATCCTACATGGGACAAGATACTGCAGCACTATTAACAAAGCAAGTTCTCTGAGATGACAAGCATGATTCTCACCATCTCACCTGCTTAAGAGTACTCACAGGAACCACTATCACGAAACCAAGCAACATTTCTTTTTTCTTCTTCTTTTGGTCTGACATCAAGAAAAATGTTAAGAGTTGTAGGATATGGATAGTACTTGGAATTATTTTCGTGCAGTAATGAAAAGGAAGGGCCACTGAATGTTACAGTTAATAGCATGTATTTAAACTCAGGCAGCTTACCCGAGACGGAAACTCCATTTCGCTTCCAGTTATTTCTTCATACTCATCATCTTGCTCACCACTTTCTTCTTCCCTAGGTACATGCATTATCTTCCTCTCTGCAAGTTTCTAGAATACAGTTGAATTGCTACCAACCACCCTCAAGAACTAAGCACATCAAGCAAGTTAAATATTAGGGCAGCAGAAGCCATTTATTGTCTCACTTACCTCGCCATCATCTGTGATAAGTGTAACACCAACGTTATCCCCGGTTCCCCAAGACTTCTGAGACTTCCAGACCAGATCGCTGGGACCTGGGCTTACTCCAGCAGCTGCACCCCAGATCTGAAACAGATTAAGAGTGAGCTTCTGAAGAATGTTATTTGTAGTTAGATTAGGATTCAGTCTAATATATGTATTCTTGAGTACTCCAATACCAAAGATGTCCAGTAACAGAAACTGAACTACTGTGACCCTGGCAGGTTAGTTCTTTCCAGGACTACCAAGAATTCTGTTAAAGTTTTAATTGAAAGCTGTAAAACAGTGCAAAAAAGGCTATTAACAGCTTCTGCCTGATGGAGAGGTAGCCTTGCTTGGACACACAGACTGTCTGAGTCACAGAGCCAAGCCAGAGTTAGACATATTTATGGGAGCAATTTGTGTATACAAGACAGCTTCTAGCCTAGGGTCACTCTCAGATTTCTTGAGAAAGCCTGTACAGACCTTTGGAGAGCAGAATTAGGCTCTTTGATCATTACCTAAATATATTTCAAGTATGATTTTGGAGCAAATATTTAGCTTGGTACCACGAGCTCAGCATCACTGAACTGTAGTGGACTAAAACTTTTAGCAACAGTGAAACTCTTTGCACAACTTGCATCATATTACAAGAGTATGGGGAATCTGAAAAATAAGCTATAATGTATTGATTGTGTTCATAATAACAGCACATCCCAATCTGGGATGATCCAAATTCAATCCATCATCTAGCTTTAAAGAAAATTTAACTAGCATTTCAGATCAAGTTGTCATAAAGATCTTTCCTATCTCCCTTTCCCCATAAAATAAGGATTTTAATTCTTTAAGCACTTGCAGTTATCAATTAAGTTTTCCTTATCACATAAATCCCTACTGCCATCCAAGATAAGACCAGAGCTCTATGAGTTCTACAAAAACACTACCTACTGTAACTACTTGGCCCGCTGGAAGAATGAACTGGGAAGGGAACTTGTATGTTACATCTGACACAGTTTCAAGATGTCTTCTTAACAGCCATCCATGTAGGGGTTGATCCTGTGGGACAAGAAATGTCTCTCAGCATTAAGACCACCACTATAAAAAAGCACAGGTTTTTTTCCACACTCATGCATCAGTTTTAGTCTCAATCCTGTAGCATAAAAGTCTCTGGTCAGTTTTGAAGCAGCCTTCAAGTTTCCATTAAAGCCTCCCTATGATTTTTCTCACTACCTTCCTTAGGATTAACCCTAGCCTCACAACTTCAGGCACATCTATTCTTGCCTTTTGTTGATGTTGGAGGTCATGTTCTTTACTGAGATTCTGTTAAATGAAGTTGGTCATACGTCTGTCTACCAGCTTGGGCCATATAACACATAGATGGTAGATAGTGGCTGTCAGGTTCTAAGGTATCTCAGGCTGAAGTGGCTAAACTACCAGACAAGATTCAGAGCTCTGAGGATCAATTCTAATTCTGGATTCGTAGACTAAACTAGTCAAAGAATTATTTAATTGGCCAGATGAACCCTCTGCATAGATTAGGTACTGTCAGCTTTATTCACCCTTTGAGCTATTTTAAGCATTTCTAAGTAGTAAGAAGCTGTCATTATCCAGTGTACTAAACACTTTATTCAGTTAAAGGATAAGTAGTACTTCTGATAGTGCTAGCTTGAATCTGATGAGAAACAACTGAAGAGATTAGATTTCTGCATCACAGATCCCAGCACATGTCTCCTTGAAAGCACCTCCCAGGCATCACTGAACAAAACACCAGCAGTACAGGGTGGGGAGGAACCAACCAATCTCTGGTATTCTCTTGACAGCATCCAGATTAACAGAGGAGTCCTCACTTCATATTTAGTTTAGCAGTACTCTTCCCCCATCTCATCCTCCCCTATTGTCATCTTTCACTAAGCTACAAGTCTGTTTACAAGCAATCATGCTTTCCAATCCGAAGGCCACGCAGAGCTATATGAACAGAAGTACCTCATCAGAGTTGTTTTTAAGCCTGACAAATTTCCCATCTGCATCGATTTCTTCAATAGATACGTTTCCGGAAGATGAAGCATAGTCAACAGACTTAAATCCAGCACTACGTCCTCTTTTCTTGGCTTCTTTAATTTTCCTTTTCCTCCCATGCAGGAACCGTCTCCCTTGACTTGTTTCTTGAGCTGCAGTGCTGTGTGAGGATGGACTGGGTGACAGCTTTAGCCTAGAAGGGAGTCAGAGAACATTCATTTGAATACCTGATGCTTATTTCTTCTCACTCTAGCCAAGCCCAACAGCTTCCATAAAGCTTTCCATCAAGCCTTGAATATAAGATTTTATTTTTACTGGCAAGTGTAGCCAAATAGCTTGTTAAGTTTGGAAGATGGCTCCAGCCCTAGAGTTGATAAGAGACTACCAACTGCCGTAAGTATTCCTTTAAAGTCTCTGCAGATACAGTCTTTAGTGGAAATAGGTCAAGTTTTTAACCCTTAAAGTGTATTGAGTTCACATTGTTCTCACCAGGCAGAATTTGGATAGTCTGGAGTTGATACAGTTTCCCAGTTTCATTCATCGAATCAAGCACTGTCTTTCGATAGAATCTCTGGAACATAGCACAAAGCTTTGAGAAAGTTTAATTCTAGGGAGGGATGTCTGATGGACCTTTGAACTTTTATCAGCCAGGTTTTTCAAGTTACTTCATCTTACTATACCATGTCGTGGATGTGGGATATAAATGCCACCTGCAGAAGATTATGCTTCAAGAAATAATGGCACTAATCACATACTTAATGTATTTTTCTTGCCTCCTCCACATTCAGAAGAATATACAGGTAATTAGTATAGAGATGAAGCAAGTCCTCATATGAAAAACCTCATCATAGCCTACCTCTGTTCCTCTCCTTCCAGCATCTTCCTGTAGGCATTTATTTCCAGATCTAGAGCCAGTTTCACATCTAAGAGATGCTCATACTCTTCCAGCTGTGCTTGTGCCTGCTGTTGGGCTTGTGCCATTTCTTTCTCTTTTTCAGTTATACGCCTTCGATGGAGATCTCGATCATAATCCAGTGTCTCCTGTAGCTCCCTTATTCTGCTCTCCAAAGCAACAATCTAAATTTAAGAGGAGGGAAAGTAAATTAAATATAAAGATTAGAGAGGAGAAACAAGTATTTTTTAATTAGGCATCTAAATTGAAATAATTCCAAGAATGTACAAATACCTGGCTTTGATATTGATTAACCTGAGATGTCAGAGTGTCAGCTCTCTGCTGTGTTTCTCTGAGCTCCTCTTGAACAGCATTCGCAAAGTCACTCTGTCTTGCTGCAGATAGCTGGGCATTCTCCATCTATGGATAAGTCACTGTTAGTAATGAGTTGCTTATGACTATGTATTTTAAATAAGGAAGGAAACCCAAGTGATTTCCAGCTGTTACATCTGGAAATAGTTATGTTTCACTTAAGTGTACAGATACCAGTAAAGTCCAAGTCAGTAAGTTTTTCATTGCTTTTCAGGGAAGTTTACACAAGTTTGACGTTCATGTCAGAAAAAGTCAGCAGTAATCAGGTAATGAAAATTACTGCATTAGGATATTTCAGTTACAGATGCATGAAGACTTTGCATGGATATGAAGCAAATGGATTCTCCAAAAGAATAGAGAATATGTTTAGAAGCTGCTTGTCAAAACACAGGGCTACAGGATATCAGTTGTGCTTAAACTGTTGCTCTTCCCCAAAAGTTTTATTAACCAGTTCCTGCATCATTTTAAACAGCACAGAGCAATTCAGTCTTGAGGTGTTCCAAGAAAGGATAAAGTAGAGCTATGCTCCTACAAGAGGCACTCACAGAATTTCTACTGGAAACCTGGACAGAAGATCCAAAAGAATTCACCAAGTTGGCATCTAAGTTAGATTATAGAGAAATCCAGAAGAACCAGGAAGAAATGAACACATGTACTTGTTGAGAAATCAGCAGATCTTGTAATTCTGCACTAAGTATGACAGAGGCTTAAGATACCAGTACCATACACTGCAATCAACCTAGAAACCCACCAAGAGCATAAGCCTAAAGCATTAGTTTTTCCTGCATATGTGTCTAATGCTGGGAAAGAGGTGACAAACCAGCTCTGGAAGGCAAACTGTCAAACCACTTCCATAGCCACCCTCTCCCCCTTATCCAGTACAAGCACCTGAACAGGGACACTTGCACTCATACACTTCAAAGTGCACTTGTAGAACTGTTAAGTATACCTTATTTCATACATTTTAGGAAAACTGTACTCAGTAGATCAAGTTTCAGTCAATAATACTGAAATTGGCTTAAAACAAACAGAGCAGACCTTAGTTCTGAATTTGTCAGACAACCTCTCAGATTTTTCAGAAGTCTGAATTATGATCAGCTTTATTACATCAGACATTACTAATTGCTCCATAAAGGGAGAGTATTTATGCTTGAACCAGTTTTGAGACCAAGTGTTTGTAGAAGTTCTATTCTAAAATTGAACACTCCTTCCAAAGCCCGTAACAACTTATGCCAAGCAGCTCTGCACTGAATGCAAGGGTTCCATCAGTAAGCCATTTATGCCAATGTGCCTTTAATCATATCAAGGTGCAAAGAACTTGAGCTTTGTTTAATTGGCAACTTTTACAGACTCACTTTTGCATTGAATGTTCGCTCCAGCTCCTCTTTGTATCCTTGAATTTGTTCTTCCTGCTGTTTTCTGAGTCCCTGCAGAGCATCTGAGAGCTTACTCTCAAATTCTCTCTGACGCCCAGATTCTATTTCTGCTATTATGCTCTCATGGACTCTTTTTGTCTCCTTCAGCTCCTAGAAGAAGAAATTTCTCAGAGAACAAGCAAGCCATTACAGTTCAATTTGAGACTGGATTTACTGTAGCAGCTTTGCGAGTCATCCAGTATTGAAGCAGACTTATCATTAAGTGCATACTAATTCATCTTTATTCAGATCTTAGACATTCATCCATTCCACCTTGCTAGTTGTGCTGCTTGTTTTGCCAACATTGCAGTAGCTCATATTTCTTTTAAGACTAATTCTTTGAACTAGATCTACTACTTTGCTTTTCTTTACTTAACACAGGCATATACACTTCAGTTTCTTTAAGCACTGTTACTTTACCTACTCTTGTTTTATTCAAAAAGTAATAGTAGGTGGTTAGAGAGACTGGAATTCTCTCACTTAAACCATACACTTTGAGATTCCTTCCAGTCAGAAGGAAGTTGGTTTGCATTCACACGTTTCAGTTCTATGTACTGATTTCTCACACAAAGGTTACCAGACACCTTTGATAACTGTTAAGGCAGTGGGGAACATAAGTTGCTTATTAAAGGAGATTTAACTTATTTGATTATTTAGCCTTCTAGCAAACATCTGGAATAGTTTAACTGTTATATATGCACCTTCAGTTACATGAAGTAGTATATTGGGATTGTAGCTACATTCAGAAGTACAGCCTGAGAAAATGATCCTGTATTCCAGATACCTATTGGTACTATGCTAGTTAAAAGGAGATTGTGTACTTTCTTGAAGTCCTCCTAGTTATTTGGATTTTATTGACTGGTGGACTGTCATAGGTCAACTCATCTAGTTACCTTTTTAAGCTTAAAAGCAATGCTAAGCTGTGCTTTAAGTGCATCCAGGGATCATTTAATAAGCTAAAACATACATCTTCATGAAGGTGCTTCTGGAACGCCATTTGTTCCTGCAGAGTTTTCATATGATTTTCCAGGTCCACCCTCCTCAACATTTCACTGTGGAGATGCTTTTTGGTATCTTCCAGTGACAGCTGCAGCTAGAAAAAATACCCAGACATCAGGGTAATCAAAATTAAGAGGTCATTTTTCAAGCTAAGACAGGTCATTTAACTTTATTCCCACAGCAATCAAAACATGCTATTTAAGTTAAGTTGGTTACTCTGTTTAAAGTCTTATTTCAGTGGGATCCAGCATATTAGCAATAGAAAGAACCATACTTCATTGTTATGTAGACCAAATTTCCTACAAGGCACACTTAAAGCAGCTCTTAATACCACCACCTAAGTTTTTTGTCCTCAAAGCTGACTTCTGATGAACCAATTGTACCATCCGTATACATTCCTCCCCTTCATAACACTGAGCATTCCAAACTTCTTCCTAAATTCAAATATCATTTGTTCAACTCTTTAACAAGTGAGATCCTCCAAATATAGCTTAACTATGTTAAGCTGACAAACAATTATACACTTTGTTTTGGAGAATGCTGCTTTAGTGATCCAAGTTTAGGTGGGTTTTTCCCCCCCTAAGATTTCATCCTAAAGACATGAAATTAGCTTATACAACGATCACATTAAAGCATGAAGATATAAAAGCTATGCTCTTAGAAGTAGCAACTCAGGCAGACTTCATTTTAGCAGCACAAAAGCCTACAAAAAAGTAGTCAAACAACTTATTTATTCTGCCTAAATTTAAGAATATGAAGCAGGGTCCATCAAACGTTCTGTTTACTGACACGTTAGAGAATGCTATAGGGGCTAAAGCAGTACATTTCAACTTATTTTGTCCTTAGAACAAGAAACATTACATACTGTAATCACAGAATAAAATTAAGGGTTCCTACCATAGGTGGAAATTTTAAATGGTCAACTATCAGGAGCATTTGCATTCAGCAAGATTGCAGAAATCTTCTTGTCTGCCTATCATTCCCATACATCCATCTTTCCTTGCTTTTAAGTCTCAAAAAATAATTGGGGAAAAATCAAGCAAAAGTTTCAGGAACAAAAGCAAAGTCAAAACGCCAGGAAGAAGTCTTACAGTGACTACTTGATCCTTAAATTCACGAAGATCATTCTCCAAACTTCGCTTCTCACTCAAAACTGTTGCTAAGTCAGCTTCCTTTGAGTTCAGCTGAGCATCAAGTTCCCTCACACGAGCCTGTGCCAGGTTTAAATCAGCTTCCTTTTTGGAATTCCTGCAAGTGAAAGTTTTACACTCAATAAGTTTCAGCTGTTGAGGGAGAAAGTTTGTTTTTGATGTGTTTACCTTCACAGGGGTCCGCGGCAGCACTGAAACAGAAAGAGTTTTAAGCATTAGTTAATGCCTTTGAGAGCACAGGGTTGGCTCTAAGAAACAAACCAGACAGGTCCCTCATTTGTTTAACCAGAAAGATTTCTGACCCAGTTTCCAGCTTGTTTTGTGTGACTCCTACGCAGAAGCCAGCTATTTACCACAGCATTTCCAGCCGGAGAGGGACGGGATGGCGCAGGCCGGGACCGGTCACGCTCAAAGCCCGAGTTCACCAGAGCACAGCGATGGGCCATGTCCAAACACGCTGCTCACACAGACACCGGCCCTTCAGAGCAAGGGCTGCCAGGTGTCCTGGCAAAGTGCCTGTGGGACACAGAAACTGGAGCCCCCCACAGCCCTCTCACCAGGGGGGAGCCGCCATGGAGGCGGCCGGGCAGGGTGCGGGCAGCTCCAGGCCTGCCTTCCCGAGGCAGAGCAGCAGCGATGCTGGTCACACAAGTGGGCAAAGGCAGCTCTGGCTGCCAGGGGGGATCATTCCTCATCCCCAGCACACCCCCTGCACCTTCCAGCCCCTGACAGGGTTGGTCCCCAGGAGGTTACTGGCCCGGCTCTGGCTATCAGGCCTTGTCAGCCCCACATCCCCAGCTGGGCTTTGTCCCTGCAGCCCCTCAGCTCCTGCCGCAGGGCTGTGAGCCCCTACAGCAACCACCCTTCCCTCACAAGATGCTCTTCATCAGGAAGTGTGATACCCTCCTCCCTCCTTTACATCGTTCAGTTACAGGGTGAGAGGAGCTTTACCTTCAGAAAAGGAGCACAAATACAAAGGTACAGAGCCCTTAGGTACCACCTGCATGGCCAATGCAGTGGTTTAAGTTGCCAATTCCACTTGGCACCACAGTGGAGAAGTGCTGGGCCCACAATGAGTTCCTGTCACAGAATGGGGTGATAATTTCCCAGACTGCTTCGAGATTCAAAATCCTTGCAGTGGCCTGTCCGCTATCCAGAGCCTGACTTCCTGCTCAAAACTCAGATTTGAGATTGCAGAGAATAAAGGCGTTCAATTTATTTTAGCAAAATCTGTTCTGCCAAGTGGCTAAGTTGTGATAATTCATACAATGAATTTTCCAGTTGATAACTGAGCAGACCAGTTGGAAAAAGTCCAAAAGTCATTCTGCAGGAGTAATCAGCTCTAGAAAGCTTAGACTGCAAGGAAAGATCAGAAAAAAGTAAGGGTTGTTTAGTCTAGAGAACAGAAAAAGCGACAGGAGACATAACTGTCTTTACATACACAAAAGACTGCTGCATAGAGGAAGGGAATCTGTTTTCCATGCCTGTTGTGGAAAAGACAGGAAGTTGCAGGCTTAAATTGCAGCAAGGAATATCTGGGTTAGATGTCAGGGAGAGAAAACTAACAGTAGTCCACTGAAGCACATTGCCTGGGGGGTATATTCTGGAATCTCCATCATCTGGAATTTAAAAAAAAAATAAAGGGTTAGGCAAATATCTGCTGGAAGGTATGAAGGAACAGTTGGTTCCAACACTGGCATGGAGTGTGCAGCTACGTCAGGCTCAGAGGCTTTTCTAGCCCTGCTATTCACATATTTGTCAATTGTGTCCTCATACTTCCTGACCTTGATGCAAACCCAAGTGTTTTGCTAGCAGAGCTTTTTAATCCTTACCTAGGCTCTAGGAAAAAACTCTAGTGGGGTAAAAATGAAAAACAAGATAATGTGTTGTGGGGTTTTTTTAGCATTCACAGGTTTCTTTCTTTCCTAGGTATTAATTAGCCACCTTCATTTTAGAAGCTCTTCTACAAATGACTACTTATTGTGAGTATTAGTTATGGTATTAACAAGTACATCAGTAGCACAACTTAATAACAGTGTTGACTGTTTTATCTTGCAATAATATAAATTTCATTTTGCAATCAAAGGGTTGGGAAGACTGAAGTTCCATTAGTATCTCTTTTAACTCTATGGTTTGGTGGTCAGCTTTTCTGACACAGGCATCTGATAGTTAGGTTCAGGTTTCCTATATTCTTTCCCAGCAAATACTATTTTTGGAGAACCCTAAAGTGAGTAACTTCATCTTTAAGAACACCAATTTAACAAGTCTGGCTTTGAAAAGAGCATTTTCACTACCTTTTAAAACCAAAAGTTTGGGGTTCAGAACACCACTTTACATCATGCAGCAAGCAGTGACAGTGGCAGTGCTCCATACACCAACCATTCCAGAACTAAATGCAACTTATTGACTACCAACTGCAAGCAATAACTTTGAGGCAATCACATTCCTTGTAAATCAGGGTGTCACACATGCTTGACCTGGAGAATTTAATTTTACCAAAAAGGTTCAGGTATGTTTGAAACAGACTGCAGTTTGTCAAGAATACAGGACATGAACAGCACTTACAGAATTCATTCTTACAGCTTCAGCTTGCTACACCACGTTTGTCAGGCTCAGTAGCAAAGTCCACATTTACACTCACTGGTGCAGAAAGAAGCTTTCTCTGTTGTGCTACTGTAGTTGCTTTGACCTTCCTCAGACCCTGAATTCAACTGATATGCTTATCCACAGCCCCTCCTACCCAAATGTCTCTGGCCTACTTCCAGTTACCACTGTTTAAACACTATGTTAAAAGATGAAATGCAAGCACACCAGTGATTAAAAATACCAAATAGTTAACGGTGTTGGGAAATTATCTGGTGACATTCCATCCTATAAGATTTCCAGCTTACTTAAAGGGTATATATATAAAGGACACGATACCCTCAGAGTAGTTTGTTCCAAGTCATTGGAGACATGTGTAGTTAGGCAGTCCAGATACAAAACACTCCTTAATATCAAGACTCCAGTGTAGCCTTTTCAGAAAGCAGCATGTACTACCTATCATTTCCCATGGGCTGTAAAGTTAACCACTTCTAAGGCCCAGTTACTCTAAAGAAAGAGACAAAACCAAAACATAACACCTTAGCCCAGATGATTGTGTTCCCACTAAGTCTAAAGCTTTATAAACAAAGCCAGAGTTACACAAACACAAAGAGTAGCAAAAGGTTCTAGAATTGGCTTCACCCCTCTCCTCACTGTCCACTGAAGTGGCTGGTTAGATTTATGAAACAGATCCACGAGCCAAAACACAGCATGAATGAGACAAGCCCAAGAACTTCTAAGGAGCTGCAAACAAGCTTATAGTAAAACCATGTTTCATTCCCAAGTACAACAGCTACTTAAGTCCCCCTGAACCTCTGAGGGAACAGTATTTGCTCCATACAAACGTGGAGAGAAAAAGGCTGGTGCCTTAATTTGCTATGATACAAATGTATAACAAGATTCAGGAGGCCTCTGGGCACCAAAATTATTGCAAGTCTAATTGATTTAGCAGTAAAACGGGACACTAAATTAGTGCTAACATCCTGTATATATCCATAAAGGAAGCTTGCTGGGATTGGACACTTGTTCCCTCCTTCAGCAGGATTTGATTCCACTTACATTGAGCCACTCCTTTGTTCCAGGCCTGGTGGGACTAGACAGCAAGATGATTCTAGGCTCAGGATACACAGCTTGCAAGAAAGTCAAGCCTGAAACAGCAGCACGTAAGTCAGCAGCTAAAAAGCTTTAGGACAATTTCTGTGCAGTACAGGCCTAGAGGAGGTAAGCTCTGCTGCTGACAGGACAACCTCCTCTGTGGACTGACCTCCAGGCAATATCTGAGCTGACTCTGCACAAAGACTCCTTCCTCTACTCATAACTTTCTAGATGGTTTCTAGAGCCTCCCAGCTTCTTGAGTGTTTATAAACACAGGAGTGGTGCCAAACCCAGTCAGTTACACATCCGTGTAATGCTGTCCCCATAAGGCCACCCAACACCCCAGGTTCTGGGTGCCCATCCCAGGGAGATGCTGGAGCGGCGCAGCAGCGGGTACTCCCAGTGGTACCCCTAGAGCACATCCTCACAAACAGGTGTCAGCATTTCCCCAACACAAGGCACTCACAGGACCACACCTTTGGGGCGCAACCGCTGCCGTGCCCTACTGCGCCGAGCCCCCCCCTCCCCGCCGCACAGAGCTGACGCTGCGGGAGCTCCAGCGCGGGGCCGGGCAGGCTCACGCACCTGCCCTGCAGCTGCCGGTGCTCCTCGCCGAGCTTGCCCAGCTCCACCTGCAGCGCGGCCCGCTCGATGGCGACGTCGTCCAGCGCCCGGCGGGCGTCGGCCAGCTCCGAGTCGTAGCGGAGCCGCACTCTGCCCAGCTCCCGCTCGCTGCCCGCCTCCCAGTCCGCCAGCCGCTGCTGCAACACCGCCTTGTCGGCCTCCAGCGCCCGCACCCGCTCGATGTAGGCGGCCAGGCGGTCGTTCAGCTCCCGCAGCTCCTCCTTCTCCTGCAGCCGACTCAGCCGCGTCGGGCTCAGCGAGGCGCTGGCGGCGCCGAGGGAGCGGCTCCCGCTCACGGGCGTGGAGGACAGCTGGGTGGCCATGGCAGGCTCCGGGCCGCGCTGCCAGGACCGCCCCGCGCAGGCCCCCGCCGCCCTCCGCCGCATATAAATAGCCGGCACCGCCGCCCCGCTTAAAGGGCCCGGGCTGGTGTCCCGCGGCCGCCCCGGGCAGGCTGTGCCGCGGGGGTTCGCTTACCTCGGGGTGCGTGTCACAGCGCAGCGGTGCCCGGAGAGAGCGGGGAAGGAGCTTTCGGGAAAAGCCTGCAGCAGCCCCCCGTTTTTGCAACCCCCCGCGAGAGGTCGGGGTGAAAAAAGCGTTCTCAGATTTAGGAAGGTGCGTGACAGCTGCAGTGATGCTCACAGCCCCGCACGCTGCCCTGCCAGTGCTCTCCCTGTCTTAGAATCATAGGATCGCCTCTTTGGAAAAGACCTTTGAGGTCATCGAGTCCAACCGTACCTGTCTACCACTAAACCAGATCCCTTAGAAACTGCCCATCTTTTAAACGCCTCCAGGGATGGAGGCTCAGCCACCTTCCTGTGCAGCCTGTTTCAATGCTTCTCCGCTCTTCTGGTAAAGAAATATTTTCTAATAGCAAATCTAAACCTCTCCTGCCACAACTTGAGGCCATTTCCTCTCGTCCTATCGCCTGTCACTTGGGAGAAGAGACCAACACCCACCTCACTGCAAGCTCCTTTCAGGCAGCTGTCCTGCCTGGTTGTTTTTGCAATTTGTTCGGCTGATGAAGAATTCGGCTCTTTCTTGTTTTGCTATTTGTGGGCGTTTCTAGCCTTTAGGTTGGGCTGCTTCGGTTTAAAGATGCTGTCTGAGCTGAAGGAAGAATGGAGGGGGAGAGGGAGCCTGCAGCAAGACAAATACATGAAACAGTCCACAAAGTCTTACTCTGATGACATTTTATAAGAATGATGCCTCAATAAGAAATTTGCTTCAAGACTTCTTTAGTAGTGATGTGCTATTAGGTAGTTGTCAGTTTTCCCCAGAAGCTAATTAACTCACCCTTTTCTTTTTCACCTGTGTTTTGGAGAGCAGGTGCTGTACAGATCTCATTCAGTATGAGCAGAAAAATCTCTGAACGTTAATATAACTTTTAACTGTGGTGTTGCAGCAGTTACAAGAAACTTCACTGCAGAGCCTATGTCAGTATTATTTCCTACACACACACACACAAAAAAAAGCTTTGGCATCCTCTTAGAGATCTTTAAATGTAAAGAGAGATTTCATGAAGGTTGTAGGCGTAAATTCAAGCTTCACTTTATAGGTCGGCAGGCAAGTACAATAGAAGAACAACATACTTGGCCCCAAGACTGTAGAATTAGGTGTTATATATCCCTGGATACGAAGTTACAAATTAGATGAGGCCATCAAAGGAGGTACTGGTGTGCATCGGGGGTTTTGTCTGAACTTCTTTATGCATTTGTATAAAAAACAAAACACTGTTTCAAAACTCTAAAACTACGTGCATTGTGGTAATGACATATGGCCAGACTGAACTCCTCTGGTTCTAGTCCTAGCAGGAACACCAGGAAATTCTTTTCTGCAGAGTGGTTCCAGTTTTTTATTTTGATATAATGAGCACTTGTTTGTTCTTCGTTGCCAATAGAAAGCGCAATTCAAGAAAAACAAAAAGTATGATTTAAAACTGAATATGTACCTCTAAGAACAAGATTTGTACATCTGAGGGTTTATTTCAGCTTTGGAAACTCAGTCTGCTACAAAGAACACTGTGATTTTATGTCATTGTCATGTCTGATACTTGCATGTTACTGGCCAGCTGTTCAAATATAATTGTATGGTTTTGGAACAGATGCAGAACAAAGCAAGAAATCTGCTATTCTAAGAATATTTTTTCTTGCCTGCCAAGGCTTTGTAATAGTGCAAACAAAAACAGCTGAAAGAAATTGTTCAAAAATAGTCTGAGCCAGTTTTATCTTCTGCATTCTTCACCTACTCTCCCCCTGCAAGAACAGAAGGTGGCAAGTTAAGAAGAAATGTAAAGAAAATCTGTTACTTATTCTTTTCTTTTTGACATTTTTTCTAATTTATCTTTGGGTAAGGCTGTAGTCTGTACTGCATAGACCACAAATGTAGCTGAGGAATTCCTGCAGAGATAAGCCTGCACCATCCTTTCCTACTGTTTCAAGTATAAAGATCAGGAATGTTTCAGGATTAAGAAGTATGGAAGGTATCAGGAAAAACTGTGGGAAAATGTTTATATCCTGGACTAAGGCTTTTCTACAAAGAGTCCTTTTGCAGGGAAATGCAGATATGGGAGGTTTAGACAGTATTAGCAGATTCCACATAGTTAAAATAAAAAAACCCCAACTTTAAAAAATATTTGTGGGCTTTTTACAAGTATCTTAATCAGGCCTTGATCTTGAGCTTGATTAAGTGAAAAAATACAGTGATACAGAAGTACAATGAAAACCAGGAAGAAGTCAGCTGACATTTTTTGCTATTTTTTTCCTTCAGGTATCTGATTCTAGCCACACTTGAACAATGTCTTACTATTGGTTCCAAAATGTGATCAGGTGTCCGAGTTCACCAATGTACCTTAATGATCTTGAACCACCTCAGCTGCTGCCCACAGGTGCAGAAACTCCATTTAAGCTCTGGCCTGGCCTTCAGTGCTTCTTTGAACTCTCTTATGGTTGTGCTTAGCTGTAAGGTTTATTGACCCATGGGCTGATTTTCTGGCTCAACATTGTACCTGCCCAGTTACTGTAACATGAAAGAAAGTGGAAATAAGCTTTTTCTCCCTCTATGTAGCTCTAAATTGTGAATATAAAGCTTTACAGACTTTCTTTCCTTCCATCTACCAACCCTTCTTTATCCTCATTCATGGTCAAATAGATTGTATTTGATTATGTCATTGCTGACTGTTAATAATGAGTACATCTGCTGGTTCCCACAAGAGCCAGGAACCACCTCTGATCCACCGGAGCTAAACCAGATCTGAGTCCCTGGCTGCAGTGAGGTGAGTGGATACTCCTCCTTGGTAATGATTCACAATATAGTCTCTTAACGAAGACTGTAAATGTGCAACTCAAGAAACAAGAGTGTTTGTCAATGTAGTAAAAGATGGTGGGAAGAAGAAGAAGAGAACAGAAGATCCAAAAATTAATTTCAGAATTGCTTTTTGCCCTCACCTTTACTTTCAACTGCCCAGTGTTCCCAGTTCTCTGTTGGTACACTGCCTTATTCTTGGTGTTGGGCTTCATGTTTTATTTGCTGCTTTGTTCCCACCCACACAAGCTCCCAGGAGTGTGTGTGACCATTTAATGGTGTGGGCTTTGTAGTTTTTTTCTATATTTGTATTAACACACAGACTGTAGAAAAAGTGGAAATTTTGTTCCTCATTTGATGCATAATGTCACTTTCTGAAGCTGTTCTGGTGACCTCATTTTTGGTTTGAGAATTTGTATTTTTAATGTTTCGACTGTTACCCATGCTTATCCTTTCAACTGGTTTTGCTGTGTTTTCCTGCGGTAATCATCCTTTTTCTGCTTTCATAGCCACGTTATTTTGGTCACTATTATTCCTCCCTAAGATGTATCATGTATTTCTTCTAAACATCCTTTTTCCATTCCTTCTCACTGTTTGATCCTTGCTTATGTTCTCTTCTGTTTCCATGTTAGTGTTTATCTTTAGACACTCAGGTAGTGACACATCTACTTTACCCTTTTTGGTTTTCCCCAGTGAATCATTACAGGGAGGACAGGAATTGTCCTGCTGACCTTTGTCTGTCACTTGTGACTTGCAACATCACTGATTTCCTCAGAGCCCCTGTTTATTCACCAAATGCTACATCTTTCGCATAGCACTCGATAACTTTTTATTTTCAACAATCACAGAAGTAAGGGCCATTGCAGGCTGAGGAAAACAGATCATTGTCACTGTTGCATGAGAAGAAAATGGCAAACAAGTTCAGGAATTCAAATTTGGCACATCCACAGCCCTGTTGGTGTTGCAATTTTGCAAAGTAGGAAAAAGATCTGTTAAAGAACACAAACCTATGGGTACATAAACCAAAGCTCTTTTACTTTTGCAGTGAGTTTTTCATTTTGCCTTATCTGCATTCAATCTTCATCTATACAAGCACGTATTATCTAATATGCTTATAATAAACACCCAAATCCTTTTGAAAAGATATGATGCAAACCCACAAAATCACCATGTGTTTTATAAATTTATCTCAAAATGTCCATTCTGACATTTTAGTTAGGGCTGTGAACACTGAACTACAACAAAAAGTATGCGCCCTCTGAATCAAGATGTGTTTGTTCTGGAGAGTCATGAAATTTAATGCTTCTGCTGCTACTGTACAGGATCACAAATATGCAAATGAGCCACAAGTTGTTTTGCTGGGGGATAAAAAGGAATTTGAGAGACAAGAAAGAACAAATATTTATTCAAATACTTGAAATAGTGGCCATTTGTATATACTGTATTGGTAAGTGCTAGATTAATTTCAACACAAACTGGGAGGAAGACTTCTTTTTCTTCTGTAATGTTTAAGTCTATGCACAAGTAGGTTTTCTTTCTTTAAGACACGAGAGTTTTTTTCTACTTACTGTATTGATGGAGCTGTTTCCAAAGACCAGGGCAAGGATCAACGCGGAATGCAATGAGAGGCTTTATGCTTAATAGGGTATAACACACTCGTGAAGTGTGACAGTGCATGATTGCTCTCTGCCCCAGGGATCTTGTTATTTCAGGGTAAACAAGCACCCTGTACAAATACAGTGCAGAGCTCAAGAACTGATTACACCGTGCCAGGGTTCTCATGGCTGTAGTTACAGGAAATTTGACATTTTCCTTTTATTAGTCGATCAGGTGAAGCTCTATTACTGATAACTTCGAGACCTCAAACCAAAATTAGTTTCTGCATGGGGCCTCAGCAGGATACTTCCAGTTTTGGTATTCATTAGACATGATCCTGATTTATGAGCCAAATGTTGTTCTGCACTGTTTCAATGGATTTTAAACTTGCAGTTTAGCCAAACATATTTTTCCCAGGTAGTATAGACTTCTTTTTATGATGAAAGATTGGCCTTCAAGATCATCAGATTTCCTTAGCTGAAGTTTTTTTTTTGAGGGAAAAATAACCTTTATAAAAGTGGAGTCTGCTGAAGAAGTATGTATACCTATGTCTCAGAACAAAGATAAGTGGAGAAAGAGTCTAAGTTTAAGTTTTGTGTTGTTATAATTGAATGTAAAGCAACGAATGACTAAATACTTCATGCTTGTATTTGAAAGTAAAGAGGCATGTTCTTAAGACAGTATAAAACAAAGGATAAGAACATCATACTTCCAACCAGCTTCCTCACGAGAGACCATGCCAGATGTACAGATGGATGAGATCATTATTATGTGTTAAATGAAATAAGAAGGACAGATGTCCATATTTCACAATGTTATGAACAGTAAGGGCTTTACAGCTGTCATATTTAATGTTATTTAAATGATGCATATTTTAGAGAGCAGCAAACGAAAAGCATATATGTAATAAAACCCCATTGCTAACAACAAGTCAAATACAGGAATTATGCATGTGAATTGTGAGTGTTAAGAGCATTGCTATAATTGACTACTCAAAGATCTTATACCAACTCTGCCAAGATAACGTGGCATGAGTGAGAATTAGAAGACTGTGGTAAAACTGCTGATAAGGTAATACCTAAAGGACTTGACACTGGACCAAGGGTTGTGTGAACATAGTGGAATAGAAAAAGAACAATGGTTCATGCCTTGAGGAGTTAATAATCCATACAGGCAAGACAAAGTGAACAGAAGGGTAGTTAAAAATTTCCTTTGAAAATGGTGATTTCTTTTAAAACTGTTGGTCACTTAGTTTTCATAGAATTGCTGACAAACTTCTCCAGGGATGAAAATTAGGCATCCAGAACCTGTAAGTTTGTGTCCCTTAACATTATTGTGCATATTGGAGGAATTTGCTGTGGAGCTGCAGGTGCTGTGAATTTTGAAGGGGTTGTTTTCAAACAGATCTTGCTTGGCTCTGGGTTTGATGCCCCTGGTCCAAATAGAGATGGTGCAACCTGTGTACATGCCTAAGTAGATGGCAGGTCTTGAGAGTCACGTTCATCCTGTAGTTGTGAAAACCTTTTGGGTTTGTTTTTGTAATAATACCAGCCATAGTTTTGGGACAGGAAGATTGATTTTATGCATCAGTTGATCTAATGGCTAAATTTTGGCTTTAAAATCCCTTGTGATCGAGCGTGCAGTGTGTTCTGACTGCCCTTGCGTGTCTTTTTCTGAAGATAAGTTGCAGGGGGTATGACTGAAGTCATAGTTAAAGGACTAGATAGTTATTTAAGCAACTGTATCAACTGAAATGGATGGAGAGCAAAGTTGATACACTTTCAGTTGACCGATATTTGAAAAGGACAAGATACCCTTAGCAGTGCTATTGCCTGTTACACTGCCTATAATCATAGCATCATAGTCTCATAGAATGGTTTGGGTTGGAACGGACCTTAAAGCTCATCCATTTCCAACTGCCTGCCGTGGGCAGGAACACCTCCCACTGGATCGGGGTGCTCAAGGTCCCATCCAACCTGGCCTTGGACACCCACGGGGATGGGGCAGCCACGGCTTCCCTGGCCAACCTGTGCCAGTGCCTCCCCACCCTGACTGTGAAGAATTTCTTCCTAATGTGCGATACTACGACAGACACGGGCCCGCCCAGCTCGCCCCGCTGTCGGGTGAGCTGCAGCCCCAACCGGAGCGGGGAGAGCCCCGGGAGCCGCCCCGGCTCTGCCCGCCCGGCTCCTCGGCAGAGGGCGCTCCGTTCCCAACGATGGAGGAGGCGCTTCCCGTGCTGCGGGAGAAGCCCAAACAGCTCGGAAAAGTTTCCAGCGCAACATATTTGAGCAAACCCTTCATCGGTTATGTTTAGTTCACTGGAGCGTATTTTTAACTTCAGTGGCCGGGATACGAGCCCTTTTCCTACGTGCTGCTCTTAGCGGGCTCGCCGAACGCTCGGGACATCAGTGGGAGCCACAGCGCGAAGGTAGAGGATTTCAGCGTTGCTGTTGGGCAGCCCGGAGGGAGAACGAGAGCAAAGCCGTCGTGCGAGACGCACTCGTCAGATTTACAGTAGGAAACCTAAAAATATCGTAGAGGGCAGCGTGATTAAAGACCTCCTCGGTGCGAGAGGAGAGCTGCAGCTGTGCTGGGAAAGCTGCTGGGAGATGAGACACGGGATGGTTGCGGTTTTGGAAGCCGCTCTGCATCAAACTCGTGGGCTGACTTCACGGTAGCTTCTGCCCCTCGGGGGAGGACGAACCGCTCGCTCCCGGGGTCTCGGAGCGCTGCCGAGTCCTCCCCCCCCCCCCGCTCCCCCTTGGCCGGGGAGGCAGCGGGGGGCTCCGGGCCGCGGCCCCGCGCCGCAGGTGGAGGCGCCCGCGCGGCTCTGGCCGGGGCCGGGCGGGGCGGCGCGCCGCCAGCAGCCTGTGGGACCTTGGCCGGGGCGCGGCGGTGGGCTGGAGCCTGGCGCGAGGGAGGGGCCGCCGCGGCGGGGCAGGATGCTGGGACCCCGGTGCCGTGACAGCCCCGGCGCTCCGAAGGAGGCACCGGCAGAGCCGGACCCGCTCCCGCCGCCCTCCGTGCCCCGCGGTGCCGCTCCAGGTGGGTGAGCTCCGAGGGGAGCCCGGGCTGGCCCGAGGGCAGCTGCGACCCTCGAGCCGGCGTAAGCGGGGGCGGCCGGGCGGGCAGAGCGGGCGGGGCTGCGGAGGGCGCCCGGGCAGCGGCACCTGAGGAGCTGCGGAGCCGCCGTGGTTTGTGAGTTGTGGCCACCAGCAGCGCTTGGCGAGGGGATGAAATCGTCCTTCTCTCGGTGCCACTGAAACTGCTGAATGACGAAAGCACCCAGAAGTGCTAAAGGCTTTGGGAGGGAGGGGGAAATCTTGTAATTTTTTTGGAGGGAGGGAATAAAACACACGTTTCTGTAAGGAGTCTTAATTACGTTGAGCCGACAGGTGCAAGAACTGCTTGGACAGACGGCTTTCCTTTGGGATATCTCACTCCTTTAGCAAGGAGTGCTGTTCTGGAAGGAGGAGAGCGCATTCTCTGTGGGCTTTGCCTCCTCGCGGGGTGGTGGTGTTGGAGAGGAGGGCAGGGAGGGCGGTTTGTGGCGGGGGATGCGTGTGTGCTATTGGTGCGTGGGACTTGTCCTGTTTTGAGATCACCGTGGTAATGAATAATCCGAGGCAAAAAGAAGCGTTGGCACTAGGAATTAGCAGCATTATTGCATGATTTCTTTTCTTGTTGGCAGTGTTAAATTGAAAGTGACAGTTTTGTGTTGGCCCTCTAATGGTGATCATCACTAAATTGATGTTGGTTTTTTTTTTCCCCTCTGCCCTGATCTCTTGTTCTCTGAGCTCTTATGATCAGAGCTTTCAAAGGTGGTGTGAAAGACTTAAGCCCGAGGGCTGGGCTCTCACTTTGAGTGGGTGAAAGTGCTGGAACAGTACATCAGAAATCCTGTGCTCCTTGGATTTTACCTTCTGGAGATCAAAATGAGAGGAGTTCCCAATTTGATGAATTCTCCTCCAAACTTGCCCATGATTGCCAGCTTCCTCCACCTCTTTCTGTTCCCTAATTGGCACGACCGCACCCTGCAGGCTGTGCTCATGGCATGCACTGCGCTGCTGCTCCTCTGGCCAGCACGAAACTCCAGTGTTTGCATTGCGTTTCTTCCAAAGGCCGGTTCCGTGCCTTTGCCCAGTTTGCTTTAGTCATTGAAATTCTGGTGGAGCCCACTTGATTTTGTTTGTAACTTGAAACGATTTCTCTTAGCAGAGCCCCAAGGCGCAAGGATGGCCAGCCCTAAAGCCACGCGGCTCTCCTGGGAGATCACTTGGCTTGCTGTTGCTATTTATGCTCACTTACAGGTAGGTAATGAACTTGTTGCTATTGTCATGCCTGGTCCTTTATCAGATGATCTTGCTGCACTCTTCAAATTAGTGCTTTTTAAACAGAAAACTAATGAAGGAACTGCACTGTAAATAAAAGGCTCCTAATGAGGTTTTCCTTTCACTGAACTGAATTTCAAAGAAATGCATGTGTGAAATTAATATTCTCTCTCTTCTGAGTAACACCGCACCTCACTTTACTATATGGGGACCAAAGGGAGGCCTTGCCAGATGTATAATGCCATGGGTCTTTCTAGGCAGCACAGCTGCTCTTTGTCCCCAGGAGTTTTAGCACCTGATAAATGTTAAGATACTGTAAGTGACATGGGTTATATAAATACCTGGGTAAAAACATCTAAAGCGCTTGGAAGTCAGTGTTGAGGGGGAAGGTGGTCCAAAAAGATCTTTGATTCAAGTGTTCAATGAGTACAGGAACCGTGGAGGAAAGCCATAGCTGCCAGCTGATCTATTGCCTGACACTCGAGCCTAATCAGTTCCAAGAAGTGAGTATTTCAAGAAATATGGTGTGCTGGCATGCAGCAGAGATGTTGTTGTAGTATGTCATTCTCTATACTGATAGTTCCCACAGCACAGAACGTTTCAGGGATTCTTCAGTCTTAAATGCACCCAAATCCAGAAATCCTTAGAAAAGGACAGCTAAATAAACCAAAGAATATTTTTTTAATAAATAACATCATTTTTGAAGTATTGTAGTAGTTTTTGACAAAAAGAGTCAAATCTGGGTTTTAAATAAATTCAGTGATGCTGTTTACTGTAATATTGTTGTATACAGTTTTTAGTATTGCAATGCTGAGAAATGGTGGCCTCAAACTGGAGCCTGGGCATAGTGGGCATTGTAAAAATGAACATCCTGAAGAATTTTGAATCCAAGGATGATACAGCAGGCAAAAGTAAAACACTTCCTGTATCTGTATTATGGTTGCATAGTCATGCAACCACAATCATGAAAATACACTGCTTACTTGAGTAAAGAACTCACCGCTGAATTAAAAATTATTAGATTCCTATTAATTATGCACAAAATGTAGTCCATTCAGTGCATGTCTGAGCAGATAGGGCAACAGTGAGATCTTCTGCTTTTTACTTGCAAGTTTCTTATGTGAGAACAAAAATGTTACTGATTTGCTCTGCCTGTCCAGCTTGGATTTTTGTGTGTAAGAATGAGAGTGATGCCATAATAACTTACCCTATAAAACACTCAAAGTATTCTATAAAGTTCACTTCATAGTTCTGTTCAAGATCAGAATAGAAGTTCAAAGAAGGGAAATTTCAACTTCATGTTTGGTTCTTTTGGTTATGAGGAGACCTTTTTTTTTCTTTTACAGTGTTTTTCTTGTATTTTTTCCTTTTGTATTTTTCTTATTGTGGAACTAAAACCAGTAGTGGCAGTTTCCTCTTCTCCATCAGTGGTTTGGCATAGATTCACTTGTCTCTTTATAATAAAAACAACCCAAACACGCTGTAGCAACCAACAGGCTATTGCAAGTTCAGTCCACATTTCAATCCACGTAAAATTTTTGGTCTTAATTGTCCTTCAAAATATTCTAATCTAGTTGGAATATTTTAGTCGTTAGCAACTTAACCCCAATCTTGTAGGAGACCCTTCAGCTCTTCAGTTTTAGGTGTTTTATCACAATCTTAGTGACATTAAAGATATTTTATATTATTTAAAATAATATTTTTGGTATCCAGTAACCATTAATTCTTTAATTGGTTGCTTGGGGCCATACTATATGGACCACACACAGTCGTTCTACGCTAATATTGTACCATAGCTTCCACTTGTGTTGTTTTTGGCTATTGAAGTGCTTTGTGTCTGGAGCTAATCAATTAGAAACAATTGGATGCTGGGCAAGGTCACGAGTCTATGTCATGTCACTTGTGTGCAATTGATTAATTTCATCCTGCTTGAGGCAGGTACAAAATAAAATAATAACCATTTTAAAAGAATGTGGTGGAAATGTGGTATGAATGTAAGGCAAAGAAAACTTTAACATGAGAAGTTGTGAAAAAGAGGAAGCTGTTTCTGAGGAGAAATGAAGGTTAACTTTGGTTGTAGGAGCCCTTTCTGATTCTTTCTGGCACGGTAGCTCAGCATGGTGTTTTGCTGGGCTCCAAAATGAACTCAGCCCTTATGGATATGCAGTGTCTCAGGTTGACAAAATTTTTCTGTCAAGGGCAGGTTAGTTGCTGTGTTAATAGATAAGTGAGATTTCATAGGATAGCCCAAGAGTAGTTACCACTGAGCATTGCTCAGCCTCCCGTTCATTAAATCTGTTCTGTGGCCAAGAACAGTGGCATAAATGACTCTGGAGGAGATTAGTTATGAGCTAACCTTGGCTGTGTTCTTTTGTGGATATAGAGCCTCCTTTTTCTGATATGACCAATATAAATTAGTTGAATGGAGCTGCATTAATCTAAGGCATGGTAATCCAAACAAATACTGTCTGTACATTTTTCTTTAACCTCCCTCTCCCCCAGATGGAAAAATTAATTGTTTTGAAAGATTTAAATGATGAAACTATCTGAAGAAGTTACTGTATTCTACAGACTATATGTGCTCGTGAACATAAACTATATCCCTGGCTTTGAATGTAACTATTTACGTGTATTTATTGCTAAAGATGGTGTAAAAGGCTCCCTGTTTTTCCCACATGGTAACAGGTGAGCTGTCAATAATACAGGTTTTAGGAGATGGTTAAGCTAATAAACAAAGTAAAAGTACCCAAGCCCAATTCTGCTGATTTTAAGTCATCCCTTGAGTACGTATGGCCCCATATCAGTAATTGAAAAGAATGTTCAGCCTGGTAACCTACTCTTTCTTAACCTTGTGGTAGCATTTTATTACACCGTTCCACTAGATGCTGTTATATTTGTTTTGAGATGTATGTAAGGCTGGATATCTGCATATACTTACTAATGGATTAATGGCAGCAAGAAGTGATGGCCAGCAGATTCATATAGACAAATATGTCATCAGTAATTTTACACATGGATTCATTTCAGATTTATCCTCTGGTATGTTGTTTTGAAATCAGGAACACACTGATATTTTCTTAGCTTACTACATTCCAAATGAAACCTTCTACAAGTCAGTCGTTTCGCCTCCAAAGACCATGGGATTGCTAATGTCTGGTGAGGGAATAACAGCAAAGACACCATGTCTGGATATTTAAGAAGCATTAGCTCTGGGTTTCTATGGGAGGAAAGGTTTCATAGGTAATATATTCATTGAATAAACTTTTAGTTGCTCCCATGATTTATGTTTCTGCAATCCCTGCCTGCATTATGGTATTTTCTAACTATCTGTGATATTTTGGATGTAAAGGATATACATGCTGAAAACATTATCTTATTCAAAATGATTCTACCATAACTGATCTGCCAAAAACTACCAACGCAGCAAGTGTCTTTAAGGTTGAGTTTTGCAAGGCCAAAAATCTGATGTCCATTATATGACATAGTGGGCTTGGAGACCATCTTTGTGGAAAACCTTTGGAATATTGTTTTACAGTCACTGAATGTGTTGCACACCAATGTTCAGAAAATAGATGATGATCTATGTGCCATGCAAGAGTAAGGATTCTTAAATCTCCAGTAACTTTAATCAAAAATATCAGGATGGGATTTGCAAGTCCAGAGTTAAATCTGAAGCAGTTTTGGGTTTTTGCGGGCAGGTTGCAATTCTGCACCCATCTGGAGTTTTGCCATCAGCCCCGATAGGCCTGTGGTTTTATTCTTAGTTTGAAGACTGAAATGCCTCTACTACAGACAAATAACACTTTGGAGACTCTGTAGAAGTGTTCTGACTTAAAATATTCATTGTTATTGACAAGGTTGTAAGTCAGTGACAGCATTACCAGAAAACTTATGCAGTTTTCTAAACTTGCTTTGAATTTATGACTAATAATGATTGCTCAGCCAGTGCTCATAGGATCTGAACTGCTGTTACCCCCAGTTTGCAATCCAAAAAGAGTTGAATTGCCAGAAAAAGTGTGATGAATCTGTCTTGTGACTTGAGACAGAAACTATGTATGAATACTTATTTTTTAAAATGTACTTAAAAACCCTCTAAGTCAAATACGGGACATGACCAAGAGTACAGATAATATCATTGAAGAGCTCTTTTTACTATGTCATCTTTTTGTTTTCATTTTCTCAGTAAATATTTATATTGTAGTGATTGAGTGATGTTGCAATGATACATCTCAGGAAGATCAGCTCAAACATGGTCCAAACCCATTCATTCCAATGCAGCAAAGGTGTCTGAGTCTCCATAGCCAGCCTAATTTTGAATTCTCCATCTCCATCTTCAGACATGATCAGTACTCACCGTGGTGATAATTTTTGTTGAGGTTACACTAAAAATTGGGCAGAGATTCTCGAATCAGTTGTGTGTAGAGCTGCAGACTGCAGTTTCCAAAATGAGATATCTGAAAGCCAAAGAGTTTTAGAGAAGCCTCAAGTGCAGAAATAATCTCACACAACAGCCAGTGGCTTCTAATTTCTCTTGAAAAGTAGTGAAGAAGTTAAGGAAAAGCTCTAGGATAATCTTTGGTTTTAGCAGATACTTGAACACTTAGTCATTGATAATTACTCATTCAGGTCTGCTTGGTGCAGCTGGATCCTTCATATTCTTTACCAAATTGGGGCATAAATGGCACTGAGGGTGGCAATTTCACACACTGCACTGAATTCCATTCCTGCCTTTGCATTACAGAAAATGGACGTGATTGATTGTGCTGATATTAAAGTGCTTTTGCCTTTTGTTCAGAAATAATGATTTGGTCATCCAAAACAGTGAGTTCCACTTCAAAAGAACATAGATTTTAAAATCCAAATCCTTTTTATTTGCTTTTAATTCTAGAACCTGTAGGGTTCACATATTTATATCTTCAACTGCAATTTTTGGTCTTGAAGCTTTTCTTAAAATAGTTCTCCACGCTCACCTGAATCCAAGAGCTGGGGTTTAAGTAAACACCAAATACAATGAAGCAGTAAAATATATTAATTTCAGTGATAGTGGGAGCAGACTTATAATTGTGCCTCTATACTTATTCGTGTTGTAAGGCTATGCTAGAAATCTTTGGGCATGAGTGATATCACACTGTGCAAATGTTATGCTGGACTGTTAATTTAGTGTGTTGTTAGGAGTTTATATATTTGGTAATACTGATGATATAGTCTTGTGGCTGTGAGCAGTCTGACTTGAGCAATTCCAGTGTAATTCTTATTATGTAGTATCACTGTAAGACAAAGAGAGTTTGTGCATGGAGAAAGAGTGGGTTTTTTTTTTTGAGGTACAGTTTGCTGGTGAGCACAACATTCCAGAAGGGATGCTGGATATAGCCATGGCAGCTCTGGAGAGAACTGAGACCTGTGTAGCCCTGAGCTGTACAGCCCTGCAGTTCTGATATGCCCTATACGTGCACTTTATTGTCATTGATAGGTAAATAATTCCTTTAGGTTTTAAAAGCATGTATATAAGTTTCTTTCCCATAAGAGGAGAAATTTTCTTGTTATTAGCTGAAGTATGTAGACTGCCAAGTACTCTTGAATTTAAGGGTCATTTTCGAAATGGCCTCACTCCAATTTCTAGGAGGAAGAGCAGGTCTACAAACTCACTTTCTGATGACCATCAGCTAAGCAAGGGTGCTAAACTTTCTCCAGATACAGTAGTGTTTTCAGAAGGGTCTCTCTGATGTGGACCCTTTGTTTTGATAATTTTCAGCAAGATTTGGGATATAAGTTAACAAGTACTGTTAAGTACTTAACTGCATAAATAGGTGCTTAGCTGGATTTTCTGACATGAATAACAAGGTAAATTTCAGTTAATCCAATGGCAGCCTGGCACCGGCTGTCTTGGGCACTTCCAGAAGTCTGCCTAAGCGTTTTTCATCATATTTAGTTGATTAAACCAAAACTTTCACCCTTAAAACTCTTTTGAAAGAAAAAGTTTCTGATGTATAAATTCTAGTTCCTGGGTGTGTAGGTATTTGGTACTTGAGAAGGTCAAGTAGGAGTGCTGTGTGTTTATAAAGGGAGGGCAGTTTTTGGAAACTTGGCCTAATATATCCCTTCCAAACAATGTATTACATAAATTGTTCGGGAACAATGTTATTTCTGTTTCTAATTTTGTATTTATTAGATTTAACATCATTATGGAGAGAAAATGAAAACAGTATTCTCAGTCTGTTTTGAGAAATATGGTTTCCAAGAATTGTCAGTCTGTCATGCTTCTGGATCCACTAGAAACACTGTGAATGCAAATCAGCTCAACTGCATTGTGAAACAATCTGAGAAATCCATTTATGACTGCAATTAGTGGATTGTTGTTGTATGCTGGCTGTTGTCATTTGTGTCACGGTGGGAGGTCCCATCCAGTTAATGATGCTGTTTTGTAGTGTTAAATAAGTGGAGCATTTGTTTATATGTGGAAACCTGTGTTCCTGTATTTATGTAATGTTTTTCCTGTCATCAGGTGCTTTGCCAAAGATCAAAGCTGCTTAAAAATTATAGGATGTGTAGTCTTGTGCGTGCAAGCAGAACAAGGTATCATTTATATATGTGAAAGCACCTATGGAGGCTCACTCTATAGTAAATGCAGACATAGAGAAGAGAGTTTTGGCTGCCTTTTTAGTGTCACAGAAGTCAGAGGACATGGACACACTTGCACTGCCACAGAATGTGTGGAGTAAGGGATTGTGTTCCCTCAAGCTCTGGCAGTAAATGTTTCCTGGCCTGCACCTTGCAGAAGCTCTGAGAAGGTTGCATAAACTGGCTTTCCTCCCAGCTGGCTGATTCAGCAAGAAGTTAACCAGCTCCAAAACCATCCCCTTCTTTCTTGCAGTTTCCTTGCCTGTATATGTGGTTGCTCCAGGACATGTCCTGGTGTGGTGAAATGTAAAAGGACAATGGAAGTACTGGTTCCAGTACGTTCACGTTCACCTCTTCTGATGGGAGTTTTCCTTGCTTTCCCAGCTACTGCAGCCTCTGGTTGGTGCAGCAGTGCTGTGCCAGCAGAAGGGTGAGCAAACTCAGTGCTCTCTGTGGATGCATAATAAATGAAATATGCTAAAATATGACTTGCCTTCCTCTCTTGAGAGTCTCCTTCTATTAGATGTTTTCAAGGTCTCATTAGTCATTTGCTGGTTTGGTTTTTTTTTGAGTCTCCAGGTAGTTTTGAACTGTTCCCTGCTCGACTAACATGGATGTTGGCTGAAACAAACAATAGAGTAGTGTCTTGAGTATTGCCTGCTTGGTAGGTGATGTTCTAATAGGAAACTGCCAGGTCCACCCAGCATATTAGTGACTCTTTTAGCTGATCTCATCAATGCCTTTGTTAGAAAGCAGAAGAGGGAATACATTTATCACTGGAGAGATGTGTTATGGATGCTGAGTGCCATGCAGGGATTTTACTGATGCCACTAACTGCTAAGGCTGCTTGAACAGGCTCTGTTTCTGTGGCCTGATTTTATAACTGTGTTTATATGAATGTAGGATGCTTTCTGTGACTAACAATTACATTTTTCCTCTAGAACAGTGATTCTCAGGTAAGTCTTTTAAGGAACAGCCAGCTCAGATCTTGGCAGCAGTTAAGAGTGAAAACAGAATGGCAGGAAATGCTATGAAGGGAAGTTGTAAAACAAAGCAAAGAGTGTCATCCTTTCACTGTATGGATTCCTACTTTGCCCACACTTGAGTGCTGTGTACACTTCTGATCCCTTTATGAATGGGGTGGAAAGGCCACGTAGGTGCCTGCATTCTGAACTTCTTTGTCTGCCTGGAATATTTTTAAATTGTTACTATTTTTTTTTCTTCACAGACAGTTTTATTGAGTTTCTAGCACATTTTCAAATTTTGGAAGTTTTGGAATGATTTTTAAAGTACGCCAGGAAATTTTGGTCTTCTTGTTTATTTACTGGAGTACTTTCTTGTTTTTAAACAAACACTAGTATTTCCTTGAGCAAGTTAAATAGAGAAATGGCTTCTGGTATTTTACTAAATAAGGCTTGGCTTAAATTCCCCTTCTGTTATGTGGTCAGTCCTTCTGCAAGACACAAATATTCCAGACATATTCCCTGCATGAGTGAGCACTTGCCTTCACCCCAGTGTGAAACTGCGCACCCGAATGCTTTTCCCATTTCCTCTTCCTACCTCTTCCAGTTAAATTTAGAACACAATAGGTTGGTTAAAACTATAAGAAAACCTTCAAAATGCTGTCTTAATGTATGGGGTTTTACCATACAGCTGTTTATCTTCTGCTAAGAGGAAACTATAAATATATTTTTAATGCCAGGAGCTGGGCTTAAAATGCCATTACTTATCCAGTGGGAACAGATTTGAAAATTAGTAAGCAATTAGACCACTAGGCAAATACATTTTACTTAATGTTGCAAGCCTCATGGGCCTTCCAAATATCCTGTTAGCATCACCTGTTCCTAACTTGCAACCTTTTAAATCTTTGCCTAGTTTAAAGAGTAGTGTCATTTTGAAAGGGAACAATTTCTGTATATTTTAAATTTTTAGTTATGAGCTGAATTTAATTTTAAAAAAATCTTGAATGGTTTTACCAAGGGCAGTGGAGATGTACTGGGAACACTGGGCTTTTATTGGAGAAAATTCCTTCCTGTAGATAACCATCTTGAGAAGGGATAACAGAACATGCGGGTCTTGTTCTGATCTCTTGAACTCACTTGAATTATGTCCTTTGCAAACTCCAATGATGTATTTGTTTATAATTGCTTATTTTTCCTGCTGAATTTAGACCTCTGTGAGCCATTGGTCATATGTCACATAGAAGCCATTATGTAGAAATGGGGAAAATGTAGGAATTGAAGACTTTTTTTTTTATTTAATTATTCAAAATGTTAAGGCCAATCCTTGAGAACACTAAAGAAAAGACCTTGTCCTCTTCAACTGCACTATAAGACTGGCCCATCATTCCTTGTCTGCCAGAAGTTCACACTGCATCAGTGGTAGCACGAGGAGTGTCACCCCAGGCACTATAAAACCTCAGTCCTGAAAAAGATCCAGGCTGGTGAGCCCTGTGGACCTTATTGGTTTGCTGTCCCACAAGTGAGACCTTATTTTGTAAAATTCAGGCTTTCTGCTTCAACAGTACAACATTCTGCACTTTGTCTGAGACACCAGTAGGAGTTTTTCCTGAGCAAGACCTGCCCATAGGAAGCAAAGTGAGGCTGAATTTCATTAGTGCTCGCTAGCTGGTTATTGTATTTCCTGTTGTGTGGTGTGAATCATTTCATATCTTCTTCACGTAACTGCTAAGGACAGATGGCATTTAAAGCTGTGTCTGCAGCTGTTAGTTTTCTTGAAAACTGGCTCTATTTATCCCTCTGGAAAAAAAACAGAGATAGTAAAAAAAGATAGTTTGCCTGTTGCTTATAAACCTTGCAAGATTTGAAGTGATTTCTATTTTTTTACATGTCACTTTTTTACTGCGTGTAATTGAAAACCATTTTATCAGGTGTTCCAGACCATCCCTGTTGGCAGGAATTTTTCTGAACTACTGCAGAGGGAAACATCAAGAACAATCCTTAGAGCATGTATGCTATTTTTCAGAAAAACTGAAGCAGAACGTGGAAATTCACTTTTAAGAAATCGATGTGAGTTTGTGCCAGATTTACTGTATCCAGGATATTCCTTTGAACCTTTTAAGGGGTTGTGCTCTCCGCTGCACGGTGCTGTTCTGCTAATGAAAATAGAGGGAAACATAAGCACATCATAAATAAGGAAGATATAGAGTTGATTTCTACATGTTGCATTTTGTCTGTGCGGATGAAAATTGACATCATGGTGTTGGAATGTTGACCATGTTTTGCATTTTGCTAGCTGCTTTTACTGGAAAGCACGTGTTTCAAAGGGAGTTTTCATTTTTTACAAGTCTTTGCCTCCATAATATCCCGGTCTTATTTAGAGACTTTAGCTATGAATACAAGTAAGAGATTCCTCTGGCACAAAATGTGAATGAATTATGCAAGCGTTAACTGTAATGTGTGTATCTGGATGAGAATAGTCAAAGCCAGCCTTTAGGGTCTGCTGTTACCATTCAACATTGTTCAAGAATGCTTTACTCTGAGAATATGGACACTGAGTTCTGAGGAACTCCTCTCAAGAAAAGCTGTATGAAGTGTGGAGAAAGAGTAGTTGGCTGCATAGAACCAGTCCTGTGTGTGGAGTTTTCATAATGGCCTTTCTTATCCCCAGATGGGTCTGTGAAAGAAGGGAGCTGGGAAGTGAAGAAAACAGACCAGTGGCAATAAAAAAGTGGCACTAGCTCTTCATCTTGAGAGTAATCATCCAGATAAAATTGGCAAAATTGAATTAGATTTAACTTTCAGTAATGGGCTGGCGTCTCTCCTCAACATTAATAATCCAATTCATTTTCCCAGAGTTTCGGGGTTTTATACTGTTTAGAAAGTTGGCAACCCAAGTTTCCCATGTCATCAACTGTATCCAGTCTCCTGAGAGAAGAGTTTCCTGGTACAACATCCTTGCACCTGCTAGTTCTTCCCAGCTCTTCTCAAAATCAGACCACTCTGAACCCCTTCATGAAATTATTCCATGCTACTTGAGCAGTTCACTGATTTTCATAATAATGTTTCCCCAAATGATATGAGGCAGGTCCAGTTCAATTAACCTGTCCCTGTGATGAAGGTCCCAAATTCTTGGTAATGTTTTGAGTGTCCAAGATTGATGATTTTGAAAGAGTTAGAGGTTTGTATTAGTCTGAGAAATCACATGTGCAGCTGCAAGTTAAATCTCAAGTACCTAGTAGCTGTCAAAGCAGATGTGCCCTTGCCTGCAGAGAAAAGCTAGGACTTTTTTTTTAAAGGAGCATTTCACACCCCTAAGAAAACATGATTCCCCTTTTTAGGTGGTGGTGTGCAATGTTGAAAGCCTCAATTCACTGCTAAAGTTCTATTCCTATCTTTATGCTCTACAGAAATATGTGTGTGTGTAGTGTATGTAGTTGAACTGACAAAGTCTCAGGCAAACTGAGATTGTCTTTAGTTGAGTTTTAGTCTGAATTAAGTGTTAGATTGCTGCAGGTTCCTCATGGACTCTTGTCTGCATATAAGTTACAGGGCTGCTGTATAAAACAGTATACAAATATTTACCCTGGTGTTATTTTTAATTGAGAAAGTAAACACAGATCTTTTTGCACAGGTAAATGAGAATCTGGGTCATGAAAAATATGAAACCATGTTTCATATTGAAGGGTGATGCAGCTTGCTGGGCTGAATACCTGCTTGAGCTGGGGCTTGCAGTGGTGTGATTGGTCTGGTAAAATGGGGGCTTGCTTGCCTGATCTCTCTTCTGTGTTGGAATTGGCTCTTTAAATAAAGTGGCTTAGGAGAAAATCCTGTTCAGAGCTGCAGAATTATCATTAGATAGGTCAGACTTTATATGTGGAGAACTTGAACTGAAATAAAGTTTTGGTTGGTGGGGACGTGCTTGACATGGGTCTTGGAGTTGATGGATCTCTGGTGCAGCAGGCATTTTTCTCCCTTTGTGTGGATTTGCCCGAGGGTTTGTGTCATACTCAGCTCTTTGCAAGGTGCTGGAGTTGGAAAAACCTCGCTGTGGGATCAGCCAATCCACGGCTGCTACAGAAAGAACATGAAGTCACATTTTTCAGACATGTAAACTGACTCATAGGGCTCTCAGCACTCTGCTGTTTTCCTGTATCTTGTAAATGAAAAAACCCTTAAACTTCAACCAATTGGAGAAAAATAATTCTTGTTCATATTTCATCAGAACATTTCAATGTAAATGGCAAACTTTACATCTCCAATGTTCAGTTATTAATTGTCATGATAGCTACCTATGACTTTTATTGGCTATTTCTAGAATCCTATTTCAAGTATAGCAAGATTTCTGCAAGCTTTATTGTTAGGGGTGAAACTTAAACTTTATTAGGATTAAGTGTTTAATAGTATAATTTGCTGCATATGTTGCAAATACAAGCAGCTATGAATAGATCCTCTGTAAAAAAAAAAGACACTTGATATGTTATGTATGGATTTAAATCCAATCTGTTGTTATCTTTAACTAAAGGAAATTATAAGAAGAGATTTACTGAGAAGGGTTTATCCTATTAACTTTAATTTCTTTAAAACATTTCTTAACTGAAGTTGAATTTGGTTTCTGTATTTTGACTTTGTTTAAAATGTTCTGTACATAACTTCCTTTGTTCCTTGAATATTTTTCTGAAAATAGTACAAATTGGCTTTTTTTCATATACATGAGAGGAGAAAAATATTAGTAGTAGTAGGTGGAATATTTATTTAAGTGGGGTGCCTTGTTTTCCTATTTGTCTGCTCACAGTAGACTTGAGAATTTAAGTGCAAGGTTTCCTGTTATGTTACTGAAGTTTTCAAATGTAATTATTCTACTTTTTAAAGAACTGGAAAAAAAGGCTCTCCCTTTCCTACATGTCTTCAGCCCCCAGAGTCCCAGGAAGCAGTAGTATGGATCACGTTGGTTTAGAATAGGTATGAGGTTTTGGCTTGATGCTGAAGGAGCAAAACCAGGAGAGCAGAACTGCCCTGCATTTTCCCAGTCTGCATGAGGCATTTGATTAATCTGTGAAATATTAGTGACTGGTTTGGATTCTTATGGCTTTTAGGTAATTTGGAATGACTCTGTGTTTGTAAATGGGAGGAATGAATATTTTTGGCTTATTTTGAGAATTGGAGACTGCATTCAATCTTCTTGGCATAAGCATCTTGAATAGAGATTTTCTTATTGTCCCATACTTCCTTTTAAAATGTGTAGTTGCTTCTTTAAGGATTTAAGTAGATAATCAGCCTTTTTTTTTTGAGAAATTGGTTGTAGTTTTTATAGAACAATTTGCAGTCAGCTCTTTCTTCTGTTGTTAAAGCTGGAGTAACACAAAATGGGAGAAATGCTCCATGTATCATCTCAGTTCTAGGCAATAAAAAGCACATAGGAAAGAGACAAATCTCATTGAGTCATTTTTGGATGGTTTTTCTGCAAAAGGACAACAATTTTCAGACCCTTGTGTGGAAGTGCAAGATTCCCCTCAGCCTTTTGACAAGGAACAATAAAAAGCTTGTATAAAGGCACAGAGTAATTACAGCCTGAGTCAGGCCAGCAGGTTGACTTTTTTCACTACGATCAGGATAAGAGAACATCTCTCTTGGCAGAAGGGACTGGACTCTGAAACAGAGATGTTCTGGACTGATAATTCCAAGTACAGCCAAACTTGTAGAGGAATACAGAGTTTAAGATTTATTTTTATTCATTTATTTAAAATGAATGCTGTTTAGGCTTTGTATACTAACATTTTACTCTGTACAGAGTGCAGAGGAAGCCAGGCTTTTAAAAAGTGCACATGAAAACAGCAATACTGCCACAGTTAACTTCAGCTTATTGTTTACGATTTGTAAAGCAGCGGTGAATGTGAAGAGATGTAAAATTATGCAGGATAAGAACAGATCAGTGGAATCATACAGAACAGGGTGTTTCACACCACTGTGCCCAGATTCACTAGGTTTTGTAGGGTCTACCTTCAGTAGTCTCTAGAGTTATAGTTTGGGAAGTTGTAGATATGTAGGGCAGAAGGAATCCTCTGCAGTTAAATGAAAGGGCGGATGAATTTATTTCCTTGCCTGTGCACGGTCCATTGTTCTTGGATTCTGTCTGTATTTTGAAAAGTCTTAGAATGCTAAAGACAAACATATGAGAATCTGGAACCTTGCTAAAGCTTTAGATACTGGACTGTTAGGGTTGGCCTCCTAGCTCACATTAGCTTGTACTGGCAAACTATGAGTTGACTGTGGATAAGAAAATTCAGGGGAGGTTATTGCCACAGATCCAAAAGTGCTCAGGAATAGCTGAAAAATATTCTGTAGGAATAGTGCCCTTCTGTAAATCTTTAAAATTAAACTATGCTGTCAAGAATACAGTTTCACTTTACATGTAAATGGTAGCAGTAAAAGAGAAGCTGCTGGATCTGCAAGAACAGGCGTTAGAAATCAGGCATGTGTTGGGAGCTCAGCATTTCCCCTTGCCCTTTAAAAGTAGTGAGTGATGTATCCCTTGTCCTGCAAGAGGCGTGACAGCTTTTCAAAAGACAAGGTCAAGTGGACAAACCAAGATTGTGTTCTCTTTTAGAATTCAGCATATAAAAGCTGCTTTTGAGAAGCTGTTCCTTAGTAGCTGTCCTACTTCTGAGAAAAATAGTGGTGCTTTCCAGTTTGCTGAAGCAGGGGAGCCTGAATGTCTCACCTTCTAAAAGATGTCTGTGTCCCTTAGAGCTAAATGCTCATTTTGCATGCAAGACAAATGTATTGAGAGATTTGATTGTACAATGAGAGCAGTCCCTCCACAGCCTTTCCTCTACCGGTCAAGGTAGGCGGGCTTTTCGGTAGCTGGACTGCACCCTCTACGTAGTGTTTGATTGTGTGTCTAATTTTTAGTTGCTGGTAGACTCTCTGAAATGCCAGTAACTAGGTAAGTGCTGAAAAGTTCTCAGCCCCTGCAGTTAGATTCCTCCAAGCTAGAGAAGGAAACAAGACAGTTTATCTTACTGTGCCATCGCAAACTCCCATGTGGTATTCTAGAGGAGTAAAATTATTCTGTTAAGTTTCCCGTAGAAAGATAATCATTATTGGAAAGCCATGCTTGACTTATGACATGTCTCAGTTCATCTGTCCTGGGAGCAATCCTGTGTGCATACACATCTGCTGCTGAACACCCACACAGGATGGGAAGATATTCCTCCACAGGAAGGTCTTCCGTTCCCTCGGCGTGCAGGTGGTAGGTATTGGCACATCACATGTTGGGGATATGGTAGCCAAGTTCCCGGAGTAACGCCTGCGTAGTGAAGCAATTCACTCATCTTTAGCTGTTGGAAGGAGAATACAAGATGGGTGACCAGAAATATAATCACATGGCTTATTGTTCCCTCTTCCATGATACCTCTTATAATCCCTTTCAAATGCAACCACCAGTAAGTGTAGTACAGACCATTAGAGGGTTAAGAATGGTATGTGAGTGAGATCAGCCACGGTGAAAACACTTGGTACTTAACATACTTCAAAAGGAAATGCAGAGCATTTAAGAAGTCATCATACTTTTTAGAATTTCAAAACACTAGGCTGGGTGTTTTGCCTTTGAATTATAAATATCTTTGAGTGGTCTCCATTCCTCATCCTTTTTCTGTTGTTGTGCTCATTGAATGTCTTTCTGTATTGACTTGGATCATTTTAAAACTGCTTAAGCACTTTTAAGTTCTAAGTTTTTTCACCAGTCTTAAGAAATTTCCTTGCTGGTCACGGAAGGTGGGTGATAAGTTGTAGTGTTGAAACTCTCCTGATTAAAGCAGGCATCCTGTTCTGAATTAGCAGTTTCTATTTTCATTTTATGTTTGACTTGCTCAGCTGTGTCTTTTAACATTTCAGCAATTCCAGTTCATTTGGAGGATTTATTTCATTCTTTCCAGCAGCAGACCCTGTGTTTATCTTTTCTCACCTCAGTAAGAGCCCTTTCCCCTTCACCATATCAGTCCTCCAGCATTACTCTACACATCACGTAGAAGAACAAAAATGAGAGTCATTAAATTAATGACCATTAGTCTTAACAGTTGTCAGTGAACAGATGCCTGCAGTGCCTGTCACGTGAGCTTTTAATTGCTCTGCCTTTTTACTGCTAAAGCAGAGTTATCTACATAGTGGCTTATTAGTAAGTGTACATGTGAAATATTGTCAGTTAATGCTAGGGGACAAAATTGTGACTAGGAAGGACAATCTTCAGATAAGCAGTAGGTCTTCTTTCATATTTAGTCTTTCCTGATTTGGATACTTTGCTTTTTTTTCTGGAGTGTTTCTGCTTCTTTTGTTATGTTGCTATCTTTTTGTTCACTTACTGACCTTTTTCTAGTCACCCTTTGTGTCATTCGTGCTGAACGGTGTGTCTAGCTCAACACAACACAGTTAAAATCTTGCTCTGCTTGAGATGCTTTCACTGGCAAGAGACAAAGGCAAAGTATACTCTGAGAGCAACCATTCCCTGTCCCCCCAAAAAATTAAGAGGAAGTGAGAAAGTGGATGGATAGAAGATATCAAGACTAGAAACGCTGAGCCAAGGGATTAAACTGAGATTAAAATGAGGCTAAATTGAAGACGTAACAGTGTGGATGCTTGCTTGGAGAAGTGAGTTGCAGTGTTTGAATAGTCAGGGTCAGAGAAAGCGTTTCAGCAGTCAAAGATCAGGTGGGAATGATCAGGATACTGGAGGTCAGTAGCAATAATCTCAAAGTGGTAGATGGCAGCAATAGAGATGACAATAAGACAAAGGTAATTTCTTAAGGAAACTTAGTTTGGAGGTAGCATGCTTTACATGGTGGTTGATGTATCGAAATTCCTGACTTCAGTAAAGAAGAAAAAGCTTAAAAGCTCTAGAGTATTTGGAAAAATGCGTTTGAGACCTAGAGCCTGCGTGCTGTGAACAGTTTCTTTCGGGAATTTCTCTTCAAAATCATGCTGAAACAGGTGTGCACACGTGGAAGGCGTTTGGCTGAAAGGCATTCACCTCGTGTGCCTTATTAATAGCCTTAAACCAACATTCCTACAGCAGAGCCATGACCATTTAACTGCTTCCTTATTGTGAAAATGTGCCTGACCGAGTCAATCTGCTGGGCTGCTCACACCATAAACCCTGCAAAGGGACTTATTGCAGCGGAGAAAGAGGAGTAGACGAAGAACTGGGTTAATATCACTAAAATTATCAGAAGTGGTGGAAAACGAGCAGTGGAAAAATCACGTTTTCCTCACCATGTGTTAGACACATTCATGTGCTCAAGCTGTTGTAAATCACACGTTGGCCTGAGAGTGAACGTGTGACTGTGGCATTTTCCACAGCGTAATTTTTTTCAGGTGAGAAAGGATTAATCAGCTAGAGGTAACAGGGGGGAGAACAGTTTTGATTATTTACACTCTTATTCAGGGTGGTCTGTCTTTGTAAGTAGGATTTGGGGATGCCCTTCCCCCCGTCCCCTCTCTGAAGAAATGTTGACAAGATGAAAACAGACGTTCTCAGTGCTCTATGAAGAAGGTGGATGAAGAGCAGTGTTAGCCCAAGCTCTTCTATTCCATGGCACAGCACTACTAGGAGTGTGTTGATAAATATTTTCATCCTTTGTGGGTGCTGTTAGGCCACCACACTCCACCTTTCCCATGTTGTGTGAGAAGGGATAAAATTATTTCTAATAATGAACAACAATGTAAGAGAACAGAAAAGTCCTACAGGCCCAGATCAGAAGCTAGGCAAATTCAGAGCAAAAAGTGGAATGTAAGCAATGAAATTAATTAAATGTGGAAAGAGTGTATACATTAGGTAAATTCCCTTTTTCTAGATATGTTCTAAACTGAATCTTTTAGAAAATTTAGAAAAGTAAGGAACTTCTACAGCAATCTTCTTGCCCATTTCTGTGTTGTGCAGGTCGTATTAGTGCCTTTGGAACATAAGAGAGGTTCTGGTGCCACTGAGGTCAGTCCTCCATTTACTTGAGCAATTTTGCTTTGTTGATCTGTACCTGCACAGGCCTTTACTCAGCCTTATCTTATGGGTATTTATTCTTTGTGGAAGTCACTGAAGTAGGTCAGCAAACACCACTGATAGATAAAGGTTGTTCTTGCATCTTGTGTTGTTTTTTTAGTATAGCTGAGTGGGCTTTGTGCATAGGATATGCACATATGTTCTTTTTTAGAGGCACATTCATCACAGAAAGTGATCTGACTTCTCTTGAAGAGAGGAATCTTGCCACCTTATTCTTCATATCACCAGATTATACTTGGTTATATGCTACAGGACTCTTTGAGGGTCTCATTCATTGAGAAGCTGGGTGATGGTAGATGTTGATTATCAGAAATTATTTATCTTCCATATCTGTCAAAGTACTTTAGTTGCAAACGCTTCTGGTTCTCCTACTTGGCTTTTGGGCTGTTTGATCTTTGAAATAGTTGCACTAAAGATGTATTTTCCTATCGGGAAATTGCTCCAGTTATTGGTGGCTGAGACTTTGTTTCCAGGTCTATTTCTGTTCCAAGAATTTGTAGTCACAGTAGCAGAGCAATTCCATGCATTTCATCTGCCTCTTCAGTTCATGATAAACACTATGTTGTGGCAGATGACAACACTGCATAAGCAGTATGCAGTGGAGAAAAATTACCAGTGCTAGGGCTGGCTTTTTTGGAGCTGAATACTTGCCAGTTTTCCCCTGCCACCTGAATCAGAAACAGATGTAATGAGATTGAGGCAGGGAGAAAACTCTGTCATTAGCAATGAAAGGCACCATGTCCTGTACCCTTTGGAAGTCGCTTCCCCTTGTTACAAAAGCCTCTATGATTACACTTGTGAACACCTTCAATATCAAGAGCTTCAATATTTAGTTCTGAAGTGCCTAGTTTAGGATTCTTTTTTCCCCCAAGTGCCGTGGTTTTAAGACCATTCCATTGCCCCACACGTTTCCCTTCTTTGTGTTTTCATTATGCAACAGGAATTCTCTTAAAAATCTGGATCCGCCACTAGTTCTAGCAGGTGTTTGACTTCTGAGTGCCAGAGTTTTTTTCCTTACACAGCTTATGGATGAGAATTTCACTGCCCTTAGGCACAATTTCAACTGAAGTATATGAAAAGCATGTTACTGTGTCAGTTCAAATTATATCACTATTAAAGAAAAAACTCAAAAGGAAATTAAATACAAATAATCACACATAACATTTATAACACTAAAGTTATAATTTCAATTAAAAAGAATCAGGAAAATCTGAGTCAGGAGTCCGATGTCATTCTTAGCCAGACTCTCCTGGGAGCAGCCATTGTAAAATGAGGATAATGACAACTTTGAGTCTTATGAGATCTCTTTATGAATTGTACTATAATGCTAAATATATAAGAACTAAGTGTGTTTTCTAACGCTGTATAATATACTGTAAGGGACCTAAGTATTCTGGGAAGTCTTGTATCCTACTTTCTCTCATCTTTAGCAGGTTTATCTGATAATGACTAACAAATTGTTCTGCAGTACCCAACAATGTGCCAGGTCCCGTTTTGCTTACCTGTAAATATGTGGATTGTCTTCTTTGGTGTGTTTAAACCTGCACATGGAAAGGTTGGTCATATCTAGCTGAGGATATTGTTCCTTAAATCCCAAATCCTGGAGTCACATCAGTATGAGTGTGTCACTGGACAAACACAAACAAAGGGGCATTTTGCAGGAGCTGTGCAGAATTACTTGCAAAATGGTACTGAGTGGAGTTCCACCTCCCACAAATGCTTGCTTTGTTAACTTTTAGGAGGCTTCCCCTTAGCATGGTTACCTGGGAGCATTCATACCTTTCTTGTACCCTTTGTTTAGCATTATTAGAGCAATTGTCCAGTCTGGATGCTGGGAAAGTGGATTTGGAGAAGTAATTTATTAGACAAGGGACACTTGCAGCCCATAGCCTGCTGCAGCCTCTCATTCGTCTCCCATGGCCCATAATTGTTATTTTTTTTGGTGGTGTTATTGAATAATCCTAAGGTCTATGTTAATGCATGACCTGCCAAAGCCACTGAGGTGTCCTGCTTGCCCCTACATGATAAAGGCTCCTGCTGCCTGGTAAAAGAACCACATTATATCCTTTCTTATTTCATTTTGTTCTTTTACTGCTTAAGCAGTAGGAGTCTTCAGTTTGTCAGTTTAGCAACAAAAATTCTTTCATGACACGGTGTTCATTATAAAGGACAATTTAACAAAACTTATAAAAAATATTACAGATTTCCTGGTTTCTTTGTTAAGGATGCTGACAGTACTTTTATAGCATAATTTTTCTATGGAGATCATAAGGACCCTTAGAAATCTTCAGTGAGTAAGAGAGGAATAGAGTTCCAGGAGAACACGCTCCAATAATGCTGAAAGGACTTGATTTATGACAAGAATTTTACCAATTTTTAGGTTATGAAATAAAGAGTAAAAAGAGAGTTTTGTTTGGAGCAGTGGAACATCTGGTGAAAGAAGGGATATAAAAAGTCTTTTTAAACACTTCAGTTGCCTACGTCTGTCTTGCTTGCAAGACTTTAAAAAGGGATTTTAATTAAATAGTATTTTCTGTCTCATTTCCACATCTTTTACTAAGATACTCCTCCCTTTCATTGTTCTAGGCACAGAGGAGTGTTCATTAGGAGGATTTTAGTAAAACTTCAATCTTATTAAAAAACCCAAAAATGAAAACATCCCCCAACCACCCCCCAGCGTGCAGGTAGAATCTTCCTTCACCATTCAAAGCTGTTGTTAGAATTCTGTGTTACTGTAAGGCACTGTTTTGTTTTAGATAAACTTTTGAACAAGACCTTTATATAAAACACACTTATGTTGGCTCTAAATTCTGTTATGCCCCTTCCCCAGGGCCAAACTAAAGACTTAAGGATGTAATCGGGCACTGTGTATTTTGAAAGCAGAATCTGATCCAGTCACCAACCTTGTGACAATAATTGGGAATGAACTGTTCTGGGGTCATCTCGTCTGAGTGCTGTATTTTTCACCTTGGCTCTTATTTATGCAAAGCTGAGTGTCTAGTGTTATTCACAATCCTAATAGTAAGTGTTAAATTGCAAGGGATGTTGTCCTGCTGCAGATGTGTTTGGGCCTTGATTCTGTAAGGATGTTGGTGGGAACTTTGCCATGGATATCACTGGGAGCAACTTCAGTCTGTTAGCAAATATCAAGCACATCAAAACAATCCTTTGGAAAGAAGATAGAGTCTGCCTAACATAGCTCTTAGAAGCAGCTTCACTGGATGAAGGAAAACTCCAGGGTTCATATTTCTTTTGGAAATATGAAACAGAGTTGATACTTGAGCTGGGTTTTGAACCTGAATGAGGTCTTGGCTTAGTCACTAGTATAAAGTTTAGAAGGTACAGAAAAGGATTTTTTGAAATGTGTTGATCTCAGTCTGCATCCCAAGCTAAGCCAAAGAAAATGTATTTGCATTTCATCAAGAACATTTTTGGTAGAAACATCCTTTTGAAAAGATAGTATCTTAATTTAAAACCAAAATGAGCTCAATTATCCTTCTTCTGTTTGGTGTTAGCTTTAACTTCTACAAACCTACAGCATGAAAAAAATTTTTATTGAACACTAATTTTTTGAAGATGTGATCTTAAGCACAGTCAAGTCATTGGAATGACCCCCTGGTGCTTCAATGGATACAGGATGGGCTCTGTTTGAGCAGCAGAGATGTAGGCAGTTGCTCTCTTGCAGTTATAAATTTGATTGTAGTTATAGCTTATAGTTTTCAGTAGTAGACATTATTACAGCAGTGCCTGTACTTCCAGTTTCTAAGTTGCTTGCTGACAGGATTTTACTGTGTCATAAGTAGGTGGCTTATGCAAAATACTTATGAAATGTCTTTCACTTATCTTTGTGTCTATCTTCGAGTTACAAGCACGTTTTCCCAAACTTGTTTTAATTCTACCTGTTCTAAACAGGTCTAGAATGAGAAACGAGGGGAAAAATCATTAGTTTCGGGCTTAAATCACACAGGTCTGAAGTCTGCCTTAAAGTAATACGGAGTGTGCATCATGGAAAAGCAGTCCTTGAGTCACACATTTGAGTTGTGTCCTTGGAAGAACTTTTGGTTCAGTCTTTCAGGTTGTCTTGTCTCACTTGTGAATTCCCTGATGAAATCTGACAGTCATGTTCAGTGTCTCAGGTTCTTTTATGAAGAAGTGTTTGGCTTTCATCAGTTCAGCTGAGTCCTTTTTTTTTTCTTCTAGAAGAACTGATGTTTATAGTTTAATTCTAGCTTGAAATGCTGGCCCCTTAGTTTAATATTAATAATTAAATAATTGGCCTGATCTCCAGAAATGCTGGGCTGCTGGCAGCGTCTGTGGAAACTCAGTTCGCTTGCGGGGTCTTTAAATGTTTCAGAGCCTCTAACGTTAGGAAGTTGTTTTTGTAACTTTTGGCCATTACAAAAGCTAATCTGAGTTTTACTAGATATTTAATCAAGATTGCATGCTCTGGGAGATATCTGAAGTTCTCAACTGTTACTGTGACTTTGTTTATCTGCCAACAACTTCACGTTGTGATGAAGCTGGAGTACTCTGCTGTATCTAAAAGTTTTGTACTGGAGTACAACCTGAACTGCTATTTAGGCAGTGTATTACTTCCCTGGAGTGTAAATCATGTGCTACAGCAGCTTAGTAGATAGATATCTGACTTGAATTAAATTGGAAGGCACACACTTTGGTACACTATTTGGCTGCTATGCAGATTCATCTGACAAATATGTATTTAGAAGTCATTAAGAATGCAGATGGGTTTTTCTCACTTCTGCTTTTCCCATCTTTTTCCCTGAAACAGCAATTTTGGAAACTAATGCTCTCAAGACCATGCCCAATTTTCCCCTTTTACTACTAAAAGAGCCACAAAACTATGGGGAGAAAACTACCTTCACTAGGTTGGGCTTTTTAAATAGAATTTACTTTGGGCAGAGAGTGCAGTTGCGCATAACTATGAGATTTTAGGTGGCTGGACCTTTGTCTTTCATCTCTTTCTCTTTTTAAAAACGAGATATTGAAACAGGTTCAGGAACTGTGTGGTATTTTGTCATCTTTGGCTTTTAAAATAGATAATTTGAAGTTTGTTCTTGTTATGATCCCAATTTTAGCAAGGCTTAGTTGAGGAATGAGTGATTTAAGTCTGGATAATGGTGGTTTGCATTAAGAAGTGTACGTAACAGCATAGTTCTTATTTTTCTCTTAACGTGGTTCTTGGTGCCAAGAAACTCTAAAATTAAAAATTCCTCTGTACCTGGAAGATTAGGGGTTTATTTCTAATTATGTTCAAGTCATTTCTTTGAGACATTCTGTCTCAGTTTTCTCATCTTCTTGACCTTCACAACTCAGACTTAGCAGAAAGCTCATTTTGTAAAGCTGCTGCTGTTTATGTATAAACATGGAACAATTACTTTCCAGTCTCCTGGTGGTTATGATTAAATAGAATAGAGGCCTGTTATTATGAGATTTGGTTGAACTTTGTCATATTCTTTGTATCAAATGATCCCCAAGAACTGTAGACTAAACTACGTTTTAAAAATTATCTGAAATTACAATAACAGTTTAAATGCATTGGTGAAACTGTTAATCTGTACCTTGGAAAGACTGACCAATGATTAATATTTGTAATTTTTAGCTATAGGGAAACTTTATATTTTAGTGATTGCTCTGATTTGATAATTATGAGTGAGTTGGATGGCAGTAGTTAATATGAATCCTGGGTATCGTGGAAGAAAAGAGCAGCTAAAGTAGTTTGTATTGTGTAGTGGTTTCAGAGGGTGCTAACAGGATTCCTCTTGGGTCAAACCGAAGCAGAACATATGCCCCAGCATCACATCTTCTGTGCTTCAGTCATGAAGAGATACTCAACCCGTAGGGTTGAGTAGAACTAGTTTAAAATAAAGCCCTCTCCTTCAAATGTGCTTTGTGTGGGCATTCGGCCCTGCATACCATTTTTATCTGCAGATTCAGTACTTCTCAGCTGCCTTACTTGCTAATGTCAGCATTGGCTGGGAAACACTCAGTAATCATCCCTCTTACTTTCAGTAATAAAATAAAATGTAAAATCCCTAAATCCAGCAACTTCATTTCGAGCAGATGCTTTTAGTCGTAACAGTATGCAGAGCAATGAACTTGGGCTGCAGCAACAATGACAACATTCAAGTCTTGGTGGAGGGAGAGCTGAAAATCAGTCATGGATAGAAGATATTAATTTGGTTCTTTACAACTGAAAGAGGAAGAGTAAAAAGTGCTCAGGTGGGGAGTGATGAGTGGGGAAGCAACCACAACCTGAGATCAAAGCTGTGCTCAGAGCATAAGCCTTTGAATAAGAACAGTGCCATTTTACACTTCCCAGAACCTATGTGCATTATCTGCTTATCTGGGTAGTTTTCCTTAATTGCATACATAGAATGATGTAGAATGGAAGAATTTTTTTCAGTTTCTGAATAAAAAGTTACATATTCTGATTAACCGATACCTAGAAAGGTTTTCAAACACCAGTCTATTTCCAACTTTTAATTTCTTCTTTGTCACTGTGGTTGATACCAGATATAATCACTGCATACAATTCATTGGAATTAATATTATATCTCATTTGGCTACATTATCACCTTCTACTGTGTGGATATACTTAAGAAGGTCATAAAAGCTGTTTTAAAATGCCTGATCGAAGTCTTACGTGTACTTGTAATGAGACATTTAACTTAAAGCTATTAACATTAAAATGGCCATTAAATAGACTGAAAACACTAGCATGAAATGTAATTGTTTTCTGAAAGTTGCACTTGCAGTCTTCAGGTTAAAACAAGAATTTATATCTGATTAGCTAAATAATTTGGAGGTGATCCCAAATATACTATAAACCCACTGACTGTTGAAATTTGAAGTCCTTTTAAGCAGAAAAGGAATACAAAAGCTGCGTAAGGAACATTGGTAGATTCCTCAGTTGTTCAGGACACAAGCAGCTTGTTCAAAGGTGCCTATACTAAGGAGAAAAATGATTTACTGCTACTTTGAGTTGATACAAGAGACTTCTTTGAAGCTTTGATTTATTTATTTATTTATTTTTAAGTGAGCTTCCTGATTTAGGTTGTTTATCAGCTGTAATTACTTGGCCTCAACATCAATTTGCCATGAAACCTCACAATGTGTTCTTAGTAGATTTTTGTTTTAATTACATGCTTTGCTGCATTCTTCCTTAGCTTCACTTATACCTACTCCTGTAGTTAGCAGGTCAATTTCCATTGTAACATCCAATGTAACTTTAAAATATTCAATTTTTCCATGCTTGGAAGCCAGTTTTTCTTGCCTTAATCTAGCAAACATTCTTCTGTTTCACCAGTGAAGAGCTGCTCGTTAGCTTTTAATATGAAAATTGAATGTGAGGGAAGCTCTTAGCTTTTCATGTAGTATTTATTAAACTATTATTTCATCTTCAAATGTTGGCATCTTTTATATTCAAAGCATAATAGTGATGAATGTCCAGAGGCTTTCTAATGTTTAGTGTAAAAAATGAGAAACACAAGCAAGTTAATGGCTACATATCCTACTGACAAATTCATGGGAAACAAGGTGACAGTGTGAGATATACCTTTATCTGAGAAGTGTGGTGGGGTGATTTGGATTATCTTCTGTCCATGAATTAGGCAGATCTTTTAAAAATAATAAATGGCTAGCTTTTAATGCTATTTTTCCCCAAAATATTTTACAAATATAAATTAAACTTTACAGTTCACCACAAATGCAGGTCAGTATCTTGTAACAGTATTTTAGACCTGGGGAAACCGAGGTAGAAATGTTAAGTGCTTTAACCCAGGCTATTTGAGATTTAGAACACATATCTCTTCTCCATTAGTCCTGTGCTGAAATCATGGGATTACATCACTGCTGTGTTCCCTCACATAGGATCTATCGATAGCCCATTGAAACCAGTGGGGAAAAATGCCAGATTATGTCAGCCAGTTGCATGTCTGGGCTGTACTTAACGTGTCAAGGTTTGCATCGGCTGCAGCCAGCTTGGATTCGGCATGAAGCGTGACTGTGCACCTCTCTTGGTTACTTTTCCCAAACAATTGTTATCAAATATAGATTTATTCTCCATACTTTAGGATTTAATTCTGCACGAATAAAGTCAGATGGCTAAAGTATCCAAGTGAGACTACTGGTGGATTGGCTTTATAGAAATGCCAGGATAACATGATATGAACGTGAATTACTTTTATGCAGACTTGATGAAAAAAATCCTCTTTAAAATTGTGTTCAGTCTTGCATGCTAAAATGACTTTTTACTCTAGTCTAGACATGTCTTTTGCAAGTTGTTTCTAGTTTATACAAAGATTGCTTAATTTAAAACAAGTAGGTTAATCGAATGCTGTCGTGAATGACGGGGTTTATGGTCTGAGAAGCTGACGGCTGCTTCTTTACAGAGCAGAGCAATGTAAACTTCTCCAGACCCATGCTGCGAATGACATGTCATCTGCTTTTTATGAGATAAGTTGTGAGCTTCAGAAAGTAAACTTAGTGCAAGAGAGAAAATGCAGAAGGTCTTGCCTTTTTTTCCACCATAAACCGGTCAAATGATGTGGATTGCCTTTGAAATCTCTAGCTTTCTGGCACTGAGATTACACACCTATATTTGATACAGTTTTAGCCAACAGCCTGGAAACTGGTCAATGGCAACTGCTAACTTTCATGTAAAATTACTATGTATATGTCAAAATATATCAAACAGTTTAATTAAACCCCATTTATTAAGTTGACTCATTGAGAGATGTCCAACAGTAACCTGTACATTTCAAACCTAGTGTTCTTTCCTGAATGTTTTCAACCTTTTGGAAGGTAATTTTCATCCCCTTGCTCTTTCCACTCTCCATTTACACAGCTGGACTCAATATTCTGCCTTCAAAAGATGGGTCTCTCTTTTCAATTAGCTTCTCAGGGTAGAGCTACAATGTCGTAGGAATAAGGACTTAAGTGTCTGTGCAGTGTATTTGTTACATATCTGGGATGGTTTAGACCTACAACACAATGACAGAGCATTCACCCAGCGTGTCTTCAGCAGGTAGAACACATTCCAGGTGTATCACGATTACTGAACATGCACTGACCAGTTAAACAAAAGGCGTTTGTCTAATAAGGGCTCAGGTGTCAGACAGTCCAGTTGGAGAGTTGGAGGTACTGACTCTGATTCTGGCAGAATTGGCTCCTCTGCAGCTTGGAACAGGCCCTTCTTCCTCTCCCACTCTCTTCTCAAATGCTCTTTGCTAATTGTGAGTAGCGTACAGAGCTAAAAAGGACCACTGCTTGGTGTTCACTCCCGTCATTCCCTCCTGATTTCTTTGCAGTAATATCTTCCTGCAGGATAGGAAGTCATTCACCATGTCATGGTTTCGTAGTTTACCCTACCTTGAGGAGGCTGGACTAGATGAGCTGTCAAGTTGTCTTCCAAGCTGAGCTATTCTGTGATTGTCTCTGTATGTTCCTCTAAAAATAGATGCACTTTATTTAACCAAAAGCCTGTAGCAGCCAGGGACTGCCTAGTGAGGTGTATAAGGAGAAAGCATAGGTTGATGTTGCTTTTGCACTCTGAGTTTTCACAGTGTCTTTCAGCCAGAGACAGTATCTTTTCTTTTAGTAGAGGATTCTGCTATCGAGACGTTGTGTTTGATTTTGGATCCCTATAAGCATTTGACATGTCCTCATCAGGCCTCTCTGTAGCAAAGCATCCCCCCAGAAATACTGTGCCTGAAAACACATCACTCTTTTTTTCCCCCCAGAAGTTCATGTCTAATCTTTGTAATTATATGCATTGAGTGCTTTAAAATTTTGCCTTATGTTTGCAGTAGCTGTAATGATGTGACCTCTCTGACTCTCTTACAGGCAAGAGCAGAGCAATCCCAAGGCGCGTACTTCTTGCCCGAGTTTGCACTTTCTCCTCAGGGGAGTTTTCTTGAGGACACCACGGGGGAGCAGTTCCTCACGTACCGTTACGATGACCAGGTCAGTGTGCCACGTGTGAAGGTTATAGATTGTCACTTTTGTGTGACTCTGAGACAAAGGTTACTGCAAAACAAAATAAAATATGAAGCCTGCATTATCTTTTGAAGACACATCAAATTTATAGCTAATTGAGTGGCAACACAGTATACTTAATGCAAATTGAGGCACTTAATTGTAGAAATAATAAATCAAAACCACTTATGGAAAACAATAGGATGTGGCAGAGATGAAAGTAACAACGCTTTAGTGCTTTGTTAATAGTTAGGTCTGTAAAATGCGTAGAACTAGAGGTAGTTGTCCTTTCTGTGAATTGTTTGACCTATCCTGAATTGTTTTCTTTCATGGATAAGTAGTAAAAGGCAGATCTTGCATTACGTAGCTTGTGAAAAGTCAGCATGTTGTATTAGTTCATGCAGTTTGCAGAAGGGAAAGTTGATTGAATTATAAGGAAACAAATGCAAGGTGTAATAATGAATGGAGCAGAGTGTTTAGAAAGCAACAAATTATGTATTTTAAAGTTAAAGATCTTTAATGCTTTCTCCAGAGCCATAGAAACATTACGTTAAACATGGAATATAGATATAAATGTAAAGAAAGCAACATGAAAGAAATGCTGTTAATCTTGGCAAAAGATCTAAAGCAAACCTAGGAAATGTGTGGCACGCTGTGGAAATTTACTCATAACACAATGTGTTCCAGAAGTCAGTTGAACTGCACATCAAAACTGTCTGAATTACATTCATAGACACTTACAGTATGTTTCTTAATGTAAGAGGAGGGAATTTGTTAGGAAACACTCCCTGTGAAAGCGAGAGAAGAGCCAAACTTGCCCTGTGGACACAGAGTATGGTTCTGTCCAGTGCCTGGCAGCTTTATTTTGAAAGATGCTCTCTTTGCAGGACCTACTTTGAGAAAAATAGTTTGCTCATCACTACTCTAAAGAGCGAAGAGAACTTATTGAAGCCTTAGACTGAGTATCTTTTTAAAAGGAAGCATGAAAGATGCAATAGAAAGCATGCTGAGCTACTGTAAATTATTTTAATTCAGTTTAAACGTGTTTATAGTGATTCATACTTTTGCAAGATGGTCTTGATTGTCAACAGAAAAGGTGTCCCCTGGAAAAACACCTAAGAAAGCAATAACACACAGGACAATAAAATGCAGCTGCAACCCAGGCTGCATTTAATAACAGGAGCTGAAAAATTCCATAAAGGTTATATGTTTTTATCAAAATAGTTTCTGTTAAGTGTAGTGCATTTTAGACAAGAGGATAAATCAAATTATAACAGAGGGATAGTCTGAGTATTTGTACAGGCTGTTTGGACTATGTGGAAAGCAGAGCTGATAAAAAAAAAAGAGAAAAAGCAAAAATAAAAAAAGAGGGGAAAAAATAAAAAATAAGAGAAAAGGGAGGGGAAAAGAAAAGAAAAAAGAGGGAAAAAAGAGAGAAAAAAGAAAATAAAAAAATAATCCCCCCCCCGATAAAAACCCTTAAGTACCAGCATATCTTTATATAGAGTCAGTTCCAAACTCAATTCCATTGGATGGAAAGGTTTCCATTAATTCCATTGGGATCTGAATATTATCTGGGATATAGTCAGCTTCTGTTCTTTCACAAATGTGATTCAGCCTTGAAGCTTGCTCTTCCCAGACACTTACTGAGCAGTATGAAATTGAGTTTGAATTCTTGGAACTCAAAATTGTGCTAAACCGTCAGAATGTTGAAAGTAAAAGCAACTGTATTAGTAATAGTTTCTTTTGAAAGGAAACTCAGCCCTTGAGCATTATTTATTAAAAAATATGAATATATTGTATGTAAATGGGAACTGGTCTATATCTCTATTTTACCTTCCTGCAAGTAAACCAAGAATTCTTCAGTAAATAGAAAGATTATTCTCTTTAACTTTTTAGGACATTACTCGTAGGATTATAGTAATGTACAGTGGTAATTTACTTATGCTGTTGCTACAAGGTTAATAAAAACTCACTTTAATCATGTGGTAAAACTGAGACAAAGAATTTTTTCTTATTTTTGGTGTTTCATTCTACTCTATCATATGACATTTACTCTATGAATTAAAGGAAATCTTAAACCAGAGGGTGAAAATCCTTCAGCAGGTAATTTTTTTGATTTTTGTAAGCTGTTATAGATAGGATTGATGAGTGGTAGCTGATACACAGGTGAAGAAAAATAGAGAAATACATGTAATTGAAAGGGCATTTTTAATTACCTGATTTATCTAATATGGAAATGGAATAAGTGTAGGAATGTTGTCACATAATACAAGAAACACAGTAGAATCTTCTCACACGCCTGAGATTCAGCAGTTCACTTTCTGTGCTGCCCCACTGAGCAGGGGTGCTGGCCTGTGGGAATACATTCCTTCCTTTTCCCTGAACACCAGGATTGCCCTGTGGGCATCCCTACAGAGTCCTGGTGTTCCTGAACATCCAAAGTCACATTATTTTAGTTGAAAATTGGGAATGTTACCCAGCCTTGTGCGCTTGATCGCAACAAAATGAGAGGTCAGTCTTTCCCACTCTGCTGTGACGATCCCACCTCCGTTGGTACTCATGGAAGGGAGCAGAAGAGCTTGAAGGGATGGGAGGCTGCTAAGACTGTGGCATGGGCGTGGGAGAAGAGAGTGGGTTGCACTCTCTGTTCCTTTGGGAGCCAACAAGATGTTCAGACCCTTGCAGGGAAAGTGATCCTTCTATATCACAGTATCACAGGGTTGGAAAAGACCTCTGAGATCATCCGGTCCAACCTATGACCCAACACCAGCACCCACTTGTCATTTAAACCATGGCAATGTTCCCAAGCGTGCTCTTCCCTTCCTTGTGCTGTTCCTCTTATCCAGGCCAGTAAAATTTCCAGTGTGTTGGGATAGATGGATATTATTTTTATGTAGCAGCATCATCGTCATCGTGATCCAAGATTAGTTTCCTTACATCCTCCAAACACAGGAATGTTTCAAAGGGGTTTTCTTTGGCTGTTTGTGTGATATTTTTCAAGCAGGGAGCCAGTGTAATCAGGATCATTCATTCCTTTGTTAGTAAGTAATCTCAGTAAAATAGAACTAGCTCTTACTTAAATATTCAAAAGTATTTGCTATCTGAAAAGAGAAGCCTGCAGTTTGAAATGGAAGATGAGTAAATATTAATGGGAACACACTGTACTCTGTTCTAGCTGAGCAAAATTACATATGGATTGATGTTGTACATGCAAGATAGTACATTTTGTTCTGGTTCAATCTGGCAGGACTGTGCTCTCATTTTTGTACAGGATTGCACTAACCCCTTTGCGTATTCAGTTGCTATGTGTGCACTTAAGAATTGCATGCAGATGAAATTCTTTGGCTGGGTATTTTCAAAATTCAGTGAATTTATATTTTTTTACCTCTGCTGTAACTATAGGAGAAAATACCTTGTAGGACCTATGAGATATTGCCACCTTTATTCACTGAGGTGACACCTGGACACAATGGTACATTATAGCTTGGACACATTTGCTGCTTTATCTGCTGGGAAAAAGAAAAACAAATACTTCTGAGGGCTCCTAAAGAGTGGAAATGTTTACATTGAGCATTTCCTTACAGTTTCTGCATTGTTCAGCAAGCTATGACTTGCATCAGTGCATTGCATGCTGCATTTCTAAAATACTACTGAGTCAATATAAGTAAAACCTAACTTAGTACCAGATAGATTTTGATGTGTAGCCAAATACTTCATTTGCCATTAGAAATTTGAGACTGTAAAAAAAAAATGCCCCTCTCCTATCAGTCTTGAATGAGTTTTAAAATAAATAGATAAATAATAGTCCTCCTAACATTGAGATATGAGTTGAACCTTGCCATAAGGAATAGTTTCCTGGTTTTCTTTCTGATTTCGTTTGGCTTTTCAAGTTTTAATCTACTACAAGGAATTTTTTTCTTTTCCAGAATACTAGTAGTACTGGAAAGCTTTCTTACAGAAATAAAATGTTCTTGTTTTCTGACACTTAAGGTATTGCTTCCAAGTATTAAAACCATTCCATATGACGGACCACCAACACGGACAGCAGTGAAAACTTGGTTGAGTTGAGTGTGTTTGAAGTACCTTTCCACTTTGGCTGGCTGAGAGAGAGCTTGGGGGGTGGGGGGAAGGAAAGGAAAAGAGGAAAAATAGGTTATCTTTTAAGTGAGAAAATGTTTGTTTGACCACTTAACTTTCCATCTGACCTTACTCCTTCTAAATGTTACGATGTTTATCAATTTAAACTCATCAGAAGAAGGCTGTGGTTCTGGAATTAGACATATGGCACTAAGTAGTTGAGTCTTGGCAAAGAAATGTAGTTTCTTTGTTTCTAAACAAATCCTGTTTAAAAAAATACAGTCAGGAAGAGTGGTAAATATTGGCATCTTGAAACCACCCAGCAAGCAATTAAAATAATGAAAATCTGAACTTTCAGACCTGTGAGTGTTTAGATATGTGAGGTAAGGTAGAAACCAGTAAGTCTGTTTTCAACTAGATGTGCAAATTTGCAATACACAGGCTGAGGCTGGTACAGTTCTGATAATTAACCTTTCTTTGGGTTTGCTGGAAAAACCAGCTCCAAAGTGAATGGCAGAATTGGGAGAGTGAATATTCTGATATATGCCTTGTCCTCCACATTGAGAAATATTCTGGCTTAGCTTTTGCTTTTTGGGGGCAGGGGGAGAAGGAGGGTATCTAAAATGTTAATTAGAAAAAAAGGCAGTGGAACCCAGAATCTGGATGACTTAAAAAATTAATGTAGAAATAAACTGATGGAACCTGTTATTCCACCTTTTTATTTGTAGTCAGCCAGCAGTAAATGTTTGTTGTGCAAGTCATTTGTGTAGTATAAAATAAACTCTTCGGTGGACAGAAGTTGTCCTATGGCCTCAGCCGGGCTGACAGCCTTTTCCCCTCCAGTTTCTCTCACCTGCATTCCCCGCTCCACCTGCTGGTGGTTCCCATCCCCTCTGGTCTGCCCGTGGGACTGGAGGAGAGCCACAGCCTGCCTTGGGGCATCAGCTGCTCGCTGGCTTCTGCTCCCACTTCCCAGTCCTTTTATTCCACTGCCAACTGGTTTGCATGTAAATCACCAGTGAAAGGGAGCTCGGAGTTTTTGGGCTTGGAGATGAGTCGTGTAAGGGACAAACTTTTATTTCAAATTGACACATCAGCGAAGACAAGCTCTAATCCTGAAAAGGGAGCAAGATTTGTAGTTAGCAGCACGCTTGCTATTCGAGTACATCAGCTCCAGCACTCTTCTTTAGAGAAGGAGCCAGAAGCTTGTGTTAAACTGTGACTTGACATTTCTGTTGATGCCATGACACCAGAACTATTACAAAGACTTAACATCTTGAATCTCGGTGCCTGGCTCTTTATTATAAAGATTCTTTTTGGAAAGAAACAAGCTGTTCTCACGTGTGGGCAACAGCTATTTCAGGTGGTTTTCTGCAATGCAAACCTTGCACTGTCAAACAGTTCTGGGTTGGTTTCAATTGTGTATTCTGAGATGGAGCAGATGGACTGAGTTTTCTCAAAGCACTGAAGGTGCAACTGCTGGTACTTGGCTACCTGAATTTCAATGTTACATTAGAAATGTTCCTCTTCAGCTGAGTAAGGGGCTGACCTTGCAGTCCTTACTCAGCCAGCGCGCTGACGCCGGAATAACACTGACTTGAAGTAGTAGTAGTTCCATTCTTTTAACTGGGATGTCTGGTTTAATTAACAAATTATGAGGTCAGGTTTGTGGAACCACATGCTAATCCTCCAGATGTTAATAAGGAACTGGTAGTCATGTTCAAATTTTAGAGCCATGCGTTCGTAAGGCTGCGTGAAGATAAAATGCATCATTTGGTGTCTTTGTGGAAATGTAACTGAAAGGGAAATTAGGTGCTCACTCATATTTTCAATTCTTTTGCTTCGTTTATTTGATACTTTTACTTTCTGTTCACAGATTTAATTCAAGCCTCTATTTTTGAGATATATGTTCATAAAAAATATTACACGGATAAGGAAATTAACTCCATAATCAAGTGAAATGTGTTTCTGATTTGGAGCAGGAGGCCGGGATTAAAAGCAAATGAAAACCACTTACAATTTCAGGCAAAACTGCTCTTACAGAGACTGGTACTGCATAAATCAGTAGGCATAATCCTCATTAAACAATACTTCTAGTTAGGCTAATTGCTTACTGGAAGTATTGTTTATTAGCAGATTGAATGGGGAACTGTCACTTTTTAAAGCACCAACTCACATTTTAAGCTCAAAGTTGTTTTGTTCGGAGAAAATAGTGGAACTTCTGTGTGTGGTACTTCTTTCTTTATGCACTAAGAACTGCAGACTTCCTTGTTTTGTTTGTATTACTGCATTGGTCCCAACCCTGCCAAAGATCTCTGCATGTAAATCACCCTTGGAGCAGCCAGTAGCTCCTCGCTTCGTGTAGGATAAATGCCTTCGCAGGGAATCTGTAATAATACCATTTCAGCAGAAAACACATTTTATATCATTTTGATTTGGATCAAATACCTGCTATGAGGCTGTAATCCTATTCCACTGAATTCTGTGGTAAAACTCACCGGCCTGGATCCTTAGTCCATCTGTGGCTGTGACAATACTGGCCTCAGCAGCTGGCAGAGGACTCCCAGGTAGCAGAAGCAGCCCCTCATCTGTAAATTCCTCCCCTCCAAAATGACTTCTGAAGGATGAAAGGAGACTGGATATAAACTTCCAGGTGTTTCTGATATTCCTGGTGCACTGGACAGATACTGAGGCTGCTCTAAGGGGTGGTAAAGGCTGTACAGGGGTACATAAAGCCTTGCTATACAGCCCTGCTGGGGATGATGTTGAGAGCAGCTTGGACACAGTATGTGACCGAGACCACTGACTTGGGTAAGAAGAACATTCAGATTAGAGGAAATACCTGTTTGTAGGGATTAAATGAGAAATACTAAGGAGTATCTTTTCTACTAATAGAAAATAGAACTTAATTGTTAAAACACATTTTCCTGATGTACATATTTTCCTCCTTTTTTATTGGATGTATCTTTGGTGCCACAGCTACGTATTTGTTCGTTTTGAGATTCATCTATATAAAAACTGAAGTGCCTTGTTTTTATAGTGTCTCTGCCAAGACATTTTTCATAAAAGATTTCATAAACTAAAATTCTACAAAATAATTCTTTGAACTTATTTTCAATGTCTCGTTGTCTCAGAGTTTCAGTTTAGAGTGTTCCCAAATACATATTTCAGTTCCTAACCCTAGAGCCCTAAACCTTAACCCTAAAATAGGTAGGCCTTTTGTTTTTTCCCCCTAGAAGCAGAGAGAAGGATGTGTACTTGGGCAAGTATTCTACTGTGAAGTCCTCAATTAATTTCTTCTACAGTCAACTAGTAACAAGACACCTGATGAAATGAATTAACAATACACAGACTAGATGTTTGTTTGACATTTATTTCTGGAGATCAATGATTAAATTGTGAGAGATTGATACAACAGAATGTGAATTTACCACTGACCTCCTTGTGCCCCCAGTGCGCCCGCAGCAGTTGGCACATGTACTTATCCAAGAATTTTGGCCTTGATAAAGGCTTAGCTTCAGACTTCTAAATTAAGACTGAAAGGTCTGGAGGTAGCAGAAATGATCCCATGCTTACACAGCTCTGATGCACCACTGCTGTCTTCTATCAATGAGTGTTCATTGAGATACAGTAGAGGAGTGCTTCTAAATCAAAAAGATATATTTCAAGCACTGTAGGAAACATGATGCTTGTAACTGGAAAGCCATTCTTTAGATTACACATGAAAAAGAGGATATTTTAAGCTGATAAAGCCCAATGGTGAATTAATCAATTTATTTACATAATGGAAATACATTTTGAACTAAGTCTTTTCAGTGATCTCAGTCAAGACCAGAATGGATTGTATTTAGTTTTTTTAATAATATAGGTAAATTTATTGAACTACTCAAGCTGTTCAGAGCTTTGGTTAAATTTTGCACAAATGAGAAGATAGAATTGTTATATTGCTGATTTTTTCATGAAGGATGAACGGGATTGATTGCATTTTTTTCTTTTGTGCTTCTTCTGCCATACTTAATGATAAAAGACCCATAAGAGTTTATGGAAGATTCTTTCTTTTAATGTTGAAAACCTTAGTGCAAAAATAAAAGAAACTTCATGTATGCTGGCTATGAAATAATGCTCAGTAAAATGCTTGCTTGGTAAAATGAATCATTCTGTGTAAGGTGTTTCTGGTATAATTCTGTGTTATGTTGCAAGGCAGTGGGTAATTTAAATGGAACTGGCATTGTAGAGCCCGTGGATAACATCCCTCACATTCTTGACAGTGGTTCTTTCAGGTTGGGTATCACAATAACCTTTGAGTGGAGATGTGAACCTAAATCTCTTCCAATTTCTATGCCACTAATGTGGAAGGTGCAGTGAAAAGCCTTCTTTTTAAAACCTGCATATCTTGGCTTTCTTTCTAGAAATAGTTAAAACATGCTTGATATCGTTGGCACTTGCATAATGAACCAGCCTTGGGACAGTTAAAGAGCAATCTCTTTACCACTTCAAAAGGTTATTTCACTTCACGCTATTTCAAAATCAGTGTCAGCATTGCCACTAAACCTGATTTATTTCTCCTGACTATTAGACTTCTAAAGCTATTTGCTCACAAGGGAGAAAATTGCATACATTAATTATCAATTTTGACTTAGGAACAAAAGTGGTAAGTGTAGGTTCTTGAGAGGATCACTGCTGGCAACTGTATTTATTATTTTCAGAGCTTAGAAAGTGTTGCACATCGTGATACTGTGAGTTCTGAAGCATTTTAGTGCTCCCAATGTGAAACAAACTGTACCAGGCTTCACAGCACACATTAATAATGTGCTGTTGATATAATGACAAAATAAGGGGATGCTCTCTCCTATTTTCCAGCTTTCAGCAACTGTCTCTCCTGATATCTAATTAAATAAAAGTGTATTTATGTGATGTAGTCAAGTGATCCGGCTGCAGCGTGGCCAGGAAGGGCAGGAGCTCTTATCCTTTAGTGACTGGATGCTAAATCTTTATGATGTTTTATAAACAACTGTCTCAGTTTGCAAAGGGAAGTTATGCCCTTGTTCCTTGATTATGTTAGGAGACTGATAAGGTAGTGATTGATGAAAAGGAAAAAGGTCAAACATCTCTGAGGAAAACCACAGTCATTCGCTGTTTTGGTTACAGAAAGCAGAACCAATTTGCAGGGCAGGTCATAGGATGGCCAAGAATGATTCAGCTTCAGGATCATAACAAGGCTAGGTAGAAGAAATAATGTAGGAAATAATATCTTCTGAATAAATTTGGCTTTATAAAAAAAAAAAAGGAGTACGTGCAGATTTTGGAGAGGTGGAAAGAACTGTAATCCCCAACTGAGCATCCTGGTGCAGTGAGCTTCAAGTGTCAGGTTTTATGTGTGGTTTCCCACCAGCTTTGCTGCTCAGCCTAGCCTTGGGGGCTGAGCACTTGACTTAAGGGTGCAGAAGACAACCATGGCTTTCAGTAACAGAACTGGGAGAGTGTTTTGCATTAAAATAATAAAAAAGAATATATGGAATTTGTTATTTATTCTTTCATGTTATGAAAAGTCAGTGATTTTCTTTTTTCTTCTCTGTTTTTTGTGTGGAAACTTTTCTGTTTGGGCCATACCCTAAAAAACTTTATTTTCTGATCTCTTTAAACCATTACCTCTTGGAAATCACTGCAGCTTTAGTATGCAACTTTCAGTATGCAGATGTCAGTAGATCCATTTGCATGTCTGAAACTATTTACATAAATAAATGTTTGCATGTGATTTGAGGCAGTGGTTTTAGGTGCTCAATGCTTTGGTTAAGTGTTTAGTGTGGTCTTTAGTGTAGTGCTACACTTGAACATTAGCTTTAATGTATTTGACACAAATTGCAGGTCCCACATTTTGTAGAATGCCTGGCAAATCAAACATACTTTTCATTCTCTGTTTCCCCCCCTCCCTTACACTTTTCCTGTAGATGGCAACTGTTAAGCTGATTCTTGGTCTAGAAGGAGTGGCAGTCGAATCTCTGAGAACTGGAAACAATCTGGACTTCTTTTAGTACTCTGAGCCTATTAGACTTGACTTCTTGCCACTTAAGCCTGCACAATCTAGCTTTATAAAAATATCTTATTGCTAGTAAAATTTGTCTTTTTGTTTGTGTTATGCTCTAAGATGAAGTATTTTAGTGCTTTGATGGTATAAACCTTTCTTCAGTTAACATTTTAGTATTGCTTAGCAGAAAAAGGACTTAAAAAAGGCACCAAAGCTTTAGCTGATTTTCAGGTTTCTGAAGCAGAGTAGAGTATTTGCAAATGGGTGAGACAAATTATTAGTAATAATGCTGCTGTATGATATGGGATGTTGTTGTAGTTTCTAAAATAACCCTTGGGAGATAGTTGTGATTGTAAATACGTGATATGTTCTCCTTTACCTGATTATTTAGGCTTTAGTCCAAAATTCATAATAATTTCAATAAACTTTGGATCAGGCCTTCATTTTTTAATGCAAAAATGATTTGCCATTGAGTTTAGGCAGATTGGATTCAGGTACCCCAGAAGGAGTCCTGCAGGGTGTTAGACTGCAGAAAATGGGACAGATGCTGCAAAGCACAAGCATCCTTGCAGCCTCAGTATTCTGCAGAGAGACAAGTTAAATGTGTTTTTTCCAATTCTGGTGTCAAAATATGTGTGAAGACTTGCTGTAGAGTAAATTTTGTTAATTTGAACCAACTGCTGGCAGATCTAGTGAGGATCACAGAATTTTCTGATTTATACAAGCAAACCTATTCACACACCATGAATGCTGTAATGAATTCTGTTTAAAAAACATTATTTGAACTGTTTCATAAGCTGTGCTGTGCTAAATCACACCACAAAATATTGACAAAATGTGGTTTGCTATTCCACTCTTATGACCCATCTTTGCTAAAAATATGCACATTTGCTTACATGTGTAGCATAAAGGTCAACAATCTTCCTTTGTCTACATGTTATGGTTTTCTATGGTATAAATCTGAAGAAACAAGCTGTGCTTTTTTCAGACAGCTCATACAATGCCTCAACATCAAACAACATCTGGCAGAAAACCACTTTTTGTTATACCATTTGAAAAAAGAGACTTAAAATGCATCAGTTTTACTTAGAAGAAATCAGTGCATTGACTTGAGTGGTTTTTGATGTTACGAAGAGATGGTGTAAAAATAAATTCAAATATCATGTGATAAACCATGTCATTTTGCCATCTTTGAGTGGTGGCTTCAGTGGCAACTACTTGCATTAGGGCAGTATTTCGTTCTAATATACGAATCAAAATTATATCCTAAGTATCTTATTTAAGTTCTAGGGCTAAGTTTGAAACTTGCACTGCTCTTTTTATTCCATTTGAAAAGATTTTGTTCTTTTTGCAGGTATTTTTATACTTTATAATGAACTTGCCAGTTAATGTTCATTTCTCTCCTGCTCCCTCAATATTGAGACTATAGGACAGTCTGTTTTTCTCATATTTTCAGCTTTGCATTCTAATGTGAGGCAAAGAAAAGGAGGGTGAAAATATTTATGAATAGTCCTTTTTCTGGTGCAGTTAAGCGACTTCCTTTTAATGAAGATTATTACCCAAATATTCGTTTCAAAAAGGATGTCATTAAAGTTGCAAAATAGATTATCATCCTTCTAAGATATAATTGATCTCCTGTTCTTTTCTATCTGAGAGACAAAGGTCCTGTGTGCTGAGGGGAGGTTTTGCTGGCAGCGCCGTGAAGTCTTTCTGAGAATTGGTTCTGCATATGTTTGTTAATTTTATGGTGACTGCGGACAGAAAATTTGGAACACTGTCTGGAGCAGTAGGATAGATGACCTCTCTTGCACAGACCTTGCAGTCTAGGGCCCAAACACTTGTGCACATGCATAACTTAATTCTTGTGAGGACTCCCCACTACGTCAGTGAACTGCCCACGTAAGTAAAGATGCACATGTGCAGAAGTGTTGGCAGGATCAGAGCCTCGTTTCCAGCCCCGTTCTTTGAAATTCCCTGCTTAAACTTCTGTAAAACCCCAAGGAGAGAGCACCCCTTGGGAAGATCTGAACATCTCCTTTTCATACTGCAGTGAGTGGAAGCTGAAATAATTTGTGTAATATGATGGGGCCAACAGGTCTTTCTCTTTCATGGCTCAGATGTGTACAGATTTAATAACTCCCATTACTCCAGTGTTGTCATAAAGCTTACCATGAATTGCAATCAGTCTAGTTTACATTTTAAGCACTACTTTTTCTTAAATGAGAGACTTGAAACCATTTTTGCAGATTGATGACATCAGAAGATTTTCCAACTTAATAAAAAAATCCAAATGACCACATAATATTTTTCAAAGGACGGATTGATGGAGGCTGGCCTGTTGTCATAAAAATAGTGTATGAATTAACTTTGCTATGTTATGATTTAATTTAAAATTAACTTACAGTTTGTTGACAACATTCATATTTCATAGAATAGGTGTAGGGTGCAAGTTTTCTGTATTTCCTACCAGGAAGAAAAAAAAAAACCATTAACTCTGACATCTGTTTTTAGCACTTTCCTTCATATTTTTGGATGAATGCCTGGCAAAAGCTGGAAAGCGACTAAGAGATCAACCAAAGATGGCCTAAGGGCCTGTTCCCAGCTGGTACGACATCTGGAATGTTATATATAGTGGATAAAGTCGGAGTTGTAGTTTAATAAGATTGGTATTCAAGCGCTCGGCCTACAGCAAAGGCAAGGACAGTGAGGCTGACAGCATACGTGGTGCATAATATGTCAAGGTGTCTGAAATATAATTTGCAGGGTTTTCACTTTCATTTTGGCAGATCCCTTATGCTTATATATAAACTTTCATCTAGTATTGTTTTGATCCCTTACAAAATAAAGAGTGAAGTCATATTGGTATTATATCCAGAATCTTATCTTTTCGCTAAGCTTAGAGTATGTCTGGGTTTCTTTCTTTTTTTTTCTTAGGAAAAAAGTGCTAAAGACAGATTTTTATGAGCTGACTTGAAATAACTTAAGCTGCTACCTTTGCAAATTTTAAGTATGTACAGTCTTTTACAGTGAAGATTTTACAGAATCATAAACTGTTCAGGAATCTGGACTTGTGCTGAATTGAACCATACTTGCAAGATTTATGTCTCAGAAGGCCTATTTTTTTTTCCTGTTTAGAATTTAGTTAATCTTTTGACTGTCTAATCTCCAAACTGTAATTAAATGTGTTTCTAGACAAGCCCAACAAAGTTGCAGGCAGGGATCAGTGAGGAGCCACCTGCTTACAACAGCTCTCAACAGGGTGATGCTGGGTCAAAAAATGAGCTGAAGGTGATATTTATTTGCAGTGCTGTGTCTATGGTAGTCAAATAGCACACTTGCAAGTTCCTCTACTTTTTATCTCCTGATATAAGGTGAGTGTTGCATAAATTTTGCATTGCAGCCCAGAAAAGGGTATCATCTTCCTAGGGGTAAATCAGTGTACGTGACTGGGGCCAGATCACGGAGCGAGGCTGCAGCTGGGAGAGAGTTTGCTGGAGCATCTCTGTGTAGGGCTGTGCTGTTCTGCACATCATCCCGTTCTGGTTCTGGGGCCTTCTCTCTCTGATCTGCAGCTTTCCTGTAGGATGCTGGAGCAGGGGGGAGTCCTTGGAACTGCACTGCTGGTATGTATGTCCTGGGACTGTGGCAAGGAGTGTGAAGTGAAGGAGGGGGCAGTGTGTTCAACATGACAGGATTATAATTGATAGAGAGGGGTGTAATGTAAGGTCTTACTCCTCTGGTTTTTTTTTAAAAATGGACTTGATAATTCCTCAGCACATTGTAGTTATTTCTTTATTATTTATTACTTTGCAAGATCTTGGAGGTGAAGACAAGGTACTTGAATATAATTTGGCAGGAGTTCAGCAGAATGTAGGAGGATTTGGACCTAGAGTGGGAAGAGAGATGACTTTTGCAGCTGCTCTTTGGTAGCAGTTTAGGTGAGGAGGTGGAAAGGCCAGATCTGAAATGACTGCAGCTGACAAGGAGAAAGCTGATTTGTGTGCAGGGTCACTAATTGCTCTTTAGCTGATGGGGATGTCTACAAAATCTTATTAGACTCGTGTGTGTGGTGCAGGTATATGTGCATGGAGTGCAACTGAAGCTTAAGAGCCTGAGATCATACAAAACAAGAGCAGTATAGGATGTTCATCCCACAGCAATGTTAAGAAGATAGAAGTATTTAGTTTATGTGTAGGAAAATAGAAAAAAGGGGCAATTACCTTGCAAATCTTGTTACTGCCTCCTTATCATTTCTTTTGCTCAGCCAAACATATTCTGTCTTGGTGAGTTTTGGGGATTGCCAGCAGAATCCCTTTTGATATTTACTGCTTTATTCTGGTATGCAAAATAATGACAAAATCTAATTCTAGGTGGTGCTTACAAAGTAACATACTTCAAAAGAACAGATATTATTTTTAGAGGAAGAACTTAGCACCTCCTGTCACAGAATGTGAATTGATTGCTTTGGCTTTTTTCTCTTGCTTTTGGTATGATTTCCTTTCAGTAGTGTCTGTCACTACAATACTTCCTATCTGTTAGCTCACTTGTTTGAATTTCACTTTTTTGTATATAGATTGGTTATAGAATATTTATAGTTGACTCAGAATTCTTCTGACTATGTTGAATATTAATTTGCCTTTGGAGTTGCTACCATTTTCTGTTTTGATCTAGCCCTTCCTTGATCCTTCTGTTCTTCTGACTGTGTTGCGTGCTTTCACAGGCAAGTCTCCAAGCTCTGGGGTAGCCTGATGGGTCTTTCCAACCTCAAAGACATCTGTTTTCCGACTAGGATAACTCACTTTTTTTTCAAAACTATAAATAATGCATGTTTAGAACATCAAACTGGCCACCTAAACATTTTGTTAAAGTGAAACATGATGGTTAGCACCACGCTCTTGTGTGATTTTTACAGTAACGTATTGCCCAGTCCCGCATTTCTGTCAATTTAAAACTGGTATAATTTGATGAAAACAACAAACAGACAAAAGTAATGGGATTGGAAATGGGAGGCAAAGTGACAACTTTAAGACTACTAGTTTTCATAAGCTTTTATGTATTTGGGGTCTGATGTTTTGTGTGTAATGCAGACTAAACTTGCTATGTCCCTCTTATCTATACAGTAAGAGATTATGTGAATTAAGTTAAACCATATGGAGTAGATAACAGTTTACATAAATAGTGTAGATTTGGTTGGAGGAGTATTTTCAGCTGAAAATGAAGGATGTGCTCAGCTTGGTTGGAATTGAATAATCATGTTAAAACAGCTGTACACTTTCTAGAAGAAACCTATGGTTATTGTCAGCACTTTATCTATTAAAGACCATTTTGTATAAGATTTTATGACATATTATACTTTGGGTGTGAAATATTAGTGCCAGGAACAGAAGGATTTGCTCTTCCATACACAACTCTCTAGGCAGCTTCTTTGGTAAATGAGCTACACAGTACAATACCAATATACTGTTTTCTAGATCGAAATAGTTTGTCCCTACAATGACCAAAAGCATATATGTGTGCCCCTTGGTGTTCATTGCACACACCCATGTAGACACTGTTATTTTGAAGTGAAAACACTAACTTGAGTATTAAAGAGTGTGTATTTAATTTAAAAGGAGACAGTACTATTAGCAATCACATAAACTACTCTGTAAATGGCATTTGACCAGGGTATGATATGTAGTCTTCTATTTGGGAGCTGATTGTTATTTATTATGATTCAAGGAGCTTGCAAAAGTCTTAGGGCTTCTACGCAGCCACATTGAGGGGATCTGATAGATTTTCATATAGAACTTTGAAAGAACTGCAGGTGAAATCATGGCTCTGATAGCAGGAATTTTTAACAAGTCTATCAAAACAAGGGTGGTACCAAGAGGCTAGGGAATAGCTAATGTAGTACTGAAGCATATAGAAGGGAAAGAGCCAGGAAACTCTGAGTGTGTCTGTCTGATCTTAAGTGCATAAGGCTTTGGAATGCTTTTTGAAGAATGAATAATTAAATAACATAAAGGTAAATGGAAAACTGAGGAAAACGGATTTATCTGGGAGATCAAACGTATCCGAACTCATTTTATGCCTTTCTTTGATCAGTTTTATTTTTATTCCCCTTAAATGAGGGGAATACAGAGACCTCATTTATCTGGACTTTGGCAAAGCCATTTGATATAGTGCCATGCTGGAAATTTACTTAGAGTAGCTGTGGTCTGCTGTGTGAAGTGGGAAATGAATAAGGAATGGGAGAAGATGACAATAACTGAGTGTGCCGGAAGAGGAGTACTGTCCTAGAGAAAGGTTATGCACCAAGGCACTCTAGACTACAGCTAGTTAATGTTTTCACTAATGACTGGGCTGATTACACTGTGATAAGATAAAACTGGGAGGAATTGTCAACACAGAGAACAATATGGTAATAACTGTGGGTGACCTTGAAGATGGGATTAATAAACCTTAGTGAGTTGTCATACACATAGGGAACACTAACAAATATTTTTTTGTGGAGCTCATAACTAGAACCAAGGTAATGTAGAACTCAACTTGCCAGGACTTTTAAGATCTAATATGTAACGTAACTTTCAGAAAATAACAGATGCAGAGAAAGCTTATCAGTGTGATTAAGGAATGGACAGCTTATTTTATAAGTTTCTTTTATAGGGGCTGAATAAAGGTGGTGTTGACATGTGAGAATGAGCTAGAAAGGAGGAGCAGCAGTATTTAGAGGCACTGGGCACGAGTAGGTGTAATGGCCTTTGGTTACATTACTGTAGAAATTAGTGGAAGGTTTCTAGCTGTCCTGTAAGATTCTGAGTTAGCTGCCCAACAAGAGTATAGAGAGAGCTCAGCAACTGACTTTGTTTCTTTATAATACACAATCATTTATATAAATGTGATGTTGAAGCACGTCTGTATTTGGAGCCTCGGGAGCCCCGTTCCAGAACTGTGTTTTTTGGGAATACACACGCCTTGCTGGTCATGCGTGCGAGTTTGAGTTGTTTGACACATTGGCAGACAGAAGTGGTATCTCCTCTGTGTTCCACTGGTTTGTGCATACGTCATTTTGTGTACTTTAATAAATATTTTGTAGCTAATACATGAAATTACCAGCAGATTCAGGGACATTCCTAGCCTGTGTTACTTGCTGAAGTGTTGTGTGCGTTGCTCATTCAGATTTTTTGTCCTTGTTACAATAATTTTTCTTAGGAACCTTTATGGTTATTAACCTCTTTGTTTAAAATAAAATTCCTTCCATTAACCCAACATTTCAGAGATGACATGCAGAGATGAAGAAAATCTCCAGCCATTTTTTAGCCAATGAGCAGTAATTCATATGCATCAAGATACCATTCACATTGGTTTGGCAATAGCACTGTAACTGTATAGGTTTATATGCTTACATTAGGATGGTTCCTGCTGTTTTAAGTATTGTCCAGAGAATATATTTTCTTAAATGAAAATTGCTTGAAACCATTCATTTTTTTGTGTGACAAGTGAAGGTATCAATTACTTTCTCTTACTGCCTGTGTGGAATAGGAAATGTTAATGAAACTCAACTTCTGAACCTCCTGATCGGTAAATTCTTGGCCACCACGTTGAAAGATCTTTATTGCTGATAAAGCAAGTGCTGTGTTTTACTCTTTAAAGGTCACACACAAGATGCAAAACATTTAAGAAAATGTTTAATGTGTTAAAATTGAATCCTAATTGTTATTAAACACGATATTATGGGCTGATCTACCTTCTTTTGTCCATCTCTCTTTTTTTTTTTTGTCTGACCTTATGTTTTTTTGCTTAAAGATCTGGTCTGAAACTGTTGGAAGCAAAAGCATTGGGATTTCACTGTGGGGTTTCTTCTACTGACTTCAATGAGTCTCATTTTAAATTATGGAACCATTTTCTTCTTCTTTACATAGAGATGTGATATTTTGTAGCTCACATGATGCAGGCTTTTGCACTGAGACTTTAATGTAGAGTGATTATAGGATTATGCCCTTAGGATTCTAGCAAAGCAGGAGGTGGGGTGTAGATCTATTTTAACTCAGTTCTGCCTGTGGGACTGGATTCATGCTGCAGAAGAGTGGGGCAGTGCTCATTTCCAGTGTGATTAGACTCCATATTTTACTTTTTGAAGGACTTGGCTGGTGGCGTGTGAGGACTGTATCAGTTATAAGCTGTGTGCTTTAAATCTTCTGCCCTTATGTATTGTATGTTTGAACTGCACGTTCCCCTGAAGCCTAGAGTTTTTATCCAGAGAGTCTCCAGACCTGTTTTTGTGTCTCTTAATGTGCAGTTAAGCACCAGGTTTCAGGTGGGAGAGAGACAGCTAAAAGCTGGGAGGTGTTAAAGCTTCACTGTTTGTCAGCTGTGCTTGTCTTTCTGTGGAGAGTGGTTAAAACTGCTCCAATACTTTCACTGTCCATTGTCTTGGACCATGGACAATATTTTTTTCTCATAGCAAAAGCCTTTTTGTTCTTACTTTTAGAGGGATCTTGTACAGGTTTTTGAAAGTGGAAGAGGTCCTGTGTTAAGCATTCATGCAAAATTACCAGACAAGTGTGTCCCGTGCCTGAGTCATTACTTCTGCTTTACCTGGCAGTATTTTGGCTTAAAATCATAAACAAGATAAAAGGTAACACAGAAGCATGGAAGCAAAAGCCTTCTGTTTAATTTAGAGATATTGCCAGTCATCTGCCCTCATTTAACTGTGAGTAGTTATGGGGAGTGATTTTTGGTGTTCAACATTTCTGCCAAGCACAGAATCATATAAAAGTAAGCATTTTTTTACCATTCTTAATACTTTAATGTATCCTTACAGTTGATAAAGTAACATTTGTGATTTTTTACTGGAAATACTTATATTTGTTATCATTTGTTATCTTACTTAGAAACTTCCTGTCATGTGCAACATTCACCCTTTGGGATGGAAAAGGGATGATCCACTTGGTACAAGTAGCAGAGCTCCTTAGAAATCTTCCTGTTGTAGATAAGGTCATTTGAGGATACTCTGTGTTTGCTCATGTTTGAGGAGAAATCACTGTCAAGGCTGAATTGAGATAAGAGTTTGCCAGTCATAGAATAGTTGGCTTAAATTTGGCTTTGGCCTGAACAAGGCGAACGTTTGAGACATCCTTTGTGTGGTTTCAGATAGTGCCCAGGACTCTCACAGATGGTGGCTCTGAGTGGACAGGGCAATTAACTCGTTGTCCCTTTTCTGTTTGGATCTGGGTGGCTTCTCTGACTTCTGACTGCTCAGCTCTTTTCTTAGTATACACACTGGTAGGTGTGTATACATATATTCACTGTTTATATATTCTTTACACTCCTTTCAGGGAACAATGTATTCTTATGGCTAAAGCACAGAAGTAGCCAGCAATTTTGGACATATTCTGACATTTCTGATTTTGTCCAAGGTTTCCTCCAGACCTGTCAGGCTCAGATGTTGAATGGGAGTCTCTGTGCAACTCTTTTTTTCTTGTGCTCACTTACAGCCTGAGCTTGTTCTCTGCTACTGTGGGGCTGTGTCTTCCATCAGAGATACAGCTGCTCTGGCACATCCTTTGGTTTGCATTTGGCACTGGGATCCACAAGCAGGGGATGGGCCAAAGCAAGGTATTCCGCTGCTTTTGGTTTCTTTCTGAGTGTGGAGCTGCTAAAAGACATCTCACTCTATAGCCCAGTACTGTGACCTTGGCATATCATGTGGACCAACACAGATTTTAGTCATGTCATGTTGCCTGATGTGCCAAAAATTCCTCCCCATGTGTTCAGAATGACCCATCTCATGAATTGACGCAGAAGAACTCTGAGAGTTGGATCCTGTGTCACGTGAAAAGTGCTAAGCTTTCCAAAATTAAACCCAGACAACTGTAAACTCTACTTTGCATGCTTTGGTCTTCTAGGACTTTGGGGCAGGGGAGGATTTGTTAATCCCTATCTCCTCTGTGTAATTTGATAGTGCTTTGTTAAAGTGCTGTGAGATCCTGGGTTGGGTGGTGCTACACAATGCTAATAGATCTCTTAGACTCTTATAGAACCTTTCTCTGAACACAGCTCTGTGAAGAGTTCCAGATACGTATGGCTCACTAAACAAAAATACAGACACTGGAAGTGGTTTCTGTGTATTTGTTATTTTTGCATTATTTTCAGGTTTTCTGTGGGCTATGTCACAAGAGTACAAACTTCAATGTATTTTGCTTATTATAAAACTGGAAGTGCTGTGGTTTCTGAACGGCAGAGTTCTGAACCTGGGAGGTCTTTAACTTTTATGGTACTTGCATTTTAAAAGGTTTGTATGTATTTTAGTTGGATTTTTTTAACAAAACTATATCAGATTTGTACCAGATATCAGTTGGAAACAGATGTGGCATTTAAAATACCCCTTCCAGCCAAGGTATGTCCTGATAACTGAAGAATACAGGTATCCTTGAAAGGAGTTGATATCAATCTACTTGTATCCTGAGTTCATTTCAGCCTTGTATTGAGCCCTTGATGGACTGGAGGCAGTGTGTATATATTTTTAAGGATTTGCAGCAGTTTCAGTGCCAAATGTTTTTGTACTGCTTTGTTAGAACAACGTTTTTAAAAGCACATGTACAACTGCAATCCATGAACTAATCTGTATGTAGCTTTTCAGAGGGTCCTTCCTTTCTTGCCAGTTTAGCAGTTGGGGACAAACCTAAATGGGACTTGTTTCTCCTTGCTACTGTTTTCATAGTGGCAAGCCTTTATTGCATACATGGGATTATTGAGCAAGCCTTTGGGCTTGTTTTTAATGTAGGGTTACAAGAGGAGAGTAGATCATTGCTCAGGATTTCATTTTAAAATAAAATATTTCTCTTGTCTCTGTAGTTTGTTTTTGAAAAAACTATCACTTGGAATTATCACTATCTGGCTTCATTTGAAAATGAGAATTAATTGACCCCAATGCAGTAGTTTTTAATATGTTTGTTCAAATACCCACTAATAGGCTTCAGTTTGATTTATAAAACTGTTCTCTCTTATCGTAGAAAGATTAATAGTTAGCTTTTGTTCGTGAAGAACTGAGGGAGTAAAGTCAGTTTTCACTGAGACAACACTACTGAAATAACAGAATGAACAAGCTGTGACTGAAAAGAGCCTTAAATATAAATGTTGTGATTGTGCCAGGGCTAATGTTTGAATTTATGAAAGACTTTAGATAAAGGAATATGATGCAATGCTTTCAGAATTTAGAAGAAAATAATTTTCTTCTTTGAAGCAAAGGAGTCTGAGTCATTGGTTTGACTATGTGACAAGAACATGCAAAGTTTGTGTGTGAAGACTAGTAAAACCCAATGTGGCAGTTTTAAGTGTACAGTCAGGGAAATTCTCAGTGTGCATGGATTGAACACAGTTAAGAAAGTTTGTAGGTTCTGCTGTTTTTATGGTCACTGTGCATTTCTGGATGTGCAGATTATTGTGCCCAGTTTTCATCTGACAGTGGCATTGTAATAGTTTTTGTGTGTAGACCTTCCTCTCTATAACTAAAAGCTACTCAGGATTGGCTTTGTTCAGCAGAATGGATCTTAAGATTAAGTGGAAACACGGGTCACACAGAGTTATCTACCAGGTCACTCCCACTGCAGTGTTCTGTGCATGAGAGCTTGTACAGGCTCACACTTTGCTTTCTGGCATTTGATTCTGTTCTAAAGGACATATAGGTTTATAGAGGGTGGCTGCAGTAGGCACCAACTCTAATCCAGCAGTTGAGATCAGCTGTACTGCTTTTGTGGGCTGTACTCCATTTGTATGTTGAAGATCTGGAGGCTGCTTTTTGCTTTAAAGCTGGCTTGAAGCTTATCCATAATCTGTGTGGAGTAGTTTCCACAGGGTGATGCCATCAGTTTGAGTAGATGCATGTAGTTTGCATTTGTGCATGAAGTATAGAGGAGGCACAGTACTGTAGAGCTATCAAAACCATACCAATAACATCTAGGATAGTTGCTATTTTTCTGACTTCATAAGAAAGAACATAATGCTGAGGTCTGTAGTAATAACTTTTGGAAAATCTGCCAGTGGTCAATTGTAAAATTACTTTGAATAGTTAGGATGACACACTAATAATAATTATTGTTGTGGTCATAAAATTGGTGCTTTTTTTCCCAGAGACAGCAAGGTAGTTCTGTAAATACATATCTGAGTCATAAATCCTCTGCATTGAACAGGAAGTCTCTGAGGTTTTGGAGTGAAAGGAAGGAGATTTGGCTCAATCAGTGCAGACTGGGGACTCTTTCTGAATAATTTAGATCGTGTATAGTTACCCCCACTTGTTCTGAGAAGAGGTTGAGTTCTTGCTCCTTGCAGATGGAATGCTTTTATCTACATTTCTATTTAAGTAGGTGCTGAAATAAAGATTAACACAAGCAGGATGGAAATGTACTCTATATGGCACCACTTCCTCTAGGACAGGAATAGTGCTACAGCAACAGGACTAGGTTGCTAATACTGGGGTTCTCAGACTATAGGTCAGATATTTCTGCTCTTGATAGAGCAAAAAATCCCTTGAAATCAGTGGGAGCTCCTTGACTGAAGGCCACACACTCTTATTTTTCTGAGCCAGAAGAGTTGACAGGTTTTCCTCCAATACAATATGAGAAGAAAGGCAAAACTGTGCGTGTCTTCTAAAGTCCATTGACTACAGAGTTTGGAGAGCTGTGGTGCTCATACACCTGTAAAAGTACATTGCAGAGAAATGAATCAAGATGTATTCTTTAAAAAAATTAATAGGATTTCTTGTACCTTTCAAAGGGACAATAGAACAGACTGGCAGGAAAAAGAAGCTAAACCACATATTGCACCTAATTGCTGAAAACTGTGTTTTTCTCAGTGTATGGAATGACTCAGGTAGTGATAGGGATTAGAGCCTTTTATCCCAAAGTCGTTGGTCAAAGTGAATAGAGAGTATTGCAATCCTTGAAAGAACTGGAGGAGAATAAGATAGTGATTTCTATCATTTTAGATGCTAGAAGGAAGAATCAAGACTATGTGCTTTATGCCATCTTATAGTTTGTAGAGTGCTGAATTAAGAGAAATATAGGTATATAAACATTCCATTTGAAATTTGAATTTGTCTGTTCTTTAGGACTCTTTGGTCTTTTTATGTGGGACAACATAATTGACTTCAGTTGATGGCATTAAACTTTTCTCATTGTATCTTTCCCTTTGGAGAAGAGTTTATAGTTACTCTGTGTCTTAGATAAAAATGTAGTAACACTTTTGGTTCATTTCACAGAGTGCATACCCTAATGGGCACACCCTTGCTCTAACAGACAGATTCCCACTCTGGCTGTGGTTCCCACTAGATGTAGGTATGATAGACCAGTACACCCATAATATCTAAGTGTGACAGAACAGAAAAAAGAGCTTATTGTGGCAGGTGATTCTGTGCATAGTGTGGAAAATCCTTGAATATCCTTTCTGCATGGAGAAAGGGTACTTTACTGTTATTCTGTCCTGGCTTATTGAAGTATCTCCATTAGGAATCCTGGCCCTGGGCAGGGCTGAATGCCTTCTCCAAATTCAGAGATGAAATGTGCTCACGTTTCACTCCTGTTTTATTTTTATATATGACATAGGAGAAAACAAAGCAGGAATCACCACTGAAAACCAATTTTTTTTTTTAAAACTTCATCCATGATGTAATAACCCACTTCTTGGGGTGGGGGGAAAAAAAAAGTTAAAAATAAAACTAGCCTAAAATGCCTGTACCTATAGGTCTAAAGGTACAGTAAAATGAGTACAGGTTTTTTTAGGTGATTTATCATGTAGTATTTGTCGTTATTCCGATGCTGGATTTCCTGCTATGAGATTGGGAAGCAATGGCATTCTTTACACTTAATGGCACAAACAATTACAGCACTGCCTTGGCACTGGTTTGCTGCTTTGTCTGGCTCTAACACTGCTGGCTTTTAAATTGGCTCCAAAACAGCCTGTGGGACCGATGTATAATCGCTCCTCTGTTGGCACGTGGTTCTGGATAACGTTTTTCCTTTGACTCATCTCTGATTGCAGGGAATCTGCTATTGGCTCTGGAATTTTGGAGAATGTGGCTGTATGCAAGTTCCTTACGAGCTATATGCAAAGTCCCTTTTATGGTAAAAGCAAATTTTTTCATATATAACATGAAAGTATGCACCATATCTATTTATTGTTTCATTACTCCTTGGATTTTCTTTCTTAATTTAATGTTTTAAAGTGTTTCTAATGTTCCAAGTCCAAAATCTGTGTGACTGAGCTTTGCCAAACAGTGCTTGTACTCTGCTTAGATGCAGAAATTAAGGTTAAACCAAACTGAACATCCTTGTAGTACCCTTTAGTGGCTGAGTTGACATCAGCCTCTGCGAGTGTTGTTTGAGGAACCTACTAAGAGCCGAAGGAAGGGAATATGAGGAGACAGGCCAGGTTATTAATGTTGTAGTGCCTTTCTTTGTAGTATATTTATGGCTCCATTTAGGAAGAGAACTCTTGGGGATGGAGGTTTTGGTGATCACATGTTGGCTTGATAATGAATATAACTGATGGAGTCATAGAGCTGCCCAATCTTCCTATCAGAATATATCTGGTATCTTCCTTTCTCAGAATGTAAGTGTGGCTCCCTGAAGTGGGGATGGCTTTATAAACTTCTCCTAGACCAATATTTATAACCACGAGCTATCTGTGCATGAATATAAGCCATATCATGTTCTTGCTTACTTGTCAGACCTATGTAAAGCATAGTGCAAATGCTAATAAGAGTAATTATATGTAAAATATTGTGAAAATGCTATTTATTTCCATGCTGGAGGGATGCAGGCTTTACCTCTAACAAGTAGGGTTGTAATCCAGGAATACTGCACGCTGGCTTGGAGGTGAGCAGCAATGTTGCATATTTCCAAGGGACAACTCCAAAATTTTACCCAGAATTTGAACAAGAAGTTGAAGAACAGCTGTGAGTAGAGGCACAGCATCAGTCTGTACCCTCAGCAGTTGTAATTTTGACTCTTCTGCCTTGATATCTTCTGTCGGTGAACATCTGAAAAACTCTCGTTGACATCAGTGGAGCGGCACAGCCTGTATTGACATTCCAGGAAAAAAAATGCCTCTTCTGTTTCTATGGTGATCAACTTCAGTCAAATTTTTAAAACTTTTAAGAGCGGTTAATGTGGCAGAAAAGCCATTTTTTTTAGTTATACTCTCTAAGTTACCAGCTTCTCCAGATATGTTCCTCCTTTTCCCATGTGTAATTTTTGTTTGGCTCTGAAAATGGTGCTCTTGGCTTACCAAGGAGGCCAGTCCAGGGGCTTTTATTCTTTTTTTTCGTGATGTCTGTCTTCTGCTGTATTTAAAAATAGTCTTCACCACTTTTAAAATTTAATTTTTATTGAGTTTTGTGTCAATAGATTGTGTCATTTTTTGAAACTTGCACTTCTTTTTTAGTGAATGCTTTTCTGGCATACGATTAAAATCCATCCAACCACAACCTTTGAAACGTGACAGGTTATTTAGTATTCATTGTATTTCATGTTAATAATACTATGTATTATTTTATGTTATTTGGAATAGCCTGGTTACTATTACAGAGTGAAAGCAGTTGAATTAATGATATATTGCAGTGTGTTTAGGCAACCTTATAATGGCTGAGGAGGAACAGCGAGGTCTGCAGTATCCAAAACTGTTCAGGCTCATTGCACAGAGTGTGGCTGTGTTGAGCCATAATGATTCCAAAGAAGCAATTAAAATGAAAAGATAGCCCTCCAAGATTATTTGAATAGATACTTATGGGCCTGACACTGATGTGGGCTGCACTGTTACTGCAGCCTTGAGGTTGTGTCATGCATCAGTGTTTAAGCCATGCTCTATATTAACCAGCTCATTGTATCCATTTTCTCCCAAGTGAAAGAGGAGCCAAGAAAACTTTCATTAAAAAAATGATCCAACTAATTTAAGCTGGTGGAGGAAGGAACTACTGTGAAGTAATAATTTGGCTTTGGTGTGCTTTACAGTAGTGCCTCCTGGAATGACCCTCTTTCAGGTTGTGCAGGAGCTAGAGCTGCTACTGGGCACTTGATAAGCACTTTATTGTAATTGAGTGGCAATGACAAAAGAATCAGTGTTTCTAATGCATGCTTATTATTTTAACTCTCAAAGTGCCTTCCAGCATAGGTACTGTTCCAGGTGCTGTCACACTGCCTGTTAGGCTGTTTAATGATCTGAGCAGAAAGCATTCTACAGGCTTGGTGCCAGAAGAGACCCTGTCCAGCCTGGCTGTCTTCACTTCTCGGATGTGGTGGGACAAGACTTCATCTCAATCGAGGATGTTTAAAGTTTGAATAAGATCAGGAACTTCTTAAAAACAAAGTACAGGAAACTTTTGTTTTCATTTTTGAGTCTAGAGCTCAGATTTCAGGTTTCTCTTCTAAACATGTTGTGGTTACTTTCATGTTGGTAAATGATGGTGTTTTCAGAAGACCACGAAAGACTGAAGATGCTGGGCGGGGGTTGGGGTGAGAACCTTAGCTCACATAAGATTTGTTCCCAGTTTCTGTCCTAGCTCTGTCCCCAGGCCAGGGTGCAAACTACTCCTTTAGCAGAACAGCTTTGGATCTGCAAAGCACCTCCCATAATCCACTGGTAGCTGCCGAAACAGCTGGAATAAAAGCTGCATCATTGCCGTGCTTAGGAAAACCTTGTTCTTAATAGGGACCCACATATTGCTCTTGTTGTAGAAAGGAGCCTCTTTTTCTCTTGGTCCTTTCATCTGCACTGTTTTCATCTTCTGTCGATGACATCGTCTATAGCTGAAAGTGTATTTCTGTCTGGAATGCTGTTTAATTAGAATGAATGATCTTGTGTGTATGTAAGGTTATTTTTCTTTAATAAATCTTTTGTCCATGTGTATATTCTATGACAAAACTAATTAGGAATGACAAGCGTGTAATTCAATAGGTTAGAGGGAAAAGTTTCGTGGTACCTCTCGTACTGCTTTTCATACCCAAATTGTGGACACTGTGGGTTCTTTGTTTGCTCTGTCACCTTGAAGTTCAGCTTACCAAATTTAGCTCAGCATTCTTGTGTTTTTGTAATTTGTGCTGTTGAACAGCTCAGGGTTCTTATTTCAAATACATTTTTATCACACTGATTTGTTCTATTAAGTTACCCTTCTAAAAAATTTCTTTTTAATTAGTTCTAGTGATAAAGAAGTTATGGAAACTCTAACTGAGAAATGGTAATGTAAATTTTCACCAAAATGTGCACTTAAAAAAAAAAAGGAAAGTTTATTTCTCTTGCTATTTAATTAAAAAATTAAGAAGCAGATATGCAAGCTGAGAGGAAAATAAATATATAAGATGCTTACTAGAGTTGAAATGAAATATTTTCTACTCAGTTCATCCTTTTGTGTGGGCTTTTTTTTTTTTTCTTTTAAAGTTATGTAACTTTACCCATCAGGATTTTCCTTCTTGCCTGTCTGAAGTGATGCATCACACCTGCTTCTGAAGTCCCAGGACAGCTGGTTCTCTTTCTTTTCTTTTAAGGAACAAATCCTGCTGTCGCCTGAGTCAGTTATAAACCTTGTGGGGACTTTGTGGTATAGGTTTAGGCTTTTGATAGTCTTAACCCAGTGACCCTATCATTTTCACGGGCCCTTCGTTGTTCCAGCAAGCTTTATCACTCACTGCCCTGCTGTGACATACTTTGATCCAGACTCTCCTCTGTCTCTTCTGTAGGCACTAAAGCTTGGCTCTCGTTTACTTTTTTCAATGTTTGTGTTGTTCTCATTCACCACTCACAATGGAAGATAGTTCATCTTTTTTATAGTATATAATACTACTGACTTTCTTCTTTCTTCCTACATATCAGATATAGTTAATAATGAGAATGACATTGGAATTGTTGCTGCTGACCCACTTTTTTCTAGCAGAAAGATGCTGTGTAGTGGTGGATGAGCAGGAAGCATCCAACGTTGTAAATAAGATATTCTCTCTGCTCCGAAAATAGCATTGGGCCAAACAGAGTTTCTGTGTCCTTGTGCCAGGACTGGTATTCTTTACACCCCTCGAGTCCCTTTAAGTCTTTCTTCTCCCTGCCAAGAGCACATTTCTCCATTCATCTGGAAGTACAGTTCATATGGTACCACCAAGATACTTTCCATGTTTGTTTCTAAGTTGGATCTACGTTAAAATCTCACGCAGGTAGTAAATCAATTCAGCTACCTCAGTAAATTTCTCTAGGGGGAAGACAAGGAAGGAATCAACGTGGTTTATAAACTTCCAGCATACATAGTAAGAAATTTTCCCTTGAACTTGGTGATTTACTTCTATTCATTGTTAGTGAGTTAATATAGAGAAACATTGTTTTTGGTGCCAAAAAATCATCAGGAACATAACCCAGAGCAATTTTTAAGGGCACAGCTTTTAAACAAGCTTCTGGAAGAAGCATTATTTGACAGCACACAAGTGAAATAACCCAGTTTGTTATTTTAATCTCATATCTCCTCTTCTGGTGTTCTGTCTTGTGGATGATTTGCATTCAGCTGAGGCTTTGGCTGATGGGTTACCATAAATGGTTCAAAACCAGATTTGGTCCACTTATATACAACCATTCTTGTACCTTAATTAGAATAAAGCCAGGCAGCTTTCTGAAATACCTCTTTTCACCTGATTAAACTTGGAGTCATTGTTCCTGATATAAAACAGTTGGCTTTTTAGAAGTCCATGACTTTTTTTCCTCCATGAAAGACAGGAGGCACTGTTCTTTGAAATGGGCATTTCTTGAATAAAAATGTTGTTTGGAATTTAGGTAAACTGTAATATGTGAGAATTCAAAATTAGCTATTTTTGTATGCAACTTTTAAAAATATGCAGTTCCAAAATATGCTTTGAAGAGCGTTGATAATCTCTGTAGAACAAAACAAAAGGTTAGATTTTGTTCTGTTCTTATTTTGTTAGTTATGGATAGACTTTTTTCATTGAAAACTGAATATTGTACTTGTCCAATTTATCCTCTGATTGAAAATAAAAAGCTTGCTAGCAACTTTGGAAATTGTCTCAGAAGCTGAGCTGGAGACTGGAAACAAAAGGGGAATTTGTTAGAAGAGGAATAATTGACACTTAACATATGAACCCAGAAAAATTTGGTTTCAAGTTTGTCTGGATACACTGCTTATAAAACAGCATCTGATTGTTTCCTGGCCTTTGCAAGATAGCATTTCTTTTGCCTTTTTTTCCTCACTCCGTGTGAGTACGTAGCATACTGGAGAATACACGAGGTGACTTTAAAGGCTTGGCTACAGTTAAGAGGTGTATGGAATATTCATTGTAACTTGTACCAGAGAAACAAGAACAAGTATTTGTTTGTAACCATATCTAACCCTGAGATCCCAATGATTTGTATCCATCCCAATACCAAACGTTTCTAGAAATATACATTTGTTTCTTCAACATTCATTGCTTGTTTTGCAAGAGAAGTGTAGCCCCACCATAGTCCTTTGCTGTTTTCTAGGAAATGAGATGCTAACATTCTGAATTAGAGAAAATAAGAAATGCTGCTGAATGTTTTCTGCATTAGTTTGAGAGACAGTCACCTATTTTCTATGCAGCAGCTTACAGCCAGGCTTAATGGAGTCTGGTCTGACATTGACCTGCCTTGGTATTCCCCCACACAGAGTTCCCAGTTTTTATCCTTACAAGTGGAATCAGGCTGGTTTTACTGTACCTCGCTGTGTTTGATTTCCTTACAACAATCTGATTTACTTCCTGTTGTACCAAACACAAATTCTTCTACTGCATTCACAGAGAGCAAGAATGGACCTTAAAATGTTGTTCTGGGGTAGATCCACCTTCTGCTGTGTAAAGGGAAAGAAGGTAATTTTTTAATTGAATACTGGAAGAGTGTCCATACTGGAAGGTGACACTTGCCAATAGCCCAGCTTCTTGAGGGTCTAATCAATGGCTGTGTGGCAGCCTTCTGTTTCCATCAAGAATTCTAGAGTAATTCAGATGCCAGAGAGCAAGGAAACAAAGGTAAGACCTTTGGTCCCACCAAAATATATCTGAGAGAAGGAACTGTTAATTACTATTTAATTGTGGAATACTGCTTTAGATTACTCACCCTCTGTTCTGGGCTGTATTCACGCAGCTCTTGACATTGTCTTTTATTGATCAGAGAGTAAATGATATATTCTGAACATATGCAGAGCAAGAAAGCAAACACATTTTTGGAATAGTTTACCCTCAAATGAAGAGAATATGCAGCAAACTAACTCAACAGTGTAGTCCCTGAACCGTAGCCCAAGGCACGGTCAGAGGAAGGATTAGTAGAGGCTTTTTTTCAGTCTTTCCTAGGCAGAATGTCACTAGGGTATTACAGCCCCTACCTCACACATAGAGAAAACAGTTTTTGTTTTCCCTCTCTTGCAGGACAGTCGTGGTGCCTTATTCCTTACCAGTTTGCCCAGAAATGTGCTGTTTGCCGAAGGCCTCCAGATGGTCTAAGAGGCTGCAAATCTCTCTCACCTCATTACTATTGCAGAGTAAGATGTGGATGACAGAGAGCAGACATAGCTATCCTTTGAGGATATTGTTTGAGAAGTCTCCTTTTTTGGGCTGGGATTGGGTCTTCTCCTCACCCAGCACCAAGAATTGGAAAAGACTGAAAAATACAACAGCCAAGACTTTTCTATGTAAAAGGCTTCCCACCATCTACTTGTTTTCCTGCTATTCTGGTGAGGCCTCACATTGGAATTACTGATAACTGCTTGTGCCCACTTTCATGGATGGATAAACTGGGTTTATATCACTATATAAAATCTGAGAAGTGTGTCTTTGCAGCCTGACAGCTTCTGCTCCAGGGTTGTGTGAGCTTGCTCGTGGTGAGAACAGAGTAGCAGTCCATGATCAGAGTGCTGAAAAAGTGAACATCAGATAATTACTTTTCAGAACATGCAGATTAATCCAGAGTGAATCAAATTCACAGAACAGAAAACTAGGTAGCAGACAAATGGTAGAAATTTCCAGTGGGATTCCAGCCTCTGTGGGAGGTTACTGTACATTATAGGAATGTAAATGCCTTTTATTTTTCTTCACAAAAGCACATAAAAAAGGTTGAAAACAGTTTAAAGAAAATAAGAAACATCTGTCTTCCTCCTCACCCTTTTTTATGTAGGTTATTAGACACTTTTTAAACATATTGCCATATTTTAACCTTTTCTTTTTGTGTGCAGTGTTAATATGGAAAAGCAGTACCCAACTGCAAGCTGTCCTTGCCCTTTGATCGGTTTTTGTGTGTCGTGGCAGCCTTTGGAGATATAAAATGAAGACAAGTGCATTGCTCTTTAAAGTTTATAACTAAGCTCTTGATCTCCAACTAGGTTATTTATCTCATAAAGCTTTCTTCAGATTTCATCTTCTCCACTTATATGTTTATTGACCATTTCACCTGGAGGTAAATTTTTCCCCTTTATCTGATGGTCAGCTTCTTGGAACGGGCAGAGGATGTTGCTGGAACGTGTCTGAAGGCAAAAGAGAAAAGCAATGAGGCCAATCTAACCTGGGCAGCTCTCCAAAGGAAGTATTACACACTTCGCTTTCGTGCCCTGATGTGAGTTGCCTGACTATTTGTAGTGGTAAGACTCAAAGTATAATTTAAAATAGAATGGGGCTTGTGTTGTGTAGTATGGACTGTCCATGTTAGCTGTGAAGAGTATATTGTGGTGATATTATTTAGGGTCTAAAAAGCATCTTTCTACGAAATCTCACTTAATGGTTGGGAAACTGAGTCAGAAAAAGTTATTTATCCAAATGCTTGTAGCTGATTCTCATCAGTCATGGAAGTAGATGCCTGGATCCTAGGTCTTGTGTTCTCTCCAGTGGTCCATGCTGTATGTTGTCACCTCTAGGCAGCTTCTCTTCACCAGTGTTTGAACTTTACTATGCTTCAGTGCCCTCTACTGCTCCGTTAAAATAGTGCTGTCTCCTTGCTCTTGCAGAAGAGTGGTTAGTTTTATTCTACTTTCTCCTATGGGCTAATTGGCTCAGTCGTTCCCCTGATGAGAAGCTGTAAATAATGATTATTACAGTAATGGACACATACTGTACTGGGAATTAATTTATTGGAAGAATTTTTTTCTCTTCTGAAAGTCTGACGTGATTCAGCCTGAGATCACAGGGTCTTCTTGGTTTGTGGCAAGGGTAGATTTTATATTTATATATGCACAAGCACTTTTTATTACTATTTGCTTGAGTTTCTGAACATACAACGTGTAGGATTTGATATTCAGAAGAATATCACTGAAACCAGGAGCTACAAATTTTGATTTGGGAGCCTCTCTGAGTCAGCTATGAATTAAATTCTAGATTCTCATTCTTTTCCTCTGTTTTTATGTGGTGTGTTTCTTTTTTCTTTGCTGTGTCCTCCTTTCCTCTATAATATTTTACTTTTTACTTGGTACATTGGTAGATTCACCCTCTGACTCCTCCTGTTCTCCAGAAAGAAACTTTGGGATCTGCAAGCTATTGACCAACTTTTTTTGCTGTACTCCAGGCTTGTTACTATCTGATTCAGGCTGTAGTGGTGATTGTGGAATAGAGTTCAGGAAGCATTGCGTGTTCTCACCCTCAACACAGTAATTCAGACAGTTATGTACTCTCCTTTCAGAGTTAGTTTTAGAAAATCTGATCTGGTATGGAAACCATTGTCCCATAATGACAGAAATGTTAGTCCTGTGTGGCACTTCTCCTGTATAATTAGATGCAAATTGGACAAGGTATTCAATTTCATTCAGTTTTTTGAATGTGTAACTTGCTATTAGATTGGCTGGCAGGGGTCCTCATAGGTTGCCAATAGATTTGGAATTATGCACTAATGCAGAGGTAACTCAGAATTACACTCCATTTCCAGCTTGCAAAGCTAAGTTTTCTTACCAGTATTGGTGACTGATAATGCAGTTGAGAAATGAGTGGTTGCACATTCGTGGTGCATTGCAGTGTGAGATCTTTCTTACACATTTTCAGAACGTGTTCAGTGTATTCTGATATAGTCTGTAAATAGGTTTTAGATTATTCATGAACCATCTTTGTGTTGCACATCCATCTTAATGTCATGTTAATCTTGGTTTTTCCCCATCCTTAAGATATTCACAGAAGTTGAAAGAGAATGGGTTGTCAAATATTATTTGTGACCTTATGTATGTGCAATTCATCCAGTTTACCTTTGTATCAGACCAAGCAGTCATTCTCTGCATTGAGAATATGTGGCCAGCGTGTCATTTGTATTTGTCCGGTATCAGCTTCCAATGATTGGTTCTAGTTATACCCTTCTACAATTAATAGATAAAAATGGGCTTCCAGTAGGTGGTATTTGCTCTCAGGAAGGTATTTGGAATGCTATAGTTGTATGTTCTCTCTGTTTGTGGAGGTCTGTATGTAAAACATTATCTCAGCCCTTAAGCCACTTTATTTCTACTTTTTGAACCTTCAGCTTTTCAACAGTTATTAAAAATATGGCCAGTGGAATTGTGGAGGGCATTTCATGAGCACTTTCACCATCTGCATGTGCAGTTGAATCATTTTCTTATTCTTACTGGCTACTTTGTGCTCACCTTATCTCCTTTTAGTTATTAAATAGTAATTGCACCTAATTCCTAATACTTCTTGTTGATTTCTTGTCGAGGTTTACGTGCAATCTACATTCATTTAGCGTATGCTTTACTGATTTTATAAATCATGATTTAAAAATTATTTGTGGCAGATCAAATGCCTTGCAAAAGCTGAAATTTGTTGTAAGTGATTAACCTTCCCAGCCACGCTTGTTATCAACGTGTGGCATCAGGTTTCTTTGAAAAGACTTGTCTTTCTGTTGGTGTACATGGCAAAGCTTTCCCTGCTTCTCTGCTTATGCTTTCCTGTTTGGGGAAAGCACACGATTTCCCTTATCTATGTGAAACCATTACTTTGGCACAGAAAGGGAATGCGATTTGTAATTTGGTTTTTAGGATAAGCTGTCAGCAAATCCTGCCCTGCCCGCTCTAGAGAGTATCGTATACAGAAAAGAATTGTTCCTAGATTTGTGATTGATGTAGCAGAACTGATAAAAGTTACATTGTTCAAAAGTGTTTATAAATCACCCTGTCCATACGTTCATTTCCTGTAATCTGTCACTATGGTTTCAAACGTAATTGCGAGAGACACAAAACTGGCTTCCTGACACTCTGGAATGAGTTTTGCTGCCATTTGGTATACGTTGAAAGGTGGCTCAAAGCAAAAATTATAATCCTGGAATACCATGTACGTTACAACAGGATATCTTTGCTTTGTGGTTTTGGATTACTGAAGGGCGTAGTCTGCCTTCTGCGATTTTCCCCTTAGCCTTGCCGGGATGTATGCAGAGTAACTGGGCCAGTTATAGGGATTGCTTGGCAGAGAGGATTGCGTGGGGGGGTTTCAAGTACAACTCCTGCTCTCACTTGGGAGGGTAACGTTATGACAGGCTGGGTTTAGAGTCGGCGTTGAGCTGGGATTTTGGCTCTGCCCGGCGCGGATGGGTTGCCGGAGGGCTGTGTGTTCTGACCACAAGGGCAGAGCTCTCTGCGCCGTCCCTAAAGATGCTTCCCAATTTCTCAGATAGGCCTAGAAGTTGAGCGAGGGAGCGGTTATTGCAGCAAGAGTGAAATCTGAAACACTCTTTCGTGCACAAATTTCTGCATTTGCAAGGGATGGAAAAATAGTTTTGGAGAAGTAACATAAGTTTTATTACCTTTTAGATTTGTCAAAGTCAGCCAGGAGCACGATGGAGGCAGAGGTTTCCTTTCTCCCCTGCTCCAGCAGCTCACTAAAATATGAGAATAGGTACAGTACAAACATTCATCTAATCTGTTTGCTACTCAGGGTACCCAAATATCGCTGCTGTACAAATTTTCTTCCAATTTTAAAGATTATTCACTTAAAGAAGAAAGATAAAGCACACAATATTGTCCTGTGAAGCTGCCACGCTTTATCCTAGAAGAAAGTATTAACTGCCCAAATATCCTGTTTGGTTTTCCCTACACATAATTCCTGTTAAGGAAACTGTCTTTTGCCCAGCTCCTTCAAACTATATGAATCTCCTATTTTGCATAGTGGGCAAGGACAACATTTTAATTCATTGCCATAAAAAACTCCATAAAAAACTAATTTTTGTTATTTTTTGCCTTTTTTATTTAGTATTTCTCTGTTCTCCAGGTGAATTGTCAGCTCTCTCACTTCGTATAAAGGGTTTTCTCTGACAGACTGAAATCTTTTACTGACATCTGTGTCAGTAAAAGTAAAATGCTTCGCTATTGCAAACTTGTTATAAGGAGCAGATTTGAATGAGCTCATGATTGTAAATGCAAAAATTGTGGCATTTAAGAGGCAGATGCAAAGTATCTGTACTGGGAGATTTGATTTTAGTCAAAAAATACTGAACAGCTTGCTTTCTGGATTGGGGTTTTGGGATGTAATAAAGAATGTTAGCTGTGCAATTGAAAATATCCCTTATGTCCAACTCAGGATGTGCTTATTTTTCACCATCTGAGAAACTGGAAGTAACATATTTGAGTTATGTTGCTCAGTAAAGCAGTAAGAGTGAATTCTATTGCTGTTGTTAGAAGTGCTCAGGGTAGATGGTCAGGCTAGATGCCTGTCCTCCTTTTCCAGTCAGCAAATCAATGTCTAATTCCTGGTTCCCAGGAGAGAATTTAGTAGCTGCTTCAGGTATTACATTCGTGGCATTATATCGTGATATTGTTGGTGTCGTGGTACATTCCAACGCTCTCTTATTTGTCAATCCCTTTATTAGACTTTCATAGTTAAAAATTTGGAAGAGATTTCTTTTAACACGATCAGTTTTACTGTTGACTTAGGAACTTTCTCTTAGTTGAGGAACTGTTGGTACTGTCTAAACAGCTCTCCACCACAAAGCTATATTTTCCCATAATACATCTTTGACTTAGATTTGTATTCATTTTGCGTTTGTGCAGACGCACTTGAGATCTGCTTTTAATTACTGGATAGGATTTAGAAATCAGAAATGCAAACACAAGCACACAGCTTTTTTATCATATGTTAAGTCACCTTTCAAAAACTGTCAAGGAACCATATTTTTAGAAGCTGTACTTGCATGGACACAAGTAATGCAATAGCTGTGTCAGTCTTTGAGATTATGAACAAGCTTACGATGAGAATATTCTTGGCGTAAGTCAGGAGTATTATATAATAAGGAAACAATGTCTTTTTATACTTTTCTTCCAAAACATTCCCTAGTGAGAACTAGACTGCAAAACCCCCATAGGATTGCCTATGAATAGATCTCCTTGCAACATGATAACTTTAGCCAAATTACACAAAGTAGATTTAAAATCCTTGTCGTGTTTTCATAGTTATATTTTTAAAACTCTTTACTGGCATCTAATATGAATTCTGATTGTGTAACTGTGAGGCTAACGGTGTAGAAAGGTTCCTCCAGCAGTATGGGTGTCTGAGAGACAGGAGAGAGGGATACAGACAGGGATACAGAGCAACACGTCCTGTGTGACCACGTACAGGTGCTGAAAACTGAGGTGGAGCAAAAGAAGGAAGATGAATTTGGATACAACAGCTGTCATCTGCATTAATGATATTTCCTAATGTTTTATCAGTGTTTTATAAAGCAAGCTGTTAGTCTGTGGTGACCAGGAGTATGAGAAAACATATGTGTAAGTAGGTGCAAATAAGGATTTGGGAGTGTAAGGTCCAAATTGGGCAGGAACAATTCATCAATAAGCTTAAGAGACCCAAAGCAGGAGTAGTTGGGTGATTGATGTACCTGTTTCCAGTCAGACTACCTGGGAACAGGTGTATGCAGCCAGTCTGCAGAAGACTGGGCTTGTTTGAGTTATGCTGTCTGCTTTTATATTAAATAAGAAACATGAAGTTGATTTGTGATAAAAGGGTGGAGTGAAACAGTAATTAGATGATTTGAAAGGTGATACCTGAAGTGGGAAATATATTGTGAAACGGTGGATTTTGGAAGAGAGATTCCTCTGGCAGGAGGAATAAAGCAGGACACACATCTGGGAGAGAACAGATAGCTGAGAGATGGACATTGTCTCCAAGCAAAATATGAGTCAGTGCAAGATGTATGGATTAAAACAGTGATAGACCTTTCCTTCCTTACTTTTGTTTTCAGAATCATGATTCCTACTTCAGAGTAGCGAAATTTTAGCCTTTGTTCTCCCTCCTTCTGCTATAGATCAAACAAATGGCACTGGAAGAAACCTTGGTCTATTCCTTTCCTCCAAGGTGGGATCAATCCCAAGTCAACTTTTCTTGATGGGTATTTGTCTAGCTTGTTCTTAAATGTATTTGGTGATCAGAATTGCACATCCTTCCAAAATCCAGCATTTTCTTATCGTTGTTGTTCAAGATTTTCCCTTATTTTCCCTTTATTCTTATCTAGCTGCTGCAGAGGCTTTGAGCACGCAAAGAGGAAAGGAGAATGAGGTCATAAGCCAAATTTATACTTCTACCCTTAGCTCTTTGTCATCTCTGCAGAGACCGAGAAGCTTGTTCTTTGTTTTTGAACCACTGAGATGCTACACAGATAATTTTTAATGGAGTTCAATGATGTGCATGGAAAAACCATGGAAGTTAAGTGCAGTGCATCAGTGAGGGAAAAAAAATTGGGTGCTGATCCCCTTTTGTGCTTAGCAACATAAATAAAGTAAACTGATCATATTGTGTTCTCTGGGTTGACTGATAAATGGTGATCAAGACCTTATTTTAAGGGAAAGCATGCCTCCTTTTTTTGTAAGGATATATTTTTGGAAGAGAAATAAGTAATGACATAAAATATAGAACATTCAAAAGTGTTTGGAATCACACAGAGATTGAAATATTATAAAAGCTTTTAGCTGTGTATGATGGACTGCATACCTCATATACCTCATTGGTCCCCTAATTCTCTGGAATCTTCACTTGAATAATTTATTTTTATGTAGTTCAGGGGAAAAATATTGTGCTAACAAGGAGGAAGTTGTTTCAGTTGTTTTAAGAAAAAGCCCAACAAACTTTTCTAGCCTGGATGCTGAAAAAATACCATTAGATTAAAATGTATGCGTGGGGAGTAGTTTGAAATTTCTTATTCTTCTCAAGGCTCTCATTTAGTATCAGTGCAAATATTTTCATATTTAACCTGGGCAGTGAGATAAGATAAAGATGAGAAGACTTTTGTCAACTAAAATGTGCCTGGCAGCTCTCTGCAACAAGGTAAACCAATCATAATTTGTCTAACAAATGCAACTTATTTTTGGGGTGGGGGGAAATCCATGGCATTTGAGAGACAACTTGGCTTCAGCAGGTAACCATGTGCTCATGTCATTTTATTTTTGGGGTGGCCAGAAAAAAAGATAGTGTTCTTAAGTGGATCTTTTTTGTGGGTATTTGAAGAAGCGTAACTCTAGACTCCAACCAAATACCTACTTTATAGCCAGAACGCTGATAAATAGAGGCTGGTAGAAGAAATAAATTTGACAAAAATATGTAGGAGTTTTTCTCCTCTTCTTTGATCTTTATCTGTCCATATGTGTAAGAAATCATGTCCACGTCCCTGGTTTGACTGTATCTGACATGGAATTCAGGTGGTTCTTGTAGGTCCTATAAAAAGTCCATCAAAGTCAGTGAGATACTTTCCATTTATGTCAGTGGCTTTTAAATCAAGCTTTATTCACTGACTGCCTGACAGTAATATTTTGGTGATCTTTCATTTACCAGAGTATTAAAACCAAAAACATACAAAATGAGCTTTGCTGGTTAATTTATTTATATACATTTTCCTTAAGTCCAAATGCTAATGTCCCTTTTAATAATTAAAAAACCCAAACCCAAACTCCTCCTCCCTTCTCTAAACCCTTCAAATACAAGCAACCAGGGAATTATATAAATAGATATTCTTACCTTTACTACAAAAAATTCATGCGGAAGTCCTATCTTGGAATAAGCTATTCATTAGTTGGCTTGGCAGAAGGAACACAATCCAAATGAATGAGCTGCCAGGAGTATTTTTAGTGGTTTTATATGTTGCCCATTCAAATCTTGGAAAATTTCTTTAGAAAATTGGACAAACTGACCATTCATTTTTATGGGTTTTTGCAAGATCTAAAAGTGAAAAACAACTATTGTATTTAGCATCTGTTAATGGAGGTTTCAGGCTACAGAACTTGAGAAAGTACTGCTGGGAAGCTAATACAATAACCATAAAATATTGGACTGATAATAGGAAACACTGGCACGCAACAGATATGGAAAGAGTCATGGTAATATTCCATATCCAGCCCTGTTTCCCTGTGCCGAGTGCTAAAGATACTGTAGTTAAACATATACAGTAGTAGAGATCTGGAATGAAGTCAGAGTCAAGCTCAAGATAGATGGAATTGTCTTTTTCTACCATGAATACTATTGATTGGATAATTCTGTCTTTGGAGAATTAAAAACCAGGAACTTGGACACAGAGAAAAAAAAAAGTGAGTTGTGCTAACATTTTTCCAAATAGGGAAATATATGTCCTTACCCCACATATGCAACTAAGCCCTCGTCTTCCTTTATTTGAAGTCAGTGGCAATCTTTTGCTTTTGCTTTTTTGGGAATTGGATCTAGACTCGTGCTGCCATTGTAACTGTTCCCTCGATACGTTTTGTTTTACCCCAAGCTGGAAGCTAGAAAATCAATAAAAGGGAAACTATTCACCAGATATCAAATGAATTTCAGTGGATTATATTTTATTTGACTCAAAGTAGAAAGGAATGACAAGAGAATAGTACATTTTTAATCCCACATAAAATACCTTTCTGGAAAACTGTGCTTTCTGCACATGGAGCTTAATTTTGAAGATTTTTTTTCCCTTAGGAACTTTAACCTGGATAAAGATGGTATCTAAAATCCGCCCTCAGAAGATGTTTGAAATGTGCATATTGGGATCCTCTTTAAGATGAGATATTGGCAGGACATTTTAATGTTATTTTTGAATTACCTAAAAAAAAAAACTTCCTGAAGAATTTAAGTGTGTTTTGCTGTGTGTGAGAGAACACAGCTGGAGGAAGCTTGAGATGTCAGAATTGGTACAAGCTTTTGACTGTGAATAACCAGGGATCAAACAAAACTATGCACATTGCAGAAGAGCAGCAGAAGCAGCTTAAGGATCCTTTTCCCCAGTGCAGGTCCCCAGTGTAGAAGGTTCACAACATCTCCAGGTCAGGCTACCCCTGTGTAAAGTGAGCTCTTCACAACGATGAATGAAACTGTTCTTCAAGTGCAGGAAATCTGCTGGAGCCAGTGAAGCTGAGCGAACTTAAGTATTAAATTTGTCTCTAAGTTAAGTATGAGTAATAAAAAGAAACACTAAAATTATATTTTGATTTTTGGATCAGTTATACCATTGCTTAATATCACCCAAAGATCAGCTCACGGTTACATGGACAAGAGCTGTTTTCTATGAGAAGAAAATTTATCTTGTTAAGTTTGATTTATGCCACAGTAAAGAGGCACCACGATCAGGCTCAAAAGTTTTAGAGTCACTTTGGGCAGAATTAACTTCAGTCAGACTGCTTCTCAGTTATGGGCTTAATAAGTCTTCTACTTCAATACATTAATTTAAAATGATTCTAGGCAAAGTGGTATCTGCTTAAAAAATCAGGGGTGAGAAATACATCAACATAAAATAATGCCTTTAAGTTTCAAACTTGATTGTTCTACATTTATAGAAAGGAAAATTAGGATTCTTATAATTGCTGTCAGCTAACAGTGTGGCTTTAGTATTTTTCCTTTTGACATCTGTTCTGTTGCCAGGTGTATCTGCTTGTGTTCTGTGATCTGCTTTTCATTACTTTTATAGAATTATTACCATTAGAAGTGTTACAAATAGGATTAAATAGCAGGGTGAGTCAGGAGAATTGGGTCGAATCCGTAGCTGGCAAACGAGAAGTTGGGACGCCTCATCTGAGTGATGTGGTGTAAATACCTGTAACTAAATCATCAAACAGTTTGGCACTACTGATAATCTTGGCATGAAACTGAGCCAGGCAGGAGTGCCCTATCCCAATACCCCAGGATTATGAATATTGGAAATTAAGGATAGACAAAACGCACAGGAAAGACTTTTCTATACTGGCTGCTCTTGCTGCAGTTTATTCTTCTGTCAGTATTTCCCCTATAAACTCCTTTTTATTCATAGATTTGGCAGTGAGCCATAAAAATTTGCTTCTAGCTGGAACTTGGCAGAGAGTCTCTCAAGTCAGGAAAATTATTTTAAACAAATTTTTAAAATGTATGATATGTATTGAGGCTCTTTTTAAAGTTAGAAGTGCAGTAATTTTTTTTTTCTGAGAGAAAGGATTGGTTTTGGTGTTTTCTCTCGTTCTAAATCCTCTAAACAAATTCTTAAAGAAGGAAAAGAGGTTGTTGTAACCAAATGCAAGATATTAATTTTCTTTCAAAAGCGTGAGTATAGAGGTAATGTCAAGGATTTGGGTATTTTGATGTGATTGCTTTTAGGGTATTGCTTTAAATTAAATCCATAATTTATCATTGTGATGGGATAAAGCTTGTTTATGGTCTTATAATCTGTGAGTAAATAGTATGTAACATAAGCAAGTTTTAATGCCCGTACTTCTTCTTTATTTGCTTTTCCATAACCTGGCTGTAAGTCTTGTACACAAGTGTCTTGGCAAATCAACCCTTTAAAAAATTCAGCTTAATGTAGTAATTGAGAAGGTTGTGAAGCACACAGATACCCTTATGTTGGTCCATTGCACACGTGTGTCCTGTAGGCAGAGCAGCCTTTCTTATACTTGAGGTTTTGCAGTGTTAATTTGGGCAAATACCACCAGGACCACCACAAATCAGCAGGAGTGAAATTTGATGGTGATTGTGGTAACAGCTCCTGGCTTTGCGTCAGGGTCTGCCCTTCTCTGTGTTCTTACAGCTTACCTGTAGGCTGGAAAACAAGGAGAAGCCCCACCCTGTGCTCTGCCCAGTTGCTCTTCTACTTGTAAACTGTAAGTTTATTACTTTGTTGATTAATTTTAGTCTAGATCTTCAGTAATTCAGAGCATCCCTGCCATAGCTTTCTTTATGCTGGAATGACTTCCTCAGCCTACTGTCAAGTGGGTTTCCATGAAAGAAGGACATGAGGAGGTCCTAAGTTGGCACGGGTACTTTATCAAGAGGAGATGAGTCAGGGATAGGTACCTGACCCTTAGGAAAAATACTTAGGATTTGGGGTTTTTTATACTTTTTTTTAAATGGAAAACACTATTTAAAATAATTCAAAAATATGTAATCACTGAAGCATGATTGCAGTTTCATATGGCATCAGAATATGGAAAAAGCCCCGAGAAATAAGCCTTGACAGGAAAGATTTTGCATATTTTTTGTGATCTTTGGAAATCCTCTGCTTTGTCACAGGTATAACACTTATTTATCAGTGTGGCTGTGTTCTTTCCACTGCCATGTGCTGAGGTGGTGCAATTTATAACTCTTGAGACCATTTTTAAAAATCGCATGGCAAAGTATTTAAAAGCTCCTTTATTTGGATGTTTGCAAATATATTTAATAAAGTAATTTGAAAAAAAATAATGCCAGATATATTTCCCAGAAATTGGAATCTCTTTTTCTATTATGCACCTGAGGAATTCTGCACATTGGACTCTGGCTGACCCATCACACTGTTTATGCTGGATGAGGAACATGTGGTGTGCAGTGTGAAGGTGGAAAAACCCAGTGTATCCAGGTGCAAACTTTGAATACGCATTCAGTAAAGCTTGCATGAATTCTTGCTGCTTTTAGGGACTGCAGGAAATATATGGAGTGTTGTTAATGCAGATTTAAAAGCAGGCCCAGAGATAATTAACATATCAAAATGTCCTGAAGATTATGTTTTCCCCTTCATACTTTGTACTACCTATTTTAGGTACATATAATAGAAAGGACGATATTTGTAGTTGCAAAATAGGAGGTGCAAGAGCTCTATAAGAGGCACTAAAAGCAACCTTTGGACATGGATATGTAATTTTCAGCTGTGCTACTCACATAATGCACCTTATCCTCTTTCTTCCTGAAGGTCAGGTTCTCATCTGTAAAATTCACATAACAATACACGGCCTTAAGAGCTGCAGTCAAAAAGTATTAAGACTACATATTGTATTTGTTATGTGAAAATTAAAATGGTCTCATTATGTCTGTGACAAGGTTTCTTTGCACAACCAAATGCAAGGACTGTGTGTTTAATAATGTCATATTGTGGAGAATACTGTGTAATTGATTATAATGTAAAAATTATTTTTATGCTTACTAGGATAGAACTTAAGCTCTTCATGGGGAATGTTCATATAGTAGCTGGTATTTTAAAAAGGAATATCATGTTTCTTGTAAAGTTTTTAAAGCATCCCATTCCTTCTTTTTTTGTTGTTTATTTTAAATTCTGCCTTTATCTCTCTTCCAAACCCTGGCAAGGGTTTCCCTCATGTTGGCTACTGAGAAGGTGGACAGAGAGTGCTCCCATTTATGTTGCTTTCTTGCTTATGTTCCCTTTCAGAATGTGTGTGAGTTTCCCAAGGCCTGTGGCTTTCGAGTTGTTTGCCAGCTACACGTGCAAATCTTTAAGTTCCAGTTCTCCAGACCACTTTGAAATGGAGGGAACTGGAGTGATGCTAAACATTTCTCAGTATAGTTTCCATTTCAGATGGGCCAGATTCAGAGGAAGGGATATATTTTTAGAGTTCTAATTTATATATTTCCAGCTATGTATTCACATGTACTTTTAAATCTTGGAAGACAATGTAATACTGGAAACTCGGGGAGAAGTTTTTCATATTCTTGGTCTTGGTTGGCTCTCCTGGATGACTGGACTTAAAAGCATTAGGGAAGCATGGGCTATTTGCTTGACTGTTTGGATATTATCAGAGTTGGTTATTAGCCTTCCTCCCTGTTCTTGGGTACCAATTCTGACATCTCTATGCTCTGACGTGGGTGAATGTGGAATGTTTACCATTGTGGGTAAGGCAGACGCAGGGCTTATATAGCTCTAGATGGCCAAGCATGAAGGAAAACTGGGGCAACTAAAACTGGATTGTCAGGTACAGTGTCAGTGACAGGTATTTTTGGGACACGCTTCTCAGGGTTTTAAAGAGGATTTCACTCTTTGCTAGACATTTATCTATCAAAGTCATAATTTATGGAATATCAGAATATCGCCCAAGAAGATAAACCAGACTGCTGCTGTCCAGAGGACAGGACAGAGGCAAGAGCTCCTCTTGTAAAAGTCAGTTACCTAATGAAAATGTACCCTGGGACTTCAGTGTAGATCATCAAAACCTGTCAACAGTAAGTCAAACTAGAATTTGTGCATTTTTAAACTCGGGAACGATGTAGTTAACTCAGAAATTGGAAAAGAGCAGATTAATTATCTTTTAACTACTTTACTGCTGGTTCCTTTTAGCAGGAGTGTGTGGGTGCCATCCTTAGCTGTTGTTAAGTGCAGAAATAACCAGTGTTTCACGTGTACTAATGCAGCTGCTTTCTGCTTGGGGTTGCTAGGGTGGGAAGCACGATTCCTTCTCCATGCCCACAAATTCCATGTTCCCTCTGTTACTGCTCACAAAGAAGGAAGGAGGTGATACAGACTCCTTTCGGTGCCAAAAGCCTCAGCTAGCTCATAGGTGCCAAACAGCCAAGCAACATTTCATCTCTTCCTGGATGCCAAAAGCCTCAAGTATCCCAGCTCCACCTGCCAAACCCTCCAGCTTTGTCCTGACAACTCCTGCCGTGCAGGCCTGTGTTGTCAATATGAAATTTTGCAACACACTGACAATGAAAAATCTGGATGCAGTATAATACTGAAAAACATGCTGGGATTCGCCTTCAGTGTTGTATCAAAACGAATTACGCTGTAAATATTTCCTCTGTGTGACTCTTTTGCATGCTTTATTTTCCAAAACTTGAATTTGAATTTATTCAAAACTGCTGTAGAATGAAAATATATTGCAGAATGCGACACTGAGAGCTCTAAACTACATCTGAGCCCCCAGATTCTTTCACGCAGCTGAAAAAAAGTCTGTCGTTTGTGTTTTGGCTCATTTCTTGCTGGTGATTCTCCTGCCTGGTCTGTCACGGAGCTTTACCAGCTTGTGTTCCTGAAATGCTTTTCTTGTCACCAGGCACAGGTTCCACTTTGCAGTCAGTCTGTAGTGCACGAGCACCTCTACACAGTGGCAGGGCCAAGTGCAAGGGATGGTTAAGATGACTGGAATAATATTAGTAATATTAAAACTAATTACTTCTAAACATCTGCTTAAAATAGCTCCATTTACTCCCAGGTGGTTTTTATCAGTCTGAAATAATAATGCATTGGTTTTTGCCAGGATTTTATAATTCCAGATATGTCCTTTTTAACATATGGAATAATATGTAATCTGCTTTGGTACATATAAGTAAAAGATTTATTAAACTTAATGACATATACAGTGCACAATTAGGTAATATATAACACACTTAGCAATAGCAGAAATATATCAGGAAATGTCTTGAAATCTGTCATAATGAAACAAGTGGAAGTTTTTCTGCTAAAAGCAGGTAATGCAAGATCTCATTTGTCTTATTTGTCTGGAAACAAGTTTTGACTGTTCTTCTATTTAGTTGCTGCCACAACTGAAATAGTTTTTCCTAATTCTGTTATCTGCATTCTACACCTTACTTAGACTGTGCAAACTCGAGGTGTAAATCATTTTTGTATGTGACCTTGGCAGGGAAAGAGATTTCTAGCACAGTTTGTTGCAAAGCCACAGGCATAACAGCCAGAGTTAAAAGTGAAGGATACAGATCTGAGGCTGAATAGCATATCCAGTGATTATCTGCAGGTAAATACTTGTTCCTTCAGTTATGCACCCTGCTCATGGATACAGTCAACACTGCAACTTGATACCTTTTCCACCAAGTGTGGTGTCTGGAAAGAAGAATCTGGGAAACGCATCACAGAGCTACTCGGGCAGGATATTTTCTCTTCAATGCTGTAATTCTTTGTGCTTCCTCTATTTGGAGCAGTTGTAGGTATGAGAAGAAAGTGGCATAGTGTGGTGTTGTGCGTGGAGACCAGTGAACAGCAGCATAACCTTGTGCTTTGGAAGACTCTGAAAGTCAGGATAGTGTTAATATTATTTATGAGTTGTGAGAGTGAGAAGAAGAAATAAAAAGGAAATGCTTCATCTCTGTTCAAAATATCATCAAGGATGAAATCCTCTCCTTGGGAGAAGGGCCAGCACTGCGCTTTGGGTATTGCTTAATTGAGGCCTTCAGTGGGACTGAAGCGGTGTTTATGCCCTTCAATAGGTTCTTTCACTTGGATGAATTTAATCTGAAGAGTCTAAATTATGTATGGAGAAATTTAGTTATGTGCAATATGTTATTAAATAGCAATATGATATAACTGTGCCAGAGCAACTCCTTATGGGGATTCTCTTTTGGAGTTTGGCATGCCTTTTTGAATTAGTACAAACCACTTTGATAAGAAACCGTGAGGAAAACCGAAGAGCCCTCACGCAGAGAGCTGCAGTGATATTGGAACAGTAGCAGATAGATTGGTAAATGCTTCTGCATAAGCAAGAACTTACTTGAATCTGTCAGAGCTGCTCTGGGGAGGTGCTCGGGGGCAGGTTCACAGGGCAGACCGTGGGGTAATTTGTGTTGGGATATGAACGTGGCAGAGGGACCGTCGGTGGGGAGGCCCTGCGGATTAATCTGAGCGTCAGGTCTCTACGTTCCTTTCATTTTACATTCTGTTACAATAATTCTCTTGGCTCAAATGCTGTGTACTTGGCTTGTGTTTGTATTTAATGCAAAAAAATGTATGCTAAAAACCCTGGAAAACAAACATGGAAGGTATGGGAGCGTTCCTGTTGAGGAGCTGAATCTTCGTTACGCTTCTTGCTAAACATTTACATATCCAAGCCTTATGTAATGGCTGTCTGAATAATAATGAAACTGCATAAACTGACCTTCGTTCTCTGGCACCACATCTCCTTTGAAGTCTGCATGACCAAATTCAAGACAATTATGTCATCCTTCATAACAGCCAAACAAAAGTTTGGCCGAATAATCATTTTTCTCCATGTAACAGCGCTGTGTTTGATTTCTGTAACGTGTGTCAATGTAGCTGTTGTTATTTACTGGGTGTTACAAGTGACAGTAAAAAATCCCCTTGTTTTACATTAATGATTAGCACTGGTGACATCTGGATTTCATTTATTTTACCTCAGTGCCCACTTGTGCTGTACTCAGCCACTTTGAGTGACTTTGAGGCGAGTATGGTCTGAGAACAACCCCCTCCCCCAGTCTGCAGAAGGTGGTGTTAAAACGTGTGCCCATATGTGGCAGAAGCAGAACAGAGCCCTGGACAGGAGAAGGGAAACTGGCACTAACTTCTCCTCCCCTGTCCAAATCTACCACTGCCACACTTGCAATAAAATTCTCCATGTACAAGGCTGTCTCTGTCAGTTAAGGGTTGTCAGCAGAGACTCAGATTGCACATTACTGGGCCTCAGACCTTGCAGAAACCTTGGCATACTGTCCTTTCAGTCTTTGAGACTCTGCCTGTGTCACCAAATGCTTCAAAACTTGTCCTTTATTTTCCCCCATCCCCTGATTCAAGTGATCCTTGCCGAGGCCCATGTGTGGTGTCAAGACTTACTCATTTTTAAACTTTTAATCTTAATAATGAATTCTGATGAAATATTTTGAAACTGCCTTTATCATATAAACTGGATGAATTTCTGCAGAGAACATCAGCTAGGTTATTAAATATTGCTTTGAATGCCATGCGTGCATCTAACCCTGCGTTGACATGAGATGCTTTTGGAATGGATGCAGCTCCCGCTGGCGTAGCTGGATCCAGTGGAAGTGTGACGCCTTTTGCCGTCTAGTTCTGCGTAAAGAGCAGCAAATCATCTAGGCTGGATTTGTAGCTGGTTTTAGTTATTTTATCTGGACTCACTACAGCACTTGTGGCTTTACTTGGTCATGTTTCAGCATGGGTGCACATGTGCACATACGTGTGCACGTTTATGTGTGTGGAGGTACACACATACTTTCACAATGAATATGCTTAATGCGCCTCTTGCACTTAATCTGTTGCAAAGTTAAACCACAAAAAGGAAAAAAACTACCATTCTAATATGGTTCAACAAATCTTCACTGCTGAACCATGTCAGAATTATGACTTTGAAAACTATAAAATCATGAAAAGTTGAAGAGGCAAACCATGAATGCAGTCCTAAGGTACAATAATACCCTTTTGTGCCCGGTTGCAATTAGCTCTTAATTTAATTCTGCAATGAGCTTTCAAGGTTTTGTTGGTTTAAATCATGATGTTGGTGATCTTTTTCTTTATTTCACTTCAGTTTGGTACCATGGTGTAGACAAACGTAATATGTAGAGTTTATGAAACCAGACAGCTAGTAAATCAATATTATTTTGCTAGTAAATTAGTAAGCCAGTACAAGCTGCTTTTAACTCTTTCCCATGGGACAAATAGTTTGAACTAGCTGGAGTTTAAATCAACACTGTGGGCACTGGATTAGTCAATGATTCTGAAGAAGGCTTTGTTGGCATAAACGTCTGCTTTGATCGTCCTAGTATTTACGGCTTTTTAATTAGATACAGTTCAGAACGATGGCTTTTATCAAAGCAGTTTGGTAAGTGAACAACTGGACATTGTTTAGGGCTTTAGATGACATTCTGTCTGTTAATATCATGTGGCTGGTTTTAATACAATGAAGTTAGGATTATTTTAGGCATTGTCACTGCTTTGTCGAAAGAAACTCGCTATTCTAAAAGAGAGAGTGGCATCCATTGCTTTTTTGATGTTCTAAGTGTAATCATTTCTCAATATATCAAACCCCAACCATTTACCTTGGGATTACAGAGGGCAGACTTTAATTTTGCATCATAAATTTGAACGAGGTGACTTTCTTGTTCATCTTGACTCATTTTCATGTGCTGAGTGATTTGTTGGGAAGTGCTGAGCTCTTTTTGTTCAAGGCTGGAGGCAGTTGGTTCCATTTTCAGCGTCAGACATTTCAGACTTGGCTTCTGATGTAAAGTAAAGCTAATGCCAGCATGAAAATACCTTTGGGATCTTGACAGAGCTGGACTCTATCGTTTCTGGAAGGGTAGATTGGTCTAAGTACATTTTTAAAGCTTTACAGTATTTGTAAACTTAGGGGAGTAAGAAGGTTAAGGAGCCACTGATGTGTTTAAAGCAACTACTGCAGTTTACTCTTCAGATGGAGTAAACATTCTCTTTTGACAAGCTCAAGATATTTGAGGAAGGGATAGAAAAGTTTGGAAATTGTCTATGTTTCTGTTAGCTGCTTTACTATGGGGAGCAGTGCTATTATACTAAATCTGCCTACTCAAATCAATGCTGTTAAAATGTGTTTGAGTGGTCCTTAGTTCTGCTTAAGAGGAGATAAGTTTAACTAAACTAAAGGATTGTTTTCTAAAACTTTGGAAAATGATGTTATTCAGTAGTTTTGCTTAGAACTGTGGTGTGAACGTGTCCTGGGTGTAACAGCTCATTCATAGGAACAGCCCAGTTTGCTCCAGTTCTGTGGCATGCTATTATTTTTTTGACTATAATGTTTAGGAGAAAATCCCTGTGCCTTCACACCATGATATTGAGTCATATTCCTTGTATATTGAACACAGCACTGTTTTTATTGTTTGCCATTTTTATTTCAAGCCTGATAATCTTTTATCTGAGGCAACTTTCTTCAGGACTGAAGACAAACTGACTTTATCTGTACTGATGAATCTAAGGAGTTATGTTGGCTTTTTCCCTCCTACCGTAGGGTTTGAATTACACATCCCTTGCTTTTAAATCACTTCTGTGAGGCATTTTGAAAGAAAAAAGGACTGAGTCTTGTTCTTGGGAGCTTACTTAAGTCATTTCTTAGAGAAAATAGGGATTATTAAAGTGTGTTCATCCGGGTTTTAATATTAGGGCATATTCTAGTCTCTTGTACTTCTCTGCATCGAGTCACTCAATCTTTTTAGCATTTTAAGCATCTTTTTTATTGCCATTTGAATGTTTACTTGAGCACAGCTTATTTAGTAATGTTTTTATCTATTTGCCTTAAGTTTGCTGTCAGATTGGTGTTTCTGTGCACTTGTTTTTTGGAAGGGGGAGATTCTGAAACATTTGGTTAAGTTGTGCCTTCCTATGCAGTCAAAAATAAAACTACTGTGAATGTAGTCGCTGGTTTATCTCTCTGAGAGTTGCCTTGATGCCTGCTGAAGTCAATGGGAAGAAAAAATTGGCTGTCTAAATAGTTATTTCAGTAAAGCTTGGATCAATTCTTCATATTCTCTCATTTGCAATTGTCCTGGGGCAGAGTAAATGTCGGTCAATATTCTCTGTCACTTGAGATAAATGACTCATTGCCTCATTTTTATCCACAACAGGACTTTAATTCATAATGTTAATAGCCATTACATTATTACATTTGCAGTATTTCATGTGCAAATTCTGTCACCACAGTGAGATAAATTGGTGTTTTCATCTCAGTCTGGCTGTAATTTAGAGTTCTAAAAGTCTTAATTTCTTCATGATAACAGCCCCATCACAACTCTCAGGGAGCTGTTACATTTAATATTTTGTTACAAAAATCTGTTCATGTTTTTTCAAGAGAGAAATTTTTAAGGTTGCGGGACAGAGGAGCGAAAGTAGGATGTAAACGGAACAGCTGCTGAGCGATTGTAGTGAAATCAAAGAAATGCTTGGGAAAATCCCAAATTTGATTTTCTTCTGCTTTCTTTATGAAGAAAGTCCTAAACCAAAAAGAAATACTTTCTTAGAGCAAAACATTATTGAATAGTTTGATTCGTGTTAGTTTATAATATTGAACTACTATTTTAACCTCCCTTGTTCCTAAACATTTTGAGGAGTTTCTCTGTGAAATTTAAATTTTTTTAACTGGATACAGTGCAAGTGAAAAATGACTTTTTTTAATGGGCTAAGCAGAATTTTGGTTTTGTAGCAAAACTTTAATTTTTAATCTTTGTGGTGTAGGGTAATAATGTTTTTGAAGCCTGTCTATGTGTATTTAGGTTTAAATCAATGTTTAATTGCTGTAGCCTAAATATCACTGTTTAAGCCTTTTTTTTCCTGATCACTTTCAAATTAATAACACTGTCATGAAGCTGTATTCTCGATTTGCTTCCCTGATTGCAGTTCTGGCCCTGCAGCTTATGAAAGTTTTGAGGTGCTTAACTTCTGTACTGCCACAGAGTGCAGGCACACTTGAGGAAATGGAGGTTTTAGTCCTCTCGTTAGTCCTGGATATGAAATGGATTTGGTCAGGATTCCAGAAAGCCCTGCAGCCTGTTCAGAGCTTGGTGCCTGGTCTGGGTGTTCAACATCAACTGTGGAGTTCCTACCACAGCATATGTGTGTTGGGAATGACAGCATCTTTGGACATAGCACTCCTTCAGCAGAAGGCAATGCATCAAATAGACTATATCTGGATTGTTATGTATTAAAATACTAAATAAATTTGAGATACTGTACTTAGGCAGCAATGTACTGTACTCAGGACTATTAATGCCAAGCAGTAAGACATGTACCAAATTGTTTCATATGTGTTTTTCTGCTCTCCATCCCCCGTTTTTTTCAGACCTCCAGAATTACCCGTTCTGATGAAGATAAAGAAGGCTCCTGGGATGCTTGGGGGGCCTGGAGTGATTGCTCACGGACCTGTGGTGGGGGAGCCTCTTACTCACTGAGGAGATGTTTAAACAGCAGGTAAGCAACGTGCTTAGAGGTGGATTTATTCTTCTGCAGCTCTGCCACAGGTCCCTGTCCTCTGGTGGTGTCTGTAGGGAAGCGTTGTTGGTTTTGCTTCTGGAACCAAGTGCTGTGTACAGATCAGGTGTTATAAAATCCTGCTTTTAACGTATATTTTTGTAATATGTTGGATAAATACCTTAGCCTTCAGCTCTGATAGAACTGAAAAACGAGAAAGATTGACTTATCACAGTCAAATACTGAGAGAAGTCCTGAAATGCCTACAAATCAGCCTGCACTTGAATATGACTTGAAACAATATTGAAGTGCAGATTCCTCCGTGCCTTCCTGCCGTGAAAAACAAGTGACTTACTCCACATGGAGATGTATCACATGCTGGTTTTGGTTAGGAAGCCTTTCCTCTGCCAGTTCTTTCCATCCAGTGGTCCCAGTGGCTGTATGTTTACACAGATAAGCCTGGGTGTAGCTTGAAGAGAGCGGAGCAGTGCATGCAGTGAAAACACTTTACCCCAGTAGTAGAGCTGGACTGATGTAGGACTTGTTGCTACAAACCTTAAAGTATAAGTAATGCAGTAGACCTGTAGTCAGGAAAAAATCTCAACCAGCTTCAAAGAATTTGTGCTGGTGTCTATAATTTCTTGCTTATATTATTCCTAGAGATTTTTAAAAATACTGATTATGTCCAAATCTCTATTTTGTTGATTTTCTTTATATTAAATGCAATATTGCTCAAGAAGTCAATTTTTCTTAAAGGATTGCAGTGCAATGCACTGATTAAGTGCAGACTGTATGAAATGCATAGCTAAAGATGATTGGTTAAAAACTGCCTGTTTCTTTGAGTGCAAAATGCACAAAAATCTTTGAGAAAAGTCAAATTTCCATCAAGAAGCTGTGCTGTTCTACCAGTGTGTTAGGGACTGTGAAACGAGCTCAAGAAATTGTAGCAATCTAAATTCCACTGTGGTTTTATTAATATTTTTAATGTGTTCCCCTGTGAAAAACATGTGTTTTCCATACCTTAACAGATGTGTAGTTTAAAAGGGTTTGGTTTTTTTTTTTGCTGTGTTTTATTGTTGTTTTAATGTCCAGGAAATGCGCAATTGTGAAACAAAGTTTTCACATTTGTATATATCATAAACATTTTTAAGTTGAACTTTGTGATGCAATCATTCTTGCACAAGATTGGAAATTTGAGACGTGTAATATCTTGAGCTTGGAGAGTTGTACCTTCATCTGAGCTGGTCGGTCTCTCGCTGCAGGCATCCATTGCTTTTTCCTTTTCAAGCGGTGTTTTTTCAATCTCTCAAGCATATTAAAGTTTTTTTAATATTTGCATTAAACTTTCTTGCAAAAACTGGAAAATTTGGTCCAAAGGTTGTCAATTATGAGCTGTACATCATGTATTCTTTAATGTAAGACTGGTCTTTTTGGTATGAAGGGATTATTCCAAAATACTGTTGATTTGAGAGACATCACTACTTCTAATTTCCTGTCAAGTAATTTAAAATATGCTTTCAGTTCTTTCAAAGGCTTGATTTTGCCTTTCTTGCAAGAATATCTTGCTCTGTGCACAAGTACTGGTCAGTTATTGAGAAGTTTGGCAAACTATGACCCTAAAACAAGTGTGAAACCCACACCCCCTGTCTTTATGAGACCACAATAAATAATTGTGACTTTATTATATGCCTGTTATTTCAGCTACTAACAGCAGGCTTTGCCAAGGATCTGAATTGCCTGGATTTCAGGATTCACATGTGTTGGGCACCTTAGAAGTGCATGCAGTCCATGAGAATTATATTGCATTTAAATGATGAATTCTGCTCATGTGGCTTTGTGTCAGTAAAATATATATTATATATTATATTAAATTATATGTACTATATGTATATTATATACATATATATACACAAATTGTATAATACATGCTATTCTTTTAATTGCATTTTGGGAGAAAGGAAAGGTTTGAGGCTGTGTTTTTTTTTCTGGAACAAAATAGGAAGAAGGAAAATTAATTTCCATTAGCCCTATGCTTGATTAAAGGACTGCTTATATATTCTGATGATCTCTTCATCTGGGTTATATCCTGTGTATTAGAAGTAGCTTTGCTTAAATCAGCATAGATCAGGCTTAGGGATGCCTTGTGAAGTCTTTTAGACAAAATGAATGTGTTTTTCACCAGGTTTGCAGTAAATTTGGTTTATACAGGGAAAGCCACACATTTTTTTACTGAAGAGAGGCAGAAGTGTAGCCTGTTGAGTCCCCAGATCCCTTTTCTATTTAAACCTTGTATTTTGAGTCCAAATTATTGTAGGGCAGCAGCAATCAAAGTCTGATTTTCAAGGAAATAACTACCTTTAGAGCAGGCAGGGTTGTGTTTTGCTGATACGCAGTGTAACCAATTTTACTCTGTTTTTCAGGAACTGTGAAGGTCGAAATATTCGGTACAAAACCTGCAGTAGTAATGTGAGTCTGGCTTTTAATTCTATTTTACAGCTTCTTTTACTTATTCAAACAATGTGTTAGAGTTTAAGAAATGCTGCTTCCTGTTTAAAACCTTATGGTGCATAATTTTCTTTCCATCATTATTACCATTTTTAAAGATTTCAGTCTGCGTGACACCATGAGGTCTTGAATTTAGGCTTCCCAAATGGACATTTGCTTTTGAAATTATAGAGCCAATTGTGATTCAGAACGTTTTATATCATTTATTAGGAAGGTTACACATTTTGGAGGATTAACAAATCAGTTCTCATCTTAAACCAGCAAGTGTGATTCCTGGGGGTGCTGTCCTGCAGATGAAGCATTAAACTGAGCTCCTGGTCGTTTGTCACCGTTAGCGGTTCGGTGATGCTCTTCACATGAGCAAAGAAGTTAACTGCCTGTGTCCCTTTTGAATCTTGAATTGGATAATTACTACTTATATTTGCTCTGTTTGCCTAAGCTTTTGTATTTCTCTGTGCAAAAGCATGTATATTTAGGTACATGGGCACAGATGGTTTCTGTGACTGAAGCTGGAGGTTTGGCTGTACAGTTGCTATTACTGTGATGAATTCACATTTTATTTTTACAGACACATTTTATGAAATCCAGTCACATACAGCATCCTTCATGACATTTGCTCAACTGATTTGTGGTGATGCTTTGTGCCATTTAAACAGCTGCTGCCTTTCACCCCAGGTGTTGTAGCCTGTTAAAGGTGTGCAGCGCTCGCAGGACTGCGATAGCACTGATCAAAAGACCACGTGTATAAACACCATAATTCAGGATGGTTTGTGGTCAGCACGGGTTACTGTGCAGCACCACGTGACATCCATACACACCCATTTCAGAAAAGAGAGAGGTAGATAAGCAATTAAAGCAAAAGTGGGTTCTTTTTTTTTGAATTTTCTTTTTAACTGCAGTGCATTTGATTAATCTGCTCCTGGCTCTGGGACAAAGGCAGCAATTTATCAAATACTCCTTAGAAGGTGAGGCCTGTGGTTGCCTTACAGTGAATTACACCCAGGTAGGAGCTGGTGATACCTGTGGCATTGCCAGCCCTGTGATTTCTGCCAGCAGCAGGCAGCTGTGGAGTATGACATGTTCTCCTTAGGAGGCCTGACCATGGATGTTGCCCAGCAAATATGTTGAATCAGTGTATCTCCTGGGAGAACTGGCTATTCTCACTCTTCAGTTTGCCACACCTACAATTCCTCGTGTGCCAGTTGGCTTCTGCCCTCCTCAAGAACAAGCCTCGGATTGCTCCAACACTCCGCTCCGCAGTGCTGGATGGATTTTCCACCACAGCAGCTCCCAGGCTAAGTTTCTGCTGGCAGAAGCTATTGGAAGTGCTTAATGAATCAGGCCCACTTCAGGCAAAAATCAGATTCTGGAGACAAATCCTGTCACTTGCACTTTCAGAAGAAGCCTAACAGTTTTGTGCACAATGTGCTTAGCTCGTAAATAAAAATGTCACATGCAAAAAAAAACACATAATTTTTTAAAACTGTGTGATAAGATGAGTTGGAGGCAGCCAATATGTAATCAATAAACAAACAGCCACTGTAAAATCTATTTGCTGCATTCCTTATCTAGATATGTGGTAGTATGTGATATCTATACAGTAATAGACCTCTGACTGCTTGATCCCGAGCACGTCCTGTGCCACAGTGCAAACAAGACAGTGCAGCAGACCTTGGTCCTCCAGTGGAAAACTACCCAGTGTGCAGGAAAAAAGAAGTATGAGATCAATTTGGACGTATTTTGTGCTGAAAGCAGAGGTCTACAAGCTTTTAGGGTGTGTGAGAGCAATTGTGGACACTGTTCCTTTTAATGATTATGCAGTAAAAAGTCTGATGGAAATGAGGACACTCTGTGCTTCAGTATAGAGAAAATTAGGGTTATTAATATATCCTTTCTTTACTCCCAGGGAGTTTTTCTAAAGTCACTGGGGCTGTTTTTTAGCTTTAGGACTTCCTTTAAAGCGATAAGTGGCATCTGTCTTGTGTGTGACTCTGCTTGGATTTATGATGATTCAAATGTTAATTTCCAGACAGGAAGCTGCCTTTACAGTTCTGCATTTGGGGCATGTCTGAAAAGGGTCATGTTTCCATTTCGGTTCAGATACACCCCAAATCTCTCAGGAATGGTTTTTTCCTTGATTATAGATCAGATAAAGGCGACCTCTTGAGAAAAATATACTTTATGATATTTCCACTGTTAATACACTTGATCTTTTAATTTGACATCAATGAATTCAAACCCAGTATTAGACCTGACTTAACTTTGAAATGGGAGGTTGCACCTAATGTAAGCTTCAGACTACTAAGCCAGTTTTGTTTCAAATAATATATTTTTCCCCAAAGCATTATTTCTAATGAATGCTCCTCGCTTTAGGCGTAAAATGAAGAGTTTAAACGAGCTTCTTTCCCTATTAGTAGGTATTATTGTTAACCACATGAGACATTTGGTGCATATACACTGTGTAAAGTTGTCTGCAAATGTAATTTTGCTACATGATACATTACACCAACATCTATATTGGGGAGTACAAATGAAGCACAACTTAATATGTGTGTCATTCTAATGAAAAGAACAAGAATCATTTTACCAGAAAATTGGTTTCATCTGGATTTGTAATAGAATAGCAGCAAGTTCATTGAACTCAAGCAAGGTTTCAGAATAATATTAGTGATATTTCAATCAAAAAACTAATTCAAGGTCTTAGCAACAAAATAATTGCTGAGATTATTAAGGCATGCATAGAGGCTGCTTATCTTTCTATCATAACGGAGATGCCAGGTGCATGATTTCCTGAAACTGCGTGTATGCTGTCAGCTTTTCTTATAGAAACTTTAGAGAAATAAACTATATAAACTACTCATTATATGCTGTTCAATGAGATTTTCAGTCTTCCTTAACCCCCCTTTTTTTATGTTTCCATTTTTGTATATACTGTTACATTCTAATGCTATGATGTGCACTATATGGAAGTGTTTAAGATAATCCTTTAGGGTCCTATTCATAGAACAAGTTATTTGGGCCATTTCCCCATAAATTTCACATTCTTATGTGCCAAAAAGTCACTTATACATTTGCCAGAGTGACTCCTCTACAGCAAGGGAAAAAACTATTTTGTAACAGCTTTCTCTGTGTTTAATTCTATTGTAAACTTTTATTATGTGCAGGTAATGCTCACACTTGTTCAACATATTCACCAGATTATTGTCTCAGTATCCACTTCTTAACCAGCTCATTTATCCCATTCAGAAAATCTTGGCTGAACTGTTCCTCCTTTAATTGTATAATATTTTGCCCTGAGTTACATAGTTTCTCTCAAAACTGTTCATTTATTTATTTTATATATATAATACCGATGCATCCTGTGTAAGGTATCTTGATTTTGCTAAGAAATGGCCTGGAGATTATATTGGAAAAACACAGAATCCGAAGCTAATTTCAAAAAGAAAACAAAAAATGACTTCATTGGTTTTGGCTAGGTTTCAACAAAATGAGATTCAAAGAATAAAACTAGACAAAGGGCTAGACTTTCTTTGGTGTCATCATTTTTACTGGGAATTTTCTTGCCTTTTGTGCTTTTTTCAGCAGAGTAATTGTTGGCAGGAGTCACGGGGTCTGATGCAACCTTCATATTTTGTCCATGAACATTGCCTACAAAGATACAGATTTCCCAGGTTAGCTTCGTTTTCAAAGGCTGAGAGTGCTCTCTGCCAAAACTGAAGTGATACATGTCATACGAAGCCAGCCCTTGAATTCAGTGTGTTTTAATCATCTATCACAAAAAGAATGGGAATATATATCCATATTTTTAACTTGCATAGTAGTCATGTCTGAAGCATCTTTTTCAGCTCTAATATATTCGTCAGTCGTGTCATAAATACACTTCATTCCACTCCAAGATCTGAATGTGGTCATTTTGCCAACGTTTTCATGGATTAGACCTCATGGATATGTCTTCATCTCCTTATGTAGTGTATGAACCTGTGAACAACCTGGCTGTGATTCAGTGGATTGAGTGTAAGGCAGCAGCTTTTGCTGAAATTAGGAGCAAAAATATTAAACAAACAAGAAAAAATGCACAATATTGAGAAAGAAGAGACAGTGACAGAAGAAATTGATGTCTGAAATAGGTTTAAACCCAAAAAGCATACAAATGGGATGAGGATGTGTCGTTGTTTGACAGTGTGGCCTTGCCCATTTCCCAAACATGCCTTGCCCTTGCCTATTTCTCCCACGTCTTGCCCTTCCACCTTTTCCTTTCTATTTTTTAAACTCCCTCTTACCTTTTCTGACGCACTCTAATAGAATTAACCTGAAGTTAACAAGGCCTCTTGTTGTCCTGATTACATTCCTTTTGCCACTTAGTTGACTTTCTGTTTAGATTATCAAGTCTTTTCTTTATACAAGTATGTGTTGTTCCCAGGAAAACAGGGGTCTCAACTTGGATGCCTTCCAAATTCTGATATAATGCAAACGATAATAATTTCAGCTCTTTGTTATCCATTTGTGATGCTCCTTTTATGCTCCTGCTTTTGATCACAGCTCAAACACGAAGCAGGTGGGGCTGGCATACGAATCGAGCTGCCAGGGTTGCTTTGTGTTCTTTGAAGATGCCAAAAGAGCACAGGGAAATGAGAATTCCCTTACTCTCAAGCAGCCAGGAAGCAGTGGAAGGAAGGAGCTGCATTGTGTGTTCAGTCAATGAGAAACATACAGCAACCACGGATTGACATCCTGACATTGTGGTGTTTGTGTCTTGGCATTCTATCAGCACTGAGTGATAATGAATTGTAACAACAGCCTGTCAAAACTCAGCCTAAGGCCACAGCTCTGCCTATTTTACAGATAGCTCTTTAATTCTTTGTGATGAAAATGTAGCTGTGCATGGCTGAATAACCCCACTCTGAGATACTGCTTCCATCTTTACCTGACTCTGACTTCCAGTTATTATTTTTATCCTTAGCTACTCCTCTTTTTGCAACGGTGGAAGGGAGCCATATGGTATCCATATGAACTCTGAAGTCCTCTCTGCTTTTTAGACTTGCTTTTTGTGGAAAATGAGGGGTGACAGATTAAGTCAGAACCAAATTCTACTCTCATTTACACCAGTGCAAACTTGGTGAATTTCTTGGGAGTGACACTGCAGTAAATAAGGGTGGTTTCTAAAAGCATTTGCTGGACGTTTTTAGAAGCTCTCCTTTGTGGGATTTTGCAGAGGTAAAACTCTGGAAGAATTACAGTAACTTTCATTTTTCCTTGTCTTATTCCATCGTTTTATAGTTAAAAAAATATATAACTCAAACTAGAATTATCCCAGATTAAAAATAATACAGCATCTGTTAACATCATCCTGAGTTATTCTCTCTGTAAGGTGTAGCAGTGCACAGAGTTGAAAAGCATTGCTGGGAATGCTGAGTGAATTGCTTGGTGCTCAGTTGCAAAACTCCCAGGTGTTAATCAGTAGAGGTAATACTGGGTTTAGAAGGTATTTGATGCAGACTACAAGGCAACATTTCTAGATTACTGTTTCCTATGGTTAAAAAAAAATCTAAGGCATTGACACATGATTAAGCTAAAGCAGTGCCAGCTCATTCAGATTCATATGAGCAAAATGGTGTCAGGACAACCTTGTTGAGAGCATTGGACTGGAATTCAAGCCTTTCTCATGTATATTTTAATCTCCAGTACTGTGGAATGCATTTACTATTTCATTAGCTTTTATTCAGGGAAGGTTCAGTTCCCTGATAAGGTTGAAGCTGGGTCAGGATTAGTATTCTTAACTAATACTTAGTAATAAGTTCCATGAGTTCAGCTGACACATCACAATCTTTCAGTCTTATATCCAATGAAAACAGAACTTTGTTAAATCAGCCTCACATCTGGCTTGTATGTGCAGTTGGAATTCTTGGAAGAATATCCTTTCAGTCTGGCATATGGACTGTTTGACACTGGACATACTTTCAGATGAAGTCTTTAGTGAGAAATTGTTTGACACACTGGCTCCTTTGTCAGTACTTTACCAAAGTTATTTTCAAATATATCAGTTTTCATCTCCATTCCTGTCACCATAGTTTAATATTAACATCATTGTTTTGGTGCAATGCTTTATGTAGAAAAATATTTTAGAGCATTTTATTTCAAATAGTTCTTACATTTGGTCTTTGAGCTGAATGTGCTGAGGCTCTGTATGGGAGGAGATACAGAACTGTCATATTAGAACTGGAACTGTATGATCAGTAGTTACCAATTTGGAGCATCTTTTATTTCAACAAAGTAAGCCTTCCTGTTTCTATGAGGTCAAGGTGTTTTGTAATTAGTCTAAAGGACTAAGCACTGAAAGGAGGTGTCTCCTCCTAATGCTGTTGTCCCTCTTCTGAGCGAAATTCAACAATTAATTAGGGAAATTTTTATCTCTTCATGTATAAGTAGCAATAATAACTCTGAAGTATGAACTGATGAATGAGTGCAGAGCGCTCAGAAATCCTGAAGTGGAAAAAGCTGTTAAAAAGAGAAATATTAAATGTCAGACATCTCATTATAGTCACTTAAAATATATAGATTCCTTTAGAAGCTCATTCTTATTACAGAACCAGACTTGAAATGTACTGTGTAGTCTCATAAAAAGTAACATTTTTAATTATCCTCTCATATCAGTTATGTGGTTTGTACTGGAACATGCACGGTATTCTGGTACTCTCACTGCAAGTAATAGATTAAGCAACATAAATTGTTTTAATACACACTGTAAAACTTTACAATATGGCATATTTGTCATAGCAGACCAAGCCTCCCTGAACAGATCCTGTGTAATTCATCAGGTAAATTTATTGCAAATATGAAGTCTTTTCTTAAAAAAATATTCCCTTTGGTGTGTTTTTAGGACTGCCCTTCAGACGTTGGTGACTTCAGAGCGCAACAGTGTTCAGCCTACAACGACGTCAAATACCAGGGACATTTTTATGAGTGGATTCCCGTGTATAACGATCCTACAGCACCCTGTGCCCTGAAATGTCAAGCTCTGGGAAAGAACCTGGTTGTGGAGCTCGCCCCAAAAGTGCTCGATGGTACTCGTTGCAATACTGAATCCTTGGATATGTGCATCAGTGGGATATGCCAGGTGTGTTCATGGTGTAAATCGAATTGTTGTGAGACACTTTGTGCATTGAGTGAGCACTTTTTGGTTATTTTTCATCTCCATTATTCAGTTTTCTGCCAAATAGATAGTAGATAACCTTTCTTGTGGACACAGAAGTTCTTAACTGCCTTAGCCATTAGTATTTTCATATATAAATATAAAGGTCAATAACATTCAGTCACTCTTCTATTTACATATGTAAAAATTAATTGAATTAGTTATGCCAGTTATAGGTGTGATGAAATTACATAGCCTTCCATTTCATTTTACTCCTCCTCTGAGTCTTATATCTCCTGAACGCTGATAAGGAGAAAATATGATGTTTTATGAGATCCAACTCATAGTGGCAGCTGTGAGTTTGTGTATCTGTCTGGTTGTGTGGGTGGATATATGTTGTGATTGAATGAATTGGTTGTTATTATCTCTTTACTAGGAATCTGCGTTCTAGATATATTTCTTCTTATTATTTATTAGATATGCTATTGAGTTTGCACAGTGTAAAAATGAAGAATTATAATATCTGAGGCTTGCCAGCTCTGCCCATGTCTCATTGCCAAAGAAATATTGCAGTCTTAAATTTTACAAACAGACAATTTTATATAGAATGGATATGTTATTGCGATTAGTTTTCTTTCTCTGCAAGTGGTTGTTGCTCTGTTAAATGCCTAAAATGAGTTTGACTCAAAAATGCAGGATACGGCCCAGTGAGCAAAATAGCTCCATTATAGGGGAAAATTTGACACAGTTGGCAGAAGCCTGGTGCAGGGATTACAGCAACATTAATATATGATCTGGACTTTGCCGTGGGTTTTATGTGACTTCTATGTATACTGCAGTTCCAATACCAGTCATGCCAACACACAATGCATCTGCTGCCTCTGAAACAGAAGAAGAATTCCTTACAGTTTTCCTCTTCAAGAGACACATTTGTCAGTAGTGTTTCATGTGTTACCCAACAGTGATCATTACCCTGCACCTTTAAAATAGGACACACCTCTATAAACTCTGGAAGCTCTTGCCAGATACTACTTCTCTTTTGCAGCATCCTTGGTGATGTCTCCTCTTCAATACAAGCCTTCTCCCTGGAGGATGTAAAAGCATTTTGTAGGTCCACAGCAGCCTTTGCTGTTTGGGTCCATTGAGGCACTGAAGTGTTGAATATAATGGAGCTCTGGGTTTTTCAAAAGCTTGTGAGACTCTTGCTCAGAGTGCTGTGGGGTTTCTCACACTGCCCTCAAACATCTGCCATCTTTAATACGTAGCAAAAAATTCACTTTGTATAGAGTGGATCCAATTTTGTGAAGAACTGCTGAATGTGTTTTTAAAAGGGCTGCCTTCAGTGTTTCTTGTTAGTATTTTGCAGTATTCATTATATATATTACATCAAATGCTTGGAAATTTAAATAATCCATTTTTAAAATAAACCAGGTAGTGATGGAAGAAATTAATCATTCCAGAAGCAGGCACTGCGGCTCTTTTACTGTTAGTGAGAATCAATTGCTTTTATCTGTCTCTTCCATTTTTTCTATTTTCCCTTGTTCCTTCTAATTGCACAAAAATACTTTTCTGTGTGAGAGCACATCTTTGGGGGAAAAAACAAACCCCCTATGTTTTGGATGTGTCCTGTGCTGTGACTTAGGCAATTGAATTAATTTATAACTTAACCTTTTAAGTTGTTAAGTGCTTTCACTTTGCCTCCTTTAAGAAAATTGCTGGGGTATTTTTGCACAAATGGAAGATTTCTCTGGTTTAAAGTCTATATTGGATAATTCAGTGTTAGATAGGTATCTTGAGGTAAAAAGCCTCTGCTCATTTCAATTACATCTTTTTTGTCTTTGTGGACTGTTCTGGGGGTGCAGCAGAAAAGGTTGGTTGCTTGTGAAAGGGACTGCGGAAGGTGGGGAACTTCCTTAGAAACCAACATTGAGATTTGTTGCTGCTCCTGTTCAAGCAGGAAAAGAAAACAAATTGACATCTAATCTTTCCTGGAAAAATATGGTTATTTAGTCAACTGCTGTTAAGAGAGAGGCAGCGAAATAGTGATTCTCTATAATTGTCGCTGTAAGATCAGTCTGTTGGGTTCTGACACACACTTGGCACAGCCTGCAAATAACTTGGCAAGTGTTTTTACAGCTAACTCATCTAAATAAACATGTCATACTGCTGATGTGGATATCTTTGCTTTTGTGCCTGTGAGCACCAAGGAGTCAGCGTAAGGAGAATGGCTTGCCTGAGTCTCTTTCCAACTGGTGCTGGTTTTGCTCATTTATTGTCTCAAAGTTGGCAGGTTTTTTTAAGATCTCAGCATCCCCTCCTTCCCCCAACATGATTTCACTTTAATCTGTTTTCTTATTCTTGGTAAAGCAGGGCTGCAGCACTAATTCTGCCTCATGGATTCTTGATCAGACTCTCTCCTTGGCAGGATATGAATTTACAAGGACACCGAGTTCCTCTTGTCCAGCTTCAGTTCTGGTGCTTTGCACTTCCCTTAGCAAGCAGAATGAAGCTAAATAATGCTCTGTCAAAGAAAAGCATGAGATGGCAAAACCGCTCTCTGGATTTGAGAGGAGACTGTTTGTGGGTTCAGGGGAAGTCAAATCTAAAGGCAGTGGAGAAGGGAAAAGTCTATTAGGAAAGTTAATAAGATGTTTTGGTGTTGCTTCAGGCTTAATTCAGCCAAACCATGTGTTCATGTTTTAGTCTGCTACCGCTTCGCTTCTGTTACCAAAGCAAATATCTGGGAATGTTGTGTTAAATGGGGACAGGTCAAAACTTCACTGCTGGGAGGATTTTCACACTTAACTTCTGCTATTTTTTCTAGTCTCTGCAAAATTCCCAACACACATTTTTTCATATAATATATTCCTGCTGTGCCCATCTGGCTGTGGGTGGAGACATTTAAAAACATCTGCATGTCAGACATGTGTAGGCAACATTTACCCAGTTACTCTGCCTGCTTTGGGGCCCTGCCTCACCTTGGGTTTTTCTTTTTAATTCATGCAGACCTGCTTTTTTTTCTACCAGAATGCAGAACAGGGTGTTACTTGTGTCAGTACCTGAAATGGTTACAGCAATAATTTTCCTAATATAGAGTAATGTGTTTAATAAATACACACATCACCAAAAAAATCTGGCATCCTAAGGAGAAGTGTGAGTAGTTCTGTCCTAGGCTGTCACAATTAGGTCAAAGCTGATGTAAATCCAAGTTGTTTGTGTTCCAAAAAAGGCAGACACTATCCTGTGCTTTGTAGCATATGGCATAGATTTAGCTGACATCACTACACATTCCCTATGTCAGTGGAGTGCCATCAGCTTCTGCCGCGTTAGTTCTTTTCTGTCGTGTGTCATCATACGGCCAGTGGGTAACTCTCACAACCAAAGCCACTCTTACATTTGATGTAAATAACTGTCAGAGTTTTCATTGAAAACGGTTTCTGGAAGCTTCTTGGAAGACTGTTGAACATTTTTAAATGAGCTTTGTTTGTGCTTAAAACTTAAAATCGTAGCAGATTATTAATTTCTTCTGAATCTTGGCTCCTTGTATTCTGGTAGTTGCTGTCTCAAAGTGCTAAGTTAAGGCATTTTGTGTACTTTCCCTTTGGATTCCTCTAGATATGTGTCTTTGACTGTAAATGAGCCAAAGGTCTGCTCAAGACACACAGGAGGTCTGGTGTTCAGATAGTTCAATAGGAATGTTTTCTTTCCATTTAGTATTACCGCAGACATAAAGCTGTTTTCCTCACAGGTGTTAGTCAGAATAGTTAATTCTTGAATAGCAGTTAAAAAGCACCTTCTCCCCCCCAAATGAACATCTACAATATTTTTTAAATATTAAAAAGAAATGAAAACATTGTTGAAATTTCCTTTTCCTTATTTTTAGTCTTTAAATGTCGAGTAACTTATTAATGAGAAGAGTTGATTTGAAGTAGCTCTGTATTGAATGTGCCTTTATGCTTAACCTGGCATTCCTTTCTGGGTACCATTAATTAGTGAGCACATGGAGCACGGAGGAATCCCTCTGTAGGTGTGTAGAGACCTGCAGGCACCAGAGTTGTCAGGCTGGACCTTATCCAGACAGACAATGGGAGTTACTCATGTAAATCCAACGACACTTTCTGGCTTTCAGAGCCCTGTATCAAAATCTTCATATGAATGACCATGCCTGCATGTGACATGTCATAAAACTGAGGAGCCTGAGGAGCTCCAGCTGCAATTCAGCTGGGAGGTGTTGGTGCCTCTCCAAGTCTCACTGAAGGATGTGGCTGTGCTGAGCATGAGTTACCACAAACTACATAACGTGCCAGTGTCACCATCCATAGCCTCAGTGGGCTGGTGTCCTCACCTGGCTCTCGGACACTGAAATGGCCTTTTGGAATCACTTGGTTTTATTTTGCATCTGGGCGCTGCTGCTAGAGACTGACTGTGCTTTTCAGCTCTCGTCTTATTCTCCCTCCTACAGTTTCTCATGGAGAAACACTCCCTATAGGGATCTCTTACTGTCTAAGTTTATCCTTTCTTGCCAGATAAGTAGTGGATTTTTTTTTCTGATCTCCGGTTTCTTATCTATATTTCTTTTTTCCTAAGTGATTCTCTCTGCCAAGTTTTGTTTTGTTTTATTGAGCTTTTTACAAATGATATTTTACTTTCCCAGCGTTGCAAGGTCCTAAAGCACATGGGAAGTGAGAGCAGAAAAGCTCACAATTTTGGTGTTGTCTTGAAGTAGAGCCTTTGTAACCTTCCAATACCCCGGTCCTAACTTCACCTTTACACAGCAAGGCAGGCTTGGCTGGACCCAGCCTAAAAGGCAGAAAAATAATCTGATTCCATGCATTGGTTTCTTTTTTTCACAGCATTCTCACAAATAAGAAGCCCAATGGGAGTTTGTGTCTTATCCTCTGAGTGGAAGTGTAGTTTTTAAAACAGAGACCTTGTGGGAAAGCGTACTGGCTCCCCTACAGGGTGGTCCTGTAATCTCTAGGCTGCTCTAGCATGTGGCAGATCCTGCAGTAAGAGTTAAATGTTTTGGAAACACTTTGTTTTATTTGATGGAAGTGGGTTTACAGAATTGTGGAACACTTTAGCCTCTGGCCTTCAGATATAAAATGTTTGGAGAAATATGTGGGAAGTCTTTTTAGGAGCCCTTTAGTATGCAGTGAACTTTCTGCACTGTATTTTTTATCTTCTGGTTCTTTTATTGCTTTACATTCTTTTTCTCTGTGTGGGGGTCTGGGGAATTGGAACATCGTAGTGTGTCTCCTCATGCCCATCATCCTGCCCTGTGTGGTGCCTCTCTTCTGAGGTTTGCATTTTGACATACCTTGCATTGACTCCGTGATTTCTCATCTGTGAGCAACTGAAAACCCTTGCACGGAAGAAATCCACTGGGATTGCTGCTCCACGTGCTGTGAGGAGATGGGCTGGGCCATTCACTGTTACTCATGCTCAGGGTCCCTCCAGGGGCTGTGTTGTGTTTATTAACTTATTCTGAGCCCGTGTCAGCTTGTCTGGGCTGTACTGACCTGCAGTGGCCTCAGTGCAGAGATGGGAGAACCTGTGCCACAATCAAGCCTTTGTTAGGCTGTGCTTGGACAGAACTGAAGAGTTACGAGGCAGGGCCATGTGAGAACAAAGTCATGTGTCAGACCAAGTTAAATCTTCAGTGAGGATAAACCAGAGTTTGAAAGCTAATATTCCACACTGCTTTTACAAGTATTTTGTTTGTTTGTTTATAAATGGGGCAAGTGACTTGCTTAATTGGAGGGATGTTCTGGTGTCTCTCTGTCTCCTTGTCAGAATTAATTTCTTTTAGATGTTGAGCATGGGAAAGAGTGGGACTTTTTTCTTTATATTCTCTCCAGGGATATATCTTATCTGTGTAGAAATAAAGTGCAAGCTGAAATTATCACAAAGCAGAGGATGTGAGCAGAGATTGCAAAATAAATGAATAGATGGGCTTTGAATGATAGCAGGGTTTTACAGTAGGGTGAAGATAAATGGAAAATGTCGACTGAGGCAAAGGTGGGTTTTCACATGACATGTTCTATACTTATGTTTTTATTACCATAAATTTCCATGGATATATTTAAATTATTTATTGTATGGGTGCAGGCACTCCTAACATCTGCGTGTCCTGTGATTCTGTGCTAAGACAAGTATAACAAGAGAAAATGCAGCAAATAGCTGACACTGGTGCAATAAGGCCAGAGTATTGTGATAGCACATGCAACTGGGCAGTAAAATACAGCCTTAATTTCTCTAAGTTTTGGATTTTGTGGTGTGTCTGTGTTTGCAGAAATAGAAATCCTTTTTCTTTGACCAAGATCCTGATTATTTTAATTTTCCCTATTGACAGTGATTCTAATAAACTGCCATAGAGATTTATTTTTTTGGCAAGTAAGGATTATTTTTCACTATTTTATTTCTTTGCTAGTAAGTGTTGAAATAAAAAGTGTCCTTTTTTAGTCAAGTCACAAGGCTTAGAGAAGGTGTTTTTGCCAGAAATAAGTCTGAAGTTATCTTGTGTTTTATGCAGCGCTGATAACCTTTGAAAGTATGTAGATGGTTTTATTCCGTTTTTATCTCAGTTCAGATCTCTTGTAAGGCTGAAATAAATAATTTGGTTAAAGCAACCCAAGTACTACCATCCTGGTGGCAAGACAATCTCATCATTGGATCTGTTTGGTGTAATTGTCTACTTTCATTCTATATTTTGCACATCTTGACAAATTTCATAGGCAGTGAAAACCCAGTTACACCCAGTCCACATAGACTTTGCCAACCCTGAGGAGATCAGTGCTCCAACCAACACAGGATTCGCTTACCAAGGTGTTGCTATAACAGATCTGTTGCCAAACAATTTTAAAACAAAAACTACTGGGCAACATGTATTGGGATAATTACAGACTGTTCAGCCCTTGAGGAAAAGGATCTTCTGTATAATAACTCTGGTTAATTATAGTTCTTGTGAAGAAGTATAGTTATTATCACCTCCATTTGTGCCTTTTGCAGTGCAGTTCCTCACATTGGAATGTAGTTTCCTTTTATATTTTAAGCACATTGGGTGCTTCCCCTTGAATTATTTACTGGGTTTTCTGCTTTGGCTGCATTTCACTAAATGCCATCTGTATGTTTGTGTTAAAATCCCACTGTCCTATTTCATAAGCACACATGATTGTGCATCCTTTGAAACATGCTAATGAAAGCACACAAGTGGGAATGTGCTCAGAGCAGCCTTCATCTGGATTTCCCCCCAGATTTACAGGGTTTGCCAAGCAACTCTAGAAGAATGGTTGTTATGTCATATTGAGATGTTGAATTGATTTTTTATTTTATTAAGCTAAATCATATTAATAAAGGGGAACACTCCGTGACACTGGGCTGCCGGTCCCTTGAGTAAACATAGAACACTGAAAACCATAACTTATCATTTTAATGGAATAATTGATAAATGAGAGTGTGTATCAATCACAAATTTATTAGTCAAAATAGAAAACGATCGAGTGTTTAACATATACATCGCTGAATATTTCAATGGTCTGTTGCTAAAGAGCTTAGTCTAAGACACAGTAGGGAGAGGAAGAATGGCACCACTGCAACTTCAGTCTTAATGTTTCATTGAATTTATGTATCTGTCACAAATAAAACCAGTAGTGATTTACCCTTTTGTGGCCACTTCTATTAGAACAACTCGGTATGTTTGCTTTTTCTGGCTGCATCTGGGCCTCCGGCTCCACAGGACCATAGAAGGGAGTGAGACCCTCTCTAAAGAGAAATATTGTATATAATTAAATGCATTGCTGTATATAATTTCATGCTTTTGATAGTCATAGAGTTACTTAAAATGAGTGGTGCTTCTTACAGATCTCTGGTTTTACTGAGGTTTCACTTACATATAATTCTTTTTTGTAGAGCACAGGTTCTTTATTTGAGAAGTGTCATTGGATGTCAGTAGCATTCCAGAAACATTTTGTTATAATTGACATATAGCATTTTTATAATGACAATTCACCTCCCTGGAACAACAAAAAACAGTGTTGTGCATATTTTGAGAAAAATGCCTGCAGCTGGAGTTGTGTGGTCAGTTGAGGGAATAACAAAGTTCAGGACAGTGGTCTGACACTCCTGTTTCTGCATTGGGCTCCTCGTTGGCAATTCTAGTCCCTGTATTTATGTTTATTAAGAGAAGACTCTGAAGGGAGTTTGGGGTTTGCCAGGTTTTCCACTAAAGTGCTTTTTTTGCCATACTGGAGACTTAGTGAAAAATCTGTCACCTGTAGTCCTGCCCATTTTCCCATCATAGTTAATTATAAACATCCCCTTAAGAAAGACAGACCTGTGAATTTAACATAAGATTTTGACCTTCACAAATTGGAGTTAACATGATATATTAATTTCTTTAAGTCTAATTCCTCAGCTGAAAGCCTACTAAGTGAATAAGAGCTAGAGAAACAGCTGTGGGAGCTTCTCAGTGATTTTTGGATTCATACTTGCAAAAATATTTGTTACGTTCCATAGTCACCTCTAACTTATCAGCAGCAATTTCATTTTTCTCTTTCATCTGTATTACTGTATTTTATACCCTGACCTTTTGCTCTTCCTTTGCCTTTCTGAACTTACATGAACTATTCTAAGCACGCTAGAAACTATTTAACACCCTTCAGTATTGTCTTTCACAATAGCACTGGCATACTTACACTTAGTATGGAAGTTTGTTGATGCAGATGAATGTTTCTGTTCACTGCTTAAACAGATGCTTTCTATCCTAGCTGCTTGTGACAAAAACAGTATTATCCCTTTATTTTTATTTTTTCTTTGGAAGAACACAGCCAAATAATATATTCAGGTTGTGTTCTAACATAATCATGGATTACACACCTGTTTTTGCAAATAATCCTGCTATATCCAAGTTCATAGATACCTCATCACGGCCAATTTATTAAATGTACAAAACACCCATTTCCTCAATACCCTTTTTATATTAAATTTCCATTTATTTTCATTTTGTTACATATTGGTCTGTGTTCTCCCTGATGTCTGAGGGGCTCACAACCTACTCATTACAGTACTTGTATCATTTTTTTTGTATGATGGTATTTATGATTGCAGATTTCTTAACTTGATAGAGTCCCAATCCTTCTATTACACAGTTTGTATTATCTCTTGTTTCATTGATGCAGCCTATGTTAAAATCACCCAATATATTTATTTCTGACTATATCCTAAAAGCCTGCAGATGTTTCCCCAATCTGCTTGTAATATTTATAGCTGATCCCTTTGCTCTGTAAACAACGAGCACTGTGGGGTAAATTAACCTTAACCAGCATCTTAATTGTGAAAATCATCGGCCCTCTTTGGCTTGCTCAGATGGTGTGTGAGCTGAGGAAGGCTGTTCCCATACGTCATTGGCTTGTCCTTGTTGCAGCTTTGCTTGCAAATACACGTGTACTCTTTTAAAAATGTTTTGTCAAACACTTTGCTTTTCTAATAGCTGTTGGCTAAAACATGGATCCCTTCCATTCATAAGGTTTGGTGTCAAATACCACGCGTGTTCACGGCCTGATTTCCAGAGCTGTATCTTGCAGCTCCTGTTGTTTTAGTGAGATCCATGGCTGTCCAACCTGAGAAATACTCCCTGTCAAGGTTTTACAAAAGGATAAGAAAGGCTGAATGTACATGTTCAGGTTTGAAACATCCCCACCCCAGCGTTGATCACCCCACTCAGTAATACCCGGGGAACAACGCTTGCTGAGTTAGGTCTAAATTTGATGTGTGTCACATTAAAATCTGCAGAATTTTTGGGTGCTTCATGTTAAACAAAATCTGAAATCCTGGGCTCGTTTCAGGCCTAAATTGTGATGCTAATTGAAGTTATTTTCTAAATTGTGTTCTGGGATATCCCCACTTTACACTGATATTTATAAGAGGTGATATGAACATAGTAATCTCAGAAGGAAGCCCACAGAGGGTGAATGTATCCAGCTGAACACCCTGGTTTGCTGTCAGGGGAGCCGTAAAGCTTTTCCCACATCCAAGTCCCTTGCAGCTAGCACTCCTGTTTTATTTCTGTGATATTTGTGTATTATTAAAAAATAAGCAATAATACTATATGAAACAGTCCTCTAAAGCGTGCTGCTCTGCTGATTATCTTTTTCTGTGTTAGACAAAATTGTGCTTTGTGTTTGCACAGTTGTATCATTTTTATCATATGCGATGAGAGTTTGTTTTTATAGTGTGTAATAGCTCACTATTTATGTTTTTTATTATCATGTTGGGCTTTAATGGGCTGATCTTGCAAGTACTCTGGTCACCCTCCTCCCACCAAAGGATCTGTAACTACAAAGATACAACAGCTCGAACTAGGAAATATAGAAATTTCTCACATAGAGCATCACAGTGTGAAGCTTAATTTTTCCTTTGAGAATTAACTGATGAGTGAATAAACATTCTTAATATTTGGAAAATGAGATTACATTATGAAATGGAAATGTGTTTGTGGGATCTGGTGAGGGATTACACTTTCAACAGTTTATCTCCATGTACTAGTGTTATCTTTATGTGGATAAGTGCAGGAGAAGCAGTAGAGAGCAATAAACACTTTAAAAGTCTCCCTAAGAGGAATATAGAGTCTCTTAACTACTCTATGGTCCTCTTCATTGCACCATCTGAACGCTTCAGAACTCTGAGTAGGTTTACTCTTGCAGCATTCCTGGGAAGTGCAGAAATGCAGTTATACCCTTTTCACAGGTTGTAAAGGAAAAGCAAAGGAAGTTTTCAAAGATCGAGAAGAAAGTCTGTTGTGGAGCTGGGAATTGGAAGAGAGCTGTCAAGCAGAACATCCATGTGTTAAGCACCAGATTGTTGTATCCCTTGAAGTTTTGTCTGATTTCTGATTCAGTCAGCTTTGTTTCTGAAATGGTGGTGTTTTCATTAGTTTCTCTACACTAATTGGAGACAAAATGGGAAGATAAGCTTATTTAGAGCAATATTTTTAGTCTTCTTTTTGTTATTTTCTGACTGTGCTTGTGACGAACCCAGAGCTAAAGTGAAAAAAATACCTTCAAGCAAAAATATTTTAATTTTCAATCCAATTTCAAGTTGTAATAGTGGAATTTCATATGTGTGCAAGGCTTTTATGTAGTAAATAAGCACCTATTCTGAGATGGTCTGATTTGTGTGTTGGATCATTTGACAGTCAAAAGTACATTTTTTGTTATCACTTAACATTAATAGAAATTACTATTATTAATATTAAGTAATAGTATTAATTATTATCACTATTGTTGATTATTATAGTTAATATTAATCATGCTTACTATTTCTATTTCTATTACTATTACTATTTCTATTACTGTTTCTATTACTGTTTCTATTACTGTTTCTATTACTGTTTCTATTACTGTTTCTATTACTGTTTCTATTAGTGTTTCTATTAGTGTTTCTATTAGTGTTTCTATTAGTGTTTCTATTAGTGTTTCTATTACTGTTTCTATTACTGTTTCTATTACTGTTTCTATTACTGTTTCTATTACTGTTTCTATTACTGTTTCTATTACTGTTTCTATTACTGTTTCTATTACTGTTTCTATTACTTATTTCTGTTAAGCTCCTTATTTATTTGTAAAATGAATTCTTTGCTGGGCTGTGTAGGATGAAAATTCCTTCAGTTGCAGGAATAAAAACAAAAAATCCCATTGCTAATGTTTTCTTCAGTGAATCTGAAAGTTTTAGTACAGAAATGTCACTCAGCACCGCGTGTCTCTCACCCGAAGCACCGTAACAGTTGATGCAATTTACTGTCCTCTGTAACGCAGTGCAGGATGTAAGGAATTAGGAAAATAAAGGAAAGGGATAAAGGCTTTGCTGCCTTTTCTATAGGTGCCTGGAACCCAGAGCCTGCCTTTCGCCGTGTTTGGCAGCGGATGTGCGTGGTTTGTGTGGGGTGTGTGTGAACTCAGGGACTGGGAGACCCACGCCTGCCTCTTACGTGCAGACTCGATCCTCAGCCCTCCAAGGTGTCAGTTTTGGCAAAGCACGGATGTGGTGGATTGTGGCAGCAAAGACTGCCCCTTCCAAACAGTTTTATGTAGGAAGAGGATGTGCTGGCTGATTTCAGAATTCTAGCTTTGCTTTTAACCGTGCATTTCCAGGGGACTTCCTATCTGTTTGTCAGATTGGAGTTCATTTATATATATATATGTCCATGGCAAATTGGCTGCACTTCTCAGGGATGTGTGGATTTGAGAGGTGTATAAGCTGACTTGAAAAAACTTGAAGCTGCAGATTAGCTTTTTGTTCAGTGTTTGGTACTCCCTGAAAATTTCTTCTACAAAACGGTGAAGGGTAAGATAGATGAGCTCAAATATTTATCTCCATTTCAGCAGGAAGGTACTTTTGGTCAATATTTTCTATTCTTTACTTCCCATTCTCACTCCAGTGCTTCTCGCAGGGTGACAGATATGAAAAAAATGAAAACTGGGAAAAAATGTTTTCATTATACTTTGGAGAGTTTTCAGTTGACGGTTTTTCAAAAGCTTTGCTCTTGGAATTTCTGGCAGTGTTTGGGTGGTTTTATAATAATCGTTGGAAACTTTTATAGATCGAGTCTCATATTCAGAAACAAACAAAAAAATCAAAAGGTGAGAACCGAATCTTTCAAGTTTTTTAAGACCTGGTTATCAAACATATGTGACTGATTGACATTGATGCAAATAGAAATAGATGTACACAAATGCCGCTTAAATTTTGAATGGCCAAGACAGTAGATTATGAGCGGTGCCCACAGCTGCTTTTCTGTGAAGCTGAAGGCTGAGTGCCCTTTAAATATTTAACTTGGATTATTTCATTGCATTAATCCTTTCTCAGACATAATTAAACAGGTGATGAAAAACAAATTGTAAATTACATAGTTGTGCCTTGTGATGGAAATAATAATGCTCAATGGTATTCATTCACATAAGCAGGGGAAAACTGATTCGTGTATTTCCTGTGTTTGAAGAGCTTGATGTATCAGTTGTTGTGGTTCATCATTAACATCAAGGAAATGACAGCACGCTTTTAAAATCCTAAATAGCAGGATATGCTTTGATAGAATGAGGCCAGCTCATAAAATCAAAAGGATAACATAATAAATAAAATTCCAGAAACCTGAGCATGTCTACTACGGCTTTGCCCTCCTTCTGACTGTGGTGTTGATGTTGGCAGGCGGTAGGCTGTGATCGACAACTTGGGAGCAATGCCAAGGAAGACAACTGTGGAATCTGTGCAGGAGATGGCTCAACGTGCAGGCTTGTGAGGGGACAAGCTAAGGCACATGTCTCACCAGAAAAAAGTAGGTTGCAAACTGATCTTCTGATAATTTATTCTTGACTACGTTTTCTGCTTGTGTATTAACACGCACGCTGCTGAGTATTGACCTTTTAACTATATACTTGTTTTCCAAAGCTACTTATTCTAAAGTCTGTGCTAGATTAGTCTATTGAAATTCCACGAGGGATACCACACGTTAGGGTATAGCTAGGAAAGAATTTGAGATATGCATCTTTTTAATAGAGCTACTCAATTAATTCTGTCAGGAATAACCATCAAGATGCACGTCCTTTTCTAAAGGGTATCCTCATGTTGCAATACATGTGATGCGGCAGCAGTTTTTTTAAATCATGGAAACATCTTGTAGATGGTTTTATGGAAATTGTGGCCCACGATTGAAAGTGCCTGGTTTTCAACTTAACTTTGCCTTATTTTTTTTAAAGTGTCTAAAGGCAGTTGAACTTCAGAGGCAACTTAACTACTTGTACGGTACAAAAAGCACAAGGTCAAAGGGAATAACACGTTCTTCTCCTTTTTTTATGTGTGTTTGGCTCAAATTCTGTCATTCTTCCTCAAAATAGAGTAACTCTGTAGATCTCAGTAGTGCTGAAAATAAAGGAATGTCAGAATTGGGCCCTTTACTGGAGTCTGAAGAGTCTGTGTTGACATCTGGGCAAGGCTTGTCCCATAGAGGCTTGCCTCTGACACCTCTGCTTTCTACCCTCCCTGTAATCTCACAGCGTATGTCTTGTGTTTATCAAGTCAGACAGTTGCCTCGTGCATTTTTTTCTGCTTCTGAACTCACAATGTGCATTTGTCACATGGAGAATGGAGCATTTGGAGTTTGTTACCTTCCTGCAGAGCCACAAGATGCAGGAGTGATGATCTAGTGCTCTTAGGGTGAAGTCAGTACTCAAAGTTCAAATGCAAGGAGGTATTTTTTTTAAATGGATGAAGTTCTTGCCTTTGACAGCTGCATATATTTTAGTACTGTTGTAGTTCAGCCTGCAAAGATTTCACCGTGCCCTGATTTTGAAGGAGCTGATGTATATTAAAGAATGCCTAATCCTTTTTACAGTACATATAAATTTATATTTCCATGGGGTTTTTGGTGCCATTACCATAAGCAAAACAATATACATTCTACTAAAACCAGAAGTTTTGATGATTTCTTGTTATTGTGATAGTGCCAAAATCCTTTTTTGGGTCAATTTGTTCATCACTATGGAAGCAGTTCTCTATAATCATTCTCTGTGTGAATGAAATGTGGAAATAAAGCCCTGCTTTCTTTGTGCTGATGTATCAGTGAAAGGAGGCACAGTATCTTCCAAAGAGTAATTTGGAAGCTTTCAGAGCTGGTGTTGAGAAGTAAAGTATTGACACATGACAGACATGTATGTAAGAGGAAGCTTATGAGGTTGTGAGCAGGATGTAAATTTTATTGTGCTATGAGGCAAATTAAAGAATTGAAAGGAAAGCAAGAGCCAAAGATTTTATTATGACAAAAAAAAGGAGATGTAAAGGAAAAATGGAGGTGCCTGGTTATCTTGGTCCTTAGTTTTAAATAAAGAAATTTAGGCATTGATAGCTAATGATTTCTCATAAAGGACTCACTCTGTTTGGTTATCCTTTTAATATGTTTTTACATAAAATTGCTGCCTTTCTTTGACTGGAAAGCTAAACAGCACCTAAAGAAACCTTACTGTTTTGCAAATATGAAACAAACTGTCATTTCAAAAGTTCTTTATTTTTCCCACCAGCACTTAATTGCCTTTGAAGGACAAAGTAAGACTTCTGCCAACAAGCCAGATTCTAACATTCTGCTAAAATGATTAAAGATTTGACTAATGATACTCAAAGAAAAAGTGTAATAGGTTGTAAAATGTACCATCCCATTGGGAAATGAGATATCACGGGCCTGATGTTTCTAGTACTCAATGCATGGAACTCCCATTAACTCCACTGCACATTGTGCACATGGAAAAATTGTGGGATTGGGCCCTGATGTCTGCTTTCTGCACCATTATTGGCAAGAAATGGTAGTTCTGGTTCTGATACCAAGAAAGAAAAAAAGATATTGGTTCTGAAATTAACCGGGACTGAACTTAAAGGCACAGACTTGTGCTGATCTGTTCTTATTTGATTCTCAAACTGTTTGATACTTGCAAGTTTTACTAAAAGTTTTTTTGCTAAAAACTTCATACAAATGTTTCAAGGATGATAGCTTTAACTACTTTAATTTCTTCTTGCCATGTGTTTTATTTCCTGTGGCTCTTGTGCCATTTACCATTGGGCACTGACTGTCAGATGTTTTTATGTCATCATCCCCAAGCATACGTAACCAAAAACCCAGTTTCACTTTGGTCATTTATCTAAACAGAAGCCTTTGGCAAGGCTCCTTGTTCAGTACCATCAGGAAAGGTTATAGAGCAGATCATCTTGAGTGCCATCACACAGCACATACAGGACAGCCAGAGGATCAGGCCCAGTTAGCATGGATTCAGGAAAGACAGGTCCTACTTGACCAACTTGATTCCCCTCTGTGACAAGGAATGAGGTGAATGAGGCCATAAGGACTGGGGAAGTGATCTTCCCCCCATACTCAGTGCTTGTGAGGCCACACCTCGAATCATGTGTTGAGTTTTGGGCCCCTCTCTACAAGAAGGACACTGAGCTTCTGGAGGTTGTCCAGGGAAGGGCAAGGAAGCTGGAGACGGGTCTGGACCACAAGTTTTATTGAGGAGTGGCTGAGGGAAGAGTGGCTGTTCAGCCTGGAGAGGAGGAGGCTGAGGAGAGGTATTTAATAGGTGTACATGTGATGCTTAAGGACATGGTTTAGTGGTGGACTTAGCAGTGCTAGGTTAAGGGTTGGGCTGGATGATCTTAAAGGTCTTTTTCAACCTAAACATTCTATGATTCTGTGATTGGCTGCCTCAGTTTTGTGACAACTTGCTATTTGGTATCTTTTCCCCCTCTTTGAAATCAACATACATGGAGCTGGTAACCCCCATTGTCAAGGTTCCTGATGCTTCACTTTACGTGAGTCATTTTTTTGCCAAAATTCAACAGTTGGGTCAGAAACTTTTCATGCCAGGTGCTGGAGAAAATTCAGCCAAAACAACTCATCATATTCCAAGGACACAGCAGAGAAAAACATTTTGTTTCCCACTGTCAGAACATTCCTGAAACCTTTTCTTTAATATGTCTTAACATCCCCCATTGTTGGACTTGATCGTGGATGAGGGATTTGAAATTTGGCAGGCAATAATCTTCTGGTCATAGACAAGTCTTTTGCAATATCTGTGAACATCAACACATATTTTACTACAACCCTTCAAAAAAAAAACCATCCAACTTTTCCTTCAGGCTATGTAGATCTTTCTTGGATGTTAACAGCTGACAGTTCTGAAAACTTGTCCTTTTAAGTGTGCTCTAGCTTGTTACGTGTCCTAACTGCAAACAGATCAAATGTGCAAAATCTCCTTAGAATAAATTAACATGTTTTTCTTCCAGAGCTAAGCTATTAAAATGTCTCCTTGAAGTTGCTCTTGCTTTCTGCTGAGCAGCAGTGCAGTATGGGTACCATGGATGAACTCTATGATGCCTCTCCTGCCTCACATTCAGGTTTTCAGGAGAGGTTTTGTGGAAGGCTTCTGATTTTCCTGAGCTTTGCACTTATGACTGGTTGTGATAAGATCTACTGATTGTGATAAAATCGCGTAAGGAGAGGGAACGACAAGAGAAGCTGATCAGAAAAATCTGACACTGTGTTCATACAGTCAGTGAAAGACAGATACGAGAAGGTGGGAAGAGGGCCTAGGACTGGATGCACAGATACATTAAGTCAAGGAAGAAGAGGAAGAGTAGGAGACATAAGGAATCTAGGTTGAGAGATGGAGTCAGAAGGGAGGAAGATGGAGAGGAAGGGGAAAAATCAACTGTATGTCAAGGCAGAAGAGGGAGTTGGGAGTGGTTTGGCCAGAAAACTGTGTGTGTGTAGGGATAGAATGCCAATACATCAGCATTTCAGTTTGGATGAGGAGTATGTTTTTTGAAGCAAATTCTATCATGGTTCTATCAGTTCGCATCATGGAGTGGTCTTGGAGACCTGAAACTGGATTTTTTTGGAAGATATATTGGAAGATAGGCCCCAGACAGCAGCTAATGTTCTCCAACAACTACTGAATATGCAGTGTGTGGGATCAGACCAGAGTTAGTTCAAAGTGAAGCGCCTGCGATGTGTACAGTGTGGATGATGGGTCTTTCAGTCTGTGGATTTGTTTTGTTTACTTCAGGCTGTTATAGATGGTATACAGGGGTAGAGGAGTGGGAGAGTGTGAAACTAGAGAGAGAAGGGCTCAGTGGCAGGAAGGATGTGCCCATACAGATTTTGCAATATAATTTATTAGGATCAAGATGCAGAACTGCTGCAATCAGAACTGAAGGCCCATCAGACAAGTGCTGAGCAAATACATGGAAAGAAACAGTTTTTATAGGCCTGAAATAAACCCTCTGCCCTGCTGTAAGAGGAGAGAGGGAAAAATCCCAATTGGCCCATATGTGAAACAGTAAATGGGTCCACCATGGGCCACATGGAAAAATAAATAAAACCTGCTGAATTGGATTGAGCTCAGGAATGTGGCTCCTTTATTTTGATCCTGGGGATTAGCTCCCAGTCTTACCATAGCAGGGAGTCTGATCTTGCTCTCATAGAAATCCAAAATCTAAATCCACATTAACACCATAGAAACAGGATCAACCCTTGCTGTCTCAAGTAAAAGCATTCTGGGAATTAATGAGCAAGTGCTGCGTGCAGTGCGTGCACACGGATTTGCTGGGAGTCCCTGGGAAAGAGCAGAGAACCCGTTTCGAGCAGGTGATGGAGAAGGATGACCCACATGCTCTCGGGAATGCCTGCAGGAGGAGCAGAGTTAGAATAGATTGACTGTCTCACTTGTTTCTCAGTTTTTAAGGTGAGCTTCGTGACTCTAAAATCAGATTTCACAGTCAAGTGTTTCTGCGTGTTCCTGATTATTTTGGGCTTTTTGTTTTCAGTTTTCACAAAGGTCAGCAATTAACTTTCAAAGTTAAACGAATAGTATTAAGAGAGGGAAGATAATTGGAAATTGTAAATATGGATTTGAGGCTAGCAATTTCCCCTCGTGTTTTCGTTGAGTTCACACTTTTGACAGTGTGGATCCTACTGATTTAATGGGAAATGCACAGCATAACCATTTTAAAATGGATTTACAGGGCCTCGTGTTCCTTTAAGAATACGAATTCTGTGCTTCAGTTGAGAACTGGAGACCTTTGGAATATATAGTTTTGGTGCCAGACCTGGGCAATTGTAACTACTGTTTTGGAGGAGGTTAAAGCTGTCCCTCTGGAGACGGTGGAGTCCCTTAGTCAGCTTTGTCCCATTTTCTTCCAATTCCCCATCTCTGCTCAGAGTTAAAAAAAAAATCTCATTTTTTTTTTCCCCTATAATTTACTTTATCTCATGGAAGGTCTGCCCTGGGTCATAATTGTCTCAGTCAGGTTACGAGAGTCTCCTGCTGTCAGTGTTCTTGACAGGCCTGTGGGGCTGCAGAGGTTGAACACTGCTGTGTGCAGTGAACTTAGTTATGTCCTCCAATGCAAATCAAATACTTTCTGGTAATATTGTCTCCACCACAGAGAAACACCAAATTTAGCACCCCCATGAGACTTTTGGACCATATCAGAGAGTGCTTCAGTGAGGGTGGAATGTCTGTAGTACTGCTAAAGGAATGTGAAGCATCCTGAAAAGGGATCAACAAGGCTTGCTGAGGGGAGCGGAGCTGGCTGTGAGGAGGTGGAGGAAACACAGCAGAACGACCCTGGTTGTTCTCAGGAGGAGCAGTCCTACACATCCCTGCACATCTGCAAATCCTGGCCTCGTCTGTTCAGCGTGGAGTGCCCTTGGTTCCACTTCAAAACAGCAGCTGGGTGTATTCAGAGCTGCTCAGAATCAGACTCTTATTCGAGGTTTTGTGCTGTAGCTCCTGGTTGGTTGTCAAGACGGGATACAATTCCTGACCAAGGAGGGACAGATGGGCCCCTCAAACCTGCTTTCCTTCAAACACTGTAGAGCACATGTGAATTCAGTAGTTATTTCCTTACTTTAAAGCTACACATATTCACTACCTTCTGGCTATCTTTAGCAATCCGTCTGATGAAAAACCAAGATGCAAAAAGATACTAAGTGGTTCAGTAGTTAATGTTTTTTCCAGGGCTCCTTAGCTTATATTATTGTTCTTACTGTAGTATTTTGCACTCTGGTGGAATACCCAAATATGAAATTAATAAAGATCATATTTTATTACATCCAAAATAAATTGTTATATTTAAATGACCTTCCTAGAAATTGACGATATAAAAACTGTAACATAAGAAGGTGTTTATTTCAGAAAAAAATAATTGCAGTATTTGCTTGAAGTATCCTGACCATTTGGCAGGATTTCATACTTATGCTAAGGAGATGTAAACCAGAAGCTGATAATTTAGCATCTACTATAAAAGGGTCTGGTTTAAAGTGGAAAGAAACATTCTTCAACTGTTTTTCAGTTAAAACTAAACTCAAATATTCTTCCTGTAAATATTGTATGAGTAATTCTGGAGCAAATGTGTTACTGACGTTCAACTCATGACTTTCTGAATTTGCAAAAGAATAACTTCCTCTCCACCAGCCCCTAGATATTTGTTAATGCCATCACTGAGCAGAGCATCCTCTGTGGGATGTACCTGCAATGGACCTGTGTTTGCAGGTCCTGCCTGGAAGAAGATTTGCAGTTGGGCTGTGATGGGAATGGCAGACAAAATATTGGTACTTTGTTGCTTGGACACTTCTGTCATCCATTGGTGGAGATCCCTGCTGTGCACCGTGCATGCCCTTGTCTGAGAGCACTGCTGTTGTTGGCACAAAAGACTCCAGTCTGTCGATTTGATTGTTAATTTTCTTGGGCAAATCATGGTTTCTTATGTTTGAAATGGAAAGTAATAACTTTCTGCCTTTGTAAAATGAACTGAAGTAAGTGTGTTGTGCGTTTATATATGAAGAGGCTGTTGGGGCAGCCAAAAGCTGGTTTGTATTGACATGTTCTATGCAGGGCTGGTTTGGTTTATAGTTAGTATTAAATCGAGGCTCTTACTGGAAGGAGTGATCTTATGTGGTAAGTTAGCTGCAGACATTCTGTTATAACATATACGTTATAGGAGTATATATTTGCTCTTAACTGGTCTGTAATTGGTTAAGGGTTAGTGTTAAATAGATGATTTATTTCCTGTAAGTCCTGCCACTTATTAAAATTGTGACCTGCAGCAGGAAATGAGGTGTGGGCAAAATGAAACTGAACAGCTGCAGATTTTTGTAAGGGGGAAGTACTACTTAGCAGATTCCTTATGTCAATTCAGTGATTAGGAAATAAAACTAGGACAAGAGAGTGCAAATATGTTCCTAATACACTACTGACATTTCAGTTGTTTTTGTTAATAGCAAATAATTCTCCAATAGTGAGAAAGATTTATAAGTCCATTCGTAGGTCTTAGTAGTCACATAGCGTTGCAAAAAGACTCGGTGGACTGTACTTCATAAACCAGCAGATGATTGGTTTGAATAGAAAAATTGTGAAAGCTGTTAGATATTTTCTTAGACACATTTGACAGTTTTCAGTCTAGATATGTGATGTGCAAATTCTAAAGCAGTTCTTTAATTTTTCTAGGGGAAGAAACTGTGATTGCTGTACCACATGGGAGTCGCAGTGTGAGAATTACTCTAAAAGGACCAGCACACCTTGGTATGACTGAGCTGTTTTATGTATTCATTCATAGGCAGAAGATAAAAACAGAGCCTTGTATCTGAACTCGTGCAAACGTTGGGATATGGGTAGGATCATGACCTTCCCATCTTCAATACCCGTCCTGGAGGCAGTTCTACAGAACACTGGAAGTCCAGTTAGTAAAAAAAAAACCAACCACATGGTGGTGGTTTCTGGAGTTCTTTTTAAAACAAGAATTTCTTAAGTAAGATAGCTAAATTATGGTACAATCTTAAACTACATGCAAACGATTATGTCAGACTTTCAAAGAGTTATGTGTGGGATCAGTAACACTCATATAACCCAGCACCAGATTTCTGTTGAAGAGTCTGTAAATAGTTCAGCTGAAGTCACACTTGGTCAGCAAGCACTGTTCAAGCAAAAATAATCTACTTGAAAAAGAGGTAAGGTAAACAAAATGCATAAAATAAACTGTATGAGTCCTGTTTCTATTTTTGGTCATTACATACTGTCTATGAGAAATAGCTTGCTATTTCGTGAGGTGTTAGGCCTGTTTACTTTAAATAAACAACTAATCATTTCAATGATAAGTGGGACTGCCAGACCAAGCAATGAAATGAACATTTTGAGCAATTTTTTATTAGTAAAAGTGGAAGATTTAGTCTGAAACATAGAAATAAAAAGGTTCTGAGGTATGTAAATAGAAGACAGAAATGCTTTTTATTTGAAAATTGCTCATCTCTCCATTTGCTTTGTCATTTTCTTTCAAAGCAAAAATTCAATAAGACTTTCACTTTGTCACAGGATAACAATAGCTACAAGAGATAACACTGATATAAATAAAATGCAAAGCTGAATTTATCTTGAAATAAAAATATCCATGTAAAACTGTTGCAAAGTATGTATAAAGGAGTGATTCTGACCAGTTCAGGTCAGGACTCTTGGTCTTTCTTAAGTGGTTCTGCAGAAGGAAGTTGTTGTTTCAGCTTTGTATGAGGAAAAAGTACTAAATTCAGTGGCTCCTGGGGGATTTCTGGAAAGCTCCTGAGGAATGCAACAGCAGCTTGGTAACTAAGTACAGAGTGGTCCTGGCTTCCTACCCAGGATGGTTCCGTAAAGAAGCTGTGGCTTGGCATTACCTTTGTTAGCTGGATGAGAATTGTGAAATGTTCCTTTAACCACTTCCCCCAGCACATCTGTTTGCCAATCTGTGAGGATTTAGACCCATGTTACCTAAAATATTTGAAATGACAGAGGTGAAAAACAAGTGAGAGGTGGCGTGGGGAGGGAGGTGGAAATTGCTTCTGACTTCATAGCCCGGTCTTCAAGAACCAGCACCCTAGGGGATGTGCTTTGGGACAATTTGCTTGTCTGCCTTCCTGACTGTAGGGATGTTTGTGGGTGTTTGTCATGTAACAGAAAATAACAAGTGATCTTTGGCCTGCAGCTTAATTGATTGCTGTATGAATGTGCTGGTATAATTAAAGGCATAATTTAAAAATTAATCACCTACAATTACAGGCTTTATTTGTCAGGCACATTCTTCCTGGCTTGTGGGGAGTTGAATTTAACTGGTGGAGCAGGGACTTCTTGCCTCCTGTTGCCAGTATGTGTTTGCTCTTCAAGTAACATCAGCAGCAACAGCAAACACTTCTTGAAGAGTGCTGTGGACTGTCTGGCACTTTTCCCTTGATCTTGTGTTCTTTTGTGCTTCATCCTGGGCTTTATGATCTGCTCTTGTTCCAGGGAAACACAGCTGCTGGATTAATCAAAAATGGAAATATGATTGGAGATGTAGTGCCTAACAGATTTGAAATAAATAAAAGCTCTGAATGTTGTTTTACAATCAGCAGCTTAGTATTTTAGGAAAGACTGCATTTCTTTGTAGCTGGTGAGAGTAAGTATTTTGTTTGTGCTTCTGGGCACTTGAAGAGAGGCAACAGATTCATCACGGAGCAAAGGTGTTACTTTGGGGTTTTTACAAATAGGTCCCTCTTGTACTTCTGTCTGCTTGGATTTTATGAATGATTTGGTGGAAAATAACCAAAGAATTGGTGCAGAAATGGTTATGAGTAACATGTTCCATTGTGTTGGTTTTGGTTTTGATTTGAACTATACTATGGCTTTCCTAGAAGTTGATTTAGGAGCACTGGAATCAAAAGACTGAAAGTTCCCTGAAGTTAATCCTCCAGCAGAAGAAACAGGAAAACCAGAAGCTAATATTTTTACAAGTGGCTAATGCTAGATAACTGAGTTCATGAACTGAGGGAGGTTAAACTTCACTAAAAGGCACCAAAACTCTTTTTTCCCCTTTTTATCAATTTCTTCTCCACTTGCAGTGATTTGCATTAGTTGGCAGTGTTACCTATGCATCTATGCACTGTGCTGTCTTCCGACAGAGACTAAGAGGAGGACGATGTTGCCTGCACTTTGAAAAGAATGCCTGTTCTATATTGCCTTCTGTTATCTGCAAATAAGTCATATGGAAGAGAAAGATCTTTTGATTAGCAGTGTTATTTGCTCCTTCTTGCTCCAGGAGCAGGAGCCTATTTCCCTGGGATTTTCCCATGCCTCTCTCTACAGAGGGAGGTGTCTGCAGTGGGTTCCCCACACCATGCTGCCCCGCTCCTGCCTCCCACGAAAGGTATGGGAGGCTTTTGCAGTGGGCCTTCCATCCACACCTGGATGAGGCATTTCCATGGGGAAAAAATTCTTATCAATGCAAGAGAAGTAACATAAGGACAGAGAGCTGTAGTCTGGCACCAGTGGTTGTCTTGTGAGGCACAGAAACAGGTGAGCACTCAGGAGAATTCCTGTCCTTGTGACTCCGCACATCTGGAGTCCTAAAGACCCCTTAAGGAAATGTTTCCTTAACTTAGTATGGGAGAGCTTACTCCTTGAAATCAAACTTCCCACCTCTTCAGGGTTACAGGGCCCTGCAGAAAGAATAACTGCTTGGTGAATTCTTTTCTAAACCTTTCTATAAGCCAGCTGGTGAAACCTTTGTTCCCAGTTACTGCTATGAAATCCATAAAGTGTTTCTTTGAGGGAAGTGCTCCCTAATAAAATTATTAAGTTACGTATGTGTTGCGTATTTTAGATGCTTGGTTACACTCCGTGTTAGAAGCCTGTGATGACAAGTACTGGATACTACTAGGCAGGAATATATTGCATCAGGGGTTGCCTGTTGTGCTGTGGAATAGCTCTTCACCTCTCTCTTAGAAAAGCATAAAAATTATTTTTAATTAAGAAAAGTAGCATAAAAACTGTAAATAATGCAGCTCAGGTCACTAAATTAATATCTTTAACAGCTTTCTGTAGCAGCAAAGTGTCTTGCTTTGCCATCTTGAAGGCCAGTTTCAAAGGGGTCCTGTACTCCTGGAGTTGGAGGTCCTTGAGATTTGCTGACTTGACTCTTATTCAACAAAATAGCAGAGGAACAGGCATCATGCATTAACACTTATTGTTATGCAGTGTAAGTTTGGGGTCAAGGCTGGAAGAAGCTTAGCCCAAGGATGTCGAGTTCCGGATATTTAAAAGGTTATTTTGTAATGCAATCAGGAAGGAAAACTTCCATAAAAGTGCCAAATAAAAATAAGTAGTGAACATCAAAATGCTTGTGGCTTTTTCTGTGATGGGTTTATATCTGTTTGTTCCTGATAGAATTGCATTGGACAGTGGAACACTTTGATTCCCAGAGATTTATTTTTCTCTTTCACAAAATACATTTGATTAACCACTAGATTTCTACTCTGTAATAGATGTAATTTCCTAGAAACATATCCATCCTTAAACTGCCTTCCAGCCATGTATGTGTTCTTTGTTATACCTATGAGCATAGTGCTTAGAAATTTGGGATAATGTTGATACCTTTTCAAGGAGGTTAATTTCTTCTAGAGTTTATTCACTCTTTCTGCCGGGGATGCTCCAGAATGCAATTGTGTTTTAAAAGGTCTTAAGAGAGAAAAAAGTAATGATGGGCTGAAGCATTCAGATTATATATTCAGTGCAGGTAAAACCAGCTGCTCTTAACCTGAATGATCTAGCTTGAATTAGGTGATTCTTTAAAGTCTCAAAAAAAGGCAAGGTAGCTGGAGAAAGAGGATATTTATAGCTCCTCAAAAGATTCTTTTTAGCTACCCTTGAGCTCATCTGAGATTCATGGCTTTCTCATGAACTGCCCTGATAGATTGTAACCAGACCAGTGTATTTCAAGTGATGCATCGTGCTGTGCACACACACTGTATTATTTAGAGCTCAAAATTCATCATGAGTTTCTTCCCTTAGCTTTATCCACTTACAGTTCAGTCAGATTGCTGCGAGTGACTGAATCCTAAAGTCTTCTGTCTTCTGGAGGTTGTGGGCTGTTAGTTTAATCTGTTTCCAAGGAATGCAGAACAGCTCAAAAGGGGTTTTCAACACCACCTGTTCTGAGAGAGGGACAGCCCTCAGGCAGTGCTGCACTACCTGCCTCCTCCTGGCTGTGCTCACATGGGAAGTGTGAAAAATTGAGTTAATGACTTCTGGAATGGGTAGAGCGATAGAGGAATCGAGGTGAGTGTTTGGTGAGTTTGATGTGATTCAGGTTTCTCTGGAGACTGCTGATATTGTTTGACTTTGGAGTTGCGTGGAAGTGTGAGTTATATTTCTGTGTGTTGATTGTATCTGTTTTGTGAGTTGCTTTCAGCTTGTCCTGCTGAATATATTGCTTTATAACTATATAGAGCACTTGGTGTAGGAAAAACTGTCTCAGAAGTGCTTCTGGTATGAGAGAATAGTGTGTTCAGACAGATATTCCTGTGCTGGCATGTCATGCAAATTACATATCAGCCTATAAACTTAAGCAGCTGATGTTCTCACAGGTATTGTGTGGGTTTATTAATGCACATATACTGCTGCCACTTGCAAGACAAAGTTGTAAACATTGCTTTGACTTCCTTGAAAAGAAGAAAATATCTTATTGAAGTTTCCTAATGCATGTTTTTTTCTCTAGTTATAGAGTCAAAGACACTACAAGGAGACAAGGGAGAGCACAGTTTCAGTGCTCCTGGAACATTTGTCATAGAAAATACAACGGTTGAATTTCAGAAGAATACAGATAGAGAAATAATAAAGATCCAGGGACCTCTTGGAGCAGATTTCATTGTCAAGGTGGGGGGTGTGTGTGTGCAAATCTACTAAGGTTTTGTGACAGAGTGGGTGGCTGTCCATGAGGTTATAGCAGTGCAGGAAAATATTTTAGCTAGTGAATAAAGAATCCTGATTAAAGCCCAGAGGTAGTTTACACTAAGGATATCAAATGAAATTCAGATATTCTAAGTTGAGTATCTTTGCTGTGATGGAAAGTACCACAGGATCTGTAATGGCAAAAATGGCTGAGACTTTTGTTTTAAATATTACTGAAAGAAAACAGTCTGGAGCTGTGCAGTGAGTTGGTGTTAATCCAATTGAAGACTGCCACCTACTGAATCTGCAGCACCACCCTGGAATCTCCCTTAGATATTGCAAATCCAGCTACTGACCATTTCTTATCCTTTTAAGTTTCTCTTCTGCCCAGACCACTTACCAATTGCTTGTACCCTGCATCCAGATATTTATATGTAGAAACATACCAGTATTTGGCTGCCAAAGGGAGACAGCCATGCAGTTTTCCATTGGAAGTGAGAGATGTTTCAGTATTATCATGCTACTTGGCTTTATCTGTCCTGTTGTAGAAACAGACTTGCCATAGTGTTTGTTTTGCATCTGCAATATCACATGTGCAGTTAGACTTGCCTGGATGTGACCAGTGTGCTTAGGTCAGCTGTTGGCTTCCTGCTTGTAAAACAAAGAGGTGAGGCAGAATACAGTTAGGAACTTTGCCAATCCAGAATCAATAAGCAAGCAGTCATGTTAGTATCCTGAATAATTTGGAAAACAAAGCAACTTACAAATGTTTGTTTGTTGGAAACTTCAATGTAATTGTTACTCTGGGGTGGTGTTATGCCTGTTCTGTTACTGCCTGCACTGTTGTTATATATGAATTATGTTTGGAAATGACATGAACAGTGGAGTGCAGTATACACACGTGTGGTGATGGAAATTTCTTCAGACCAGGTACTCTGGATCAAAGGAGAGTGTGGTTCAATTCTTTTTTTATCAACCCATCAGTCACCAGTGGAGACAAACAGAGTTCTTCCCCTGCACAGTGACCTGTGGAGGAGGTAAGTATTGGCACTTTTTCAGCTAAAGATTAAAAGTGGCTGATTTACCACCTTTATTCTGCATTTTTATTGATGAAGTGTTTGTGCTTCTCTGCACACTGGTGGTTGTTTAGAAGAATAAGGAAAAGAGTGGCAGGTAAGGTGGTTGATTGTGTTAGTATGTGCATGCATTTTTAATATATTACTGGAAGTCATGCCCTTTCGGGAGGAATGATTGAGTAAGAACTTAAACTAAGAAATAAAGATATTTTAAGTGGTAGATAAAAATTCAAAAAGGATGTTTTGGTACAGTAAACAGAGAAATACAAAGAGATTTTAAAATAAGGATAACCAAGAGATGAAAGAGAAAGGTCTTCCTGGCCACAGTAGTAGATGTGAGGGAGAGTTTTAGAACACTTAGTTAAGAAATTAGGTAAATGAAAGCAGTAAATAGGATTTAAGGAACAGCTTCTATCAGTACCTATAGCTGGTCCCAGACACTTAGTCCTGATGGTAGTTAGAGCAGCAGGTGGTGTGCTGGAGTGTCTGCAGCTGGTTTGAACCCTACAGTTTATGCAATAATTAGTTGAAGTGCAGCTCAACCCTGCTATTGCTCATCCAGCCCACTGCTTGTCATGTCTGGTTCTGCAAAAAGCATGGCTTGACCGTAGAAGAACTATTTGACATCATAGACAGCTACTTCAGTTCAGCCAGTGTTACCCAGGTCACTTGAAACACATCCTGGGGTACAACTGATACTGCTGTAGTGATTTTCTCTGAGACTACAAATATGTTATAAATAGTTACTTGGGACTAAAGGAGTTAAAGATGTTTAAGCACAAGCAGTGTCTGGGCATCTTTTGGTGGACCTTCCATTTTAGCACTTGCATCTCACTTTAGTTTAAAATGCAGACAATATTTGTGTATAATATGTAGTCCCACAGGAAACTGCAGCATCTTATAAGATACCTGGCCTCATGAAGTGTGATTCTTACTGGAACTGTGAATGGCAGTACATAACCTCCCATAATTCCATCACACTGTGTTCATGAATTTTTCCCCAACCTATCTGACAAGGGAAGAAGTGTAAAGCATCACAGTTATTTTTGAGAACTGCATGTAAACATTGGATAACTCAAAGAACACGTTTCAAAGTTATTGGCTCAAATTCAGACTGGTGTTATGGTTTGATAGTTATAGCTACATGTCAATCTCTTTGAAATTAGCCAGTGTTTTCAGTGCCCCACTTTGTAGCTGCATGTGTATAATATGAAACTGGTCCTGAAACAGTAACTGAAGAAGCACAGAGGCTGCCCATGAAAGTAGGAATAATAAGAATGGCATATTACTGAGGCAGGCAGGGACGTTGTACTGCAGCTGCCTGGCTTTAACCTGTGATCTTAAAGTAGGTTCAGGATCCAGATTGTCTGTTTGGTATCTTTTTCTGGCAAAGAAAAAAGAAGTTTTCTTACAACAGACACTTGGAACCAGAGCACCACCATTCCTCACTTGGATGATGCATCTACATTCATTCTGTAATCTCCCTGTGTGGGAGGCATCTCGGAATGCACCGTCAAACTTGAATTAGCAGGATTGTTTCAAAATATTAGGTTTATCTTGTTTGCAAGTGCCATATCTTCTGGGTCCTTTCAGTACTTATGAGAACTGGAACTTGTGTGCTTTGAGCACTGGGACTGCTTAGCTCTTCTTTAGGGTTATCACTCTCGTTTGTGATGACACTTTGAATCAGCCAAGAGACACACAAGTGAAGCCATTGATATATAATACTTAGTGTTTTCAGAAGACACTGGGTCTTATGCTGTTAGTTTATTGACTCTATTTGGATTTTAACTCTTGTGGTTTCAAACTTTTTTTCTCTGCACATACCAGAACATCCTTCTACTCTCCTCAGTTTAAGTCCAAGTCAGCTCTTTTGAATGAGTCTTTTTTTCTTAGCCAAAAAAGCGACCTAGTGGTTTATAAAACTCAGAGCCCTTCTTGTAACCAGTCTCCATACAGATTTTCCCCCCACACACACCAAGTAGGTACTTCAAGTTTTCTTCCATTGGCTCTTCTGCTAGGAATGTTCTTGAAACTATTTCTTGGTTTTCTACAGTTAATGTTTTCAGATCTCATTTTCGGTTCTTCTGGCTTTCTCTTTTAAGTGTTTATTTCTTTTCTCAGGCATGACTGTGTAATGTAACTCTCTGACATACATGGTATCTCCTCCCTGGGGGAGGATAGTCATAAATTCTGGAATATGTAGTAGAACCATATGAATTTGAAGGGTTGCCCGTGTGACAGGTGAGCTGCATCCTCACATCTCACCTCCCAGCTGTATTCCTGCATCACATAAAAATGCGTATGCTTTTACTCTTATAATTAGAATATTATTAGACTAATATACTGGAGTCTCATCTAGTGTTAAAATAAGTTCACTTAATTATTATTCTTAATTGCCTTAAAGGAAGATTTGGTCCTCCGTGTTCCTGTGCAGCGTTCTGTTGTTCAAAAGCAAACCAAGGAAGAATAACACAGGAAATCAATTCAATGGGCAGCACATTATTTGGGGTGGTGGTGGTGGTGATGGATTAAGGCTTCTTTAATTTATCTCCATTACCAAAATTTAACTTTGCTTGTGCACTAGGTTATCAGCTTAATTCAGCTGAATGTGTGGATATTCGCCTGAAGCGTGTTGTTCCCGACCACTATTGTCATTACTATCCAGAAAATAAGAAACCAAAGCCCAAGCTCAAAGAATGTAACATGGATCCCTGCCCTTCTAGGTTTGTATGACAAATAAATGTAAGTGTGTGGTATAAGTTATAAGGAAGGATTGTATTTGCTTCATTTCAGTTCTTTTAATATTTAAGGCTACTTAATGTTGCTTGATTATTGCACGTGTCGAAGGCTGATGTCTGGCACCACTGCCAGTAGATTTGTGGCACTTCTTCAGTCTTGCAGGAGAGGAGACTTTGTTTTATACAGAGATATTGTAAACATCAATTTGTTCAAGGGCTCATTCCACTTCATCTTTTGCCGAGTAACGCGGCACTAACACAAGGTTTTTGTGAGGCTGTGTGAGGAGGACAGATTGCCTGCTTTTGGACTTATTGATCTTGCTATCCAGAGTTTCTCAGCAGACAGAAAGTAGCTCTGATTCTCAGTCAGCATACAAATTTTGCACGTGGTTTAACTTGGTTTGTTCATTTACCTACCATAAAAATTTCATCCTTCATTTGTACTGTGGAACTGAGACTTAATTATTAAAGTTAGGGTGAGGTGTGGGGGTGTTTGCTTTTTTACACTAAGAATTTTTTAAAAATATCATTCAGAGTAAACATACTGGTGGTACAGATACCACAGAATATTTTTGCCAAATTACAAAGGCTGTAGTATACATAAATTGTATTGAATTGCACTACAGTATTTCAAACTAACTCTTGGATTGTCTGGTGAGGTTTCCTGGCTGTGGTAAAGAATCTTAAAATAACATCACAGTATCAAGTCCCAGAACCTCACATTAATATGCCAGCTGGCTGAGCTAGAAGAAAAGGAAACACTCACAATGGATTTCATTTCCTATAGCTAAACTGTCCATTTCCTTTCATTCCTGTTGAACATAATCGTTGATAGTGACCTCTAACACTTATAGATGCACAAACTTTCAGGGTTTTTCCCAGAGAGCTGGTCTTCAGTAATCCTTAGTGGCAATGGGTGCCCAATGTTGCAAAGCTGGAATGGGAAATTAGGTAAAAAAAGGTCTATTTAGCTTCTCCTTGAAAGTTTGTCTCATACAGACAGAAAAAGGAAAGTATTGCTGGATGGAATACCACATTTCTAGTATTGGAGATAAGGCTTTGTGTCTGTTCTGTGCTGTGCAGTTCAAACAGCTCTAGAAGGGTCCTAAACACATCTAGGATTAATTTCACTGCCTCTCATGTTCCTCAGCAGTCTTTGTTACAGATATAACTATATAACAGTTTTCTTGTCAATAAAGGATCACTGATAATAAATTTGTCTGCCAAAGCCTTGCTCATTTAATATTTTTTTGATAGTATGAAGAGGAGAAACTTTATGGTGAGTAGATCTCTATCCATGCAGAAGAGGAAAGGTTATTCAAGTCGTTGTTTGCCACAAGTGTAATGTGTAGTGAATGTAAGATTCCTTCATTTCACATTGGGAATTGCTTACTTTAAGCATGACTGTGTAAAAGTATGTACTTGATGTACAGTCTTGAGTATAGAGAAATAATGATGCAATATTTATTTTTTTGACAGTGATGGATTTAAAGAAATCATGCCCTATGATCACTTCCAGCCCCTTCCTCGGTAGGTACGGTCAGCATAGCATGTGTGTCAGCAGTAGCACAATTTTCACTGTAAATATACTAGTTGAGTACTAAAATGATGGAACAGCTTCTGATTTTTTTTACCTGTACATGAGAACAAGTTTATAACAATCCTGTACACGTTTTTGAAGCTTGTGGTTTGTTTGAGTGTGCTCTGGATGGCTAGCTTAACAGTAAGAGGTTAATATGCTTTTCTTGAAAATATCAGTGTGGAAGACTTCAAAGAGTTGTCTCCCTAAGCCCCCTCCTGCTGCAGTGCTGAGAAGAGCATCTCCTTTAAAATGTATAAATGAATTCTTGCCTTGAAAGTTTTTTTATTGTGAAGATGTATACAATGAATATATTCTTTTGTAGAACAGGTCTCCCTGTGTTACAGGACTCTAGAAATTCTTTTTCCCTTGAGAGGTCTCATTCTTCTGCTCTTCAGAAGTACACTCTATTTATTGACATCAAGGCTGGCACATCACTTTAAAGATACTGAGTTGGCTGAATGTCTATTACCTAAAATTTAGTCATCAGAGCACAGTTTGTTGCCTTCTTTTCTTTTTTTTTTGCCTGAATCAATTACAAAAAGGTAAAGAAGGCTTAGATGTTCTGTAAAGAATGTTAAGACTAAAAAGCATTGAGCAAGTTTTACTGTTAATGCAAAGAACTATACTTGATGGAATTAGGTGCATATTTATCTGAATTGAACCTCTGCTATAGTGTGTCACAAAATGAATAATGTGTATTTTTCTAAAGAAGTAAAGATATGAAGTAATAGGAATGAAATCATAGGCTTGCATGGCTCAGTGGAGCTACTGATTACAGCTGATATAAATGTCATAGTTTATTTCTGTAGCAATTTATGCTCGTTGAGGATCTGCTGTCCTGTGATGTGCTTTGGCTTTCATACATAGATTGAGATTTTTTTCCCTCTACAGCTTTTTCCTGCGAAGTTGTGCACTTATATTCTGTGTCTCTCCCCCTCCGTTTCTTCTGCCAATTCCTTTGTACTTCAGATCTTCTCTGGAACTCAGCACAATTTATTTACAGGAGTATTTCATCTTCTGAACTGCTCAGGGCTTGGAGACCAGTTGGAAGAGAAATTCAATCCCCCTTTCTGTGCTTTACTCAGCACGTTTGCATGACACTGTGGTGAGATAGATTTTGTCTGTGAGAAAGCTGTGGGCAGGTTCTCTTATTTCAAACAGTGTGAGTTACAGACAAAGGCCCACCTTGTTTCAACACCTCAGGGTGTCATAAGGTAGCACGGTCTTCATGGGTGATGCTCAGGGGGAAGAGCTGTAAGATATCAGATGGCCAAGCAGGGTTCAGAGTTGGTACCAGCAGGGAGCAGAGAGAGGAAACAGGCTGTATTCCACCAGGAGGGTGCACAAACACAGCAAAGATGTACAAGCACCTTTTCCTAGTGGAATTCCTGAAAGCAAACAGCAGCTGAAACAGCCAGTTTGTGTATGAGCATCACGAGGTGAATCTGGTCCAGTGTGGATGCCAGTCCTGCTTCCCTGCAGCAGGATGTGCTTTCTGTGTGCTGTTGCCCACCAGGTAACTGCAGTGCATTCACGTGCACCAGTTCTGCTGGGAATTCTTCCCCTTTTCTTTTTGCTTGTCCTTTTCTTACCTGTTTCTTTCATCCTAACAGAAGACCATTCTTGCAGAGCAGGCAGAAAACCAAAGGGCTGTAGATATGCTTGAGCAAAGCCATACAGACTCCTTCCCCTTGACCAGCAGTCACCACACCTCCTGCAAAACACGAGGGCCACGTGGAGGGCTGCTTCGCAGTCCTGTGGTGTTTGCCACTACTTTCCCATTCACAGAAGGAAGTTGTGGGGAAGTCGTGGTGCACACCGCAAGATCTTGAAAGAGTTCTCCTGTGGCTACAGTTGTAAATGCCCTGCTGAAATATTTGTACAGATGGAGAATTCTTTTGAAATAAATAGAAAAATTTCCCAGGATGAAAATTTTCTTTTAAAGCTTTTGGAATGCCTCCATTTATTTCAGACTTGTTGGACTGTTGAGGATCCCTTGACAGCTGTGGGTTCTGGAAAGTATCTCCTTGACTGCTTGCCCAAGTCCCCCCTTTTCCCCAGTAGCCATGGACCTCACTCCATCTTGAAAATGCTTATGGGAGTGTGGGATCTGGAGTGTGTTCGAAACTGATGAGATAAAGAAAAACAACTATAAAACTTCATGCTATAAACACTTGCAAGGCTAGTATTATACATAGCACAGTGAGCCTTATATATATGAATCCATGAGCTGCTAATTCATTGAATAGTTAATTGCTCTTTATTTCCTCCTTTTTAAAAGAAACTCCTTTAACACTGGCTGTTCATTTAAGTCAAAGTGTAACTGTTGCTCTTCAAATGTATTTGGTACTTTTTGTATGATATGAGTATGTGGGCACACAGCTTTATTCTGAATGCTTTTGAGGATATATTTTATGTTTAACATTCCAAAGCTTGCTGTATGTTTCATATTCATTCTTCTGTTGAGCTTAAGCATGATTAATATGTTTTTGTAGGCAGTTTAATGAATTGCTTAAAATAGGAAGTGTCCTTGATTTACCTGCTGTATCATAGAAAGTGATTAGTAATTAATTAAATTTGCCTTTGATTTATAGGCATTTGCTTCATCTAATGTGAGGTCACGACTTCCTTTATAATAGCTAAGTTAGTCTTGATGAATTGACTTTGGTGGGATATTGTAGTATTTGTTGGGTCCATTCTTCATAATGGCTATAGTTTTGTTCATGATTCTTCCTTAGCCCTTGCAGTTACAATAGGAATAAGTTTGAAAGCAACAAGACACTGATGAACCATGAGATGCAGTCATTTCCTTGGGCTATAGCTTTGATTTGGGTGGGTGGTGGAAAGAAAGCAAGGGATGGGAGGTAAAGGGTGAGGAAAAATCGTGGGGTGGTGGGGCAGTGTCAGTGGAACCTGTAGACAAATGCTATGATAGAAACTTCTTATCTCAAATGTGACAGAAGAAGGACATGACTGAAGTTAATTGTTGTTGAGAAGTGATTGCTTAAATATACTTTCATGCTAAGTCAAAGAGATAAAAGAAACAGTTTGTAACCTAAAAACCTCCATGTAATTCTCACTTAGGATGGTGCAGCAATTCCTGTCTCTGTTGTAGTTACTTACTTCCAAGATTACAAATAGATGGTCATTTTGACCATCTTAGCAGGTTGTTTATCATCCTCCTGTTGGAGGCTGCTGCCCCACAGCTCTGCTGGTTGGTAGGGCTGTGTAAGTTTTCCTTAATCTGTGCATTGCCCTGCTTTAGGAGAAGTCAGCTAGGTTGGCCAAAGCAGCTGAAATGGATGAGCAGCTGACTTTTGCTTCAAGCAAGTTGGAAAGTGTGAATACAAAATCATTCAACAGCGTTTTAATGAGGGTGGAAAACTCTTGCAGAACTGCAGTGATGATCAGCCAAAATGGTACCTGGCACAATTTAATTTGTTTACAATCCTAGTGGGTGAAGACAGTTGGAAATGAAATGACTGGGTTTATCCAAAGTGACCGTTAGAGTCCCCGTGAAATTTTTTCACGAGCAGAGTTTTTCAGGGTAGTGTCATAATGTGGGCAGTGATGAGAAATTATGGGTAATAACACCCTCAGTCAGAACAGAGAGATCTGTCTTTATCTTTGGACTTTGTATATATGCTTCTTGGTCTCTGAAAATGGTAGTAAGGTTATATGTGACTATGTAAATTAACTGTCAGAAATATTCTATTAAGATCATTTAGACTACTTGCAAATAAAATCATTCCAGTAATTGAACTCAGTGTATTTAGGGTCTTTGACTCATATGTGAGAATGATTATCTGTTGTTTTGGAAATGTACTTAATTTTATAGTTCTATTTTTCTTCTCATTTTGCACATGAATTTAAGCTTGAAATAATGCAAGGTAGCTCTGATATTCAATATATTTATATACAGTGTGTGGTTGGAATCCAGCGACCAAACTACCGGTGGGTTTTAATGACACTAAGGTTGGTTTCAGTATTTTAATGGAGATTAGTGTAATAAATAATAGCCTTATCTTTAATATATGTGAATTCTTTTTCTAGGTGGGAACATAACCCTTGGACTGCGTGTTCAGTTTCCTGTGGAGGTGGTATCCAGAGGAGAAGTTTTGTCTGTGTTGAGGAGACCATTCATGGAGAGATACTGCAAGTGGAAGAGTGGAAGTGCATGTATGCCCCTAAGCCCAAAGTCATTCAAACCTGCAATCTGTTTGATTGCCCTAAATGGGTGGCAATGGAATGGTCTCAAGTAAGTTAAAAAGCAGTTTGGACCTTTATTCTAGTTTGCTGAGGAAAGCCTCTAGTCTTGTTTTGCCTGGATTTATGAGCACAGGGCTGTTAATAGAATATATAGCCCTGCAAGCACAATTCATAGTACTTACCAGGAGAAGTTTGTGCTAAGTAACATGGCCTGATAATCAAAATGTTAACATGTCTGTGTGGAGAAAAATGCATATAGAATTATTTATGCCTGTCGAATTCCTGACTTACACTGAGGAGAAAATAGAGCCAAAGGTCAGTCCCCTTTGCAATCAGGTCATTTGTCTCTCAGTTCTTGATAAATGTAGTACTTCAGTGCATGTGATAGCTAAAGGCATGGCTGTTTGGGGGCTGGCATGTTTGCAAGGGTGATTTTCCAGCATTCTTACCTTTAATTACAGTAAGAAGAACATAAAGCCAACTTATCTTGGCTGTAGTTATCTGATTCAGTCAGATAGCTCAACACTTCTATAATTCCTTAGTTTGTCCAAATGACATCACTGACATATCGTGAAGAAACTGTTCTTGCAGCACGTCTGACCCAGCTGTAACTGAAGATGACCATTGTGGGAGAACATATTCTTAGTTCATAGCTACCTCTGTTTCACATTGTTGCCAATCAGATAAGCTTTACAGAACCCCAAGAAATCACTTGTGTTCTCAAAACTTAGACATTTTTTCCAGCATCAGCCTTTCCTTTATTCACCTAATAATGCTGGGGCAAATTTGTACGTCTCTGGTACCTGGAAAAACTTTAGAGAATGCATTATCTAATTTCCATTTTACCATTATTTGTAAATATGACAAAAAGGAAAGAGTGTGAGATGGTGGTGTTGTCTCCTGCAGTGCACGGTGACCTGCGGCCGGGGCTTGCGCTACCGAGTGGTGCTGTGTATTGACCACCGCGGGCAGCACGTCGGTGGCTGTAATCCACAGCTTAAACTGCACATAAAAGAAGAATGCATCGTGCCAATACCATGTTACAAGCCAAAAGGTAACTGGAATTTTGTCTGGGTCTGTTATTGTTTCACATTTTTGTTAAGAGAATTAAGAGCCCCTGGTAACCTTTTTCAGAAATGCCAGAAGCTGGAATTTACTGGGACTTATTTCAGTCTTGGCAGAAACAAGCATTTTAATTATTGGTGCTAGGAAAAGTGCCCTGCTGATATTTTTTGCTGATAATATGGCCAGACTGTCGTGAGGTGAGCATACTAACTAAAACTATATAGCCTGGTCAAATTGGGAAAAACAGAATTAATGAGTTCAACATGTGGAGGAGAAGCTGTTCAGTAGTACTTGAAATGGAAATGGTACCCTGTATGTATTCCTTGGGATCTTGTTCATTTGCATCTCATTAAGTGTGTCAAGGTTCTCAAAGAGCCTCATCTGTTCATCAAGGTACAATCACACTGTTTTCCTTCCCTTTTCTCCATTTCTGCATATTTAAAAGAAGGAGGTAAGTGGACAAATATTCTCTAAAAGATTTGGTAAGATTTAAAATAGTAGGTGGGAAGGTTAAAAATAATAAAGATGAGAGGGAATAGTAGTGTATCTTGTCACCTGCCCATTTCTGTCTCTATAGGCCCAGAAAAGTTTAGTGGATGCTATTCCCATTCTTTCAGATTTTATTTGAAAGGCTCTGTTTCAGGCTTTCAAAACTGAGCGTAGAGATTTACGTAGAAACAGTGAAAGCTCTCTGTAGACAGCCTCATGTTTCTCTTCAGGATGTTTTCAGACTCTAGAGAATTCTTCAAGCATCAAACTGTTCAGGTTTAAAGCATGAAGTAGAAACTAGCGCTGAAGTTTGAAGAACCTTCTTCTGGGGTTTTGCTGAAGCTTGGAGGCACAGGTCCTCAGTTGCCTTACAGTGCTCCAAGACACAGCATCGTGGAAGTGGAGGATGTATAGACAGATAGAAGAAGATAGTGTTGTTTTTTACTCAACTTCTGATTTTGGGAAAGCTGTCTAGCTCACCAAAAACCCCCTACTTTTTTTTTTGTGAAAATTTTGTAATGAAGCCAGTTCTGGTTTCTTTTTCAGCTCTCTTAAGTTATGGTGATAATCCATTACACTGGGATATAAACTACAATCTGTTAGAAACTGCCTGCGTTTGGGAAGGATATAGGAAGGAAGTAAAAGAATAATCAGGAATGGAAACTGGATTACTGGTACCCTCTCAGTAAAAAGGAGTTCAAACATCATGAAATTTTCTAGTCAGTTATGTTGTGTTATTCAGTATATCCTTATTCAAGTGCTTAGATCAATCAGCAATGTGAAGTGTGAATCGTGCTAACATCTATGTATTGCTTTGATATTGGAGAAATTACTGAATGGTGTGGGCTGTTTGTTTTATTTTTTCTGTACCAGAAAAAAGTCCTGTGGAAGCAAAATTGCCATGGTTTAAACAGGCACATGAAATGGAAGAGACCAGAACAGTTTCAGAAGAGCCAACGTAAGTACATTGTCTTTTACAGTGAAGAAACATTTCTGGCATATTTTGGAGATCATCTGGAATGGCTGTTGCTCTGCAGTTTGCTTTCACCGTTGGCCCTCCTTGGGAGATGAGTTGTGTCGTGAGCTGTTCCTAATTTTCCATCTCAATAGCTTTGCTTCTGGAGCTCCTGTTCTGGATAGCAAAGAGCTGCTCTATTATCGTGTGCCTATATCGTTCAAGCAAGGCAGAGGGATCCTAATTTTGCAGTCTTACCTTAATAAATTCTAAATTGCTTATAAACCAAAGTTTCATAAATTTCTATCTGTGACAATTAATGCATGTGAAAGCATGCCAGCAGATGTAAATTAAATAGCTTCAGTTTTATTCCAGTCATTGCTGTTACCTCAAGAATGTAGTGGTTGTACTAAAAATTAAGAGGTACTTTGTAAGGTTGCCAGGTTTTCCCTGGGGGGTGAGACCAATGCATAAAGAAAGTGAGAAAAACCTGCTGATCTCTAGGCTTAGCTGAATCTGTGGGGATAACCTGTGATATTTTACACGTGTCTGTGTGAAATAACATCTGGATTTTGTGAGTCCTCTTAAAAGCTGGTGGGGGTAACCCTCACAACATCTAAGTACTGGGGATGAAAGCATAACCTAAAGCCAGCTGCACTTGTTTCTGTCCCTTGTACATTAGGGCATCTATGTGATTGCCCTGTGTACATTTCATGCTTATCTAATATATTCAGCATATAGTAAATAACTTTCCAGAAAGTAGTAACTTTCTGTAAGGTTTTCACGAGAGTTTTTGAACAGTATTCTGTTGTGCTCAGCCAAATTCTGCACTCATTTGTAGTAATGTTAGTTTAGAATAATTTAGGTGAGCTTACCAAAGTTACTTCGGATTTATATTGCTCTGAGAGCAGAGTGTGCCTCGTAACTTCTTATTTTTCTTCCTCCACCTAGCTAGTCCTCATTTTTGGCACACGTGCACCAGCAGGTGTGATCATGAGTAATAAAATCTTTACACCTGCACTGAGTCAAAGAAGAAACCTCTTGCCAAACAGGTGTTTGCATAGTTATGGTGACGGCACTTGAAACGTTTCAGTGCTCCAGCCTCTCAAGTCAAGTGTCAGCCTACTGCAAGCAGTTATTTCACTCTCCAGACTGGTGGCCCTGAATCCAGGCAGGGTAGTAGCAAAGATGGAAAAATAAAGCTTGATTGTCAAAGGGGGGGTGATGCAATCAAATGTGCCTTTGATGTCAACATGCCAGAATGAAGGTGTATGAGACCACCTCTAAAGAGGATTCAGCGTGAAGCTGTAAAGCAAGTTACAAAATCACGTGGAGGCAACTGTCAGCTGATGTGGTCTCCAGGTTCTTAGGATTCTTCCCCAGCCATCTGAGAGCACAAGCAGTGAGGACTGGCAGGAGCACAGCATGCTAGTTCGGGGTATATTTAGAATACAATAGAGCTGGGCTGGAACTTTGTAATGGGTTCACTTGTACCTTGGCCTTACGAAACCAGGAGTTATTCGTGCCTTCCTAGGCATGACCAATGTCTTCTGCTGCAGCCTTGCAGTGTGAATGCAACCATGTGTCTGAGTTCCCAGTAAATGTCCCCTCAGAGCAGTGCAGTTTTGCAGTTTCCTGGGTTTTTTCCATCTTCAGTTCCTCTGGAGGTCTAGATTTTCTTCATCTTTCATTCCTGATCCTAATCCTGTCCTGACATTTTTCTTCATGTTTTCTGGATGCATCTTCACCTAAGTCTAAAAGGCTTCTTCAGCCATTTCTTTCTGATGACTCTGCCACCCTTCTCCTTAGGGAGGTGTTGTTGAGGTGCTGTGCTTTCCTAGTCTGGGTGCTCTGGGCTCTAATGCTGCAGCCAAGTTTCCCTTTCCCTTTAGTTTCCCTTTCCCTTTAGTTTCCCTTTCCCTTTAGTTTCCCTTTCCCTTTAGTTTCCCTTTCCCTTTAGTTTCCCTTTCCCTTTAGTTTCCCTTTCCCTTTAGTTTCCCTTTCCCTTTAGTTTCCCTTTCCCTTTAGTTTCCCTTTCCCTTTAGTTTCCCTTTCCCTTTAGTTTCCCTTTCCCTTTAGTTTCCCTTTCCCTTTAGTTTCCCTTTCCCTTTAGTTTCCCTTTCCCTTTAGTTTCTTTTTACCTGTCTTCTGCTGCCACCTGCTCTTACTTTATTCTTTTCAGGACACTGGCAGGTAAGGAGCAATGAGGAATAACTGATCCCTGACTTCATTCATTGTTGCAGATTGCCTGTTGGTGGAGTGAAGAGTGGTTTGCAAACAGAGCGATTTCTCACCAGATGCTTTGAATCTTGTGCCCTAACTGCTCCTATCTTTTAGCTGAAGTGAGATTTTTCAGTCAGGGTTTAGGATTTTAAAAATACTGTAACAATAGCTTGTTACTTTTCCCAGAGTAAATTATAACAAGATTCTCCTCTGGTTTGGATCTGTTTAACTTTATTTTCTGTTATTTAAACACGACATAGTGATAACTTACAGCCCACCTCTGCCTAGGAGGAGGCTTGTGATTTTCTTGGTAAAATGCCATCACTTTTAATTTCAGTTATTCTCTTGTCATCCAAACTTAAACCACAATATGAAGTCTCAACTTCTGGTCCATCCTTATATTACAACTGTCTTTCAATGCTTTCGTGTGATATTTTAGTTGATAATGAATAAGAGAATAAATGCAGCTGTGTTTCAGAACCCACAAGTGATGGCTATGCCAAAAAGTAGCCTGTGGAAGATAAATACTTCTGCTGCTGTGGTCTACCACGACTGGTGTCCTGAATTTACGTAGAGGGGGAACGTTCAAAAGCTTCTTTTTTTTTATATTATTAGCAAAATAAAAAATGACTGCCCTTAAAGCGAGGCCAAGAAAAATGTAGGTCTGACCTCTTCAGTTTTTAGTTGTGGAATGTGATGACAGTTGATACCAATCATTATTTTAAACGTTCTTCCCTTGAGCCTTCTAAGTTACAGTGGGATTTGCAGAGAAGCTCCAGCAAGGTTTTTGCATCCTTTTTATTAATAGTAAGTTAAAGAAATAGACACTTCAACTGCCTTTCCCTGTCATGGCTTAGGACAAAACCAAAATGCTTTCAAAAGCAGATATATTTTTTCAGCAACTTGAGCTAAAAAGTAATCACTAAGTTTGTGGAGTTGCACTCACTGAGTGTGAGATGCAGTGTCTCTCCTAAAGGCTGCTGCTCGTTGCGTTTGAGTCATCGTCACAGAAATGTCCCCGTCGTGATACACAATTACACATTTTTCACAGTTTCTTTCCTGAAAAAGGGCTGATGGTTTTGTCCAACACATTACACTCGAGGCTGATAAAACCTGGCAGTGTCACTCTGCTTAGAGCAGGCAAGGGTGGTGCTTCAGGGAGGGGTAGGGTGCCAGCATCGTGGAAGTTCTGCCTCAGTAAGCAGCCAACTTCTTAGATGCTTCTGCAAACTTATATCCAGGCCCCTTGGCTCAGTAGGGTTGGACTGGAAATATCACAAGAGCAGGGGTTTTTTTTCAGGATTTAGGCATTTCCTGTCTTAACTGAAAGCAAGAACTGCAGGCCTGGGGAAAATAAAATAAAATAAAAATAATTGAGAGACACCATGTTTTCCAAGTCTTTAGAAAGCTGCAGAAGACTGCACTGAGTTAAGTTTTCAGTTTGGATTTGATTTGGTTGGGTTGGGCTGTTCTGTCCCAGTTTTGTCATCAGTAGTTTAGGTCACTGCTTCGTTTTCAAGGTCACCCCACACTGACTTTTTCAGTGAGGGCCAGGTGAATGCACATTTCCATTAGTGTGGTGTTAGGCTGATAACACTGCAGAACAGATGTACTCTTCACTGTGCAGATGATTAGAGGAGTGCTTGATTTCTGCATTGCAGTAGCAATGATGACTATACAAAAAGGTTGATTGTGAATAATTGCACGTATGTTAAAAAGTAGGAATTAAAAAATCATCTGCCTGAGCTCAAAATTCAGATACAATGGCAACCTCTGTCAATCTGCATTCACTTCCTTGCTCCAATTTTGTATTAGTGCTCTTCATTGGCTTCTGTTGAAGGTATTTAATGTGTGACTTTAACATGGTCATCCTTTGAAAAGTTCTGTAATTTAGGATTTTAATAGCTAAGTAGTCATGTGACTAGTTTAGCAAATGCCAAGGTAGTATAAAAAGTATTTTGGGTCAGTTTTTTAATCTTTCACTTCACTGAAAAATACCAGACACTAATATTCAACAGGAAAACCTCAATTATAACACAGGCTTGCTATAAGTCAAAGAAAAAAATGCTTAGGATTTTCTGAGTTTTTTTCTAAATCAATTGATTGCTGAATGAAAGGATTGCTGTGGTTCAAAATTTCCTTTCCTTTATACAGGATTTCAAAAGAATGCATCACACATTATTTTTGGAGTGTTTTAATACACTCAACCAACAGCATACAAAAAAATGCTGATTTCTGGTATGCTGCTGTCATACTTCTACCATAAAAAAATGATTTGCTTTCAGACTGTGAACTGTTGGGTGTGGTCAGAGCACCAAGCAACTCATTTCAACTATAAATATCCATCAGTTTGATTTTCCCATTTGGGACATAACTACTAATGGACTTATACTTGTTTTTTTACACAGGAGAGGAAGGTCATAGTTTTGTTAAGCCTATGCCTTGGTTCAATAAAGCACTTAAACACAAGTTTAACTCTCAACACATTATAGTTCTATTGACTTCAAAATACTTCTAATATGCTTTAAGTTAGGCACATTCTGAAGTGTTTTGTTCAATCAGAGTGATTTTTGGTAGTTTGCATGGCTCTCTTTAAGAGGATTGAGAGATTTGATGTTTCAGCTCATGTTATCTGCTGGGGAAAGCAAAAGCCTTCCTTTACAGTTTTTTCCACAGATGCTCAGGTAGGATTTGTTATCAAAAACATGTGGACATTGACCCCTGCCAGCAGTGCTGCTGGACTCAGTGGGCTGTTGGGTTGCACCGGTGTGGCATTTGCTCAGATTTTGCTGCTGAAGGACACAAGCACCCATCGTTTTGATAACACTCTTCCCATAAAAATCAATCTGGTCATCTGCTTCGGGGTAGGCAGGTTTGTGAACTGATGAGCATTGCACTTTTCCTTGGTTTCAGGAGGAGGTGAAGATACTTTACTGAAATCTGTCAAGGACCACTGAGCTCAAACTAAAATTTTGAGACTCTGTTCAAGGAAATTTTGAAGTAATGGACTCCGACATTTTTATTTCTCTTCATAGTAGAGTTGTAAAGGTATTTCATCAACGTGTCCTTAAAGAATAACCAGTTACCTTGTAGCCTTCGTTGGAAATGGGAATAATCTTTTCCACTAGAGACAGTCTGTCTTGAATTCTATCCCAAGCAGAGTTTGAGTGACTACCCCAAGGACTGAGTTAGAGAAGTTATTGGCTCAAGATGGTAAACTGTCCATAGACTCAACACCACTGTGTTGACATTTTTCTATGCTTACTGTGTATATTGAGCATAAATACTGATTTTGTCTTGCATAACTGTTCTTATATTTGTAATTTTTCTGTAGTGAGGAGAAAGATATTTCTTAATCAAAGATAAGGAGAAAATATTTGAATCCTAATTTGGGTTTTTCTTTCCAAATACATTTTTAGCATCAGTCAAATATATCCTCCTATGTCTCCCATTTGTGTTTTGATCGTCAGCTCCATTTGGAAATATAGTAAAGAACAACTGAAGTCTGTTGAAAAAATGTCCTATGAAAATCTATGTTTTATTTCTTATAAATTGTACCTCAGAGTCACTCAGGATGACTTTATTAACGAAATTCAGCCCCTTGGCTCTAGTGCTGTGCTGAAAATTACTAGCAGATATTAATGTGAACCTCAAAGTCGGAGAATATTATAGGCTAAAACCTCCTTTATTCAGTAAATTCATGATCTGTAAAATAAGATTTTACTGTAGTTCATCGGGAGCATAAATGCTTTATAGTAAAAATGATGGATTGTGGACTGAGCCAGTTAGACCTCTTTACTGAAGATGAGAGGCTTCTTACGGTATGAAATCTGAACAGCAGCCTGCGGTGGTGCTCGTAGGTTTCAAAGCTGCTTTTCTTCTGTCTGCTTGCTTATTATTAGTGCAACATAAGATGATGGCCTTTCTCAGATTTAAACACACTGCAAATATACTTCTGGCATATGCCTAAGCCTCGTGCCTGGGGAGCTGTTTTATATTGTGTAGATATGTCTTCATGGAGTTTCTCCTTTCTTTCCACTGAAGGAGTCTGAGAAAAGATTTAGGTGGTGTCCTTTTTTTTGCCCAAAAAGGATGCAGCTTTCCCTGCTCCTTGTGATTCCTTCTCCTCTTTTCTTACATCTTTACTTCTGTGAACTTTGAGAAACGTTCCGGGATGAGACGCACGTGAAAGACTTGAGACACTTGATTATGCGTTCTATTTAACCCTCAAATATCATGTGTATAAACATTCATTTATGTATTTTAGCTCTGTTTTAACTGTGCACACATCCAGACACAATTGTATGGAATAAAATGCCGGTGTTTCTGCTGTGCTGTGATTATTTGCAGGTTTATTCCTGAGCCCTGGTCTCCGTGCAGTGCCACGTGTGGCAACGGCGTACAGGTGCGAGATGTGAAGTGCCGGATTCTTCTCGCGTTCACTCAGACTGAGGTTGAGCTGCCTGAGGAGGAATGTGAAGATGTGAAGCCACCAACAGAACGAGTCTGTCACCAGGCATCCTGTGGCAGTGATCCTGTCCCCTACACCCCAGCTTTTTCACGTGCTGAAGATGGCAGTGTGATTTATGACTGGGAATACATTGGTTTTACTCCCTGTTCAGCCACGTGTCTTGGAGGTACCCTTGTTTATTTATTTATCCTGAGTTGTTAGAAGTTAGTATTGTTTGACATTGTTGGGGCTTCTTTTAATTTTACACTAAATTAGCTATATTTATCTGTAAGAAAACATGCAGCTCCAAATTCTAACTTATTTTTAGGTTTTCCACAGAGTATTTCAGACTACTTTGTTTCCTTTATGTCCTGTGTTCAAACACCATCTTTATTTGGTGAAGTAAACTTGCTGCACGAATCCTGGCTGCCAGGTGATACCAACATGTTTAATGCACCAGTGATGGGCGTATGTAGATGACTTTTCTTTTCTTAGGAGCAAAAAGTATATAGTTAAAATTATTAATTATTCCTTATCTTCCAAAATGCTGCCAATTCTGCAGTACAGCAGGGATACAGGGTTCTAATTAGGGAGACTTACTTTCAGCCTGACTGGTACGAAGACCAATTTGGGGGTTTGTTTGGGTCTTGGTACAGTAGATCCCTCTTTAGGAACTCTGTGCCATACATCTGTCTGCAAGTAGTTAGGCACATTCCTTTTTGGATGTAATCGAATCTCCCTGTCGTCCTAAGCACATGTTACCAGACAAGGCTGCTGGTGTTGCTACTACACACTGTACTTTGGGACTGAACACCAGTGAGTTATGAAGTGTTAAGTGGAGGCAGTGGAATTGTGAACACACCTATATATGACAGGACTGATGACATCAGTGTGAAGTGAAGACAGTTGTACCCATAGAAGAAATAAAACATGTAGAAAAGGGGAGAACAGAAACAATTGGAAGCAGAGAGCCAGTCTAGAGCTCACAGAAAACAGCCTCCTTTGTGCTACTCACCCGTTGAAGACAGTGTTGCTCACCTTGAAGACAGAAGCAGGGAGGGAAGACCTAGAATGCTATCAGCAGGGTGGTAAGTGACTGAGTGTCTCCTTTACTGCTGCTGTTTACTGATGGGATTGATCCATAGGAATAGCAGCACATTGATCACAGAAGTGGATGCATCCCATTCCCTCTGCTATCTTCAGTGGACGTTACGACTGGCAGGGTAGAAGAGGCAGTAGTTGAAGTGTGTGTGTAAAACAGTGTGATGAGACTGACAGCTGTTGTGTCTGTGTCATTCCTGCTTCATTTTAATGATTGAATTGTTTTCAGAAATAAGGAAACTGTACTCTAAAGTGGAAACAAGGCTTTCATTGCTGCTGAATTTGTAGTTCTCTTTTTCGTATCTCAACTGATTTTTGTAACGTACAATTATTTCATTGCCATCTTAAATCCACTTTACTACTACTTTTTAACCAAAAACTTTGTCAGAGGTGTTCTAAATCTTAAAAGTTTTTGAATTTTGAGGGCATCAAAGGCTAAAATAGTCAAAGCAGGCATCTAGGCTGAAATAATCTCTAATCTTTGCCTTCTATATTGCACATGTGCATGTTTGCATTGCCTGCATCTTCACGTGTGAGTTTGTCCATTTGAAAATGTTCACATAAGAACCTGCACTTGGAGCGTGAGCTGATGGTGATTTAAGAGCCTGTTCTGAAGACAGTGGTTTCATTTGCTGGCATGAATGAACTTCAAAGTGACTGATGAGCAGAATCCCACCTTCAGCTTAATTTTGCTCCCGAGGGAGCTGAGTGTGATTTCTGTTGTTGACTTCTGGCCCTTTCGTGAGTTTGAGAGTTTGCCCAGCACAGAATTTCCTACAGGTTCATAGTAATGTAACAGTTTGCTTAATGCACAATAGAAATGATCCACTTAAAGGAGTCTCAACACAAATACCTGTTTGTGTTCTTGAGAGTTCTGTACTGTCACTGGTGTTACGTCTTCTAGACATTTTTCTTATGTGATGCTCCTGGGAAATATTGGAAGTTGTCAGGATATTTTATCAATCAACAGCTTCACAAGTCCCTGTGCTGTTTTGCTGGTTAAGTGGCAGTGATTGTGGGGTTTTTTCCTTCTGTCAGTTCTGGTCTTCTTGCTGCCTTGGCAAAGGCTTTCAAGCAAACCAAAATTACCTGCCGATAAATAGTTTTAAGGGAACCAGACATTTCTGCTGTTTCCAACTTATTGCAATGTACTAACTAATGATCTCACTGTCTACTATTTTTCCATTGTGTAGTTCAAAGGAGCTGATCCATTTCTGCTAAGTTTTATGTTCAAATCTCATTTCAATTAGATGAACACTTTAGTTATGTGAAATGAATGTCTGAATTTGGAATATCTTAGCGTGATGTAAATCGTATTAGCTACTTTTTGTCTAGTATGTATGTACTGAGCAGTGGCTATTAAAATAAATTCCTGTGGATTTCTATATCCTTGGAACTCCCCTCCCCCATTTCTTAGTGCTTGACTCTGTGAATGAGGGAAAAGTCTGCAGGGTCTAAGTAAGCTGGAGGCTTTATAGCCACTGTTTGAGCAAGGACTGAATCTTTGTTTCAGTGCTTGTCACTTGCACCTTTTTTTTTAAATCCTCATACAGACCAGAATTTGAATTAAAACTCTCTCCTCTGGCCCCTCTCCAAAGCAGACATAAAAATGCAGATGGAAATATTGTTTTTTGAGGTATTAGAATTACAGAGATAGAGTGGTCTGCAAGGCATTATTCAAACATCACCCAGTTCATGGTATTCAGCAGGTCCTACAGCATTCGTAACGCGGGCCTTTCTTTGGTTCTTTTATGTGCTTTCTGCACCCAATCTGTGAGGCTTGTCATGCAGCATTTTGGGTGCCATAAACTTACTGCTTCTGAGGACTGCAGCTTTGTGTTACACCTGTGAGCGTAATCAGTGCTGTTTTCATCAATCTTTCCATGAGTGCAAGTGCAGGTTGTCCCAACCAATCTGTCACGAGGCAGACGTCACCTTTAACGTCCATGGGAAACCCTGTGACCGTACTGAAAGCTAAAGATCTGTTTGGTCTTCAGTGCCTGAAGAAATCCCAAACTGAAAACAAGCCAACTGTGTGCTCGGGGATCTCAGGATTTGACCTCATTTTCCGTGAATGGTGTTTTTTCATTTGTTTTGTTTTGGGTTTTTTTTTTTCAATCTGAAGAACTTTGACCCTGGTGCAAGAACCCCCAACATAACTTTAATTTTCATAATACTGTCAGTGAGAAGTAATAGTTGTTACCAGAACAGAGAGAATGCCTGAGGTCAAAAAATGTTTTTCTTGTAATGTATAGTATACCCTCAGTGTTGTCAATCATTTAACTACTCTACAATATTTTAAAGGGATGTTTCCATTTACAAAAACATTTCTGTGTCCCTGTTTAAAAATACCTTTAGTTGCAAGGCAGATTTTGGTAATTCAGTGTAATTATTATTATTTATAGTCCACGTGCTTCAAAAATTATGATCCAGGCCCCCCAAAGTCATTCCATAGGCTTAAAAATAATGAGATTAAAAAATAAATACATATGTCCTTATTTTTGTTTCCTCTGCAGGCTGTGGCTTTGGAAGGTTTAGGGTGCTGTCAAGTTGTGGTTTTGGTCTTTTGTCTGGATCATAATGGCTAAAAGTTTACTATTTTATTTATAAGAAACCTGAGATTCTTAGAAATTCGATGGATTCAAGCCAAATTTAAGGGCTCTTAAGAAAAACAATGACCGTGTGAGTCTCACAAATAAAGTTGAGAGCATTTGCAAGGCTGGTGTAGGCAATTTGGTAACTGGCTGCTCCTATGACTGGTTTCATTAACCAGAGAGACTCTTTACTCTTTTACAGAAAGAGTATAAATAACATTGCCAGGTTCAATAGATTTACAGAGATGCTTAAGCATGTGTAGGACTTGGAATTTCTCCTGGGTTGTTTTCAGTACATATGATAGTACTTATTTTTAAGCAGTGACCAACCTGAGACTATCTGATAGAAATAAATGAGCATCCTTGCTCCTCCAGGCATAGAGAGGAGACTCACCCTTTTGCCATTTGCGCACCAACTTTCCACCCTCATTTACTTTTTACCCTTTAAAAGACAGGAACAAAATTCTGAGGTTTTTTCAGGCATTCTGATCTTTTAAAACAGCTTCATGCACTGTGTATTTCTTGTAGAAGAATGTAAATGTATGTGGTTTGAATGCTGGGTTAAAATAGAAAATATTCGATTTCACTGAATAGTAGGGTAATTACTACAATAGGGCATCAGGTTACTGTAAAAATACTTAATACTCCCTGCTGCATACATAATGTTTTAGTTAAATTATCTACTATGTTTGTATTAAAAGCCAAGAAATATAAAACTTTGGTTGTTTGAATAATAGATTTTTCCTTTTTCCGATCGATATAGAGTAAGAAATTTATCAGTGATTGAAGTTCCAAACTAATGTAAAATTATAGTTTGGGGTGAGAAATCTGATAAATTGTCAAGACATCTTGACAGTTAAGTTCAAGCAAATGCATCAATTAAGTGTAGTTATTTATTGACTAGAGTCTTTGAACCAAGGAGTGGGGAGGGGTGTGTGGTTTGTTTTTAGCAGCTCTTTAATATCTATTTTGTGCTTGCAGCGTCGAATCAGGGCATTGTCTTTCTTTCAAAACAGCCCCTGTGGGGAGGAATCACTACTGCATTTTGTGCCCTGTAGTTAAGTCAAAAGAAAGATACACAGCATATTGACATTTTGTTCTGGTAACACAATTAAAGCCAGGTAGGTCATACTGCAAGGCAGAAGGGGTTTGGTGAACTCCAGGTGGCCAGCTGCAGTCAAACCCCATCACCTGGTATGACAAACTTTTTGTTCTTTTGGTTGGCCAATTTAATTTTTATAACACCAAGATAAAAAGTTCCCATGGGATTATTTCTGACTTAGATGGTCTGAAAGGAATCCCATTTCATTCCCCTCCTTTATGTGAGATATTAAGAAGAGTTTACTTACTGCAACCTGTTCCAGAGCAGCATCACCCCTGAGCATGGTTTTCCCAAGGGAAACCGAAGGTTGGTAGCATAGGGTAGGTTTTGACTTAAATCAGAGGTGATATGGATTCTTGATATCTACTTGGTTGCTTGTCTGGTAGTGTCACTCAGTTTCTGCCAGAACACAAGTTCTGAATCTTTATTTCTACCCTGTAGACAGATGTGCACTTTCTAGAGAAGGGGGCAGAGTGGCAGCTCCTGTTAAACAAACACACGGAGATGAGTTGGATAGAAAACATTTGAGTCCCTTGGTTGTCAGTCTGGAACAAAATAGCAGAGTTCTGGAAACCATGTTTATTTACCAGTTTGTCTTTTTTTGGACAGTTTAGTGTCTGCATTGTAGTAATGGTATTTGCTGTTAAAGGTTTCTTCTCAGCCCTGCTAGTAAAATACTTTTTACTCAATGTGCGTGCTCTATGTTAATGTAATTATCAATACTTTGATATAAGAGAACTGAGTAGGTCAATCGTATTTAAGGTCAGGGCTTCTGTTCTATAAAATTAATCACTTTGTAGATGTAGTCAAAACATTCATATAACAAGGGCTTTCTGAAATGGAAATGAATTGGGGGACCTAGCGGGGTATCAGAGAGCCTGGAAGAAGCTGGAATCTACGTTGGTGTAAAAATCACTGCTGAAGTGTCTGAAATAGTTGGACTGGTTCAAGTGTCACAAAGAGGGATTGTGGCCTGGGCTGGCTGATGTGCTGGGCTACATCAGAATTGTTTATAGATGGAGGGAACAGCTTTGCTTTATGAAAAGAGTATCAGTGCTTGTAAAAGAGAGAAAGATGGGCCATTGGCATGGAGACAAAAATATCAGTGTAGGGTATTTCATCGAGCTCTCTGAAATTGGAATGGGTGACGATCACTAGTGCCAAGAAACCAGTTCTCATGCATAGTTGGCAGGAATAGTTGTAGTAGCTTTTGTGTGACTGTAGTGGTGATGCTTTGCAGCAATGACTTAGATGGCACCATGTGCTGGTTAGTGAAGGTTTAGAGTTAAAAATGCAGCTCCCTTTGAAACCAGAGAAATTTGTTGTAAGAAAAGAAATACAACCTGCAGCTGAGAGCAAGTTTGTATCCGTATAAAATCTCTGGAGATAAGTGAAAGATAGGAAGGAAATGGATTTAAATTCTTCTTTGGTGGCAATAAAACAGACATTTTATTATTTCAGTGTTTTTTTATTCTACAGGGTTATGATTATATAGAATGTCTGAGATACAGAGGGTCCCCCAAGCACATCACAAGCCATCTTGTCTTTCATGTGCACGTGAGTGAGGTTTGAAATGGAGCAAAGCTTTCATACTGAAAAGTACGATCTATAAAATTGGATAATTACGTAGCTTTAAAATAAAAGTAGTTCACAAGATGTGTTTTTGCTAAGCTGACTTATTCTAAAGCAAACTTATATTACGTTTCATTTTGCCCCATAGAAATTTGAGAATTAGTAATCTTTCATCCTTCAGTAATAAGATCCAGGTAGCAAGAGCTGCAGATCAGAAGGTGCCAAGAATGGTCACGAGTGCGGAAAATGCTAGGCTGGGTCAGATTTGCTGCCTTTAGCAAAACTATTGCACCTCTTAGCCCTTATGACAAAGCTTCAGTGTTTACTCAGCCATTCTCCTGACTATAGTTTTGCACGTTTTCTGCATTTTATTACTTTTTTTTTTTCAAATCTTTAGCTCCTTAAAGTCAAGGTAAGGAGAAGGAATCGCTTTTGCCCTGATTTTGGCAATGAAGCCAGTAATTGGCTTGGGACCATTACAGAACCAGGCAGATGTAGCATCTGATGATGGACAGACAGAGAAGCCTGTTTTCTGTTGATTTTCAGACAGGTAGAATGCCAAAGCATTTGAAATATCACAGAAGTGCTAGATATAATTCACAAATATCTTTGGAGCATTAAATATATAGACTATCTCTGTGTTCCTTTTGACTTGAGATGTCACCTTTAAGCCTGCTGTCTTATTCAGACTTTAGAGCTTTTTTACTCTTATTCAAGAGCGGGTTTTACAGAAATCTCTTCCATCTTCAGTGTTTTATGAGTGTTTTTTTTCTTTAATTCAGGAACACAAGAAGCCATTGCAATGTGTCTGCATGTAGAGACAAAACAAGCTGTCAATGAAACCCTGTGTGACAAATCCAAGAGACCACCACCAATGACTCGCTCTTGCAATACGAAGCTTTGCCCTCCGAGGTACGTTGTACTAATGAAATCATGTTGTGGCAAAGAAATGGTTAATATGACTTAAATAAACATTGGCTTTCTCAGAGAGGATTCAGATCGCAGGGCTGTGGTCTTGCTTCGGGATGAAATTTCACTGCTCTGTCTTTAACAAGGTTTTGGGGTTTGTTTCAGTCTTGTTCACTCCTTTTGCACTTTCCACATCTCACTAATAGGGAACATTTTCTGAAATCTTTCTGTGTAGATATTTGCCAGAGTCAGAAAAACAGCCTTAACTCTTCCAGTGGGACAAGGAAAATTTTAAGGCAATTTCACAAAAAACCCCCAGACAATATTTATTTACCTTCTATCCTACTGAATTAAAACCAGTGAAATTATGATTTAGAGTTATTTCAGTTTCATGCTTCTTTAGTAGCCCCACACAGTTCTTATGATTTCATTTATTTGGAGATCGTGGGAAAGTAACAAATCCAATCCAAATCCAAGAAAACCTAACTGATTCGGTCACTTGAAAGGAACATACATGAAATTTTGACACGTGCTGCCTTATTTACTCACTTTTGATCTCTGTCATTGCTGATCCTTTGCTTATTGTTTCTAGATGTTTGCAGGAACCTCGTATTTCAAAATGCAGGGAAGTTTACAGGAACAGGATGTTTTATAGAAAACATATACACATCTAAAGGAAGTTTTGTAAATATAAGAAAGGTCTATTTACATATTTACATTTCTAAGTGTAAACATCAGCAGGTTGCCAACAGACTGGTGGTTTTTTTTTTGCGAGGAGGATTCTGAAAGTAAATGCTGGAGTTGACTTTGTCCAGAAATTAAATTACTCTTTATTACTTCATTAGTAACTTCTGAATTTCCTTCTTATCTAGCTTTTAATTATGCATTACAGCCAAACCAAAGGGATGTTTCAGCCACGTATCAATAATTCTGCCTTCAGTTACCCTTCTCTAGGGTCCATCTGGGTGTGAGTGCTCCTTGCCCGGTCCGAGTTGCTAAAGTGTGGGCTTTTGGCTGTGTTTTTGGAATAGGTGGGAAAGCGGCCCCTGGAGACGCTGCTCGGCTACGTGTGGGGTGGGGATACAGACGAGGGATGTGCACTGCCAGCAGCCGGGGGGATCTGCTGCTGCTGCTGAAGACTGCAAAGACAGAAAGCCTCACTCTTTACAAGCCTGTAACCAGATTGATTGCCCCCCTGGCTGGCATGTTGAGGAGTGGCAGCAGGTATGACTGGGGGACAGAAACCCTTGACATGTGTTCCTCTGGTTGGGTGCTTTGAATTCTCTCGCTGGAGTAACGTGGAGGTAGTGAAACTTTGCTGCCGAAGCGTTCCAACTGGTTTCATTAGAACAAAGGAATCTGGGGGCAAAACTACTCTTTTTGACAACTGTGCTAATGGAAGTCACAGGATGCGGTGGAAAGTCCTTTTCAAGATTTGAGAAGGCTGGATATGATTTACTTCAGGCATCACCTCTCTGTCTTTGCTTTGCAAACAAAATAACCCGCTTTTCAAACTCAATAACCTGCTTTTGGAGATAATGCTTCTTTTTTTTTGTCTCATGGATGATTTTTCCTAAACTCCCACCAGGTATATTGACTGATGTGAGACATAGGCAGATCTACCTGTAAGATGCTTGGGGTTTTTTAAGATTTCCACTTTTAATTGCATTTAGTTGGTGTTACTTTTTAACTTCGTAGTTAGGTTCTCATCATCTCAAATACATTAAGTGAACGTTTTAAGGGAAGAATTTTCTACATGATGGTTGCTTTTTAATGAAAAGCAGATGCCGTTATTCAAGAGAGCATAACTGGGGAGGGAAATTTGCAGGGTTTGTGTTAAACAGGTGTGATGGGTAAGCACAGATGTCCATGATATGTTCTCTTCTTCTCTTCAGTGTTCACGTACTTGTGGAGGAGGCGTTCAGACCCGCAAAGTGTTCTGTAAGCAGCTGTTGACAGATGGAAGTTTTCTGAAACACTCCGATGACACCTGCCAGGAACCTAAATTGCCAACCAGTAAACCATGTGCAAAAGTGGATTGTCCTCCTCAGCTAGTTTTAGGAGAATGGTCCAAGGTAAGCAGCCCCCAACAAGGGTGAACCAAAATCTTTATTTGCAATATGAGCGCTAAATATTTCTGCTTGGGTGAATAAGATGTTTGGAGCAATGAATTCTCGGGGTAGCTGAAGGTTTTGCAAGGCATGTACCTGCACTAAACTGTGCCTGTGGTTACCTACAAGCAGGCTGCTCACACCCCCCTTCCTGAGTTGTATTTCAGTTGCTGAAGGACAGGCTGTAACACATTGCATGCATCCTACCAGACATGTTTAGCTATCAATTGTTTCATAGTGAGGCTTCCAAAAAGCAAGTCTTTGCATTAGTCTGGAATATGTCCTCTTTTTTACCATTTAATGCAAGCTTGTTACCACTGGCTTTTCAGGAAAGATTTATAAAAGTGAATTTGTATGCTGCAACTAAAGGTTCATGCAATGCAAACCAGGAGAGAGGATTGAGAGACTTGACACCAGGCTGTTTGAAATGTCCTGGATCATTTCTGTTAGATGCTGCATCTCATAGCTCTGTTCTGCCCATCCTTGGACATAAAGAAATACTGTCATGTTATTTTAATGATTTCCGAGTTCCTTGCTGGAGAAAATGATCTATCTTATATTCTTATTGCCTGAAAAAGTGGAGAGAGTTTAATGTCTGGATAACACAAAGGTTCATATGAACTAGAGTTTATGCACTCTCAGAAAGAAAAAAAACCCACAACACAATGTAGTTTAAAATGAACATGTGTGGCCTGGGACACCAAGTGTAGCTTGACTGCGTCCTTCCTTTCACAGTGCTCAGTGAGCTGCGGTGTTGGAATCCAGAGAAGGAAAGCTGCCTGCCAAAACCTAACAGCAAAGGGCCAATATGTCACATTAAATGGATCAATGTGTAGTGCTCTGTCTCCTTCACTGCTTGTAAGGTCTTGTCAGATGAATGCCTGCAACAGTAAGTATGTTGCTTTATGTAGTTCCTTGCTGATTTGCAATGATTTATTTATACAGAAAATTCTGTGTAGAAGTTCATTCACTCATCTCCCTATACTTTCACAACTTTACTAATCTGGCATAAACTGAGTGTTGTAGTTACTAGACCAGTAATAACAGGATTGTTTTAAAATGTTTTTCTGCCAGTCAGGTTATTGTCTCAAGAAGTAGTTTTTGAATACACATTAGTGGTACTTACCTCTCATCCTAATACTTACCTACATTTGATCTGATTTTTCATTATCCTTTACGCTGCCCCAACTGGGGGTGGGCAGGGAAATCCATAAATTCAGTATAAATTACAAAGGACATTAGAAAAGATAAGAATCCAGTTCTGGCTTGTCTTTTCACTGTACATTTGTATTACATTGGAAATTTCGCTTAGTGTGATGGAATTCAAACCCTGAAACTCTGTGCCAGTGATAACTTTAGGTATGATTTCTATCTTTCCGTGTAGAAATGAGAATCTCAGTCTCACGAGCTTTGGAAGAAGTGATGACAGTACAAACACTCTTCAAAAAGTCCAGTATTTTATTACTGTCTGTATAAATATCTTTTCAGAAAAAGCTGCCTGTAGGAATTGCACAATTTAGTCACAATCAGGTTATGATACTGATTGCAGCTGCACTAATTGTGTTTGTATAACACTGATGGAAATACCCTACTGATACACAGTATATCCACTTACATGCAGTAGTTTAGAACAGGCAATCCTAAATGCAGGCTCCTTAAGTCTGAAACTGTGCTCTCCTTCCTTTAGAAAGGAGATTTGGGGAGCAGGGCACGATAAAGAAAGGGGGAAAAAAGAAAGATTTTAGTTTTGAGGGGGAGGAAAATAAAAAGATTTCAGGAATGACTTGGTTTTGATCACAGAGATAGACATGTTTTGACCCAATTCGTAGAGCTATCAAGAAACAGGTACTTTTTGAAGCCTTGCTTTAAAATTTATTCCCAACACAAAATAAAAAATAGAATAATTACCGATTCATACATAATATGAAACTTCTTTTCCTGGCCTGCATTTGAGATTAACATGCCAAAATCCTGAGGTTCAAAACTCCACTTGAATAAAGCCCTGTGGACTTTCAGGAATGTCCTTGGCATAAGGTTTAATAAAATATTTTGAGCTGCATATCTATCTGAATTTAATTAATTGTGGATAGTTGAATGGCAGTGTAGCTGGTTTGCAAATTGCTCAGCACAGACTGATGTTAAAGTTACACTGTCAGCTCCACTTCAGTGCCAAGAAAGCAGGACAGTGGACTGCAGAGGGAATGTGATTGTGCTGAGTGGGTGCAGATCAAAGTCATAGAAGGGAATTGCTGTCCTCTCCCGCATCTCCACAACCATTTAGAACAAGGGAGCCCTTCCAGCTCAGATCTGCCTGGCAATTCCCCAGCTGTGCAACAGGAGGGCAGGGGAAGGCATGAGACATGTCCATACCCATAGCTCCATTTTGGATTTTGCAGAAGGAGTCAGGGCAGCAGCAAGGTTCACAGGAACATGCAAGAGGCATCTCCCTCTCCTGCAGCCGTGGGTTCAGGTTGCCTTGGAGGGGGACTGAGTAGAAGGCAGCAATGCCCTAGGATGGGCAGGCAGCTCGTTATGAAGTGGGGCAGACTCAGTGAAGAGTGGTGTGATGCGTGGCACGTGTGCTGTTAGGGGTTCTTGCCTTTGGGCCCCGTGTTTCTGAAGGGCACCCTCAAAATTGTGCTTCTGTGACTCAGATGAGGTCCTTTTTTGCTGTCTCATGACAGCACCGAGACCCTTTAGACTTAATCTTTTACTCTGGAACTGGTAAGCATAGCTGTTTTATATTTAATAAGCCCTATTAAATCAGACACATTCCTGACTGTGGGCCCTGAGAAATAGGAAATAACACCAGTCTAGCCTTGAGGTCACCGGGACCTGATGCCCAGCTAAAGCTGTGGAGGACCATGAGAGGTCACAGACACAGATGGATTTGTACTGAGTGATAATGAGGTCCAATGGCTCCGGTACAATCTAATCCTTCAGCAAAATTTACTTTGTGGAGAAAAACCCCTCTTCTGAACAATCTGTTACCTCTGCAGCTGCAGGATTGGATGATACTGAGGATCTAGAAATGCATACTTATGTGGCCTCATATATTTATATGACCTTATATATTTATATGGCCTGCCATCCACAACTCTGAACTTTGTTTCACTCCTAGCCTTGCTCACCAGTCACCAATAAAAATATACACACCCTTTAGTGTTGAACTGCTAACGAGAGCGAGTGGTCTGTCTTTTTTTGAAAAATGAAATGGATGAGACTTGCTAACATATTTATAAGTATGCACTGGGTTCAATTCAGTGTTGGAATAAGTACTGTAAACAGAGCACAGCCTGAAGTATTTTAATTTGTGTGTTTAAAGTTACACTTACTGTGTCTGTAAGTTTGATTTTGGAAATGGAAGATTCAATACTGGAACGCTTCCCTAAAAATAAATATTTGGGGCCCAATAACTTATTAAAACCAGGACGCTACTTGAATAATTTTAGTAAACCGAGTGCCTAAAGCAACTTATTTGTTGTACCATGTGAAATGGTTGAGGGAATCATGTATCTGGATAACGAATGCTGATTTAAAAGCTGTGTAATTATGAAACCACGATATCCCCACAGGTCTGAACTCATTACCCAAAACATTGAAAATAACCATTTTGTTTTATAAGCATAAGAATGCACTCTAGGGTGTAGTTCATGTAGTGTACACACTTATTGAATGCTTAAAGCATTTAGCTTTTCACCTATTTCTTCACAGCATATTTGAGGCATATGTATGTAAGAAGCATGCAGTTTTTCAAATATCAGTTGTGTGCCATCAGGATAGCTGTGATTTTGTTTATCTACCTAGCAAATGGAATAAGTAGTAATGATTTCAGTTTCAGGCGTGCTGAAAAGCACTTTGCTCTGTGTGTCCGTTTCCTGGCTCATCAACTCATTCTGCAGGCTCCGACTTGTTTCTCTGCCACCTACCAAAAGGCTGGGTCACCAGACACAATTGGACTGGTTTCCAGCACCAACGCAGAGTGTTTCCCAACTCTTCCCAGCTGGCCAATTTCTTGCATGGAACAAACTTGGGGGTGCTTGCCCTTGCTCCACGCCTCCTTTGCTTCTCACCTACCTGGCGGTTTCTTGGTATGATCAGTTCCACGGATCAAAGTGGGGCACAGTAATTGCTCACAGAGAGGTATCACACCCATTGCAGTCACTCTCCTGCTGTCTCCAGTGTGTCTATCCAGCCACTGCTGGGAAAGCCTGCTTAGGGTGGTGTTTATTCAGGCAGCTCCCTAGAAACCTTTCAGCATCCAAGTGCCTGCGGTACAACGAGGAGAAGCTTCATAATACCCAGTGTCTCCAAACCCAGTCTGCGTGAGGCTTTTTGCAGTTATTGCCTGCTTTTGTCCATTAATATGATTACCATATTCAGCCTCTCAAAATTTTTACTTCTTTCCCTCTTTCCTCCCTTCCCTCCCTACTTTCTTGGCACAATCCTGCGAGAAAGTCATCTTTCAACCCAAAGAAATTACCCTCAGCCCATGATTACACGATGGCTTTGCTTGTTGCATGTACTGTGTCTTCAATTGACTGTTTCTTTCACCTCCTTTGCTGCTGTGCTGCTGTCAGTTTGGTTTGACCCAAGCAGACAAGCAGTATGGCCAGCCAACAATTTAAATAACAGTCAAGGGGAACCTTACTTTTTGGATAGGTATTCTTTTATTTAGGTCATTCTGCAGTGCTCAAATGTGGGGAAATTGCTAACTTGTTCAGATTTTTTGATTCACTTTTTCCATTCCAGTCGTGCCTGGCCTTTCTGAGGCAGCAATAGGAAATGCATAGGAAATATAACCATATTATAAAGTACAAATTGACATATTATGTAATAACACCTATATATGCTTTTATATATGTGTGCACCCTCTCTGTTGTTTGTAATACATATATGTTACCTCTGTCTTTTGATTGTTAGGAGAACTGAGGAAGAAGCAACAGAATTCTTGGCTGGAGCGGGGGAATGTTATGGTTTCATGTTGTTCATATTTTTGGGTTTTTGTGACTCAGATAAAAGCTCAGCGTGTTGCAATCTGACTTGAGCAAAGTCAGGAAAAGCTCTGTCAAGCATTCTGTGAAAAGCAGATTTTGTAAGCATGAGTGCCAATGATTAGATACTTTCCAACACTTTGTTTTCTTTCAGAGGTCAAACCAAAGCTTCCAGAAAAGTATTCTGCTCATGGACCTCAGATTGTGAGTGTTCAGCGAGTCTATATTCAGACGAGACGAGAGAAGCGCGTTAATTTTACCATAGGGAGCCGAGCCTACTTACTTCCAAAAACATCAGTTGTAATTAAGTGCCCTGTGCGAAGGTTCCAGAAGTCACTTATCCGGTGGGAGAAAGATGGACAACACTTACAAACCTCCAAAAGACTTGGGATTACTAAGTCAGGCTCACTGAAAATACATAGTCTTGAAGCTGCTGATATTGGTGCGTACAGGTGTGTCGCAGGCTCTGTGCATGAAACATTTGTACTCAAACTCATCGGCACTGACAACAGATTGATAGAACCACCAAATCTCAGAAAACACACCAGTGAGACCAGTAACGCAGATCACAATGAAGCCAACAGCTTTGGGGCCAAATGGCATAAAATGAGTAAAATGTGGCAAATGTGGAGTAAGAAGAATGAGCTGTACCTGGGTGACAGGCAAGTAAACGATCAACCGTTTCGACGAAATCTTGAAACCTTTGGGATTAACTCAGCAGAAGACTTCAGCTCTCGTGCGTTCAGGAATAAACGGCTGGAGGCAGCGGTTCTCCACGGAGCCTACAGTATGGACACCGTGCAGTTTGAAGAACTGATAAGGAACATGAGTCAGCTCATTGAAACCGGAGAAGTCGATGATGATTTGGCGTCCCAGCTCATTTATCAATTCATTGCTGAATTTTCTAGGCCTCCGCAACCGACTACTGAAAAATGGAAGGGGGGCCAGGAGGAGAAACGTGCTTCAAAACTCACAGGCAAATCACCAAATGAATCTGAACGTTTCAGCACAAAAACTGTTGATAAGTTAAAGTTTGACCAGAAGGTTCCAGTTATTATTAGGCAAAGGGAAATTCCTCAAGTTTCCTTCAACAAAACAGTGACTGTACGAATTGGAAACACAGTTTTTCTGACCAAGAATACTCATGCTGTCAATCTCCTGTGTGAAACAGCTGGTATTAGTGAAGTGAAATATACTTGGACCAAAGATGGTGAGACTTTAAAAGCCTCTGAGAGGTAAGTAAATATCTTTGCTTATTTTTGAATGACATTGTGTTGCTCTCAGCTGTAAAAATCCACCCTGCTGTGCAACGTTAAAACATATTGTTGTGAAAATGAGATAAGCACGAACAGTATTCCTTCCACCTTTTTATTGAAGTATTTCCTTTTCTTTCAAGTGTCTGTCACATCGTTTGGCTTTACTGACAGCCAAATGTATGTCCTTTTCCACAGTATTGCATGGGAGGATGGATTTTTTTTTTACTAGGTGAAGTGTTTTGGATGTCCTAACTGTGTTTTTTATGATCTGACTTCGTCATTTCAGCTGCCTCAGAAAATTAGCAGATCTATACTCAAATTAAGAAGCCTAATCAATTTGTTCATATACCAAATGCAGTGGGAACACGTTAGAAACTTCTGCCATGGTACAGATGAAAAGAAGTCTTAGTTCTTGGTCATTTTAAGGAGGGAAAATATCACCGCTACCCTCATGGTTCTTCAAAACAGTAGATCTTTAGGTATAGGTGTAGCTGCATAACTTCAATTTAAACAGAAGGAATGATCTTTTATGGATTTTCTTTCAATATTTCAGACTTTACAAATATTTCCATTGAGGGGAATACAAAATAATAAAGAGCCTGTGTGAACATTACATTTGAGAACTATACAAGTACAGCAAGTGTGTGTTATATTCAGATATTTGCTCAAGACTGAGCAAATACTTTTACTTCACTGCTGATAAATTAGAAGCTCACCTGATTGTATGGATGTTAATGCCATGTGTGAGCCTCTTGGAATTATAGCTAGCTTGAGTAATGAGAAAAAATGATTCTGAAATGATAAAGGGGCTTTGGGATATTTCTTAACATGCTTAACTGATTAACTGCACTGCCAAGAAAAATATACTTCTGCAGGGCTATCAATTAAAGCAAAGACACCAAAACTAAGCCATTTTTAGAAGTGCAAATGTTTTTGGAACCATGTAGCTCCCACTAGTCATGTTTGTTTTGTCAACTACACATAATTTCCTGTTAATTTGTTGCAAGTGGTACTTTGGCATTTTGGACATGATGGTGTTTTGTATATTCAGGAGTATCTGTTGTCATAAATTGACTTCTTTTTTTGCCCAGACTGATATTCTTGCATTTAAGGGATGTGTTGGCAAAGTAGGTTTCTTTCCTGTTTCTTTCACAGTGAGGTTTCTTGTACACAAATGCTTATATATGTGTGTGTGCACTCAAAAGCCAGTGACACCAATAGTATTACATCTGAAAAAGAATGTGAAGAGGTAAATGCTCTGATTATCGGTTGGGTTTGCGAAAGAAGGCCATACTTGAACCATGCACGAGGTGGCTTTTTTTTTTTTTGTTGAGACACAAGTGTTTTTAATGTTTTTGTATATGGTTTACTTTGGTAAGTGTGCTCAGAGTGGAAGAATGCCAGAGCTACAGTTTGTTTGGACTTGGATCTGTGGTGTGACTCACATAACTTCATGCTGAGAAAGATAACGAGGGGGAAAAGTCCAGGCTGCTGGTTTTAGCCTGTGATGCTCTCTAATATCTTGCCCCTCACATGGCAGGCAAGGTATTCAAGACACCTGTTGGGTTTTCGTGGAAGACTTTAGCTTTAATGTTTATAATATTTAAAAAAAATCCTAACAAAACAAACAAAAAAATCCTAACAAAGCATTACAGTAATTTGGAAGTCAGATTTGACCACACGCTTGTGAATTCCCGAATCCTGCTGAAAACCAAGCTCGCTCTGGAGAGATGGATTTCTTGCCAAGCCTAATACTTTTAATTATGGTAGTCTGATTTATTCATACTGTTGTTCCCAAGGGATTCTGGTTTGTAGTAGCAAACTCACTGTCCTCCAAAGGGCTGAAGAAAATCTTCCGTGCATATATTGCTTAGTGCTCCCCTTCTGCCACCACAGAGGAGGCACAACTGCACTGGCCTACAGTGGTGAACCCCTAAAAAAGGAGTTTTGCTACTGTGTATGTAACTCTGGCAAGAAGATTCAGCTCTTTTTGTCCCAGGGTATAACCCTTATCTTGCCTTGAATGCTTTGCAGGGTGGTCCTGGACACCGTTGGGGAAGTGCAGATTCAGAACCCGACTCAAAAGGACCTTGGTACATACGGGTGCCTGGTTGTTAATGACTTTGGGTTTGATATGGAAACGTCTTTGTTGTCGCGTGCAGGTAAGACTGTAGCATCCAGAGAATCAGGCATGTTGTGTTGTTGAGGGTTTTTTTTTAGTTTAAACACCCATTCCCACTCCAACGTGAAATAGTTTTGGTGGTGGTGGTTAAATTCTGCCTGGTTTAATAGGTAGCAGTGAGATGCTTTTGTTGCTGTAAAACCACAGCAGGTGTGAACTGAGTCTGCTTGTATCTATCCCACCTGTATGTTCTGGCTGCTTCATTGCAGACTGAATTCTCTTTGAAATGTGATTACTTTAAATACAGGATCAATTTTTTTAAATAAAGCTTTTAAAACTGAATATTCCTTTATCTTCAAAGAGGTTCCTGTCATCTCATCCTCTGCGTTAAGTGTTACAAATCTGGAAGCCAGCAATCTCTCGGCAGTCGTGGGAGGTACAATTGTGGCAAGAACTGGAGCAAATATTACAGTTGAATGTCCAGTGAAAGGTAAGCAAGAACTGCACTGAAGTTCCCTGTGATGTTGGAATCAGATTTTAGGTTACATCTTGAAAGAAATTGCCAATGAAGGCAGAAAATCATTGATCATTAGTCATTTTTTATTAGGTTTGTCACCTACATCAGTCCTGTTTCTTTTCTGTCTGTCAGTTTATTTCACACACATGTGTATGTTCAAACAGACTTTCCTTTAAAAGTACTTTTCTTTCCATGAAGTGCTCTGAGGCTCCGTTACAGGGCTTAAAGCCCACCAGAGTGCAGGTCTTTCTTGCTGTAATAGCAAGCAAGGCCAGCTGACTTGCTCATCAGAGAACTTTCCTTATCCCTATTTGAGATGCACGTATGTCTAGACTATTGTTACAATCGAAAATGAAATCTCCAGCCACAGCTTAATAGAACTTTAAACCTGATAGTGAAGTAAACTTACCTTTTAGAGCCATCAGTGTGCAGCTGCTGTGGGAAAACAAAGACAACTGCCGAGCCACGACAGCGCAGAGATATTTTCTAGCTCAACATCTGTGGAGCAGCATTAATGTTAATCAGGAGCTAACATCTATTAAGCAGTTCATTGCTTCATTTTATTTTCTAGTCCTTTGTTGGAAAGGCACATATTTTCTATTTAATCTCATCATTACTATCTGTTAAGTTTAAATTGGAACATTTAACTCACAGCAGCAACATTCTGTCAAATATTTAATAAGCAGAGGTCAGCCTTTTGTTCCTTGGGGAAGAAGATGGATGAAAGTGCCAATAACAATGAAACATTGCGAGTGAGTGCAAAGAGAGACTTCATGGAAGTCAGTGTGTCATTTGTATTACTCAGGGAGAGCATATCAGGAAGTTTGTTGACACTAAACCAGAATAGTGATAGAGATATATATATATATATATATATGCAAATAGCTCTGCACACAATGGTGGCGCCAGGCTGACGTATATTAGGACATGTGGCTCTGCTGTTCATTGTTGTACCAAGGCTAATTCTTTGCTGAAGTAATATTTTCCAACTATAGTTTGGCAACTCTATGTGTAACTGACCTACATCTCAAATTCAGCAGAGAGTTAATGTCACATTGTTAATATTAATATTGTTAGGATGGGTAAGCAGTTAGCAATTTAAATATAAATTAATATTTTCACATGGGACTGTAGATTTCCAAATGCTTTAGAATTGTGTATATTCATGAGCCAGACTTTAGCTATGCTAAGACACTAGTGTTGACTTTAAAAATGATTTATCTAATTGCTTTATTTCCTGTCATTGCCAAAGAAGTATTAATGTTTGTGAATAAAATACAGCTTTCAAGCTTTAAAATGTCACTAAGCCTAGAAGCAGAAAAACTTATGGAATGATATAAGCAGAGTTCTCCTGATCCCATTTCCTTAATGAAAAATAATTAACCACTGACTTTAGAAGATTGAACTTAGTAGCACTTTATGCAAATTTCCTTGTCTAACAGATGGGACTCCAAAATACATCAATTTGCAGTGTAGTAGGATGAGAACTTTGTTGTGAATGCTGATCAAATATCAAGTGAATTATCAGACAAGCAAGAGTCTGAATCAGAAAACCCCACTGATACTTGTATGCACTCTAAAGGTTCTGTTCCTACAAATGTGAGGCTGCAGGAGTCCTTTTCTCCTCATCAGACATGGCAAGCAGATACATCTGGCCTCTTGGACTCCTGCTGGTCCAAAAAATAGTTCTCCATAAGAAGAACCATCTAATGAACAAGGTGTCTGTGTGTGTGGAGAATACTGGTGCCATGCCACTAGCAGAATTCTTAAATTATATTCAGATTTCTTGGCTGCAATGATTTCAGAGGGTTTTTTCTGTAGGCTTTAATATATGCATAATAATATATATACATGTATATATATATAAGATATACATATAATACTTTTTTAATAGCTGTTCAAACCATAGTTTTTCTCTGAGAAGAAATCTGCATGTTGAGTTCTGTGTTTTGTGTCTACCAGTGTAAGGTTTATTCAGGAATTTTCTTTCTGAAACACATAAAAATTAAGACACATATGAAAAATGGGAAACTAATGGTCATTTAGGAGTGAATATCATGCTGTAGGGTGGAACTTCAGCTGGGACTAGGAGCATCCTAAGCACCAATCTGACAGAGGCAGTTGTGAATGAAGAGAGGAGGGGATGTAGTAAGGAAAGGTACATTCCCAGCTTCACTACTGGCTGGCTAATGGATGTGCAATACACCCTTTAATTATTCAAGGGCTGAAGTATATTCCACTTAAGGGGCTCTGGGTTCATTAGGCTGTGTCACACAGGACAGCTCTTGTTTGATGGCTTTAATGGAAAGGATGTGAAGGTTAATATTACATACAGTGTTTGCCAGCTGACTACAGGTTTTTTCTTTGTCTTTTTGAAAGTCTTCATTGCTCGTTCCAAAAATCACATTCCGATTGAAAAAAACCTTGCAGAGCTAAAGATCAGTGTATCCTTATAAACAGAAGAACATCAGGGAATAGATTAAGAAAAGCTAAACTGCTGAAGCTAATAATACAGATATCTTTTCACTTTTTAATTTATAACAAGGCTATTTTCCCACTAATTACAATAAACTCACTTTTATAGCTCCCACAAGAGCTAGAAGATATTCATAACATTCTGAGTAGATTCATATTCCATTCTTACAGCCAAGAGCTTTTCAATCAACACACATGGTATAAATATCAATACTGATTGCTCCAAATTATTCTTGGATAACATTTATTGTATTTGCAGAAAAGAACGTCTTGTGATTATTACTAAAATAAACTAAAACTGTCGGACTCCATTTATTGTGAAACTTTGGAAGTTCTCAGTTGAAGTAAAATAAGGGGGAAAAAATGAGATTGTCTAAAATGTGCATTGTCTGCCACCTGCTGGTGCGAGGGCAGAAAGGAAATCACTGCCTGCAGGCTCTTTACACTTTGCATCTTTGAAATATCTTGGAATGGAGGCTTTTAAAAGTAGAAGCTCCACCTTCATCCAAATTCTCATTCCTATGAATATTTTGGCTCTCTAAGAATAACATATTGATAAAAAAAAAGTGAGAAGTACCAAAACCTGCTGAATAAGGGTCATCTTTTTTGCATGTAGATTTCACAAAGATGGACCAGCTAATTGCTGTCACAATTGGGACTTGAAATAGGTCCAGATAAATCAAGAATTTGATTTTCCATCTGTTCCTTCATTTGCCCACGCTATTCCAAATGTACCCTTGGTGCTATTTAACCTGTTAGAGGACACCTCAGTAAAGAAAAATAGCAGTTTAATACATAGGATTCTAACTTTTTATTTCTTTTAGGTATTTTGAGTGTTTTTTCTAAATTATATTAGTAAGATTTAAAAGGTTTGAGAAGTAAATATGGATTTATTTTAAGAGGAAAGAATGACACTATAATTAGTAGAATAAAAGGAAAACATTTTGATCTTATGATTATTTTTACTATAAGTACCTCTACATTAGAGTTTTTGTTTGAATCACACATAAGTGGGAAGGACTGAAAGATTTGCTTCAAAAGCTTAATTGTGCTTTCCTTTGTGTCATGAAACAGTCTGGGAAGCTGAAAGCTGAATCCCTTTAGGGACTACACCTATTGTTTTCCAAATCCTGATGGGCAGTAAGTGCAAGGGTCCAGGCAAGATTCACCAAGCAGTCCAAAACAACCCTCATCCAAGCACACACTGGGTGCATTTGGGGACCTCAGTACCAACTATGTCTCCATGTACAAGCACATTCCTGTTGCCTCTGCTTCTTGTTAGTGAAGATACAGAGTTTAGGGTAGGGGAGGACACCATAAATTGGAATGCTTTACAGCATTGCTTCTTTTGGTGTGTGCTTCTCCCTTTGCCTCCCAGCTTTCCTTATTGGGGCAGGGGTTTCCTTCATATTCCTAGTTTGGGAAAGGTTAAAGATGGGTGGTATTAGAAGAAGGTAAAATTTCAAAACCCTATTTAAGTTTTTGGAATGCTCAGCAAGGATATGGATATTCCCTTGAAACTTCCTATTTCAATTTGCAAAAAGCTGTCAAGAAGTTCCCTAGGAAAAGTTTAACAAATTCTCATAGTGTAAAGGAAGAGGTGGGCTTGTTGGTCAGTACCAGATTAAATGATGGGAAGGAACAAGTGGTCAAATTTTACAGTGGAGAGATGTTTCCAGTAGGGTGCCCCAAGGCTCTGTTCTGGGATTTTGGGAACAGTTAGCTGACTAAAGCTGTGAAGAATCAAGATTTATAAAGGCTGATTGGATCTAAAACTCTTTGCAAGGAGTTGCAGCAGGATGACACAAATTATGTTTTACAGCTAAATGAGGGCAAAGGATGTTCAGAATTTATATTTGCAGAATAAAGATAGAACAAATATCCTTAAATATAGACATGTGCACCTGGTTGTACCTGAATGGCTGTCACTCAGTTTATGGGGTCATGCTGGGAACACCAGCACATTCCCTAGGTGGTGTCCGTAGAGGTGAATCAAAACTAATGGCAGAGGAATGGATAAAAGAACAGAAAATATAAATTGATCATTTCTTAAAGTTGTGGTGGATCCTGTTTGCAATTTGATAATTTCATGTCTACGTCTGGTACTGGAAGCAGGTTGTATTGAGGAAGGGTCATTCAATAAATGCCACGATTTTAGTACTCTTTGCCTAGACATCCCCAGATGTCCCTCAGGGACACAAAGTGCTGAGTTAAGTGAACTTCAGGACTGGCCCAGAATGGCAATTCCTGTGTAGTTCTTTAATTTCTGGTAAATTTATGTCTTCCAAGTCCCTGAGTTTGTGTCTATTTTATGACCATAAAAGAGTGGGTCCTTGGTGATAGAGTATAATCACCTAACCAGTTGGGCAAAAGAGTCTCTGATAACAGTGCTGAGTTGTGCAATTGCTGTAATGCACACCAACGGAGTCTTTGTTGGGGATTGACTACAGAATTCAGTCTAGCAGTCATTTCTGAATTCATCCTCAACACAGATCCTCTTCTTTAGTTGCTGAAATGTTTTAAATGCCTAATATTGAAAAATATTACCCTTAAAATTCTGCAGCTGGAAGAAAAGATCAAGTTCTCTTTGAGCTGAGAACCAGAGAACTACACAGGACCCGACAGAGCTGTAGCAAGGGTGGGATGAGAAGGGGTCTTTCTTCAGGAACCTCTCTGAGGAGGTCACCAGATGCCAGCAGGTATATCTAAATCCTGCCAGATGTTGCTACAGCAACAGAGGGACTGTTGTGTGGCTGGTAGGAAAAAGCAGATACAAGAGCTTTGAAAGACTGTGAGAGTATGGGGCAGGTTGGAGGATCATACCAAGTGCCAAAATGTCTCATACTGGCTTTCTACCCAAGACTGTTATTCCCAGTGAACCTGGCAAGACTCATGCAGGTAATTTCAGTAGCAGCATGGCTTAAGCTTGATGGTGTTCACTAGAATCTGATTGCTCAAGCATGATGTTGAGTTATATATAAAGTACATGTAAATAAATACATGTTAAGTATATATAAATGTAAATAAATGCATATTAAGTATATATAAATGTATAAGTTATATATAAATGTATAAATTATATATGAAAGTCGTGCTAAATCCACCGTAGGTGTTAGTGTGGAGAATCAGTTATAATCAGATTATATTCATTGCTGATATTACTGACACAGAACTGTTTCTTCTGAAAGATGAGATGCAAATTTGGCCTCTGAAGGTAGGTAAACTTTTAGCAAAGTGCAGCAAACTGTGGTTGGTGCCAGCACAGTTCTGCCTTGCTCTTGAATGGGAAATACAGGGAAATACAGAATATTTTATGAGATTCTACATAGCTGGGGGAAAAATTTCTGAAGACATATCCAATATTTTAGAGCAACTGGTTAGTGGGCCAAGATTTTTATGGTGTGTAATATTTCATAGGGCTTTCAAGGTTGGAGGAAATTTGTTTTTGAACACTGAATATTTTAAGGGCACCCTATAGTGTGGATTCCTTTTTATTTTCTTTTTTTAGACACGTGTTTCACAGTCCCATCCGGAGCTGGAGTTTTTTTTCCATAACATTTGCTATCCCAGGGCCACTCACAGTGGAAAATGACTTTTTTCATGGAACATTGAGTATTTTAGAGCTGCTCCAGTGCTAGTGGAAAATAACCTGTGTTTGAGGTCAGAAAAATAGATTAAACTAATTTTAAAGTTTTATAGCCACTTGGATCTATAATAGACATATTTAACATCAGAGGATTTAGATCCATTGCAAGAATAAGATTCTGATTGTTAAGATTTTTCTAAGAGTAAGAAGCCAGGGTTCAGGAATCTCTGTTCATGAAGGATGGTTACAGCCATCCTTAATTTCAAGCATGTGTTTAATTGCATTCCCTAATGGGGATGGATTTAATCCTGTGCTTAAGTGCTTTCCTGACTCGGAGCCACAGGATACGATTGCTTGATTCTGCTCCTAGTTGATGTCAGTGATGGATCTCCCATTTGAATCATTGGGATCTAAGCTGCACTCAGAGATTCTGAATTTTTGGCAATTTGAGTGAGTCAATACCTTTGGGCTCATCCTCAGCTGCATCTGCATGGAGGTGGGGTATGAAGGAAACAAAGGTGGCTACAGGCCATCTCTTACCTCTTCCCCTTTTTGTACTGGCTGGGGATCAAACCCGGAATTTGTCAGCTTGAAAGTAATATTTTCTTGGATGTTGATAGGGAATGACTTCCTTCCAGACTTAGAAACTAGAAGACTTACTTCTGTTCTTGAAAAGAAGGTCTGGGAAATGTTTCCTGATGGTGATTTGATGTCTTCTCATGGATATGGAAAGGCAGCTATTCTGTAGGAGAAACTTATGTAGATGAGTTAAATTTGGACAGGGAGGTGAAAGGAAGCACATATCTTCTGGCTGTTCAGGAAAGGACAAATGACAACTGTAGAAACTTCTTTGAGATAGAACAGAGAGCAAAAAACTGTAGCAGTGAGGATGAAATATTTCTAAAATTCATTGTAATTAGCTTTTAAACATCTCTGTTAATAGTCTTCTTCCTACATTTCTGTAGTGTGAACGTCTCTTGACTGTGAATGTTATTTCTTTTCCATTTAAAGTTCATATGAAAATCAACACTTATGTAAAGGAGAGTAAAGCACCTCTAATAAAATTCCACCTTTTGCACAGGATGAACTCCTTCATGAAGACTTACAAACACGTCCCAAACCTTAAGAATAATTTCTGCTCCATTCAGTTTGTCACCTTTATGAAAAAAAGGAAAGAAAAAAATCACCAACACTGTGTGGTTTGACTTATTTTAACTTGTTTACATGTACTAAAGGATAAAATAATAAAGCACAGGTTTGGTGGGATGCTTGAACTCCATCCTGCAGTTTCAGTGAAGGAAAATTGGTGCTTTTCATAGTAAGAGTCTCCTTGCAAGAGGAGCGTGGGAGTTGTGTACTTTGCCTGCTTTCTCACAGGAGCTGATAGCTGGGACTTAACTCTGTGTGCAGTGCTGCGAGCCAGGGGGAAGCAAAATCTCAAGATTAGTAAACATGGAGTCTAATCTCTAAAGGAAAAGCATCAAAAATCTGCATGACAGAAGCTTTTTCACCTGAGATGTGTAAATGCTGATTGTGTGCTGGGGTTGTGCTATGTGCTGAGTTACCTGGAGGAGTGTTGTGCAAAGCAGTGTTAGGCACAGAGACTGTTAAACAGGTAAATGCACACCTACAAATATTGGGGGTTTAGTGTTCTCCAACAGTAAGAGTTTCCTCTGATAGCAATTCTGTAAATGACAGAATGCAAAAGAACTCAAAGGACTTTTCACTGGCCAGATGATGATGAGTTGAAGCTGCCCAGAAGAGCTTGAAATGTACACGCTGCTTTGCAGAAGAATTGAAGGGAGCTGGGCTATAAGGGGTGTCTTTTTCTCCTGCTTTAATTCTTTAATCCATTTGTAGGGTGTCTGTGAGCAGATGAGATAGAACCACACAACAAAATGTTTTGCTGGCCAGGTTCTCTACTGCATCTCTTTGGATGCACAGCTCTGAAAGCTTTGGATCACCTTTGTCCTGCTCAGTTTTGGCTTCCCCTGCAAGGCAGGGTCAGAGGACCCTCATTTGTAGTACAGCTGTGTCCTGACTGCAGAGTGTGCAGTCCTGCCCCCTCTCCTCATTTCATGCTGTGCTCCACCCTGCAGTGGGTCCCTGACCTCTTCTCTTAAAGGTATCTTGCTTTATTGTCCTTACCTCAGGGCTCAAACTGAGGATGGCCAATGGCAACCTAAAGAAAAGCCCATGAAAAAGGACACAGAAGGAGCCTGATAGCAAATACTCATTCTTAGGCAGATGGTCCAATATCTCCCAAGCTCATACTTAGAGAGTGAATTGTATTCCACATAAGAAAAAATGTTGGGGGGAAAAAAAGGAATGATGAAATGCAAAAACTTTAAGGATCCTCAGAATGATTGTGAAGAGGCCAGCTCAGAGGGACTCAACAGACAGTTCACATAAAAATTATTTAACTCTTAGATAAAACTTACTTCTTGGTAGTTTTGTGTAAAATATAGTGCAGAAGTGTTGTCATTATCCCCACTACTATTTTCAGCTCAAACAGCTAATGTTTTTCTAAGCACCCTGAAGATACCTAGATAACATTAACTCTGTTCTAAAATGACAGTGTGCAATAACCACAAATAATGCATAATAATGTTTTTTCCATTATATATTTAACTGATCATTTTTTCATGGCTTTTTCCTCCCACTTTGTCTATAAATGACAGCACCCATAAGATGGCTTGGGTGGATTCATTATGCTTTTCAGCTGGATGGGCTGCTGGACTGCTGTGCAGGGCTCTGTCCACACTTCTGCTGCTTAGACCTAGAATTTATGTTTGTGTATTCACATTATTCACTTGAGAAACGGTCTGATTTACTTGTGTGATGTTACTTGCTTGTTTCCCCTAAAGAGGTATCTATACAGCTCTTTGGAGAAAGAAAGGGGAATCGTTTGCTGTAACTTAAATTGACTTTAAGATATGTGACAGATAACCAATTTTGAACTTAAAATGAGAGGCCAAGCTATTCTGCAGATTTCTTCTGCAAACCGACGTCCAGTCCAGGTTTTAAAAGGCTCTGCTTTCTTCTGAGTGAGATACGGGTAGAAGAGCAGCGATTTTTTCTGGGATAAACTCTAGGACACAAACCAAGTTAGTAAGAAAGAAATATTTTACTTAAGTTAAATCCCAGGAATGAAGTGTATTTCTGAATGCTGTGGTGAGAGCAGAGGGAGGACTGTATCATGGGGCGATATTGGGCTGAAGTTTGATAGAGGCTCAGGTTAAAAGCTTAAATTTAAACCTTTCCAAATGTTTTTGTGTTTTCGTATTTTGTGGAATTTGACATTAAATCTTTTGACTTCAGTCCCATCTCAACTGTGCTGCTTCTGTCTTATTTTTGGCTCTGCAGGATTTTGGTGCCAGTTAGGGTAGTCTGGCTGTAAACCCCTAGGCCTTAGATTAAACCAGCTCAGCATCTTCCTGACACCTCCTCGGCCCATCTGTATAGTGTATACATGCCTGAATGGCCATGGAAAGTACACTGTAAAGGAAAAATATGTCTGAGAATGATATCCTTTAGCCAGAAAGCTGGGGTAAAATGGAAAAAAGACCCTTAAAAAAGACCTCATCCAAATTCCAAAAGGAGTTTTTTTCTAGTGGCATAAAGCTTCTTCTGGAAACTTGAAAAACAAATTGGTTTTTTGGACCTATATGCACTCTGCAAATCTGTACTTTGTTTTATGCAGTTTTATTCAGTAAAACACAATCTCCTGAGTTTAAAAAAACTGAACAGTTGCTAATTGTCTAGAATAAAATCTGTGATTATGCAGAAGAGTGTTTCTGCTGTCTTTCTAGACAAAATGGGGCGGGGAGGGAAGCTTCTCACTTCAGGGAAATAGCAAGTTCCAAAAAATATGTCTGGTTCCTATTACAGTAAAGGAAAAACTCGAGGTGTGCACTGGAAGTGCTAAGCCAGTGTTTGAAATGTTTAAGTTATTCCTAAAGGCTATTCCACATCATGAAGACATCATCTGTAAAGTAATACTGCACGATGATCTGTGGAGAGGGGAGACTGCATCAGCCTTTGGTATGGCTGCAGCTTCCAAAGGTCCCACAGTCAGGTCAGCTCCTAGAGCTGGACTCGTTTTGGTAGTGTTCAGATCAATACATTGAGAGAAAACAAATTCAGATGGAAGACAGTTTAACTGCTGTGGCTTGTGCCCTGTGCCTTTGTGCACCTCCGTGACCGATCACCGTGCCACGTGTGTCAGACAGACCCAGTGATCTATTTAGGATTTTGGAGCTATGTAAGAGCATTTTTGTTGCAGCAGCTCAACCAGAGCAGAAGCAACGAAGTGTCTGATTTGCCAACTTGCAAGATAAACCCTTAAAGGCAAACGTTTGAGGAAAATAAAACAGAAGTGCTCTCACAGAGGTGGTAGAATCATCTGATTAAAAGCAAATGTACAAGTCACTGATTAAAATTTAGAATGGCAAGTTATCTGCAAGTACGGGCTTTCTCAGGGCTCAGGCTTTACAATAGGAATGATTATAGACCTTTGGCTTTCTATAACACGGTAAATGAGAGTGCTTAACAACCAAGCCTCTTGTTTAGTCATTAATAGCTCTTTCCTTCCTGTTCCTTCACACTGCATTGTTACAAGCTGGGTTTTTTTGACATCTGCTACTTGGAGAAGTTTCCAGGAGTTATTTTTTTTGTCAGAAATTAGCCACGTGTATTTTCTAATCTAACTGATAAATATATCCTGTTTCTCTTCAAGACAAGTATTTTGCTTCCATTGATTCTTTTTCTTTGTTTTTAATGGTCCTTCCTTCGTATATTCTGGGATGAAGATTGAATTAAAAGATGCCCTGTAGATCTTTACATTACTGAGCCTGGTGGGGGTTGATGGTCTCACATCTTTCCATAGCAAGACACATGAGTGTTTTTGCAGGACTGGCACCAGTTTTTAAACCTTTTTGTGAGGTTCCTTAGAGTACTTCACCTTTAATCTCAGTGGGATAAATTGCTAATAGGGCCCGCAACGGAGAAGTTTGGAAGTGGAAAAAGTGTTTTGCTGCAGTGTTGTTACTTTGTTTTACACCATCTGTGAAATGACAAAGGAATTTATGATTCTTGGGTGTTATGGTAGCAGTTGGCAATATAAAACCTATGGTTTAATTCACACAATAAATGTTCTAATTATTTGCATTTTAAAGGTGTTCCCCAACCAAATGTGACGTGGTTTAAGAGGAAAGACGTTCTACAAAGCAATTCTTTCTTGATTTTGAATGGCTCTTTATTCCTGAGGAATGTTTCCTATGAAGATGCAGGAACATATACTTGCAGAGCAACTAATGCTCTTGGAAAAGCTGAAGCTGCATCTGTTCTCCACTTAACTGGTAAGTGTTAAACGAGAATTCCTGACTGATAACAACAATGAGCCACTTCGATTATGAAGTTTAACCCATAAAATAGTTGGGGGGATATTTCACACTTTATTATGAACTGGGAGTGTTGGATTGCATCTGACTCCCTGGGATCTGTTCTGTATTTTGTGTTTCCTGTAACAGTGAATCTAGGTACAGATGGTTTTGACTTGTGACTTCTTCAAAAGTTGTTCCATCTTCTTGCTTCCAGGCAACGAATATCAGACCTTAAACCAGCAGACAGATTAGAAAACTAAATCCGCTGTCATATTATATTGTTCCCAGTGCTTTTCTCTAGGGAAATGGGCAGGCTTGAATTATTCTGAAAATCTGCAGGGAAATGCAGTGAAGTGAAAGCAAAGTCTGTTTGGGGTTTCTGTTGTTTTTTTTTTTTTTAATTATAGAGGCCAATAAAATGTAGGGAGATGGAAAACAAAAAATTCTGAATATGAAGTGCTAACTCTCAGAATAGAAAACGTAAAGGAAAACTCCCTTTAAATGACTCTATTGTAAGTAGATTAATAGTGTAATACTGTATTATACAATCATGCTTTGCAAACAGCTCCAATAAATGGATCATTCAGTTCTAGAGATTAACCTTCTCACCATTTTGCTGCAGGAAGTACCACACAGGTACACCTGGCCAGTGCTGCTACAGAGCTTGCTTTCTTAGGCACACGTCTGCAGGGTGGGTTGTAGATGTTTGGATCCCTTGGCCAAGGAAGACATACCAAGGACATAATAGGAGTCTCTGTGTCAGGATGAGACTGAAGCTCCCTTCTTGGTTTTCCTGGACTACAACAAAACTTCAGATGTTCCGGAGAGAAATATTATTATAATGACGTGACTGGGGAGATTGCTCACGAGAGTCTCAACTTTATTTCTGTTCCTAGTCACATGGTATTAGTTTAAATCTTAAGTGGCTACAAGAGGGCCGAATTCTGCAATTCTTCTGGCTGTGCAAAACTGCAATGAAATGGGGCTTGTGGTGTCAGGGCTTGCAGAGCACGCGGAGTCAGCGTTGTCTAAAGCAACACCGTGTCAGCCTTTTGGACTTGGCTGCAGCAATTCCTGCCTGAGCTGGGTCAGGCAGCAGCAGAGAGAGATCTGTGCAGCCTTTCTAATAACTGACAAAGCAGAGAGCCTTTTGCCTGGTTGAGCCTGGACTTGCTGTGGTTCTGTGGAGCCTTTTTTGTTGCAGTGTTCACACAGACGAGCAGGAGGCTTTGTACTGCCCTTGCACACCGAGGGAAGATACTCAACCTATGCGAAATGATCCACAGAAGTTAGAACTTAACAAAAGATTTAAACCATTCTGGAAGGAAATCATTGATATTATGCACATTTATTAAAACCAAAATGTTCACCAAGTGGCAAGAACTGTGTGTTACTGACAGGTTGCCCACATTTTTGGCAGTTATTCTGTCTGGCATATGATGAGAAGGAGAAGTTGCTATAGTGATAGACACGATTCTGCGTACATTTTGCTATCTCTATGCATAATGAGTTTTTAAGAGGTTTTCTTCTTGGTTTTCTGTTGTAGCACTTTGTCATAATTCCACCTAACGGAACAGAGGAATTAATCTGAATCCACTGAGAGAATTATTTTTCTTAAAATTTCTGTATGTGAAGGACTGGTAATGAAATAATAACGTTGTCGTGAGAAACAGGAAGCACATCATACATTATTAAATCTTGTTTTTACACAAGGTTTTACAGGCTTATTTTTCTGCTAAATAAAATTCAATAAATTAGATTAATTTAGAAACTTACATAAACATTACAAATAATTCCTGCATTTCCATGTTTATATCTCTGAAGTATATTTGTCAGATGGACATTTTAACTGCATAAATGAAGTTGATCCTAAGGAATTCCAAAGCACTGTTATCCTCCTGCTTTGTAACTGGTTTGTTGGATATTTCAATATGACTTTCTTTTAGTGTCTTGATTTACTTGTTGCTAAGAAGAGATCCTGTGCACTGTGTTACAGAACAAAGGTATATCCAGAATAACACTCTATTATCAAAGGGCAGCAGAAGGAAGCGTGTCCTAATGGCATCTGGAATTGGTACCAATGTCAGTGTGGTACCTGGGCATCCACTAAGAATAGGTATGTTGACTTTTCTGCTTTGTCATTTAAATGATATTATTTATTCATTTCATTAAAATGAAGAGGGCCCCGTGGAGAAAATGTAATTCCTAAGAGTCTGGGTTTGGTGGCCTGGATTTTCTAACCATACTCAGCTTTCTGTTGTTGTCAAGGAGAAGGCCTCAGAGTAGGAGACGCCGTTATTGTTTGGATTCAGCTTTTTGAAAAGTGTTTTAAAACAGGTACCCTTTAGGCATTGTCCAGGTGCCTCACCATGAGACTGAAGCTGCATAATTTCTCTTTGAGCTTCACCTGAAAACAATGGGAGAGGATTCACCTGAGCTCTGGAATGGCTTGTTTATTTTTCTATCTATTTCTGTTTCCATCCCTACTCGTGGAGTGAAAATGCAGCAATTTCATTTAATGTGATTATGACTCCTTTCCAAAATAGATAGTAACTCTTTCAGTACAAACCTCTTTGCATGTTATAGTCTGGCACCAAATCTGTGTTCCATTTTGATAACTGTTCCTTCCACCCACTTTGTTGATATAGAAGTTCAGTGAAGTTTCGATAAACTTCATGTAGAATTTTAGTTTAGAACTTAATGAAAGGGAAAATATAAAGAACTGTAGTAAGGATACATCAGCCTACAGAGCTGATAATCCTCATGGGGCAGTTGGGATTTCAGGCCATAGCTTGGACTTCGATGACTTTATACATACTCTTGTTTTTATTTAGCCTAGTAAGGTAATTTGCATAGAATCACGCAACCATGCATGCTTATTCACACATATTTCTATGTGTTTAGACAAACCTGCTAAAATGCTGTTGATTTTTAGGTTGCCCAGTGCTGCCCAGCTACAGAAATACAATTCACTGGCTTTTTGGAGATAGTCCAATTGAGGAAGTTAAGACCTTGGAATACCGAACCCTGGTTGGGGGTCGTATCCTAGAGGTGAACACCGACTCTGGTCAATTTGCTGGAAAATTCCAATGTTGGACTTCAGCTAGTGCAAAACCAATGTCAGTTTGGGTAAATGTCAAGAAGGAAGGTTTGTTGAAAATTATGACAAATTCTTAAATTTTAAAATATTTTATTTCACTCTGTAAAGACTTTCCTGAAACCTGACCTGCTTTTCTACATAGAAATAACTCATAAATACATGTTTGACTTCACGTATGTGAATAGTCCCATTTAAGTTGATAGACAATGTCCATACTCATGAGTTGGATATGGGAATTAATGTGTATCCAACCACCACACTGAGGTTTTCATGTAGCTTTGAAGCTGAGAGAATGGTTCCTGATTGTGCCTTGCTGCTTCATTAGTTTTAAATCAGGCAGGTTTTCTCAACTTCCCCTTCAACAAATCACACAGTTTGCTGCCCTTAGAGTCCACCAAACTCAAACAAAACTGACTTTGAGGTCATCTTTGGAAATATCTTAACTATAACCAAAATAATGTTAATATAATTGTCATATTCAGTGTCATTACAGTGACAACAACCCTTAAACATGGAATACATCAAGTTCTCCAATATGATGTGCTTGCACAAAAATCCATCTCCATTAGCAGGTTATAAAATGAGAACAATCTTGCATGTGCTGCAGCAGGACAATAGGCTGCTTCTGCAAACATTTTATAAAGTGTGTAGATATTGAAAGTGCTTTAGAAATTAATTAGGTTATAATTGGGCTTTAAAAAAGAGTTAGGAAATTACATACTACCAAGAGTCTCACAGCAAAGCACCAAGCTCCATTTGACAGTTTAAAAATAATACTCTCTAACTTTTAAATACCCAGGGAAGGCAAATTGGTTGTAAGAACAAGGAGCTGTTGAAATGAAAAATTTCACATGTGATTTGTCTCATCCTATCAATATGATTTGTTTCACTGTTTGTGTGCAAAGGACTCAAGCTGAAAGATCAAATCCTACAAATCTCCCGCACTGTGTGTGTGTCCTCTTAGTGACCACCCAGGGATTACTTTCATGGTCAAGAATGATTCTGTACACATGGGATTGTGGAGTCAGTTACATTTCAAAATGTGATTTTACTGAACATATCTATAGCAGAATGTCTATTTTACAAAACTAAATTAAAATATTAATGAACTGAACCAGCAAATATCCTAATAGAGTTTATAAAAAAATACATCTCTTGATCTCATTGAAGTTAGAATTTCTGAACAGGTGTAGCCAAGTATCAGCTCTCCATCAGTATTCTTTAGCTGGACTGCCTTTTGATTGCCCAATACTTTTCCAGTTAGGCTGAGTGAGTATTTTGGGGATATTCCATTTTCTAGTTGTGAGCTTTAATTCTGATTGTTGCTTATCTGAATGTTTCATCACTGAAATACGCATTTGTAAAGACTGCAAAATCTCCTTTGGTGGGTTTTGCACAGTAGGCACATTGAGGGCACTTCTGAGTAGTAGTATCCTAGTTAAACAAACAATACAGTCTCTCCATCATAGTTGCAGTCTGTAAATTTAACTATTTCTACTTTGAAAAAGGCCCTTTTGTGTTATTTTAAGAAACCCAGAAGTAATAAGGAAACATTGAAAAACAATAAGTTAAAGAATTCATTATGTGCTGGAAGAGTGAGCCTGTGGACACAGCTGGTAGCTATCAATTATTCTTGGTTATTACAGAAAAATCTGACTCCTTCTCTGATCACATAAAAATCTGTCAACATTACATAGTACTTCATCTTTTACCAAGTGTCAAAAAAAAATTGTGGGGGAAGGAGTAAGTGTGGAATTGTGACTAAATATAAGGGTAGTAATTGTTAGAGGTGATCGGGTTTTAATATCAAATACTCTTTAAAACAAATTCCTTTTTTCATCTTGCCAGATGCCTCGGTGGCAAATTATTTGTGCATTAAATACTTTTCTATGGTGTAGTACAGGATTCTCTTAAATCCTCAAATTATGTGAGGTGCCTGGAGTAAGATGAGTTTTCTTCAGAATAAACTTATTGTAGAACAGCAGGAAACCTAGAGAGCCTGATTTACAGTTTCCTCTTTTTAATGCTCATTGTATAAAAATGTTATGAAAGTTTTAAAAGAAGTTCATCATTTCCTACTGTGAGCCAGGTTCTGCCCTTCCTGTGCACATATGCTGATCCCATTTGCCTTCTAGGAAACTTCATGCTCATGTGTAGGGGCTGAACTTGGGAAACTGAGTAGGATTAAACTCTACTCTGTTTTATTGGTCCATTTTCACAATGCTGAAATATTTGTCTTTGTACAGAGCAAGTGGTATCTCTCTGGTTTAGAGAAAATACTGCCAGATGAATTAAAACATGACAGTTGTTTTGTGCCTCTCTCATGCTACTTTCAATTGCATTTCTTAGATTACAAATGGGAATATGGTGAGTGGAGTACTTGCTCTGTGAGCTGTGGGAATTTGGGAACCCGCTCCAGAAGGCTGCAGTGTGTGAATGCAGAGAAACAAGAAGTGAATGAATCATTGTGCAATGAGGAGCAAAAGCCAGTGGTTATTTACCAGCCATGCAACACAGAGGACTGCCCTGCCAGGTAAACTCTGTGTCCACTTGCTCTGTGTGTATTAAAATGTGCTCACAGCCTCCTGAAATTGTTCCTGTGTTTATTCTCCGAGTCTGAAATCTGGGGTTTGTTTCATCATGGACCCTACAGTATAAGAGATGTGAAAATGGATCACAAGCAAATGGACAATGCTTGATTCAACTGAATAAATGAGGTCCTGTGCCAGTCTCCGTGCTGCTGCAATAACACCTCGAAAGCTAAGCTGGAGGTCTCTCTGAGACACTGTGATGTTCTAGTTTTGTGCAATCTGTGCCAGTGCCCTGAGAGAAAACTTATGTTTAGAGCAGCCAGGATACTCGTGAGTGGAATCTTGTGTTCCCCTCCTCTCCTTCTGTGCCAGCAGAGCTCTCAGTAGGATGTTTACTGTGGAATGCCTCATTTGTCTTTTATGTCCCTCACCACAATGTCACGCTCCTTGCACGTGCTTCCCTGCCAATTTTCTGGCTGGATCACCTGGAGTACCTTGTGATCTTGGAGCAGAAAATTACAGGCAAGTAAACCACAACATCTGATTCCAAAAGCCAAAACCTTACCTCTAGACTTCTTCGGTTGCACAGAGCATTCCAGCTCAAGAAAGCGTTGCTTCTGGGTTTGAGCAGGAAATTCCACAGGCATCCTCGAAACAAGTGCTTTCCGTTTCTTAAAAGGATTGGCCATCACTGTTAGCTATGTAAAAATCCATGAAGGATGAAAAGTCACTGGAAAATGTTTGTAGAGAAGTGTTAAAACCTTAGCTGGCATTGTGGGAGTGCATCTTGCCAGTACGTTCTAAACTCCATTCTAAATACAGAAAACGTAGCAACAGATAAACATCTAGAGAAATTTGTTTATATTTCATCATTAGCAGCCAAAATCTCAGATCATCTGAAATTGTGACTTTGAGTTCTAGCCAGCCCATAAGAACCAGACTTTTTGCCAGTGGAAAAATAGTGGAATAGATCTAATAGTTTGAAACACACAGACTCAGCTGCAGGTTTCCCTCTTAAAATCCAGCCATTCAGAGCAGACGAATAGAGTCAAGAGGGTACTGGAGGGCCTGATGCTCCCCTGCCTTTTTAGTGGACTGCAGTGATTGACTTAACAATTTGATTATCACTTGACCCAGAGTGTTGACCACAAAACCTATTTCTATTGACCACAGAAACTATTATTTCTTATGCGTAAACAACCTGGGACCAAAATTCCCTCTTATTAAAACTCTTTAGAAATTATCCCTAGACTTACAAAGGCTTTAGATGCACTGTCAGTGTCATGGGCTCTTGTTATTTAAAGTAGTTTACATGAATTTAAGTCACTTCTCTCCAGCACAATGCAGAAGTACAGTTAAGCAAATATAAGGGTTTAAGCATGTACTTAATTTGTGCTTTAAGTGTTTGCCAAATTTGGGCCTTGCTGTGCACGCGCGGCACCAAACGTTTGCAAAAGTACTTGAGCTTTAAAAGGGAGAGAAAGACAAGAGTCCAGACTGTAAAAGATTACTCTTCCTTGAATGGATATAAACTGTTTTACTGTAAGAAAATTAAATACTTGCTAAAGAGAACAGAATATTTTTTTCCTCTTGTCACAGTTGTGCTACGCATGAAGTCCAATTCTGTATTTCCAGGCTAGCTTTATGAAAAGATCAAATCAAATAAATTGTATTACCACCTGCTGCTTCCCCAGTATTGTTCCTAGCTGCCAAGACAGGCTAAATCTTTGCAGCTTCTAATCAATAAATAACAAATTCTGTTTCAGCCATTATCTAGCAAGATCTTGGTGTAATAAATTTGGATGAGTTAAAACACCTGTCACATTAGTAGTAACTAAATCAGTACCATTGATTTTTATAAGTTATGGAAAAGTATGCTGTCCTTCCTTCAGAAGTGTGGAATCCAGCAGGGTCTATAGGGTTTACCTAAGGTAACCTTTTGGATAACAGGCAGTGCAACTTCTGCTGGCAAATATTAAACCACTGTTATCTTAGAAGTCAGCAGTTAACCAAATTCGTAAGACCCCGCTTAACAGCTGAAAAAGCCGCTTCTACGTTTTCTCACATCTAAAACTTACAGGTTCTTCTGGTTTTTGTTTGCAGACAGATCACTGCAGACTGCCAGCAAGCCTGCAGTGCTTTCACAGTTGCTTTAAGTCTGTCTCTGCATCCTGTAGGTGGGTCGCTGGTCCCTGGTCCGAGTGCTCTGCATCTTGTGGCAATGGGTTTCGCTATCGGCAAGTGACTTGCCAGCGAGTGAAAGGCAACGGCAGCGCGGCGACCCTGCTGCCAGCTGCTTGTGTGCACCGGGACCGTCCTGTGGGCAGGAGACCCTGCGTGGCCCATCCGTGTGCGGTGGGCACAGTGCAGGCCAAAGGACAGGTCAGTTACAGAGCTAATCTGGAAACTCCTCATGTTATAAAAGTGTATCTGCCTCGTCACACCGTTGGCTGGACATCTCTTCTCTTGCACAGGGGAAGAGCTGTGGGGCAGTAGCTGTAATTACCTTGCAGACTGGTGAATTACAAATCTTGTGGCTTTTTCGTTTTGTGATGTCTGAGCTACTCTTATTTGTTGAATATTCCTCAGGGGAGGTTTAGGCTTGATCTTAGGAAAAAGTTCTTCACTGAACGGGTGATCGGCCATTGGAATGCGCTGCCCAGGGAGGGGGTGGAGTCGCCGACCCTGGAGGTGTTTAAGGGGAGACTGGATGAGGCACTGAGTGCCATGGTTTAGATGATGGGTTGGTGTTGTGTTGGGTTATAGGTTGAACTTGATGATCTCAGAGGTCCTTTCCAACCTTGTGATACTGTGAAAACGTGATCTGAAGCCTGAGTATTAATTTCAGGATATTCTATAAGCTTATCCACTACTAAGTACTCAATTTTTGAAGCTAGTATATTGCTTTTATTGCAGTGTTATAAGAACACAGTTTGCATAGCTGTACTGTGAAGTTCCCAAAGAAAGATACGAGTGTGCTTCAGAAGTAGTTGCCACAATATTTAATACACAGAACTCTTCCTCCTTCTATTTTCTGTGTTTCTTCATTTGTGCAGTAAACTTGTGTTCGTTTTGATATGATTTTTATAATTACTTTTGCAATTCAATTCTACTATTCAATGAGGAAAGTAATTAAGAGAATTACTGTTGCTGTATTTCTGATACAGGCACTTATGGGACAAGTTTGTGATTGTCAGAGCTACAGAATGCTGTTGCACTAGAGGTGTGAACTCATGAGAGCACAGGCAATGGATTTAGCTTTATGAATAGGGGAAAAAGTCAGTATCTTGGCAAAATTTCACATGAAGAATCCAAAATATTTAGGCCTTGTCCAAACTCTGATGTGATAGAGTTGAAAAGGAGAAATAAAGATCAAGAGCTATGACCAGGTGGTGTAACTGGGTAACTACCCAGAAGGGCAATTCTGTTGTTATTAACTTGGTTGTTTCTTTTTGTTTCCCCTCACCCTTTTCTCTCCTGTTGCAGTGTTCTGGTCGCTGTGTGAGCCCCCCTGCAGGTTTACAGCATCATCACTCTTTATGTCAACTTCGTAATGGATCTTTGGTGCCAAACTCTTCTTGTGATGAAAGAAAGAGGTATACAGTTTGAAGCAGTACAAGTTAGGTGCTTTAGATGATCAAATTAAAAATATAGGGTTGTCAGTGCAGTATAAATATGCAAATTCTTACGTATCAAACACAAGGAAGGGTGGTAGTGATAGTCATATATTTCAGTGCACTGAAATATACACTGAAATGGATTGAGAGAATCTTGGCTCTCCAAAAGGAAGTAGAAATGGGAGTGATCTGTCATAACTTTTTTTATTACTGCTGAACTGGGTTTCTTCTGATGTTACTTTTTGAAATAAGGATCTTCCTGGGCCTTTCAATACGAAAAGAACAGGGTGTGCCCTCCACAGAATCTTAATCAGCAGATTCACTTGGGACTGTGCTGTAGCACATAGACGGATGGCAGTCTCTATAAAACACCATAATCTCAAAAGGCTGAATTAAAGACAAATTAAAACTGAATGTGAGGATCTGGGGGCACAAAACTTGGCTCTACACCAAGTGTGTAGGTAGGGCAATGAAGAGCAGGGAATAAATGGGTAAGTACTTACCTGGGAATTGTTACTGTGTGTCTTGGTTACTGGACCCAGTTCTTCATATTTCTTCCTGTAGAAGTGCATTCTGAAGCATTTTTGCTGCACACATGAAGTTTTGGCTCCACTGAAGTACGTGATAAAACTTCCATTTACTACTAAGAGCCAGGATTTCACTTTGGCAGCTTCAAATGTTCAAGGAGGTTCTGTGACAGCATAGAAATATTACTTGTGTTCAGGAGAAAAGTTAAACACGAATCACTTGCAGCATCCAGTCTGCAACATTTCATGGTCGCTTAAGTTTTCCTAAAGGTACAATATTTTTTTCTACTCCGGAATTAAGGAATTGATTTAAATAAACAGAGGTTTGTCTTTTGTTTCCTCATGAGGCATGATCAATGGGCACCAAATGAAATACAGGAAAGCAGGGGAACAGATTACCCAGAAAGGCTGGGGAGTCCCCATCCTTGGAGATATCCAAAACACAAATGGAGATAGTTTTGAGCAACCCAGTCTATTTCACTGTGCTCGGAGCAGGGGGCAGGGACGGATCAGGCTCCAGAAGTTTCATCCGACATCGGTTCTGTCATTCTGTGAATAAGGATTTAGCACAAAAATAAACATTTCACTGCCATTTAATTTCCTCCACAGGTCTCCTGTCAGAAGAAACTGCTCTTCGGAGGTGTGTGATGTGTACTGGCGGACAGGCCCTTGGAGGCCTTGCAGCGTGGACTGTGGGAGTGGATTTCAGTCAAGACGAGTGTACTGTGTACATGGAAAAAACAACAGACCTGTGGCTGATCAGTATTGTGGATGGAGGAAGAGACCAATGACCTGGCAGCACTGCAATGTCACATCCTGTGGCACTATGTAAATGTTTATTTATGTATGAGCATAGTAATAGTTTGTAGCAGTTATATTCGAAAGTGACTCACAGTTGTACACTAATGATTCTACAAGCATTTGATTGTATATCAAAGGTAAAACTATCCTCTCCAAGGAGCACTTCATAATCCTTGGGTTTATATTTCTCTATGAGTAGGCCAGTTTGCCATTACAGCCTCAAAAGCACTTTTAGAAACAGGATATTTAGGAAGTTGTTTCATGCAAACTTCCCGACGTGTCTTTGCCAGCTGTGACTCACAAGTCTCTGAGCAGGCTGTTAATTCCTGAGAGATGGGGTAGTTTTCTGAAACAGACAATAGGCAAATGAATGCAGTGAGATCACACCTCTTATTTGTGACCTAGTTTAGCTCTGAATCCACTCTTGCCAGAAATGTAAATTAAAATAATTACAAAGCTACCAGGAATCCATCAGTTCTTTACAATTACGATGACAGGTTCTACTGTCTTTTGCCCATTATAAAGCCTTTTGATGTTTAGATATATTTTTCAGAAGGTAAATGCAAGGATACAACTCACTGCTGTAAATTTGTAAAGCAACTAAAGTGATGCTTTTTAGACATCTACAAACAAAGATGTCAATGGTGTCAAAAAATGTAACTCTTCATGGAAAGTTCATGACGCTGCAGTGAAGTGATGAGAAGAGAGGCTCATTAAACTGACCTGCTCAAAGTATATAATTGTAAATAAGACAGTCATAACAACTAAATGAAAAAACATTATTGCAGACTGATATGCTGGACAGGGTATTTTTTTTCTGGGAACTTTTATTATCCACTCTTTGCAATGGAAATTTTAATGTTTTAAACATTTTCTTGTCTGGATTAGGAAGATAATATCATAGCATATCATCTGTAAAATTGCACAGGCCATCACATTGTAATTTTACCAGGGGGATAAAAACATTATCTAAAAGCACCAAGTAGTGCTTCCTGTCCTTAACTTACGAGAAAAATGAAGTTCCAAAATCCGTTGGAGAACTTTGGAATGCAGCAACTGTTGACTCCTAGGTTTTGTTTTTATTGTTTTATCAAATTTAAGACAATTTTTAAATTTGTAGAAGCAGCTGGTTGTAGCTATAAAATTTTTGGCAGCCACTTCATTTTCATAAACAGCTTGAGCTTAAGGGTCGATCTCACAGGATGTGTTTTACTGATATTAGCTGTCGGAGGGATACATGGAAGTACCTTTCATTTTTCATGCTTATATTTATGTGTACGCAGTAAAAGACACTGTGGATGCCAGTCCAATTTTCAAAACAGCAATAGATCTGTTTTGAATAAATGAGGTGTCATTTTCCATTGTTTCAATTCTGCTCCAGTCACTGAAGTACAATTGAAGTTCTGGCATGATTAGACTTCTCTACTGATTTTTAAATTAGACACAAGGCTTCTTTGTCAGAGCTGTGAATGAAACATTTGTGGGCACTGTTTTCTTGCACGTCAAATCAAACAGGGAGCCAATCACTGGCCAAACACAGCTGTCAGATTTTCTGTCTAGAATAAATATCCCCATTAATGGGGAAAACTGTCCAAGCAAGAATGATTAATTATCAAGGTAGACAAGAAGACTAATTTGAGCAGCTTTCCATCAAGGTGACTTTTGGTCACAACCATTAACCATGTGAATGTTTTGCAAGTTGATAATCAACTCTGATTAAGATATCCCCAGGCAAATTATTTTGCATATTGCAGATAATGTCTCGTTAGGGCTGTGAGCAGAGAGAACCCTGTGGGAGGCAGCAGGCAGAAGGGTGGTTTTAGTTGTGTAGTTTCCAAACTACTGCACAAGTTGGAGGCCTGAATGCTTGTGTTGCCTTGGACCTTGTGTTCCGTTCCTGAACTACACTACATGCTAATTAGTGGGGATGCTGTCAGAACAGGTTTAGAAGCAGCATTCCTGCACAATGGGTTTGCATCACTGAAAATTAGATTAGCACTACTGTATAGAAAATGTTTCATGTGGGCTCTTGTGTCCATGGCTGACTGCAAGGAGAGGATATTCTCGATCATTACCTTTTTAATCAGCAATGGGTCTTGATTGCTTAAGCAGTTTTTTAAATTAAAAGAAAACATTTGTAAGATACTTTTGTAGATATTTATTGTCTGATTTAAAAGTGCAATATTTTGTTTTGTACAGTGTTTAATAAAGATTTTTGGACATATATTTTTTCTTATTACCAAAATTTCTTATTCATGTTTTTCCTTTATATTTAAAATTTTCAGATGTTAACACATAGCAATTTTTGTTGCTTTTATTTTGTCTTTGGTTCAATATGCATGGTATCCAGAAGCAGTGCTGTAAATGTTTGTTATTGCAATTGGCATGACGTTCCTCTGTAGATTATTTTATTGCTTCTCCAGTAACTGAAGATGTCCAATATTTAGCTTTCTTGAACGTAGTTTTGATATTTCTGAAATAAACTCTAGTTTGATTATTCAACACTGTGATTACTTAGAGACTGTTTATTGCTGTGATTGTCACGGTAGCGATGCTTTCATTCTGAGTGTTATCTTATCAACATATCATGGCCATAATTCTGTGATTTATTCAAAGCTTAATTCTTAATTTTAACAGCTTATCAGACAGATTTTCAACTTTGTTACAGTCTGCTTTCACTGCTATTAAGAAGCAACATAAATGGAACCTGACTGACAAGTGGGGAAGAAAATTTGCCAAAATCCAAATAAGTCATCTCTGACTCTCTGAAATCTGGAATCAGTAAAAAGGTGGAATAAACCTATGTTTCTTTGCCAGGCTTTTGTGTATTGCACCAAGCAGAGTTCATTTAGAGACAACAGAAGAGCTTTATGTTTTTTACACAGTGTATGCTGGCAATAGCTACATGAAAAAAACCACTTGTTTCAGAATATGCAGTGTGTGTAACAGCCTTTAGGAAGGAGAGCCTTATAAATAATATGAACAAGAAGATCCTTAAAAAATTGAAAATAAATGTCTAGCAATGAAATGGTGGTGCTTCAGAGTTATCCAAGGTAGTGACATTGGCAAAGGTGCATGAATCTATTGAATTTTCATTTTGTGTCACCAGTACTTGCTTTCTGTGCAGTTGTTTTTCCTTTCTTTTTTGTCTCTACAGCAGTTCTGTGAAGCATGTACAGCACAGTGCACAAAAAGCACTTTTAGGACAGAAATTGAATCCATGAGTAACTTTTCCATTTTGACATCTTGGTTTTGCATGACATCATAAAATGTTTTTTTAACATGTTATTTTGAGCAATATTAGTTTTCCAGCCTGCTGTTCATTTTGTTTGCATTTCAATAACATTGCTTATGAAAAAGTTGACCTCAAGTATTGAATACTGTCTGAAGGCTTATAATACCTTTTGATGCTTTTAGTGGCAGCACAATCAGTAGGGTGTGGCTCTTTCAACTATGGTGTAATAAAGGCTTCTCTCTTTCACTATTAAATTTACAGGAGAAGGGTAAGGGCAACATGAAAGGGAATACGCCCCCTTCACCTTAAAAAAGCCTTCAAACACACCTGCAGAGGAACTGTTAAATGTATCTGAACGTGCCCTCTGCTTCCTCTCAAAAAATTTTGTGCTGTGCTGGTAGGTGGCAGCAAATGACTTTCATAACTTAAGCAAGGGGAAAAAGGTGACTTAAGAACTAAAAAAAAACAGCTGTGAAAATTACAAGCAGCATCTGGGCTCACTCAGACCCCAAAGGAGGAGGCGTTTTCAGCAGAACACACAAGCACACCCAAGCTCACGGATTCAGATCGCATTTCTCAATCACTTTTTCTTCCTCCCTAGAGAAGAGAGCTGGAGGATTATTAGGGCCTTCTGTAAATTTCTCGTGGTACCAAGATTGCCTCCAGGTTATGGCCTTGGGTAGGTGTAACTGTGAAGTTTTGACTTTGTTTCCTCAGTTGTGGCCAGGCAGAGAATGACTCAAGTTTTGTAAAGAAAAGGGTGTTTGTAGTTTGTTTTCTTCTCTGGTACAGAAGGATGACAATGAATTTGACTTCTTCCTGTCCTGCTTTTAGGATATCACAGCTTTAGGTTGCCCTTGCTCATTCCCAGTCCAAAACATGTCTTTACCAGCTGGTGATATGAATAATCTTCAGAAAGAAAAGTTTAATTGAATTATTGTTTCATTAACAGAATAAATCATATTACAAAAACACAGTAGAAAGACAACAATTACCTAAAAGTAACTGATGCTCTAATGACATCTGGAGCTCTCTGATGCAATATATATTGCATATATATATTGCAATATATATATGCAATATAGCTAATATATTCAGTTAAGCTTTCTTCCTTGCCATGTGCTCCAGTTCCTGCTTTCAACATTTCCATCGTTGATCTTGGTCCTTTTATTGGTGGTTTGGTTTACAAATTGTGAGTGCGTAATTCTTCAGAACCCAAATAATAGAACCAATGATATATAATACTGGAAAAAAATCGTGCTGCAGTACTGTGATAGAACACGATAATATTGTTAATCATAAACTACTTACAGGGTTTTGCTTAAATCATGAACATAATAGGTCTGAAATCAGTTCACTTCGATTTACCAAAATCAAGTCAGATACACAGAGAAAATACTAAATATCTCATGCAGAAACATAATCATTGCATGTAGAAATTCTATTAAGAAAATCCTTTCCTGTGTATTTGTCACAATTCTTTGTAGAGCAGACAGGCTGAAGCCAGGCTGTCTACAGAGATTTCTGCATCTCAGTTGATATTGCTTTTTTTAATGGAGTTGACCCTATTTTCTGTTATCTGTCCGTACACCTTCACAGTTTTCTGCCATTTCCCCCTTCAGTGAGCTTTGGCACTGCTAACAGGCTGTTTAGTATCAAAAATCAGACAGCAGGATCAAAACCTGCAGTGGATGGATGTTAACTTTTTGAGCCTGATTCTCTCTGCTCCCTTGCCATCTGCCTTAGAAACTTGAAAAAACAATCACCTGTGAAATCTCTTTGTGAAATTTGGTTGAATTTGCGCAGTGTTTAAAAATTACTGAGGTGGGGAGGAGGCACACTTTGTGTCATTGTGTGCAAAGCTTTGCAATTAAGGCTGAAAAAGACACTATCAGGGAAATTAGGGAACAGAGTCTAATGACCTGGGGTTTATGTCTGAGGGATTTTAAGTACGTGTACGGAAAAAAGAGTGAGATGAGTTCTTGTTAATTAGGATCAGAAATTACAGCGTGTCCTTTATACTCTCCTCAGAACTGAATGAAGGAAAAGTAATGCTGACTAAAGCCAGAACCATGTTTTTAGATATGATGTCATGAGATGTTATTTTATGATTTTGGCAGCAAAACATAAAGAAAAAAATCTTATCTGATTACTCGAAGTATTGATGAGATGAAAAACTGAGCTAATTAGTAAGATCATTGTAGCATTATTTGCTATAATTAAATTTGCTACTATTAAAACATAAAGTTATGATCAAGAGATATTTGCTATTTTGCTAATACCAACTATTTGATTTGCAGAAAATCTGAAAGAATTAAATGTACAATTCCTATGCATGAGATCAAGCATAACGAAATCCGGGAAGTAATGGAAACAAGAATAAGAATAAATGCCATGTAAAATGAATTATTTCTACAAAATCTGGCAGATCTTTATTAGTCCTGTAATAAACTTCTGGGTTTGCTTTCATTTTCTTCAAGTTACTACTTTAAATGCTTTGAAAATAGAATTTGCTTTATTTAATTTGCTGGTGGTGTTGTTCAAAGGTAGGATTCCATTTATTTCCCCGAGGTGCTTGAAATACTGCATTTCAGTGTTATGACACAACAGCTACTTCCTTTGGAGCAGGATTACCATTTGACTCAGAAAATTCTGGAGTAAGCTGGCGGAAGAATTTGTGACCATGAGAATCTGTGTTTACATACACATATCCTGGAGGAGATGGATAATTTGCTGGGCAGATCTCTGGTTTCTTTAGAGTATATTCTCTGCGATACATGGTTTCATCTTGAAAAGGAGCTGGATTAGGAACTATAGCATGCACAGGTTTGAAACTTTGAGCTGGAATGAGCTGATGTGGTGTGTAATGAGATTTGAATGTAGTTAAATCATAAAATTTTCCCGTCGGTTTGGGAATTTCCTCCTGTTTCTTAATAATCTCTTGCCGACAGCTGCCCCAAGCTTTGAAGTCTTCCTTCGTAGTTGTATTCCCTTGAAAACGGGCATTGGTTCTTCCTCCATTAGAAACCGGTCTTATGGGGAGAGCAGGAGAAATCTTATGCTTAACATAATCCAGACGGGTTGTGGAGTTAAAATCCATGTTGCCTGGGGGTGGAACGTACTCTTTTGCTTTGCGGACCTCAGGCAAGGAGACCAGCCATGGCTGAAAACGATCCTGGAATTCTGTGACTCCATTAAAATGAGCGTTGCATCCGACTTTGGCGATTTCAGGCTTGCAGCTTTTTGCGAGTTGCCCAGGTAGCCCTTTAAAATCATTCCTGTGGGTTGTGAGATCTTCAAAGGGTTGCTCGCTTGGCTTGTACACTTCTTTGGATCTGATGAATTTTGGTGCCAGTGGATGGGCAATGTAAGAAGTGCGATGGCTGGTAGTACCGTTGAAAGGCACCTCCGAAAGCTTGGCTACACAAGGAGGTTTAAAACTTTGTCTGGGATTCAGTTCCCTCGGAACAAAGTCATCTTGAAACGTAGTGGAATTTCCAAACTTCTCTCTCGGTGGCTGGTATATATGCTCCACCTTACTGGGTTCCCTTCTTTGAACTTCCCATGACCTGTAGTCATCTTTAAGGCAAAACCAAAACTTCACCATGCAAGTGTTATTACTTAAGATTATTCCTTTAAAATGAAGTTAATTTTTTTCTGGTATAAAATGTTGCAAACCAAAGAAAATGGATGTAAGTGAGAATCACGATGTTATCTGCATGTTTGCAACACGCTAAATCTGTCTTGTATTATTACTGTGATAAAATCAGACAAAAATAATGCCCCATTTTGGATATTTTCCTCAAGGGAAAAGGATATGTTGCATGTACATATTTAGTGTGTGTTCTATGCAGAAAATTGCCATATACAGGTTTTATAAACAATATTTTAGTCTTAGCTATATGCTCAGACTATGCTAAATTATTATTTTCTATCTTACTACTTACACACGGGCTAAATAGAAATATTTAAATGTCATATAAATTATTTACAATAAATAAATATAAATGTAATGTATTTATATAAAACCATATCTATCTACCACAGCCCTAAGCTTGCAGAATTTAGTGTAATATAACTCTGGATTTTTTTAAAAAGCCTTTTTCCCCAAATTTTATCCTTCCAAGTCATTCTGTCACTGCACTCTGTCTTCTGCTCATTTTGCACCAAGCATTCTAACGTTCTGGTTCACTAGACCTATCTGATTCTCATTATTTCAATATCTTCTCAATAACACTGGCCCTCATAATCAGGAACATGTTAATTTTCATCCTAGCATTCTAGTAGTTCATATCTCATCATTTATTTTTACTTACTTTTAACTGGGGCTCCAATGGAGTACGTGTAACAAATTCAGTGACACATTTTATGTGTAAAATGTTCTACTTGTACGAATTATGTCAAGGTCTCTTGCCAGATTAACTTAAAAGGAGATATAGTGCCTTTGTGCTGACCATTGTAATAGAATAATTTGTGTCAAAACAGATCATTACCAGGATGATATGCAAGCTATACAATACACAAGGAAGCAATACAAAATCAACTTTTGACATACTCCGTGGAAAAACATGTGCTTTGAGCTAAAATCATCTGAAAGAGATATTGGCACTCTAACTACAACCGTTGCCAGAGATAGCCTAACCAAGTGTATGTTACAATTTCTTTCCATAGAGAAGGCTTTTCATTTAGAAAGAACAAATGTCACCTCTAAACAACTGGAGTGCTGAACACCTTAAGACATTATCACCTGCTTTCTACTATGTCTTACTCTCTGGCCCAAACTAAGAAATCCAGTTTTTGATAGCGATAATTCAGAATCCCATCTTCATCTTGGTTATTCCTCTTTCTAAAGGCAGCATGTATTATTACCTCGATAGGTTGGTATGGTATCCAGTTTTCCTCCTGTAGTGTGTTTTCTCTCTAGAGGTCTCACTAATATCAGTGGTTGTATTTTGTGAGCATTATAATCTTTCCGGTATGTGGTTCCCAGATCTATCTCTCCCGACTTGGGTTTATATTCTTCTTGTACCCGAAAAGGTCGCTTCACAATATCATATGGTAAATAATCAGACCTGAATTGGGGAAAAAGGAAATTCTGGTTAAAAACCTCCTCTTTCTGTTGGAGTCACTTCTGTCATTTGTTCCACTACATGGAAGAACAACAACTTACAGTGTTTGCTCTGAAAAAATTAATCTGATGCCATATGTTAGAGAGATAGCAAGGAGGAAAGAAAATCATAGTGCATAAATCTGATGCTTGTTATAGCCTTTATTCAAAGGTAGATGGTGAAGCAACTTTTTCAACGCTCCAAGACTCGTTCAAAGTTTAAAAATATTCCTTAAAATGTCTGAAAGGGGACTGGAAAAAGTTGCCGTAATTTTACAAAGAAATGATCCAGGAAGCAGAAGCAGGGCAAAGATCAAATTCCTACAAGTGGCAGCATTTAATAATTGCATGAGGAGAATGGATTATAATCAGAAACACTATTTTTATATAGGTACATTATATTAAAAGGGTGCTTGTTACATATGCAGGTGTTTAAACAGTATATGCAGTACACAGTCAATCTTGCAGAAGGCCATTTGGCCTTTCTATGTGTATAATACTTTTGGGCTTTTGTAAACAAATAAAGAAGTTTCATCTGTTGCCCTTATATCTTACAAGAAAAACAATAATGGAAAAAGTAAAAGTTTATGCTCCTGACACATCATTAATAATGAATGAATGATGCATTTTTTAACTCTTTGAAAGATGCTCTTTAATCTTGCAAGCTTAACATCAGAGTCTGTGCACTGACAGAACAGACCTACACAACCCTTTTAGAGTTGGCTTTCTTTAAACTCATTATAGTTTAGGACTGTCTGAATAAAAAAAATTCCCGTTCCATTTTCCCACTATCTCAGATTCCACACAGAAAAGTTCCCCAGCTTGCCAGCTTTTTCAGACTCGATGTGACTTGGATTTCCAAAACAGGCTGAGAAGAAGGACAAAAATTTTAGATTATCTTTAGGTCAAAGGATGCACTAAAGAATGCAAACCTTTTTGGATGTGTGCTTCCTGATTTTTTCATCACCTTTTTGTGGTGACTGTATTTCTACACTCAAAATTTTACTTTAAAATCTGTCAAAAGTGTAAAGAAGGCAATGAATTGCATTAAGAAAATTATTGCAATGCAATGTTCAGTCTCCCCTTAAATGAAAAAGGCTGAGAAACTTTAAAGAGTAATTGTAAAACACATTGCTTCAAAATGTTTACTTAAATGTTGTAATTCCTTCCATTTTCCCACGATGTGCTTGGTACTCTTGTTTTGGCTTGAGGCTCCGAGGAGGAGAGATGTTGCTATAGATGGGATATTTTTCCACATACTCCGTTGTGAGGCACGGCTGTTGTCCATTATCATAAATCCTTGTGCGTTTATGAAGGCAGCGATGGCGCCTGGGTAAAACACATCAGATGAGATCATTTAAGGGGAAATCCATGCCCTGTCTACTGGGAGTCAATAACAAACAGGGAAGACTGAAGAATGTCAGTAGCTTGTGTTTAAAGTCTTTTTGGTGTGATGAAAGCACAAAATATTGTGCTGATGACATAGGTCCCAGAGCACAGTATACCAATAACAGTAAGAAGCAGTATCAATATGCAAGTTAGTCCTTTTTACAGAATGAAAAGGATGGGTAGAGTTGTTATCAGTTCTCCAAATGCTGCCACCAAGATGTACTGTCCTCTTTTTTTGATCTTTAATGGTATTACTAGTATTATTTGTAAAAATAACTAACTACACTTAATTTATCCTCTCCTGCTGTGAACAATTAAATGAAAAAAGCCACTAAAAGGAGTTATCTGGAACTGGAGATCCCTAAAGCTGGTGTTAGTTTGGGCTGCCTGACTGCCAGCTCAATCCATGAGAAACAAGGTAGCCCTGTCCAAGAAGCCAGATCCTTTGAAAGCCTTACTCCTTTTCAATCAAGTCCATGGACAGTCAAGTAACACCTGAGACACCTATTCAGAAGATAGCCAGGAAAGGAAAAAATGAAGGAGAGAGAAAGAACAGGACAGTTAGGAAAACAAAGAGATGAGAGTGTGCTATTTCTCAGCATAGTGCTTGTCTGCCTCTACAGTTTTCATGAAATTCAGTTACCACCTTAGTAATATTTTTGTCAGTAAGTATAAACAGCATATGCTGTGCCATGTATCATCTAAAAGTAACAGCTAAGCAGAAACTAAACCCATTGAACGTATGTTTTGAGAGCTGGGTGAAATGCAGGGTATCAAGTTATAACGACAGTCACATATTTTAGGCGTACGAATCAAAGGAATTTGAAACAAATGCTACAATGCAAAATGTTACAATGCAAAAAAAAGGTCAATGTGGAGTTTTTGGAGGCTCTTTTCGCTTCTGTGTAAAGGAAAAGCAGAATAAAGTTCCGTCTTACTGACTTTCCTCTCGTGTTTGTAAAATTTTTCGAAGTGTTTTGTCTTCTGTGAACAGCTAAGAAAGATTGTTTCCTTCTATTTTATTAATTTGAATTAAACACTAATTGTATCTCCACAAAATTTCCTGCAAATAGCTAAATGATAACGGCTACAAAATATTAGATCTTTTCCTATGCATTGTTCCTAGATGTGTACGCATTGTGATGTCCAGGTAACGCTGCCAAGCGACCAGTCTTCCCCTAAAAACAGAAACACTGTAGTTACATTAATGCAAACACAACGTGCTGCCTAAACCAATAATGGCTTAAGATTTTATTAACTGTAAAAACTTCAGTGATGCTTCTTTTAAACTAGTAACTTTTGTGCATGTTTTATTCAATTATCCATATTATTAAACTGGGATTTTGAATCGAGGATTTTCAGTCGAGTTGAACCTCATTTTGCCCTGTCAGATTCTTTTATCTCACCACCTTTATACCTGAGCTTAAGCCAGACTTTATCTCATCATGAGAACAATGTGTTCCAAGTCTTTATTAATCTAGGACTTCTGAAACAAATTTATGGGGCAAACTACACCCAAATGAAGAACATGAGAAGCTTTACATGGTGTCTGTCTCTCATCTCTGTCTACAGATTAAAAAAAAAGTGGCTGATGAATAGAGAGACAGACTTAACCATACAGAAACACTTAAGAAGTGTGTTTGCTATACAAACCTCAACGTGAAACCTGCAGTTCTCGGTGTGCTTTGCAGCCACAGGGCTGGCCCTGTACTTCCAATAGTGATCACACTCTTGAGATCTTACGATCACTCTATAGGACGCAGTTGCTAGACTTTTTTGTTTTATATTAAAGACAGAATCTTTAAATCCTAGGATGAGAATCCTAGGGTGATTATTTTTCTGGGGGTTTTGTTTGTTTGTTTGGGTTTTTTTTAAGCAGACAGAGAAGAAAGTGAAAATTTTAACAGTACCGACTCCAAATCTATAAACATGTAGTTAAATTTTGCAAGGTTTAAATGCCTTAAGATTTTGGGAAACCCGACTTGTGATTATTTTACCTGTAATAGTAACTTTACACAAAAATATTGCCTGCTGTACCCCCAGCCTCCCTGGGCCAAAGAGGCTGTAGGACAACAACAAACTGTGCATGTCCATATGGGATCAATGAATATAAAGAAATAGTGGGACTTCTCTTCATGGTAGAGAAGTACAACTGAAAGTGATGTGAGAAAGGCAGGTATGTTAAATCTACTTTAAAGGCTGCAGTGCTCGCAGAGGTTTCTGTCAAGGCTCTGTCAGGACTTTTCCGAGGGTTCCTCTGGAGCTCCACGCAGCCCAGCTGGCTTTGCTTCATGGAAAACACTGATCCTGAGGTTTAGTCCAGCTGGTTTTCAACACTCTCTCCATCCTTCTCTATTTTAATGCATTTAAGATCTGCTTTTCCCCCTACTTGATTTAAACATAAAAATACTACTGCACATCTGCTGATGAAAACAAGGGAAGCCACAAACTGTTGAACTGAGAACCCAGTTTCTGCCCTCCCGCGTTTAAAGACCAGGCGCGGGGGGACCCCGCGAAAACCAGGATGTGTGAGGAGGGGGGGACACGGGGGCGGGTTTGGGGGCGCGGGGGGCGTTGGGAGGGTCCGGTTGCTGAGGGGGAGAGGGGATCCGGGGTACCGGGGGGTGCTGCTTACCCGCAGCTGCAGATCTGGCACAGACAGCGCGGCGCCCCCATCCTCCCGCATCGGGGGAAGCGTCCGTCTCCTGGCAACGGCCGCGCGCGGCCCCCATCGGCTTCCGTACGGCGTCACGCGCCTGGAGGGCGGGGCGGGAGCGGCGCGGGCTTCCGGGTGCGTGCGGCGGCGGCGGCGGCGGCGGCAGGGAGGGAGAGGAAGGTGGGGGCGTGCGTGCTGCTGCCCGCGGGCGGCCTCAGCCCCGGCGCTGGGGGCGCCCCTCGCCGCGCTCCCCGGGGTGGCCCCGCTGCCCGGGGGAGCCCCGCGCGACCTGCGCGCTGGCGGGGCGGGAGCAGCCCCGCGGGGGGGCTCGGTGGGAACGGAGAACGGGAAGGGAGGAGCAGGGACAGGCACAGGGACAGCCCCCGCCGTGGCGCGGCCGGAGCGGGGAGCGCGAGGCTGTGCCTGCCCCGGGGCGCCCTCCCTGAGGCGGCTCCGCGTTCAGGCGGAACGAAAAAAGTGGTGCCCACCCCCTGCCAAACTTCTTGATTTTGTTCAAAAGAGAAGTGCGCCCCGTCATTCGATGGCTTAAAATTGGAAGGGGGAGATTTAGATTAGACATTAGGAAGAAATCCACAGTGAGCGTGGGGAGGCCCTGGCACAGGTTGCCCGAGGAAGCCGTGGCTGCCCCATCCCTGGAGGTGTTCAAGGCCAGGTTGGGTGGGGCCCTGAGCAGCCTGGTCTGGTGGGAGGTGTCCCTGCCCGTGGCAGGGGGGGTGGAACTGAATGGGCTTTAAAGTCCCTTCCAACCCAAACCATTCCATGATTCTATGATTTGTAAGTTTCAGGTGCAAGAGGTGCCTGAGCACCGTGGGGCTCCCACAGGTTACAACAGGCACCTCCTAAGAAGCTCTGATCACATATTGATATGAAAAAGCTGTTCTTTGTGTCCTAAATAAAATCCTTTTCTTCATTCACAGAACTAGTTAGCCATGGTCCTCACGAGTGTGGAAAAGATAGTTGGCCTCCAGAGGAAGACTTCTGGAATCAGAAATATCTGTATATTAGCCCACGTGGATCATGGTAAGGCAGATGTTTGTGAGTGGCAGAAACTGTAAAGAAAACTTGGGGGTGTATGTTGGTTTGAATAATGGTGAGATATTTTGGTCTGTGTTTTAAAGCAGCAGATTTTCACAGATTTGGCTTTAAACTGTCTTAATCCTGATTCTGAGAATTAAATTTGCTTTATGCACGTTTCTTTTGTCCTGATGCAGCTTGTAATTACTCTAGTATTTTGGAGTAGTTGAAATTGAATGTTTTCTAATTTGTGAATGAATGGCATGGATGAAATAGACATGTGAGGTAAACTGTTGGATTTCTGCTTTTATGTAATGGAATTTGTTTATTATATAGGTGGAAATAATAAATACTTGGTTTGGGACATGTCTTTTGTATAATTGCATGAGATATTGAGGGTCTGATGTACTGTTTGTTATTTCAACTGCTTTTCTGGTCATCAGAGGTAATATTGCATCAAAAATAAATTCATGTGGCTCTAACAGGTGACATTGAATAATTGGGTTTCTTTTTTTAAGTTAGCTTGTATTTTCATGGCATTTTAAGAAGTTTGTTAATGTTGGTATCTCAGAACAGTAGATATTGTCAGGATTCGTAATGATGCATCTTTTTCCATTGTCTGTATTAAGTTAAACTACGTAATTTATTTTTCTTTTCAGGCAAAACTACTCTAGCTGATTGTCTAATATCTAGCAATGGAATAATCTCCAGCCGCTTGGCAGGAAAGGTAGAGTTATACTGTCATTTTTAACAAAATTCTAGTGTGTGGGGGGATTGTAAATCAGTGATGATTAAGGGAATTGCATTCATAGTCTTGCTAAACCTCATTTTCCCGCAGTCGTAGGCAAGTTGATAAGTAACTTGTGAAGATAATTCTGTACATTTATTGCCTCTTTTTCTTTTGTGCTTAGCTGAGATATCTAGACAGTAGAGAAGATGAACAGATTCGAGGAATAACGATGAAATCTAGTGCAATTTCCTTGCACTTTGTGAAAGGTAAGTTGTTGATGCTGGCAAGCATAAACTGTGATAGATATTTTTATTAATATTCCATGTCTCTTCATTGTTACTGTTGAGATCTTCTTGTACACAACTCTTACTTTTCTGTTTGTGTTAGATCATGATTCCACAAAAACTTAGGCATGTATTCAACTGCTAACCAGGATAATAAAGTTCCATCTCAGAGTTAGGAAAACCATCTTCACTCGTATTTCTGAGCACAGATAGCTTTTTATTTCAGATCTAAATCTTTCTCATTTGATCTTGAAATAATGTCACCAAGAGGCAAATTCTTTCAAAAATCAGAATTTTGAATTTTGTTCAGAGGGTTTTTGGTGTTTTTGTAGTCTAGCTACAGTCTCATCTTTGTTATGATTCCATGGTTAGCTTGGTGAATGAAAAATGTGAAATACATTACTAACAGGCTTGTGCAGAGAAAAAGAATAACTGAACAGAAATGTTGCAGGAACAGAAAAGCCACTGTTAGAATTTTCATTTCAACTATAGCTGATTATAAAAAAAAATAGTTGAAATCAATGATCTTCCAGCTAAGTACTGTAGTGCCTGGTTTATTGACTCTGAAATGACCTTATTGTTAATGGTTAGAACCTTTTATGTCTGTCATTTTTCTGTTTTACTGAAATGTACTGTAACACATCTTAAATAGGAAAGTTGTTTGAACTTATTTTGCAGTGAGTTCGTCAAAAGTTTACTGGAGTCTCCACTAATCAGAATTTTTTTAGGGAGTAGAGTAGAAAATATTGACAACTTATCCTACATTGATACATTGGAGATATTTTAGTACTATGGAGTCAAAAGTGTGTTTTAAAAAACACCACAAGGTTGAAGTGAGGCATTTTATCAAGAATAGAGGGTTTATTTTTATGACAGTCCGTCATGATTTATCTTAAAATTGCAGACTCTAATGCAGTTGATTTGTGGTTTAGGTGGTGATCTATTTGTAATGCTACTACAGGCATATTCAGGATTTTTCTTTTTTTTGGGTTGACTGGTGTGTTTTTGTTTTTCATTTTCTGTGGGTAATGGGGCATTGAAAGATGAAGATTGGCATTAAGAGTGAAATTAAAAGCATTTGGGTACAAGGCACTAGATGTTACGCTGTCAACAATCTTCTTGTTCCGTTGGAGTTTTTCTTGAGAGTAATGGTTACTGCAGATTTGGTCCTTAGAAATTAATAATAGCTTAAGCAATATAACTGGATGGCTGAAAGAAATATTTTTGAGCACTGTTCTGAAGTATTAATTTATTGTTTGATCCTAGGTGATCAGGAGTATCTGATCAATTTAATAGACTCCCCAGGGCATGTGGATTTTTCTTCAGAAGTATCTACTGCTGTCCGGCTCTGTGATGGCTGCATCATAGTGGTGGATGCTGTTGAAGGAGTCTGTCCACAGGTGAAATGAAGTATATTAAACAGAGAAAGAGGGTAGAAAAGATGGTGTAAGCACACTCTTAAGTGTATTATGTAAAAGTAAAAGATGACCTGGTTTAAGAAATTTTACTAGACTTCTATTAAATGACAATGTACTTGAAGTATGAAAGAGAGTAGTTAAGTTTCAGCATTGTGCTGAAAAACTGAGCAACGCTGGTCAGTGGGTGTAATGATGTAGGGTTGAAATTTTTCAGGTATTGGAATATTTGTCCAGAGAAGAAATGCATGTCTTAAGGGAAATAATTTAATATCTTTACCGGTGCTTTAAGGTGATGAAATTGAATAAAAAATGCAAAATAACATTGAGATTGCTTTTTTTCATGGCATACTTCTATAAAGCAGCGTTATTTTTGTTGTTGTGGGTGTTTCTGCTGTGAAATCCCATTCTGCAGAATTCTGTAATAACTAGCACTAAGAACTATGGGGGTCACGTTTCTGGTTTGAATGTCAACCTGTGCTCTCTTATATCTTTAATTAAATTTTAAAATTATGTTGTCGTTTTCTTTAACGTTCTGTCTCTTTTGTGGTATCAAGCTTTTTGTAAAGGATTGTTTTAAAATTTCCTTTTAACTAGACTCAAGCAGTTCTACGGCAGGCATGGCTAGAAAATATACGTCCAGTGTTGGTGATTAATAAAATCGATCGCCTGATTGTGGAGCTCAAGCTCACTCCTCAGGAGGCCTACTTGCACCTTAAGAACATCTTGGAACAGGTATTCATGCTGTAGGGTCATGTTCACGCAGCAGATTCTGTGAAGTGTTTTTTTCTTCCCCCTTTCCTCCATTCTTGAGTTGAGAGAGACTGTAATTTGCACTGCCTTATATATGGTATAAATTTAGTGCAGCAGAAGCATTGTTTTCTTACTTTGTGGGATCAAACGCTATAACATCTAGTCTGATTGTTAACTTTGAAGTGCTTTTTATTTCTAGTTGATTTTGAAGGTCATTCAGAATGCGTGTGGTAGAGAAAACTGTACTAAAAGCCCCTTGACAAGTCATCTGGAAGAGTCTTCGTATTCTGAATGTTTTGTTTTTCCTGTTAAATTACTTAAACTTCTTTGGAGGCAGAGAAATAGTATCTTTAGACTACTCCTCATATTGCTGGATTTATGCAGGGACAAAGTTAATTCATTTTTTAAGTTGTAAGTTAAGTTGCCTTCAGACTTTTGCCCCCAGAGCTGGTTTCTAAGCACTTATCAACCTGGTTTCCCTTTGCCCTCCTTTGTTGTTTGTTGACAGTAACAAGTTCCTATTTCATCATCCTTGTTCCGAGAGACAAAGTTTATTACGCATGATACTGTATATCTGATTCAATCCTGATGTGGCTGACTTTGGCTTGGAAATATGCAGTGCTTAAGCTGAAATGTTAGTCTCATCAAACTGCTCTTGTCTGCACATGGGCAGGATTTTAGATACATGTGGTTTGTGGTTTAAATTGCAGAATGAATCACAGGTGTGCTACATTGTGTAAAGAAAAAATAAATCTATATTTTGGAGGGTGAGGGAATTGCATTTTTAATTGCAAGGGCTGTGAAAGTGAATGAATCTTAGAGTGTGTTTACATATCCTTCTGTAGATCAATGCAGTCACTGGAGCACTCTTTACCTCTAAAGTCCTAGAAGAAAGAGCTGAGAAAGAATCAGAAAGTGAAAGTACTTCAGACATCTCACCAGGAGATCAGGTTTATGACTGGAGTGCTGGATTGGAGGAAACTGATGATTCACATCTTTATTTTTCACCAGACCATGGAAATGTGGTGTTTGCCAGTGCAATCGATGGCTGGGGTTTTGGGTAAGTCTGGGATTTAGTTGCTGTCTTTTTTTTTTTTAATCAATAACTGCAGTTAATCTTATATTTTCAGTTGCTTCTTATTTCTGAAGATGTTTTTTGTAGTTTCTGTGATATACAACTGTATAATCAGTTCTAATACTAACACTGGACAGCTGGAAGTACTACAAGCTTTGTCATCTGTGTGACAAGGACCCCTGTTTTACTTACGCAGCAGCTGCTGAGCCCACTGTAATGTCCAGCCTAGCCTAGTAAAGTTAGTATTTTATTAATTGCTGACACTTGATAGGCTGTAATAGACTGGGTGGCTGTTTGGGAGCTGTTCCACAAGTAGATTGGACCTTCCAGCTACAGGGACAGTCACATTCATAACAAGCATAAGGCAGACAACTGGCATCAGGACACCAGTTTCAGCTGTCAGTTTTGGTCCAATCCAATTCTGGGTCACAGTGTTACTGTGATCTGTTTTTTCTGCAGCAGACTTTGACTTGCCCTTGAAGGATGCCTTTCTTTTTAAGCGTTTATAGTCATCAGTCTGAAGAGCAGAGGAAAGCCGAATTAATTGAGGTGCAGGTCATAGAATGGTTTGGGTCAGAAAGAACCTTAAAGGTCATCGAGTTCCAACCCCGGTGCCACAGGCAGGGGCACCTTCCACTGGATCAGGTTGCTCAAAGCCCCATCCAACATTGCAGAGATGTTTAAGTAAACATAAGAATGTGAGGGTGGAACAATTTCAGAAAATTTCTGGATTGCTGTGTTTGAGTTTGTGATCAGTTCTGTTTTTCAGTCCTTTTCTTAGTGGACAGCAGGGAAGTGTAAAGAATACGGATGTTCTGATGGTTTGCCACAAGGTGGAGTCGTCTTCATCGTGAAACTAAAAGATACACTCAGTAATACAACGCATGTCTTCAATACTGCAAAAACTTAAAACAATCCAGCCTCAGAATTTTTAAATAAAGTTCGATTTTTAGTTTGTAGGTGAACAGAAACATTTCTTGTCACTGCAGACAAAAGGGAAAATAAAATGGGTTGTTTTAGTTTGTCGACCATGAACAATAATAACTTTTGAAAAGTCAAGAGTGTAAGCAGCCTGCTTTTATTAACTCTGTGGGGACCACAGTTGGCTTGAGAAAACAATTTGGATGTTACTATTTTTATGTTATTTTCTGAGTTTTACTCATTATTAGAGCAGTACTTCAATCAAGAAGTGCCTTAAGTAGCTAATTAAAAAATAATTACGACCGTCTGATGGTCAATTGTGGCTCTAAGCAATACTTGATTTTTAATTTGTACTGTTCTGGTCACAAACCATAATTAAATATGTCATGGACATTTTTCCTAGAATAAGTTTGAGTTATCACATAAATATTTAGAACTTTTATATCATGCTCTTGAATTTTTATTGAGGGGTAGCACACAAATATTTATTTCAAATAAACAAGTTCAGCCTTAAATCTGACTTGAAACAAAATAAAAATATACAAATACTACTGACATTTTGAGTTGTTATGGTCAAATATTTTTGCAGGTGTAAATATTACACATTAAATGTGACCTAAAGTAAAGGCAAAAACGGGACTAAAACAAAGGTTTGAGATTTCTGTGTCATTTTCATTTGAACTGTTCATTGCTTAGGCTAATAAGCACATGTAAACAGCATTACGCTTTTATCAAGATGTATTTTATTTCCTTCCAGTATTGAACATTTTGCCAAACTGTACAGCCAAAAGATTGGAATCAAGACTGCAGTACTTCTGAAGACTTTATGGGGAGATTATTATCTAAATACAAAAGCAAAGAAGATAATGAAAGGTGATCAGGTAGGGAAGTTGTCAGAAATATTACCTGGTTTTTATTTTGTTTTATTTTTCATTCTGTTTCTCAGAGTGTGTTCTGCAATATGTCCTCAGTACCTCTTCACTCAACATCAGTGGAAGTACAAAGTCACTAGGATAGCCTTGCATCAGCCCTTGAAGAACATTCCAGAATTGACCATTCAAAAGCTACGTGAAGGAACTAATATGGTCACAGTTGCTTTTAAATATCTGTTCACAAAATAAGGGCTATTCCAGCTTCAAGGATTCAGTGTAGAGTGAAACCCACAAGATGAATGGAAGGCTAACAGTGTAGAAACCAGGGTAGTGACTGGATCTTTGTCTTGAAGAATCCTTCAGCTATGGATTTGGATATTCGTATTTCTGAAATTGAAACCTTTGCCTTCACTTCTAAATTTGATGTTTGTTTTGTGTCTTGTACAATTCTTGTAAGATGAACTGTTGAAATAGAGATTTTGTGTAGAAACAGGTAACTGTCTTGACTTTGAATGGAGATTTTGCATAATCCTTATGAAAATGATCAGTTAAAAGTGCAGTCTTAAGACTGTTGCAAAAGTGAGGAATTGCTGGTAATTACCTGTATGTTTATGTTCTACCAGTCAAAAGGAAAGAAACCTTTGTTTGTGCAGTTGGTGCTGGACAATATATGGAGTCTGTATGAAGCTGTTATGAAAAGGTGAGAAGATACAGAAGGTTTTCATGGAATCTCTTTCCACGTACCCTGGTGATTTTTTAAATACTCAAACAAGAAATGTTGCGGTTGGTTGTTTTGTATTGCTACTGTGGTTTTTTTCTCTTTATTGTTTACAGAGACAAAGAAAAAATTGAGAAGATAGTCACCTCTTTGGGATTGAAAATTGGTCCACGGGAGTCACAGCACGCAGACCCTAAAGTTCATCTTAATGCCATTTGTAGCCAGTGGCTGCCGATATCCGATGCAGTCCTCTGTATCCTTGAAGAAGATACTACTTTTTCATATTTCAGTATGATTTGGTATGATTTCTTCTTTTTTCCACATCTCTGTCTGTTTGCTGGGCCTGTTTTATCACTTGTAATACTAATTCACATATCTACAAGTGGTCTTGCACTTCTGCCAACTTCAGGCTTTTTCACGCATCCTTTTGATAGGAAAGTAAATTCCGAAACTGAAGGTGGTTTTACAATACACTTTTGTTATGTAGTTTTATATACAAATTTTAGTGTTCTTCCTGAAGGTTAAGCCAATCTCTTTTTTTTATTATAGTATTTTAGCTCTTTTGTCCATGAGCTTCTATGAGTATCTGGTGTTATGTTTTAGGTGTATGTATTCTTAATCCAAGAACAGCCTTTGCTGTTTGTCTGCTGGGTCGATGGTCTTCTCATAGTTTATAATACAATATATTAATTAGTTACGCACAAATTATTGATGTGTAAATACTAATTAGTTCTAGAAATCTTGCTCCAGTCGTGCTAGTCTGTAGTTTCCCAGTTGCACATAGGTTGAGCCACTCCTACGTAACTATCCATTCTACCCTGAATAAATGCTAGAAATTATTGCTGACTTGAGATGGAGCTGTGTGCAATGTAATACACAGAGCTGAATTTTGGCAATTTCAGTGCATGAGGTTGGCTTAAAGAAACAAACATTTAGCTTCTGCTTATTTGCGTTCAGTAAGGAAATATAAATATATATCCTTAGCACTGTGTTTTAGCAATGGTGTGTAGTAAACTTCCCAGTCCTCTTGACATCACTGCAGAGAGAGTGGAAAAGCTGATGTGTGTTGGAGCTAGGACATTTGATTCTTTGCCACCAGAAACTCAGGAACTGAAAAGTGGTGAGTAGTTGTTCTCCCATTACCATGAAGGTGGTTGTTGTATTGATGGGTTGGTCTTTGGATCATGTGTAGTATTCTCTACTTAGATTTATATTTATTTTACTTGTAGTAGCTTTGTTGGTGTTTGTCAGTGACATATCATAGTAGTATATCATATTTTTATGGCTTTGCATTTTTCATCAATCCCATATATTCGTGGTTTTAAGACAACTCAAGCTGCAGGTGATGTAAAGTCAAAGATGCTGACACTGGGGATTTTGGAAGGATACGAGATTAATATTTAGTTTCAATTCTAAACAGTAGAAGTTATCATGTAGTTGAGAATATTTTACTAACTTCTGTATTAAAATCAGTAATTTTTAGCCAGTAGGGGTTTGAATTTGTATTTCATTTTTAAGTAGACGCGTTAACTAGACACAGCTTTGGTAATTTAAAGTAAAAAACATTTTCTGTTCAATTTATTGCTAAGTAGCTTGTGTACTGAAATAAGTTAGTAAGATACAGCTTAGTTATTATTACAAACATTGCCATTAAGTATTTCTTCAATATTTCCATAGCTGAAGGACATACCTTGATATCTTAAGTTATTCCATAGCATTCAAGAATAGTAAAAGATCAACAAATGAAACCAAGAGCCAGAGACTTCAAAGGCAACAAATATACTTTGTTACCCAGAGTGAAAGAAGACTTTATTTTCTGTGTTAGAAGCTTTGAATGGTATTCTGTCTGTTTGGAATTTGATGATGTGTTCCAAGTTGGATGAAGAAAATAGTTTATGGGAATCTCCTAAATATTGGATGAGTTTTGTATGGATCTTTCATCCTTTGAGGGCTGTCTGTTCTTGAAGTTTAGTTATGTTTTTGTGAAGACATGAGCATCTGTTTGCAGGACTTCCTCCCTCAGTTTGGATGGAGGGAGGATACTTCGAGGTACTGAATAGCTTGGTCTTAATGGTAATCTGCTCAGTTTTTTAGTCTTATCTAAACCAGCCTATGAACTCAATATTAAATGTCAAAACAATAACTTTAGTTGGAGTAAATGCAGTTTGTTATGAAGAGTTCTATTTTTACCATTTTGCTCATTCTATTTCATTGTGAAACAGGCTTGAGGATATGAGCAGTATTATCAAATGATTAGACTAGAGCAATTTTCTGCTTTTCCTGTTAATTTGTCTATAGTGTATTATCCATTGAAATATGACATAAATAGTAATTCCTAGAACATTCATGGAAAGCCCTAGTTTTGCCCATACTGTGGGGGAAAACATTGCACAATTAACTTCTTTATGTATTTTTTCAGCTTTTATGAAATGCAGTAGTGAAGAAACAGCCCCAGTTATTGTCTTTGTTTCCAAAATGTTTGCTGTTGATGCAAAGGCATTACCACAAAATAAACCAAGGTAAGAAAATGTAACATTTAACTTTCTGACCTGCATTAGATGTTTTTAGGAAAAAAAATTGTGTTGCAAGCGTGTGTTTTCAACCTGAGAAAATAATTGATCAATCCTTGAGATGTAATGAAGTCTTTTCAGCAAGAAGAGATTTTTTGAATGAGTTTGAGATGATTTGTTTAATCTATTAGTTTTAGAACATTTAGTAAATCTGTTGAGGAGTAAAACCCACATTTGTTGGAGAACAGTACTTCTGTCCAAATGTATCACCCTCGTGCATACTTTGTGTGCTGTTTCAGGATGTTTGGTTGGAAATGATTGAGTTGTAAAGCTTTCCTAGGATTTCAGTAAGGTTGTGTTGACACAATCATAACAGCTTGTGTTTATACCAAGAAACTCCTTCTCATCCAATCTGGCATAATAGCTGAGCGATCATCCAGTCCATTACAAGTGCAAAAAAAATGGGTTAATTTAAGTAGTCTAAGCCTTGACTAACTTTTTGCAGTGACTTGAAAGACTTTAATGCACTTTTAAAGGTTTTTTCTGGGAGGTCTGGAAGGTTTTTTTGTATTAGAGGCTTTTATTATTTGACCATCTTATTTTCTTTGAAGTGTGTATTTCATTTCCCTGACAAACGTAAGTGGACTACTTTTAGCTGAAGCTTTCTGCTTTTTTTACAGAAGAAATGTACTTTTTATAAGAATGGGGTTCATCTTGACCTTCCATCCCTCTCAGTCTCTGGAGCGTTTTCAGTAGTCGACTTTATTAACTGGCCATTTCATGTTTTTCTGGAATTGTCACTGTACAGTCAAGTAATATAGAAAATGATTAATATTTTCTACTGAATTAGACAGATTGCAACTGTTAAATCTTTGTGCAAAGAATAGTACTGTTGTAGTAATATTTGAAAGCTTTACTACTGTCTTAGGTTTTTTACACACTTCCTAAATCTACTTCATTTTTTTCTTGTCGCGCTTATCTATGAATCTTCCACCAGAAGTCTTTCTTGCAGTAAATTTGAATTCAGGGAAAAGATGCATTGCACTTATGGATTGACCAGACACTAGATGGTGCAGTTTTACTTTGAATTCTGTCCTAAAATGTATTTGAAACAGCAGAGTTCTTGCTCAGGTACTGGTGTAGCACAGCGGTGCCATTCCTGCTTTGTCTGATTTCCTGTGTACTCCAGTTATCAGGGAAGACTACACTGAGGCCATTGCTGTTCTGTTATTGATAATGACCTGCTCTCTTATTGTTGGGAGAACTGAGATTCTTTGATCTAATGAGGATATAACAGAAAGTCTTGGACGTGTTTTCAAGTCACCTAAAGAGACCTTACATTGTCGTGATCAAAAGAATATTTATAAAGCTCCAAGCTCTGGAAGAAATTACTAACATTTTGTCTGTAAATTAATTTTTATGTTTAAAGGCAATGTGTCTTCATCTTCTTTTTGCATTAAATAGTTTGTTCTAAATTGTAGTTTGTGCATTGGAAGTGGATATGGTACGAGTCATCTGAACAGCCTGTCAGATTTACAGGTTAACATCCGAAGGTGGCACCTACTTATATAACTACTAGAGTAGTATACACTTTTCAAAAATTAAAAACCCAACTTATGATTATTATGAAATAAATTTCATTGTATTCTGAGGCTATAGATCCTTTCCTTCGGAGTGAAAAAAGATGAGGAAAGAAATATGATAGGGGAGAAGAGGAGAGAATCTTCCTTCTGGTATGGGCAGCATTTGTTCAAAAGCAAATTCCCTTCTGATTGGTTTTGCCAACTGAAGAAATTGAATAAATCAGGGTATAATTTGAAACTGGTTTTGTTGCAGATCCAGTGCCTGATGTGCATTAATCTTGTTCTGTGTTTTGCTTGAGTGTGTTACAATTCTGTTTAAGGTTTTATTTGACAACATTATCTTTCTGTGGTTTCTAATGATACTACTGTGAGTGACTAATTATATAGAAATAGATGCTGACAGAAAGCAGGATGGAAGTCTAGGTTGTACCTACTGGCTAAAGTCCCACTCACACTTATTCTTCCTATCAAATTGAGAGTATAATTAACTATGCTTTTGTGTACTACATAATTACACCAGTGAATTCAGAATATTAAGGTACCTTTATCATTAGTGATTAGAGCTGTTTGACACCTAAATATACTGATGCTTTTAAAAATGCCATGTAAAGTGAACAAAAAGCCCAAAATGATTTTCTTTTACTCTCAGGATTATTTGCACAAATGAAAATCAAATGTGTTGGAATGCACACATATGCCTTCATATGCATGCTATGCCATCATATATAGGCTGCATTTATGACACCCGTGGCTGTCTCATCTGTACTTTCCCTATCAGTCTCTCTCCTCTGGGAATTTTTCAGACATTCCAAACCCTTAAATAGCTTTGAACAGCTGCCTCCAGGGAAAAACAACAAAAAGAAAGTTATAAAAAAGTTTTCTTCTCTGCCATCTGCTTTGCATTTTGTATTGTTAAGCCTCAATCTCTTGCAATAAAATAAACAAAGAAAACAGAAATATTACACTATCCCAAATTTCAGAGGAACATATTCTTAATTCTGTCACGATGGTTGTTTAAGAGATGATGTTTTGAAAGAAGAAAGGAAAAAAAGTTACTGAGAAGTTTGTAGTAGCAATTTTGTCTTTCTGTTTTTGCCTTTCCTATGACACGTAATGTGCCTGTTTCAGGTTTTGAAATCTGAAAGCTGGTGCTCCAAATTCTGACATTTTATCCCGCAGGACCTCTCTTTGATAATTTTTAGAGAGATTTTTAATTTATATGTAGGTATTTTACTCTGTTTGAGTTGTACATTAGTACATAAGTGTGGAAATTCAAGTAAAGAGAGAAGGTGACTTGACCAAGGCTACTAAACAATCTAAAGCTACTAATAGGTCAGTTCTGGTTTTAGTGTTCATCAGACCAGTTAACTAAAAGAAACCTGAAACCATCTTGACACTAAGAACTGTTCTTGCCTCCATCGTAAGAGCAAATGCAGGTGTAAGGAAACATCATGTAGATGAGTTTTGTGGTGTGTATATATTCATCTTCATGAGCTGAACTCGGGATCTAAGACTCCGTGATTGTTTTGTCCAGTTGTGTTGTACAAATTCATGGTTTATGATGGAGAGAATTGTTCGGTTTCTTATCTCGGGTTCGAATTCCATTGCAAGTATTGCTATAATATAAAAAAATGCATTTGTTACTATTTTATAAATAACATTTATTAATAGTGGAAAGCAAAATATATTTCCATTGGTCCTAATGCAAAAAAAAAAGAAAAGGCACATTCTAGTTCCATGAAAAATGTTATATCTGCATAACTTAGTTATTTTATCCTGCTTTTAAGCCATGGTGTTAAGGGTTATTTTTTTAATGTAGGCACCTGACAGGACATTACATGCCAAACTGTTGATCTTGAAATTACTAAATGGAATAGGTTATTCTTTGGAAGTGTCTGTAATGATAGCAGGATCACAGCTTCAGCGCTTTTATACGGGAAATTAATAGAAAGAGAGGAGAAATTGGAAAGATGACTCTAATTTCCTTGTTTGCACTTTATTAAATTAGAAAATAACCTCTTAACACAGGGTTTTATTTAGAGCCAGATTTAAAAATCAAATGGACAATTTTGGGCAGCGCTGCTAGATTTCATATAGGTGTAACTCACTTTTTTGTTTAAAATGCTTGAAAAGAGTTGCACATAAAACCAAGTTGATTTGTTTTGCCTTACAGAAGAATGATAATGTCGTTCTTGAGTTTGATTAGTTATTGCTTTAAATCTTACATTGATGCTCTTTGTTTTAAGGCGAGGTTTGCCAGTGAGTGCATAAAATTAAAAATCTGACACAATTTTTAAGTCTTTTGTCCTTTATGAAGTTACTTACTTTATGGAAAGGTAGCTATAGCAAGTAAAGACTTTTTCCCTGCATTTGAACACTAACTGTAAAGACTACCTTAAAATAATAAAGGTTAAAATAGCTTAAAATTATAGTATGTGATCCCTATGTATTTGGAAGAAAAGTGTGGTAGTTTTTTTCTAACTAACTTGCTATAGATAAGCTTAGGTTAGTACTCTGTATGCTTAGTTTTAGCTGCCATTCTAGCTCAGGATAACGTACTGGACATGGCATAAAGAGCAATTTTGAAGATTGGCTTGGATCTTCTATTTTTATCTGACTTAGAATATACAGTATCATGGTACAAAAGGCATTCTGCCTAAGTTTTTACTTATGCCAGCTAAAGTATTCTGATTTCTGTGATTTCATTTATTTTAAAATAAATGATATTTCCAAATACTAACGTTATAAAATACGACGTAGGCCTTTAACTCAAGAAGAAATAGCTCGTCGTCGTGAACTTGCAAAACGAAGGCATGCAGAAAAATTGGCAGCAAATCAAGGGAAGGAGCTGTCAGAAAAGCCTCCAAGTGAAAATTCATCTGAAGTAACTGGGAACACTGGGGAGACGAAAGGTATGTGGTGCTCTCCTGTCTGTTTTTCTCAAGAGGCTCCATACATTACAAAGAACCATACAGATGGAACTCAGTGAACGGTGAGGAGGGATTTGTAACAATTGTAGTTTATAAATGCTGTAATAGTGCCACAGATACCTGTTCCTGTAGCCTGAGAATCTGCTTGGTGTCACTGCTTTGAGTCAGTGAAGACAGGTGATGGTTGAAGGAGATACTGTTATAAAAAATGACTTCTCACTCTCTTTTGACCCTTGTGTGCGGGGTAGAAAAATTCAGGTTTGTTTAGCTTGCTGCAGGAACCTTCTTTTGGAGTTGTTAGTAGCATAAAGCCAATATAATTTTAATTCCATTAAGCTTTTATTAGAGTAACTGTTTCATTAAAAAACCAAACCCAAACAGCCTAATAATTAATTCATACAGAAGCAGTGTATGAGGAGAAGGGTTGGATTATGAGTTACAATGGGGCATTCTTGCCCTCTTTTAATACCTCACCAGATGTGATAGGATAATTTGTAATTGCTTTTTTTTCCTTCAGATGATGAGGCAGGAACTGCTTTTATACGTCATATATTTTTCTAACTTTGATTAGGTGAAGAGCAACAGCTCACTGGTCAAGTGGAGACGGTGACCTCAAAGGCAGTGAAACAGGAAGCAGAGAACAAGGAGTCTTTCATTGCTTTTGCGAGAGTGTTCAGTGGTGTGGTGCGGAGAGACCAAAAGATCTTTGTTTTAGGACCAAAATACGATCCTTCTGAGTCTTTGCATAAGGTAAGAGATGACAGCGAACTGTTGCCATGACTTGAGATTCTTAATTCTGGTAATTTATTACACACTGCTCACTCAAATAAATAAATAAATAAAAATTAAGTAAAAAATTCCAAAAGCTATGAAAGTAATTTAGGTAATTGTGATAATAGCTGATTGTGTCCATAAACTGGATATAAACCTTGACATTTCCAAAATTGTTTAAGTACAGTGGTCCATTAGCTTCCAACAAATCAGAGCATGTGCATGCTTTGCTTTGAAAAAAGGTTGCAAAGGCAAAAACAATGCTTTTGGGGAACAGGAGTGTGCAGAATAGTATGGAAAAAGTAAGGTGTTATGTCTTTTGAGATTGTGGTCATAGAAGTTTTTTACTTATGAATTTACTTTGAAACATTTGTGCTATTGGTGACAGTGAAAAGTAGTATATGCACTTAAAAATTACCAAAGAAAGTGTTCTTTTTTATTTTCTTCATAACATTTGCTTGTTTGCCACAAGACTGGATTTTTTTTTGATAGGGCAAAATTATTTTCAGGTATATGTTGTTTTGTAGTATCTCACTTTTGAAATGAAAATGTTTTAGAATGTATTTCTTAGCTTTGGAACGCAAGGAGGTTTTTAGAAAGAAGTTTTTCTCAGTCCTAAGTGATAAATGTCCAATGCTGGTTCTTTTACTGTGTGTAGCTGTCATCCCAGTGTTCTGCTACAGAGGAGCTGCCATCAGTACCTCATATGACTTGCTGCACATTGGAGAATCTCTACTTGCTTATGGGAAGAGAACTTGAAGATCTTGAAGAAGTACCAGCAGGAAATGTTCTGGGTAAGGTGTAGCCAGTGTTGAATTTCCTGGAGCTTGAATCCTTCCATCATCTGAAATAAGCTGAAATTGGTTTTGTGTGATTAACAGTAAGAAAACCTATCTAAAAACACTTATAGATTTATTTATGCAGTGTGTGCAAAAAAATAAGGCACTTTAATTATTTCTGTGAACTTTGAATTGTGAGGAGGGAGAAGATGCACGAAGAGGAAAAAACTAGGGATTATGTTAGCCTGTTATCTTCAGGTTGGAGTATTGCCAGGTAAGCATCGCTGCCAGAATTGCCAATGGAAGCAGTAAGGTCTCAGATTTTATAAATCACAAGGATTAATCCACCAGCAGAAGCTCTGTAATATGACTTCTCTAGTGATGCAGATAATTGTAGCTTTATTTATGGGGCTGCTTGAACCATGGTGCTAAAAGTTTTTTCTGTTACAGCTATAGCAAATTTTGAGCTTTCTCCATGGACGAGGTTCTAAGTGATAAGTCATCCTCATCATTGAGTTACGCTTTTTTGTGCCAGATCTTGAGTTGCTTTGCTCTAGAGCACGAATAACATTCTTTGCTGATTTAGTCCTTCATTTGTCTTTTTTTTAATATCAGAAGAGTTTTTAGAACTTAGAAAGTAGAAGCTTTAAAAATAACTTGGTTTGCTTTTTTTTTTATCTTGGGAATGAAAGTGTATGAACTACAGAAAAATATAAAGTTTACTTTTTTCCATGTCTGTTGTCTTGTTTTTTAGACATTTATAATAAATATATAGTAAATTAAAAACAAGTGTATTCTGTCAGGGTTGAATTTTGTTGATCTAGACACTTTACCATTTTCAGTATCAGAATGTATTAAGTATATGGTCTATTAATTTAAAAAATTAAGAGTTTGGGGAAAAAAGAAAACACTTAAACGTTCTGCAGTAAAAGTGAAAGGATGTCATTGTCATGCTTGCCAAATAATAAATACTCCTGGAGCTGCCTCCTGCAGAGAAAGACATATTGTGAGAATTAGATAATGTCTTTAATGTTGAGTTGGACCAAATTTCAAGAAATGTTTTTGTAACTAAATAATTCTAGGAAAAAATTGTAGCCTTCTGCTGCTGAAGGTTACTCTTCAGTGGGGCCTGGCTTTTCCATAAAGAAGAAAGTATTAGTTGATTATTATGAAAGTTGTAAATGGTGACACAAGATTTGTCATATTTAGAAGAATTCATTAGAATTTTAAATCAGAATTAACAGTCGAAGTGCTTAACCAAACTTCTTATGCTATTTCCTCTCTCTTTACAAGATTATTGTTCAGTCTCTTTATATATTGACAAAGCAGGTTTTCATTTTTATCTAGAGCATACAACCTCAAGTGTATAGGTATATATTTAAAAAAAACTGCTGTAATTTTAAAGAGTTTTTTTAAAAGCCCCAAATACCTTCTGGTTCATTTGTTTCTCTCATTTCCCTGTGAAGCTGCGTTGTTAATTTGTATAAATTCAAACAAAGCCTTTACTAATTTGATGATGATTTACCATGCTCAGGAGGAAGTCAGTACATTTCTATGAAAGGAATCAGTAACAATGGTGTTTCAAGACTTTTTGTTATTCCAGTGAGTAACACTGATTTCTTTTTCAAAGGTCATTTATCTTCCAGCTTTAGAGCATACAACAGTGATTTCTCTCCAGCCTTATAAGGAAACTGCTTGTAGATTATCTAGTACATTAAGGAAGCTTTTCTGAAAGCTCTGTAGTTCTACTCTGTATAATTAAATTATTGCCGTAAGGAATACACAGTTAATCATGGCTGCCTCTTTCCACTTTATACTTGTGTTACAGGTTTTTTTCAGAGTGTGAGTGTTTTTCTATTATTTGTAGGTTATTTCTTATAAGGAAGAACCTGCTTGGTCCTAGTGAGCAGCCTTTTAATTCTTTAAACTGGCTTATGCAGATTTTGCTGTGTCAAGCCATGTGTTTGATCACTAGGTTGTTTTAATGAAGATGAAGACATTTGATCTTTTATTCCTATTTCCCTAAATTACGAATCTTCTTATAATTGATACAATTCTGATCAACTTGTAGCAAAATCTTGTAAAAGGCAAAGGTAATGAAGCATACTGTGTTTGAACTACAAAGCTGTTGCACAAACAGAATGCAAGATCATCCAGCTGAAAAGCAATACTGTTCCTCTCTAATATGCATAGCCATTCTGGCAAGCTTTGGAAAGCTATTTTGTGGTATTGTTGATTTTCTGGAAGTTAGGAGATGCAGACTGCTTTGCATTAATTCATTCCTACTGCAGGTTTGTAACCCAAATGTTTTGTCAAAAGTATTTGTCAAAAAGCGTTAAGCTATTGATTGTTTTCAAGTAATATGGCAAACACAAAACAGCTCCTCCTTCCGTGTACCTGTTTGTAATTCACAGTCTTTCTTCTTTACAGTTTCTGTCAATACTTTATATTTCTTCGTAGTCCTTGAGTAGGAGGGTGAAATGTGATTTAAAAGAATTGATAAAATTGTTGGGGACCAGGGATAATGAAGTCTTTGTAATAAATCTTTTTATTAAAAGTTATTTGTCAGAATATTCTACGAAGAAAGTAAAACTCGTCCTTGACAAAAACACCTAATTTGTAGAATTAGTAATTTGTAGAATCAGTGATTTATGCACTCTGAGAAGTAAAAGGAATATGTGAACAAAAATGCTCTCTGAAGACAATATTGTCTTATTTTTCAGTTTCACCTCCCCTTTCCTGTACTTCTCTTAGAGGTCCTCTGCTAACAGGCAGGAAATTATACATCATACCTGGTACATCTAGGTTCTGCTTTTACTACTTTGAATGAACAGAGGCCTTGCAGGAGGAGAGTCTAGTTACTGGAGCAGTAAATAAGGTTATACCAGATTAGGTATGTGCCCTTTTATTCTAAATGGCACTTGTATTACTTGTATTTAGTTGAAACCGCTGAGTGAAAGATGTCATAGCCGTTGGAATGGGCTATGAAAAGTATCTTGAGATTTAATTTGGAAAAATGTTGAAGTGCTGATCCAAAAATAAGTCATGTGGCTTGATGTACTATTTCAGGAATGGCTTATTTTTCTGTATCGTGTGACAGGCCTTTTGCATGCATGGTATGCATTTGCTGGATTTGAATCTCCCTGTCATCATCAGGTCTGAGAACTGGATGTGAGAGCCTTGTCTTGCAGACAGCCCACCTGCTTGTCCTTGCTGCAGTTCTAGCCTGCTCTGTATTGCCCTGTCCTGTCTGAAGGGCCATGTGAACTTTGGAACCAGCTTCACTTGTCTTGCAGTTGTTGTCTTAACAGAAACAACTTAACCTGTTTTTGTAAATTCTAACTAGGTATATCAAAATGCTTAGATTCCAAAATATAGAAGTACTCTGTGCTTGCCAACATTAAATGTGACAATTATGTATATCACCTAAACCTGTATCTCAAAATCAGTTGAGATCTTTTGATTCCAAGACATCTCGTGCACGTTTTTGTGCTCTCCTTTTGAAAACTGCCTGAATATCCATTGGAAGGAAAATGTATCTTACACCTTGGACACAGGTCTATGTGCTGGTTTGAAAATACTATCCTGTATTTTTAAGGAGAGAAACAGTGCTTAAGCTGTCTTTGGAGTTTATTATTTGAGTGATGTATTATTGTATGTTCTTAGTGACTAGATGATCTCTAAGGGCCCTTCCAATCCAAACCATTCTATGATTCTATGAAACCTAAATTGACAAAGGAAAAATTACAAGGCAGTATATGAGGAAAAAGTAATTTGGGCTCCCACGTAAAGATTCAGCAAACACATGCCCTCCAGATGCACATAATAGCTTTCTTTCTCTCCCCCCTTTTTGTTATTTTTCTTGTTGAAGGAAAAATGCCCTTTTTTATACCATGCAAAAAAGGGGGATTAGTAACAAAAATTATTTTTGGAGGTAGCATAAAAATGTACTTTAAATAGGCAAAAAGAAGTAGTGTTTTTTGTGATGATATCATACATAGATGAAAGGCCCTTGCTGGGTATTGATTCTTATTTCACATATAAGCAGATGCTGATGTAAAAACAAAGGAACATGTTTCTGAACACAGTGGGTACTTTTAAAGCATATTTAGGTACTTGTATAAGTGTATAATGTTGTGGATTTTTTAAAACTTGACATAGTGTCATGTTTTTCTGAATAAAAAATTGAAAGATCATTAAGATATATTTTTGGAACAGAAACTATCTCGAGGCATGTTGCACATCCACACTCATGCATGTGCACACGTGAGTTCAGAATAACATACTTCTTACAATTGACATGTGCTGCTTTTTATCCACAAGTACCACAACAATAGCGTGGTGTTTCCCTGAATACAACCCCCAGGTTTCTCTGAGAGCTGCCTGTGTGACTATTTAGGTGCTTTTTGTATTTTGTTGAATAATCTTAACAGCTTTTTCCCTTCCTTACTGCTAGATCCATAGTGCTTCAGTGTAGTGTTCATAGGAAGGTAGGTGATTTCCTGAATGTTGTCAAATGCAGTTGGCTGTGTGAATATCAAGTGTTCTACCAAATTAAGAGCATTCATTTCTTTAACTTACAAATTATGTTGTTCAAAGCAGGAATCTAGAAGTCACTCCTGTTGCCAGCACTCTGTGAACTCACTTCCTACATGACAGACTGATGTGTACCTTTGTTTTCTGTTTCTAAAATGCTTGTTTTCCCATTCAATGTTCTTTCATGTTTTAATTATTTACAAGGACTTATGGGATTCTTGACGTGTAAACAGTACACGTGGGAACTGTAGGTGATTACGGAGTCATACTTATGGATTTTCTGTGCCTTTCTGAAGATAGCTGCCATACAGCTGCAGTTAGCATGAAGACCTGGTATGAAGTAGTATAGCTAACCTTATTACAAGGTGCCTAACAAGCATTTTATTCCTTTAGGACTTCATCTAACAATTTAGAAGCTTTTAATAAGCAGCCTCTGTTAACAGCAAAGAGCAGCTGCAAGCAGCGATGCCATTTTAAAGGCCCAGAATGGCTTTCTAGGCCTGGTGCCAACTAGTGAGCATTAGCACCTTCTGTGAAAGCCCTAGGAACAGTCCTGCTGTTGCACCAGCCTTTTCTTTCAGCACAAACATTTGGTGGGCTAATTTCACTTGCTCAATCCGTAATGTGATTATTTAAAAAAAAAAAAGAGAAGGCAGTTTGAAGTGATTCCAGCTGCACGGGCTGTCTCCTCGCAGCACACTGCTCAGTGAGCACTGGAGGGCAGTCTTTCTCAAGGATGTTCCTGAAAATAGTGAATGAAACAAAGAAAACTCACAGCTTTGTCTTCCGTTTTGGAATACTTACAATTTTTATCGCTAACTGCCATCTTATAACCCCAATAAAATAACCTTGTATTTTTAACTAGTTTATGGTAATCTTGTACGTTTTACCTCTGTGAACTGTCGAGTTGACCTGGCATCATTGTATCTGTATTCATTTCCTACCCAATCAATGTTTTATGAATAGTGAAATTGTTAAAAAAATTAAATATTTTCAAGTAGTTCCTTTGAGCTAAGGACGTGGTAGTTGATCGGTTGTTTGGCCTCTTTCAGTTCTGGAAACTGTAGCCATTTTCTTAATTCTATTTTTGCTGTAGTGGACTGAGTCCCTCTTCAGTTACTGCTCTTTGTGTGTGCTTCCAGCAAGCAGGCTGAGTGATTTGGGTTTCTTATTGAGCAATGTTACATAACATTAAAATGAAATTAGAATTTTGATGATCATTTGATAAGTTTCCTTTAGCCTGTTTGCCTTAACCATTTCTGCTGTTGTATTTGTGATTCCATTTCAGAGCAAAGGTTGACAAACCTTATTGTAAAATCAGTGATTCCTTGTCTTGTTTTCCACTCAATATCAATATATCACCGCAGAGAAAAAAATGTAATGCCTTGGGTCAGAGGTATAGCAATGAAATGTGTATTTACTGATCCACTGAACTAGCTAAGGTTTTTTAGGGAAGAATGCTTTGAATGGTTTATAGTTGCATTTTTAGATTGGGTGTTTTTTCTAATTTACATTGAAGATTTTAAATTGCTTTTTTGTGTCGTTAGATTTTTTGTATTTTTCTGATTAGCTTCTTCAGACTGTAAAACGAAATCATAAGTTTAGTAATTCCTCTGAAGAAAATCACTTCTAAATTTTCTAGTGCTTCTGGAATGTTCTCTGCTCTAATTTTCAGGGGTTTATGATGAAATCTTAAAAATGTCTTTAGTCTTGCCTCTGGAATACAAGGGGCTTTTCATCATATTTAAAAACTGTCCTTATAAGATATAAAAAATCATAATATATTCATCTAGGCAAAAATGCCTTTAAGTTTTCTGCTGATCACTGTTGGATTAGAATGTCAAAAACATTCAAATAATTAAGTTTTTGAGGAAAGGAGAGATTGCAATGGAACATTCTGTATCGGTGTTAAAGCAACTTTTAGTTCTTGTAAGCTGTAAAATCAGAAATTTCATATAAATGAAAATTATATTTCTAGATAATCCTGCAAATGTAAGGCAAGCAGTCCTCATTCTTTGGACTTTGTATGCAGGCAGATACTGCTGATGCTTTTGGTTTCCCAAATGGCACCCGAAGGAGAACTGCCCAGACCTGGTGTTCGTTGTTGCTAATTATAAGGCTGTGGGCAGCAGTGGGACTGACAGGAACCAAGACAATTTAATACCATTACTGCTTGAAGAAACTCCGAGCACAGCAGCAGGCACATGCTCTGCAGCTATTTAATAGAGAAGATCTAGAAATAGACTAGAAAGAGCCTTTGAGGTGCAGGTAGTCATCTCTGTTTATCACCTCTGTTTTCTTCAGAAAGCAGTGATTTTTGGCCTTGGGAGCTCAGATTTATTAGATGCCTGTTATTACATTCAGGGGCAGTGTTAAAGGACACCAGTCCCTTGTATAAGGGTGGGGAATTGACTGAGGAGTGTTGCCTCTGAGCAGATGTTACTCAGCCTTTAGGGAGGTGACTCTTTGTGGGTTTCTCCCAGATATTAGCTGGCTTATCTCCAAAATTTCCAAATGTTCTGTGTGAATGCTTGGGTATGATTTTTTTTCAAGTCTTCTTAAAATGAGAAGATAGGGATTTTTCCCAGTATTTCACAGTTAGTTTCTTTTAGTCAACATCAATGCATTATTATTAACCTCTCCCTATGAAACAGAATGTGTCCATGTATATAAAGAGAGAACAGTTATCTACAGCAATAGCCATATTTATTACTTGGCTAATGAACCTCTTATTTTTTCTAAAACTAAAGAGAAGGGTTAAATTAGTTACCATCACCAATGTAAAGTGGTAATTGAAGTCTTAAGGTGAAGTTTTGAGATGACTGAGCTCACATCTGTAATGTTGCACTCGTGATTTTTTTCCAGCATACTGAGATAGATCACTGATGATTTTGGGAAATTACCTCATGTTTTCACTTGGAGAGCCTGAAAACTATAACTTTTCTCAATCTGCTTATAAAAATTATTTGGAGCATGCTTTTGTTTGGTGTTTTGTACTTTTTTTTTTAAACTGGTATCCTCTTTAAAACTCGAATGTCAGTACTATTTAGTAGGTGGTTGTTTATAGTACAGTGGTGTACTCTCTCCTTTCTTACAATGTGGTTCTAATGGTAACCATCTGACTTGTCATGATTGGTTGAAAATGTCTAGAGACTTTAGTATTCATTATTAAGTAAGGACCTTGACAGGCTTGGTTTGCCTGTGCAAACCTCAAGGCCCACTGCAATATACCCTGCAGCTGGGTCAGGGCAATCCTGATCACAAATACAGGCTGGGTGGAGAATGGCTTCAGAGTAGCCCTGAAGAGAAGGACTCGGGGTGCTGGTGGATGAGCTCCTCAGCATGAGCCACCAATGTGCACTTGTAGCCCAGAAAGCCAACCCTGTCCTGGGATGCGTCAGAAGAAGCGTGACCAGCAGGCTGAGGGAGGGGATTCTGCCCCTCTCCTGTGCTGTTGTGAGACCTCACCTGGAGTCCTGTGTTCAGTTCAGGAGTCTTCAGCAAAGGAAGGATGTGGATCTATTCAAGCGAGTCCAGACAAGTGTCAAGGAGATGATCCAAGGGCTGGAGCACCCCCCCTGCGAGGACAGGCTGAGAGAGTTGGGCTTGTTCAGCCTGGAGAAGAGAAGGCTCCATGGAGACCTTGGAACAGCCTTCTGGTACTGAAAGGGGGCTTACAGGAAAGCTGGGGAGGGGCTCTTTGGCAGGGAATGCAGGGATAGGATGAATAGGAACGGTTTTAAGATGAAAGTGGGGAGATTTAGATTAGATTTTAGGAAGAAATTGTTACCATGAGGGTGGTGAAGCCCTGGCCCACGTTGTGCAGAGAAGCAGTGGATGCCCCGTCCCTGGAGGTGCTCAAGGCCAGCTTGGATTAGGCTTTGAGCAACCTGATCCAGTGGGAGGTTGGATCTAGATAATCTTTAAGGTCTCTTCCAACCCAAACCATAATTCTGTGATAGGTGAACCAAAATGACTTGGTCTAGAAATTAGTTTAGTCTCAAAATGTTGTCTCCTGTTGTCTGTAGGAGACAGTAAGTGGAGGATGAAAGCAGTATTTGTAGGCAGCATAGGTTTTGTTGGTTAAATCTAGCTTGTCAGTATTTTTGTATAGCTCTCTACTTATGAATAATTTCTGTTAATTCTTACCTTTTTCAGCTTTAGTACATCAGGAAGTTCTCTGTATATGCAGTTTTTAGAAATAGAAAATGTATAATTCTTTAGAATTTGTAATAGTTTCTGTTTCTGTAGAATCTCTTTTCCAAGGTTACACAAAGTTGAAACTCCTTTACGTGGCTTCGATTGAGTAAGGCTTTTTCCCATCTTTATACTTTAAACAAATATCCTGTGAACAAAACAGTTCTGAAGAAAAAAAAGTTGTGGTTTTCTTTGTTTTTCACTGAGTTTCAGTTTCTCATGACATATGCACAACTGTCTGATAAGGATTGTATTTTAAGTTGAATATCAAATTATCTCAATATTCAGAGCATCTGAATTATGTTAATGATGATTCCTTGACAAATTAGGGTAGTTAAGACAGTTGTCATGTAATTTTCCCTATGTCTCTTTACTAGAGTTGGAAATAGGAACCAAGTAATTCATCTTATCCTTTAAACTGTTTTCTTATCTCCATTTAATGTGAAGCCAGAGGGCACTGTTTTTCATGCACTACAAAAATATGTAGTTGTGTAGTTATTTCAATTTTGGCTAAAGGTCTCGCATGGATTCCCAGCACTTTGTGTAGTGAAAATTTTGGATTATGGTTTTTTAATGTGCATTTCTTCATGCAGAAAAACTACAGATGTTTTGATTCTAAATGAAATTAATATCACAGTATTTTGAAAGCCAGAAATCTGCAATCAGTGTGGTTCCTACTTATTAGCTCAACTCCAAAATAATATACAGGTTTCAGAGGCAGAGTAGTGTTAAGTAAAGCCACTGTCATGAAAACATCTTGTTTAGCTTCCCTTTTTTCTTTGATCCTTCCTTTGTCCTGAGAAAAGCTACTGTTTTATTTGAAAAAGAAATGGGAAAACTCTCCTCTCTGAATGTTTCTTTCATTTTCATGGTTACACTGATTGCCTTCTGCACAAAGTAATAGCCAGGCTGTAGAAATTAGGCTTGACCTCCCTCAGCTGTCTTTGAAGTGTTAACATGGCTCCAGAAATCTACCCTTTTTCCCTGAGCTCCCCACCCCAGATCTGTTAACCTTATGGTTTCTCCTCAGATTCCACCTTTCTCTGTGCTTTTCCATCTGTTATTCTTTCTACCTCAGCTTTTTAATTTGGTTACCTTCATTATCCCCTGTCAGTAAAATGACTATATGACAATATTTTAGTTAAACATAACCTAGGCAAAACCTGTCTCCTAACTGGCATTGTTTGTGGAATACAGACCACAAATCCTTGAGGGCAATTGATTTGAATGTGTTTTATATTCCTTCTAGAGCACTTTCCTAATCTTAGACAGGCCTCCTGTGTAACGGAGAGAGGAGCAGGACAGGCACTTTCACACCCACGTGTGAAAAGGTGTTTGTCTTATTGTGTAATAGACCTAGTGCCTGGAATATACAGCATTCTTGCATTAAATACCATCTGTGGTTGTGAGATGGTTCTGCTTCCACGTTTGAACTAGCCACGAGAGCCTTTTAATACTTTGGGTGTTTCTGTTTTGCTTACATTGTTGTTACCACAATTTCTTCAAGGAGTTCAGAAGAAGCAAGGAAGGGGTTGTGGTGAGGGCATGGGAGTCTAGGGGAGGAAGACCAGTTTGGAATTAATTCTGCACACAACCCCAGTGAGCACAAACTCAGTTGCAGAGAGTCAAAATCCCATGTAACAAATGGGGAGGTTACACAGTCAAGAGTTTATTAATAAAGGCCATGTTCTACTGAGTTATTTTCTAACTATTTTCCTGAGATTTTTATGTTGTTTCATGCTTCACACTAGATTGCAAAAGCGTTGTGAGGGTTGTTTGGCCTGTATCAGGGTGTGAGTCATGAAGTTGGCTTTGTCTGGCTTGTGAACTGTGGGGAGGGAGTTAAGGCAGATCTATATTTAGGAGTCTCAACTGATGTCAAACTGTGGAGCACTGCTAAACAACAGCGTTAAAGGGACAGCACTGGCTAGTTTAGGCTCAGAGTTGAGATTGATTGATTGTAGTGGTTTATCATTTAGTAAATAATTGGAAAAGCTGATATTGACTAGAAGTATTCTTCTGCAGAGCTTGCAAGCGAAGCAGTGTGAGTTTCAACTCTATTTGTACTTATCTAGTAAAGCTATTCTAATTTCAGTGTCAAAACTGAATGAATTGAAAATAGCGAGCGTAGATAAAACTTACAGTTTCATCTTACATGATACAGAATATGTATTTTTAAGAATTTGTTATTTATAAAAAATTGCTTAATTCCACTTAGTGTTGGTTTAAGCACACTGTTGTTGACTTGAATATGGGCAGACCTGAGTCAAGGCAATATAGTGGTGGGGAAATAGAAAAGCCCCACTCGGAATGTATAAATGATACAATTGTCTAAATTAATGTATGGGGATAAATCAGTTTATTTGTTACTGTCATTTTAAGCTTGATTGGCTAAATTAGCATCATTGCTAGCTTTGATAGTCTGTTGCAGTGACTTAATTACATTTCTGAAATATAGTGTTGAGCAATAAGCATTCATTTAAATATTTGGTGTTTTCCAAAGATTTGTACAAGTCATGCTTTATGCAATATTGAAGGATTGAATCACCAATTGTGAGTTGTATGTGAACCTGTTAATCTAAATGAACCTGGTAGTGCTTCTTGTTACCTCAGTAATTGCACTTACACATCAGCAAAGGTATTCAGACCGATTCCCCTCCCCTTTAGCCTGCTGGAGCTGCAGAGGACAAGGAAGCTGAAAGCTCACAGGATGAATTCTGAAGATAGCCTATATGGTTCATTGGTGCAAAGAGCTGTGTGTTGAGAAGCTTTCAGAACAGGACCTAAAATGTATGGAATCCTGGTGGTTACGTTTTCCAGCGCTTTTCCACAAAAGGCTAATTGTTTTGTGACGTGCTCAAAAAGCACGTTGTCTGAGCAATGGTGCTAACAAAGCCTGGATTCCTGTGGACTGGTGTCCTTAAAATCCTCAGCTGCCCTCTAAGCTACGCCCACCCTGGGGTTGTGTGTGTCCCAGTTGGCCAGCCAGGATGCTCATGCTGGTCGCCAGGCAGCTGCTTCCAAGTGGGATATATAATGATTGTGTTTTGCCTGCTCTTTTCTCAGTGAGCTCACCAATTTTGGTCTCCCTTCAGTATTTAGCCATGGATTTTTACATAACTTGTGGAAACTTAATTGTATCTGAACCCGCTCCTCTCTCTCGTTGGTGAACTTAGTGGAAGTTGACAACATGTTTAAAAGTTGTTGAGGGGAGAACGCGTGATTACAGGAGTTGTGTTTACTTTGGAAATGTGACTAAAAACATATTCCATTTTCAACAGATTCTTTTGTGTACGTAATCCCGTCAGGAAGTATGACATACCCTGTTGGAAGTGTTGCTGCTTAACCAGAAAAAGTCATTTAAGTAATCAGCTGTTTTTACCAGAAATGCTTTTCATTTTTAATAGAAAAGGTTCACTTATCCAGACCTCTTCCAAAGCGTTTAAAGCTGATACCTTACAGTGGCAAATGGCCACGTTTCTTTTGTTCAGAAAAGCAGCTGATGTTCTGAGTTTTAAGGTTTTTGCTTTGTCCTGGAGAAGCAGCAGCCGAGTCCCTGCTGTTGCTTGTGGGTGATAGATGATCCAGCATCTGTGGGCTCTTCTGTTTGGTCAGCAAAGTGTTAGCCAGACTGATCCAGTTTGTGAGGGGCTAGAGGTGGGGTGTGGGGACAAATTAACTTGTTGCAGCACCGTGAGGTGTTGGCTCCGCTTTCAATATGGATTTCTTAACTAGATCTGGTGTTAAACCTGTACTTCTGGTTAGCTTTGTTGTGCCATAGGATTTCACTGTGATTAGTATGTTGGTTTGCATTTTGTTGGACGTGTCACAAGCAATGTCTCTTACAAATGTATTAATGCTTTGTTATTTGAGGGAGTGAAAATTGGATGAGAAGGAAAATTGCCTTATTATTAGATGAGTTTTACTCTTTATTTAGTATCCTGAATTGGCTCACCCAGAGTCTGTCAAGTACCAGTGCTGGTGCTGGGAAGCCAGAAGTGGGAGGGAAGAAAGATTGTTCTTTGTGATGGCAACTGGCTGCTAAAGCATCTTAGCTGTATTTGAGATTGTATTCTTAGACTGCCTTTTGGAGTGGGGTTTCTTCTCCTTTTATCCTCTTAATGTGAAGAAGCATTCAGTGCCTGGTGTTATTACTGTTGAAAAGGAAATTAACACTAAGATTTTTCCAGATGTGGAGATGTTAAAGCTCCAAGCTCCCTTCCTGGTATCTCCTGCCAGTGTGAGGCTCATGCCTGTTCTTAACAAATGAAGAGAGCAATGTTAGGGAAGTTATTATTACCTGTAGACTGATGTAAATAATAAAAAATCTTATTAGTTACTTTTTTTTAAGGGACATTGAAAACTAAGATTAGTTCTATTGAATTTCTTCATTTTGAAATAGAGGAGCACTTTAAAGCCCAATTCAATTATGTGATCTTCTGCATTAGTCTTATGAATTCTTGTATCTTAGAAATGATCTGTATAATTTTTTCCCCATATTCTTCTTGACTTAGAGCTAATAAAAGTTAATATGTTGCAGTATTGTAGGAAATCAAAGTTATATGGACTTGAAATTACAGTAATATCTCTCAATGATAAATTAAGTGAAGTTATGCTTAGTTTACACAGATGCAGACTTCCATAAATACTTCATGTGAAGCTAACTTGTAAAATTCATGATTTAATTATAGTTTTAATTTTGTGGAGAACTAAGAAATCTTATATTGTTGTGACAGAAACCTATTTTAACCAGAATAATGAAGAGCTAGCAGAATATTTTCTCCAGAATTTTCTTATTTTGTATTTCTTAGTTACTTCTGTCAATGATTAATATGTGTTTTGAAAAAAGTTTCTGGAATTCCATCTTTAATTTTCACTAAAAATTTATCACTAGTCTAGCTAATTTTTTTGTTTGAAGTGTTTGGAGCACCTTTCAATCCAAGATCAGTATTAATGGCCCTGTCGCAGGTTTTCTGTGTGGCAGTAACTTGTTTATTTTCTTGTTTGAATGCATTTCCTGTTTGTTTTGGGTTTTTTTTTTTGCTGTTGAAGTGCAGCACATGATAAATAACTCATTATCAGTAACTTCCTAGGCTGCTGATCTAACAAGTGTGTTTAAGGCATCCCCTGTTCCCTTTCATGCCGTCTATTTCCACACCCATTATGTCAGAGAGTCCTAATCTGAGGCACTGCAAAGGTGTTTTCTGTTGTTAGCATCTTTCTTCTATTAATTATTCCCCAAAATATTATTGCTTGTAACTACTATTTAAAGGTTGCTTTTAGCTTGAAGTCAGATTTTTATTATTCGTTATCTTTCTTGAAAGTTATTGCATTTAAAATAAACTTAACTTCTGCATAATGTAGACTGATTTGATGCATTACTCATGGCATTTTGGAACACTTCAAGCCATTCTTCCCAGGGCAGCAAAATAAACGAGTTGATATCACTTTGGGCAGATATAGTGGTGGGGTGTTTGCCTTTAAAAGAGAGCATTAGGCTTTGGGTCTTGGAAAATTGAATTTTAATTAGTTACTTGCATGTCTTACAAGTTAACAGGCGAAGTGGTCAATGACTCCATAGGGCATTTGCCACAGGATATTGAGCACAATTGATAACTGGTGTGCTGCTTCTCTGTGTGGTGTCTTAGATATCCTACAAACAGATTAGTCTGCCTTTGCATTTACCTGGGTATTGAATGATAAAGGCCTCATTCTTTTTTTAAGTGATGAATGTAAATCAAGCGTACTGGGATTCTACAGTTAAATCTTAAAGTCCACCACGAGGATGGACAAAATTTGATGAGCTTTTAAATGAGCTACCATTACATTTTGTAATTGGCACGTCTAGTAGTAGATTATAAATTCTCCATGTACCTAGGATATGTAATGCAGAACGTAGCAATACATCCATGTAGCTTTTTCTAGGCAAATATAACAAAGCCTCCAAGACTTCTACAGATTAAAATTAATTCCTTGCAAGATCAGTGCCTGAAGGCCTCATTAATTTTAACACCACTTATAATTGATTCTGGGAAGTAACAGATGTTACTTATTTTATAATCTTCAGTTTAAGAGAACAGTCTATACATGAAGTCTGCCAATTTTGAGGACACAGTTCCAAAATTGAATAAAATGAAAAATGGCATTTTCTGTTACTGAACCAATAGAAATAGTCATTAGGTGATCAGCATGTGTTTGTCTGGGACAAAGTGGGGAGGCTTGTAGAAATATCCAGAGCTGCACCTGTGAGACACTTCTGATCTCCAATAAAAAATATGTATTCTCCTTAGAGAGTGTAGTTAATGCTCTTGTCTGGAAGGCTGTCTTTTTCCTTAGTGTGTTGCTGGGCAATTTTTTTTTCCCTCGTATAGGATGTTCCGTATGAATTCAGTTGATCTGCTTTCCGGTACAACATGCAATTTCTTGGATTTATTTATCAGAGCACATTTACTACTACTAATAAAATCCCCAACAAATCAGCATTTCAAAGGACTTTTAGATTATCACAGTGAATATGTTGAAACAACCATTCCTAAATTCCCTTTGTTTGGGACAACAATCATGCTGAACTGCCTTTAAAGTTCTTGTAGTCATTAAAAAAAATTAATTAAATTCAGATGTGTTGCTGTCAGGTCAAATTAAAATCATTTATTCAAAGTAATTCAAAATCTGAAATTTGGTTTGTGTTTCAGGAACCCTTGAAGAGTTTTGTATGGTGCTAAATACTTTCCACATGCAGTAATGGAAGGATTAATTTGATGTAAGGCTAACTGGAGTTAGTTCTGGTGCCTATGTGGTCACATTTTACAAAGATGTGTCCCCATATTTGCTGTTACTCAGTATCACTGCATTCAAGTGATGTCAAGTTGAGATGGTGTGTGAAAAGGAATTATAATGTGTGGGCAAACTCTATTACATGTGTATTACTAATTAGAACAGGTAACATTTTAATAAGACCACAGAAGGTACCATTCAGTGCCTTTATGAAGAACACTTTGCAGTTAAAAGATTGAAGTAACTTAAATTGGAATAAAGGATGTCTTTTTTTTACTTTTTTTTTAATGAAGCTATGGGTGCACTGGTTTCATAACACATGAAGAGGAATTGGGGGTCTACACATCTAAGCACAGACTTTCTAAGTTTCTTTGCAAAAATTAAGTTTAACCAAATATCAATTCAAGTATCAGGATCATTTTACTTTAGTTCTGAGCTCCAAAAGTTAGTATTGCATGACAAATGAAATAATTCTGTAGCATAAGAAAAACATTATCTGAAGTACTTTCATCTTCTCTATTTATTTGCCTCATTAAGCAACTTAAGGAAATCAGTATATCATTTTGACTATATTTATTTGTAAACCCAGAAGTCAGATTTGGAGTGTTGGATTTTGGTTTAATTCTGTTTACTTTAAAGTAAATTTGTGTTTTAGCAAACAAATTCCTGACACAGATTTAGTGTCTGCTTTTTCACAAAGTCTGAGTGCAGGTAGATCTCTATCCATTCACTTTAAACAGTAACATCTTTGGAAACGATAGTTTCAAGGGTTTTTTATAGTTGCCTTGAGATTGATTTTAGTCCAGTCTGAGAAAAAGCACAGCAAAGTTCATAATTACATCTCAGTCACCAGTTATGAAACATCAGTTGTCATGCAGTCTAAATACTTAATCAAATATGTGGGGTTTTTTTCTGAAGAATCTCAGCAGAAGATAAATGATATTTGTTTACTCATTAAATATGTTTGCAATCCTATTTGAAACTCTAATCTTGCAATAGGAAATTTTAGTGCAGGAAGTATTAGATCATATTATTGCTTTTCTAGCAGTTGTTCTAAAAGCAGACAGTTTGTTCTTTGAACTGCTGGTCTTTTTCCTAAAGGAACTGAGTGTTGTCTCAGCTCTTTTTCATCTTTTACTACTCAAGGATTCAGTAGTAAAGCTTTGAGGTGCTTCTTGTCTCGGAGTTGCTTATTGCATTTGATGTCGTATCGCGTGATTGTGTCCCTTGAGGAAAGGGAGTTTTGTTATAAGGTTATTAATAACCTGGCTGAGTTTACTCTCATTTGATCAGAAAGTTATGCTCAGTTTGCCCTCAAACTGCTCTGAACCCAAAAGTAAAGTTTCACAGTGAAAGTGTAACTTAACACCTTTGTATTTAGGAACTGAATTCAGGTTCCTGCTTGTTGATCTCCAGCACATATTTAGGTAGAACCTGTTTCTTTGAAACTCATGAAGAAATTGGGACAGAGGCTTCTACAGTTCATTGGATGCTGGTGATTTTAAGAGATTCAGCTCAAAAAAACACTCTGAGAAGGAGGAAATTAAACACAAAAGAAAATGTTGAATTAGATTTTTCTGTATAATGATTGGAAAGTACTGAGAACAGCTGAACTCATGCACATACTTTACAACATTCTGTTTTCCATACAAGAAATGTCACTTGCCTCAGAAGAAAGTAGGAACAGTTGAGGGGGAAGTGCACAATTACAGATGAGAAGGGGAGCCTCACCGGCAATCTGTGCTAACATGTGGTCTGTGTTATGAAAAAAGTTGATGAATCTCAACTAGAATGTGGTCTGTGTATTGTTTTACATTCCCTTCCCTTCCAGAAACAGTTTCTAATATAGAAAGGTCAGGTTGTGCCCTCAGATGTCTCCGTGCAGTGCCCATGAGACTCAAGAGAAACGTGCTTAAAATCTGAGGTGATAAATGTGTTATACAAGGGATTCTCAAGCCATGGTCGCTACTGGTCAGAAGTCCCTACAGTTCCCATTGTTTAATCCCAGTAATTTGTAGACAGTTGTAAATTCCTCAAATATAAAAGACACACTATTTTAACTGAGTTTAATCCAACTGAAAGCGAGTTTTCCCTTGCAAAATCCTTCCTTTTTGTTTTTTTTTATTCTATATATTAGGGATAGAAATGGAGATTGATGCTGAAAGTTTATGTGGAAGCAGTGAACCAACATTAGTACCCCTAACAGGTAACAGTGTGCTAAAGGTGTAAGGCTGGATATTGGGAAAGGAAGAATTCCATGGAGTGATTTGAAGGAGAATGATGATTCATATGGAGTTATTTTCATTAGTTTTTTTATTATTTCATTATTTGACAAATGCATTTTGCCCTTCTGTTTGTTTTAGCTGGCTTTTAGCTTGTTTACTTAAAGGACAAACTGGAAGCATCAAAGAACCAATCATAGTTTTAAGATTTGTGAATTCATTTTCTCACATCCATTTTATAAAGCACCTTTTAAAAATATTTATTTTCAAATTTCTCTCATTAGGGAGGAAAAAAAGTACTGTATTACTGCCCAAAGAAAATTATGGAGGTCTTAGTCTTTTGAAACAGAAGGCTCATGCTTGTTTTAAGATTTCAGATTGTGTGGACCTACAGAAGTTTGCATCACACCTCCTTTTGCATGAATTATGAATCAGCTTGCATGGTCTTTCTTCACTGATGCATAGAGCAGTGCATGGAGCATTTAAACCAGGAGGTTTTGCATATTGTAAACTCTCAATCTTTCTGACAATTATGTTGATATGAAACGATGTGTTTCAGGGGAGGGAGAGCCCTACTGGGAAGATTAGCATTAGCTTTTTGCTTTACATAGTTCCTCACTGTGTTAGTACAAAGCTTGACAAGTCTCCGTTGCAAAGCAGCCAAGGATTCTTAAGTGGTGATATCATCAGTGAGAAAAGATAAAGATGCCCTGAACTAATGCGTTGAGCCTAGTAACAATGTGGCAGAAGTTAAAATTTAAACAGCTTTCATTCTTCATTGTTTGATTTTCACACTGCAAACTAAATTATTTCCTTATCTCATTAAAAAGTTAGGGATGGTAGCGGTGTTTGGTTCATTTTTTGCATCTGGAAAGAACATTAAATGATAAATCTTTCTACATCAAAGGGAACTAATTACATATATCTTGAAATTGATCTATTATGTGTTCAGATATTTATAGCTGAATTCAGTGGAAGTGTGCTTTATCTTTAAAGGCTGCAAAATTGGTGTCTGAGGTGTAGTAGTTACCAGAAAGAAACAGAAGCAAAAAGTAAAGGAAGTGGAACCTTGTCTTAAATCGCCTACTCCTTTTGAAAATTTCTGTCATGATGTTCTTATCTATTTTTGCCATTTAGTTTCTGTCATGTGCTAAAACCACCAGAGATACGAGTAGGTATAAACTTGATTTAGTGTTATCTTCCAGAGCAAGACACAGAAAGTACTTAACACAAAAAAGGACCTGTGTAAGTCTTAACATTTTTACATCTACGTAATAATTCTTCGTGATGTGCACCATAAATTTGGTCAACTTCTAAATGACAACCAACAGAACTTTGAAGGTCTTCCTTAACATTGTCTCACAGGTTTTTAATGAGTTTCCTGTCTATTAAGAGGAAGTCTTATTTTCAACCTACAGATTGACAATTAATGTTGAAATAATAGCTTTAATAATGGGAAATATGTTTATTGTTGGTCCCTGTGAATGATTTGTCAGTATTCTGAATATAGTCTGTGTAAGAAGTAAGAAACTGGTTATATTTCTATAAATGTAGAAAACACTCTTACTACATACTAGGAAAAATCATTGGATAAACAAGCATGTGCACAACTGGCTTTTTTAGGGCAACAGAGATAATGTGTAGTCTTAAAATTGCATCTCCTCATAAAATACATTAGGATTTACTCACTCATAATCATATTATACAAAAAGGTGTCTGAGAATTTTTAATCTTTATGGATTTTTTTGCCAGCATTCATTACTAAGGATCTGTAAATCAAATAGATTCATCAGGGCTGGACACTGCTTAATGCTAACACAGTTAAAACACTCAGGTTGTGAGTCTAACAGGTTTTCATGAAAACTGACTGATATTTAAATTTTTGGTGTATTACTGTTGCCAGACATTAGTATAATTCACGTGGTTTTACTTTCAAATGTGAAGCAAAGAGCAGAGAGCTTTAAGTTTTCCTTATGGTAATAAGAGTACGATAAGGTGTGTCAAGAAAATAGTGTCTATCTGAAATAGGATTCAGTAAATTGATTTCTCTGGTTCACATTACACTGTAAAAAGAAGCTGTTCACCTCCCACTCTAAATCATTTTCCTTTTACCAGCTGGAGGAGATCAGAATAAAATGGACCCATCCCTTTTTTCAGTCCCTGGTGGTGGTGATGATCCAGCATTTGTTTTTCATTCAAACCACATGTTGAGTAAGTGCAAAAGAGGAAATACATGCTGGTCATAGGTCAGGTGCAACTCAGAGTTTATACAGATTTATTTTCTCTGTAGCATCTGCTGTTCTGCATTTGAAGCCATTGAATGTTGTTTTGTGGCTTTTCTTAAATAATGACATTTTGGGTTTTGGCTTATCCTACTGGGCAGACGTTCGGCCTTCAGAGCTGTAGAAACAGCTTGATTCTGCAGATGATAACTCTGCAGCCGACTGGCTCTTCAGAATTTAAACTCCCTCATGATCTCATAGGGTGGAAGCTGACCCTCTTTTATTTGTGACCTCAAATAAAGATGACTAAGCCAAAAAACAAGGAAACTGGGAAAGTATTAGGGTGATAACGGGGAGATGGGGTCGCTGCCTATCACTGCTTGGGCATGTAGGGGAGAATGAGGAGGAAGGAGCATAAATATACTGCAATCTACAAATGTGAATTTAATTTTTAAGCAGGTATAGATTGTGAGCTAAAGGTTTGTTTTCTTCTGATAAGTTACATGTGCATTTAATTTATACTCCATTAGAAGTACTGCAATGCTCATTGCTTACGATTGAAGGAGAATTGGGAAAAGTGACTATATATATCAATATCAGCTTTATTTGTTGTCTTTATTACTCAAACACTTCTGGTAGTGTTTTTATAGCTCTGACTAAATTATGAATGATATCCTGTTGGTTAGGAATTTGAAGGCAGTAATTCCAAATTGTCTTAAATATGCCAGCCAGCCAAGACTAAATATGCATTTACAGCAGCTGTTTTGCAGATTTATAGCTAATAATTTTTCATATTTTTTTCTCATCACTACAATTTAAGATCAGATTTCACCCAACTTGCCAAGGCTATAAAATACATTAGAATTTGAATTAATACCTTACTATGTGTTAAATTAAATTTGACAGGATTCAGCTTGCAGAAAAGGGAAATCCCATATGGGCATAAGGTGGGTGGGAAGAGGGGGGAAGGAAAAAAAGCATTCTTCACAATGAAATAAATTAAGCACTGGAGTAACTTGTCAACTGTCTCCTTCAGTTAAGATTTTTAAAACTTGACTGGACAAGGTGGTGAGCAACATGATCTAACTTTGAAGTTAGCCCTGCTTTGGACTGGATTGGACTAGGTGACCTTTGAAGGGCTCTTACAACCTAAGTTTTTTGAAATTTAATCCACCAAAACCAATTCTGAACTGTACGAGCGATTGGACGTATCAGAAGGGAGGAAAGTCTTTATAGTGTTCTTCAGAGTTATAAACATGCCTTTTTAAAATACAGAGGGATTGCAGTGGGAGCTGTGAGACTGAATATCAGATGTCACACCAAGGATTTGAGTGCCCAGACTATGCACATATGTTTTAGTAGGTACTTCATGTGAACAGTGAGGCGTTTTTTAATCTGATTATTGTAATGAGAATAATTTCAGCTTTGTTTTAGCTTGATGATGGTATGTTTAGTCTTGTTTAATATAACAGGTCATTTTGGTTTGCTTTTACTATTAGGAATAGGAGGCCTGCAAGATTTTGTGCTGAAATCTGCAACGCTGTCAACGTCACTGGCTTGTTCACCTTTTACACCTCTCAACTTTGAAGCTACTCCGATTGTGCGGGTTGCTGTTGAACCAAAACATCCAAGTAAGTTTAAAGGAGAATGGGGATGAAAATAGAAATTCAGTGCAGCTTCCCACCCTTAGTGACCTGGCTGGTTTTAATCTATCAGCTGAATTGGGGATTAACCCAGTCTAAAAGGAATATATATGTTATCTAAGGGCCATACTTTGTTATCCATGTGAATTGTAGCTGTCTCTCATGTCTCAGTAGTTTAGGAGATACAAAGACCTTGTGCCCTTTATAGTCAGACTTAGCTGTTGCACAAGTAAGACACTACATGATGCTAAAGGGTTGATATTCCTTTACTGTGAAGGTAAATATATCTCTGTTTTTCACTTGATGGCATTCTTTTCTGCTTTATCATTGTTTGTGGTACAGATGTGCAGTACTGCTTTGAATTGATCTACCACACCCCCAACTAGAGAGTAGTATCTCTGGCTATATTTGAATTTCAGCCAAGTTTCATTTGTTGTAGTGTTGGCTTTCTGTTCAGTTACAAAATAAAACATAGTCTTAGTCTTTCAGAAAGTGATTGAACTGTTTAGCAGCGATTTCTCCTGTGTTTTTTCAATAACAGTCCTATATTACATCCTGAATTTGTTAAAGCAGTTTTGAAAGTATTGGAAATTACTGGTTCTACTGAGTATCTTATTGATTTGAAAATGTTAAAGAAGTGTAATTCTCAGACTCCTGACAGATTTTTAGGTCATTTTCTTTTCCTTAAGCTAATGAAGCTGTATCATTCTTACACCATTGCTTAATTTCTCCTCCGTGGTAACTTTTGAATCTATGGTTTGAACTAAATTTGTTAGGGAAACAGAAGCTTCAAAGGTAGCTACACTTGCAAAAGTTTCCTGAAGATCAGCTGCTGTTTGCAATAACAGGAAGAGAAGCAAAATTTAGTCATTCCAAGCTCAACTTGAAATCAATCAATTGTCCAGTGAACTGCAAATAGTTTTCAAGGTGGCCCTAGCACGTTGTTACGTGTGGATCCCTTGTATTTCCACAGCAAACCTACTTCAAAACTGTATCTGCTTATTTGGAAAAATGTCTTAATTAAGTACAAATTATTTCCTTGTATAGTTCACAAAATTACTGTACGTCTTCAGGTTAATGGTGAAATATTCACCAAGTGGTTACCGTAAGCTCCGCAGGAAAAAAAAATGCCTGTTCTTCTGTCTCAGTGAGCTTAAGTGCAGAAGGCAAGGTTGAAAGTCTTCTTTCAACTGTCTTGTCCATGTGAACTAACACAGTGGTTTTTTTCCACTGTTTGTTTATTTTTGTCTGGTTTTCAAGGTTACTTTTCTGTTATACCCTTTCTCCCTTAGCATTAAATGTATGATATCGTATTTATTTTAATAGTCTCCAAGTGAATGACAAGTTTAATGTCACTCTTCCTCCTGAATGTGAATCTGCACTCCTAGAAAGCCTGGAGTATTCTTTAATCCATATGTAAATTAAGCAAAAAGAATGATAAATATTTTTCTTTAACATTGAATTAATTATGAAGAGCTGCTGACATGAGGTGTTTATGCAGAGTGTTCATGTAATCTAGCCAAATTTGACTCAGCTGTGGGTGTTCATTCTCCATTAACTTTAAGGCAACTCTTTCAAAACACCTTCGTATTAGGGACAGCTGTGTTTTGTTTCACTGAAAAGCTCTGACATTCCCTGTATTTTCCCTTTTCAGGTTGTAAAGCATTAAATCTTTTCAGTGGCTTCCAGCTAGTTTAAATCCTTCCTGTGCTTCACTTGTTTTTATGTCTTCTAAGTAATCCATATGGATCATTTTTGCTTTTAGTTTAGTAAAGTTAACATGTTTTTATTTATGTCTTTGGAGCATTTTAAGCATTAGCAATTTCCAGGTTACCGCACTTAGCCATGGAATGTTGCAAATAAATTGAAATAATTCACTGAAAGAAGAATTTAAACAGTTGTAATAAATAAGGAAGGTTCTGTCGCTTGATCGTTTGTGAAAATGAGGAGTGAAATCTTGACATTTGTAATCATTTCATATTGATAACATCCAAGTTTTATTGGTTGTGTGCTGCTTATGAGCTGTAACTGTAGTTGATGGTATATAGGAAGCAAGATAACATAGTCATAGTGAGTAGCTAGCTTGGCATTCTAAACCTATTTTAAAGCAATGTAAAACAAAAATGTGCAACCCATTCAAAGGTGTACCATGGTTATGACTCTGTAATGTGAATTTTATCATCAGCTCATAAATTCTTGATGATAAATTATGGATATAGCTTATGTCTTCAGTTACTCCTCTTAAACCGTGCTGCACTTTGTGACTCTTAAGCAGAAATTTGCCCACAGAAAGATCTCAGAACTTCGCTGGAGGTTTTTGAGTGTTCCTGAGATGCTTATGTGTTCTGACTTTAAATGGATCCTAATTCAAGTATTCCTTCTTTGCTATTACTTTTTAATAACACCTTATTTCACCAGGTGATATGCCTCAGCTGGTCAGAGGAATGAAGCTCTTAAACCAAGCTGATCCATGTGTCCAAGTTTTAATCCAGGAGACAGGAGAGCATGTGCTAGTGACAGCAGGAGAAGTTCATCTTCAGCGTTGCTTGGATGACCTGAAAGAAAGGTTAGAAGGGCAAGGAGGAAGAAATATTTTTAGTTCAGTGGGTGTCTGTTGTATTTCTTTGTCAGATGCATATCTTTGATTTATATTCTGGTAAAATAGAAGCTTAATCCACCAACAGTTTTTACCATTGGCTCATAACTGTACCTTTCTGTAGCTATAAAATTACCTGCAGTTGTGCAGAAGCCACTAGCTCATCACTTTCATACATCTTATACACCTTTGGGCAGTTTCTAGAAATGACAAATTGCAGTATATTCAGCAGTCCAATTAAGAATTTAATGTACCATTTGTACAAAATAAAAACTGTGAGGGAATAATGTCTGATAAATGAACTCTCAAGAATTAGAAAGCAACAGGACCAAAATTGTATGTGCACACTCTGTCCTGTTGCTTTGCTCTTCACATTGATTTTTTTTCAAGTGTTAATCTGCTCTCTTATTCACAAGTATTTTCTGCAAACATAAATGCATACATCATTCAGTGTCTTCCAATGTTTCTTCACAAGGCAGAAGAACAGTTGTCTGAAACAGTCCTTCCCTGTAACTTCATTTACTAAAACATTTCTGGTAGTTCTCTCTGCATGCATTTCCTGTTGTTTTGTTTCTAAACCAAAAAGCAAACCTGATGAGGAATGGTTGAATCTCATCTTACTGTACCCACATTAATTCCAGTTATTATCAGACAACGATCACTTAAGGAAGATAGACTGGATCACTTGTAAAACTGGAAGCATGCTTTTTCTGAGTTATCATGTAAATTGACTTTTGTTAAGAGAACTGTAAACTCTCAAGAGTAGCCATTTTATGTGCCTTGTATTCCTACTCCGCTCTAACAAAGCATATAAAAGCTCCCAGCTTGTAGCACTGTAAGCAGAAACAAGAAACAGAGGAGGACACAGACCAGCAGGGCTCCCACCATTGACCCACTTGGGCCTGATATATGGATCATGATGCCTTTTGAGTTATTTAGTGGCTTGTGCTCCTTCTAGCCATCTCTCAGGACTCAGCGTGTCTCAGCTGCCATCCCTCAAATACCAGTTCCTTCCCTCCCCATTTAGATGGGATCCCTGTCTGGCACCATGTGTCACGGGTTACGTGTGTTTTCTGACAGGGGTGAACCTCCTTCAGTTACCTTCTAAAATGTGAAGAGGAGAAGTTGTGGTCTGAAATGTTAGTTATGTTGGCTCTCGGTGTGTTTCTGTACAACTGTTTAACTTCTAAGTGCCCCTAATTAAGAGCAGCAAATTGTGAATGAGGGGCTGAGATAGTGTTTAATACCCTTAAAACGTGACCCACAAGTTCTTCCACGAAAATATTGGGAAAGGTTATTCAAAATACTTAAGTCCCACTTGAAGTAGTGGGGCAGGATTCTGATCTTAGCATCTTTTGTAAGAATGCCAGCTGGGTTTTGAAGAGTTAACATTTTTTGGAGTAATGACAGAAACAGAGGAGGTTCTGCTGAATTGAAACTACACTGAATGTCTTTGTCAAGATTTTAATCAAATTTTTTCAAAGGCACATGTTTGATTTTAGATTTTCCAGTGTGTATTTAGAAAATTATGTTCAAGTGATACTTATTGTCCAAGATTTGAAGAGACATGGAAACAAATAAAAGATCAGTCATCCATGTTTATCTAAGTGATTAAACATGGATGTTCTGCTTAATTTCCCTAAGTTTATTTTTATTTTTTCTTCATAATTAGCTGGTTTTGAATAGAGTAATAAATTAGACTTTTTAACTTTGAGCATTTTATGTTCTGCATTTTACAATAGAAATTTTTGGAACTTTCTGTCCAAATAGCATTGCAAATACTAGCATGAGAGGATTAAATTATTCTGCTCAGAATAAGAAACAAAGAGACTGAAGATAGTGGTGGAGTTTGGGGGTTTTTTTGTTTGTCTTTTTAGTACAAATACATGGAAGAGACTGCAAAAAGAACAGATCTCCTCTTTTTGAGTCCATTGAAAATTACAATTACATTTGCTTTTTCTCTGCAACTTTTTTATCACTCTGTCAAAATTTACCAGAACTTAGAAAATTTTGATTAGTCCTTTTGTTTTCATTCACTGAACCTGCTCAGACTTCACGAGTGGTTAAGAAAAATACACAACTCTGGAGTTTTCTCCCCTTTTTCTTGCCATCACTCACAGCATTTGAAGTGCCTCAAACTATTCAGCTGATTTTAAAGCATTGCTTTGTATCATGAAGCTGTTAACAATAGTAGTTATCAGACCCAAAGGACAATCCTGTTTCTGTTAATGCTGTTTGCCCACCTTAAGCAGTTCTTCACTTCCATTTTCTGTGTAATAACCCTTGGCATTTTTTATTCATGCTTAGTTGCAACAAAAATCCAGACACAAGCATTGCTTGAGGTTTTTTCCTTCAAGTTGTGCTGTTCTTGGAGTTTGGACAAATAGCTTCTAAAATAATCTGCTTTAAAGCAATTTATGAAGCAATATGAAGTCTTAGTGCAAGGTGTGATAAAAAGGGGTTAAAAGATACCCAGGATATAGCAGTCACAGAGAAGTGGATGTTAATCATCCTAAATGCAGAGAGAGTACCTGATCTGAGCCCACAAGGTTATAGAACCATGGCTCCACTCTTTACAGAAGCCTGTTCAGCTTACCCAGTGCTTCATCTTTTCAGAGCATCTCACTGTACAAAGAGATGCACTGGTTCAAGTTGTCCACCTTGCTCAGTGTCACGTCAGCAGCAGTGTGGCCTGGAGCAGGTGTCTGGGGAAGAGTAACAACAGAGTAACTGTAATGCTTTCCTGAGCCTTGATCCTTTTCAGTTCAGAGCCAGATTAGGGCCCGTTGTGGTTTGTTTGTCAGTTAATCCTGATCAGCCTTCCCCGTGCCCCTCATGATTTTGTAAACCTCTGTTGTGTCCTTGAAACGTCTGAAGGCTGCTTGTACTTCTGTACCTTTGATCATCCTTATTCTCATTTTTCTTCTAGTTCTGTTCTGTCTTGTTTGAGGGGAAGGAACAGCAGCACGTGGTTTACAAAATGTGGGTGAATTTATATACACAGAGACACAGCAAAGCTTTTTCTTGTGTTTTTATCAGTTCCTTTCCAAATCTTTCTGAAGTCATAAGAGGCAATGCTTCTTTTTTGAAGTACATAGAATTTTTAAAAGTTTGAGTTTGGAATGTATTATCTAGTAATCTGTGTTGCAATCAGATTTATTCATTAACTTTGTTCCATGTTAAGGCTACTGCCCTTCCTCCCACCCCCCCAAGTTTAAAAGTATGTTTTAAATGTTAAACTAATTTTAAAACTTTTTATTTATAGGTTTGCAAAGATACAGATTAGTGTATCGGCACCTATCATACCATTCCGAGAGACAATAACAAGACCTCCGAAAGTTGACATGGTGAATGAGGAGATAGGAAAACAGCAGAAAGTTGCTGTCATACACCAAACAAAAGAGGACCAAAATAAAATCCCTGAAGGAGTTCAGGTTGATTCAGATGGCCTTGTTACAATATCTACTCCAAATAAACAAGCTACTCTCAGCATAAGAGCAATGCCGCTTCCTGAGGAGGTAACTCGACTTCTAGAAGAAAACAGTGAATTAATTCGAACTATGGAGCAGCTCAACACGTCTCTGAATGAAGATAAAAAAACCCATGAGATAAATCAGAAGACTTTGGATAGGATCAAGGAATTCAAACAAAAGTTGGAACAAAATCTGCAAGGAAGAAAGTGGAGAAATGCTGTTGATCGTATCTGGTCATTTGGACCACGGAAATGTGGGCCTAATATTTTGTTATATAACTTTGAGGGCTACAAAAGGTCTGTGTGGCAGTGCCTTGGGAATGCTGGGAAAGAAGTAAGTAAATACAGAGACTTTGACAACAGCATAGTGAGTGGCTTTCAGCTGGCTACACTCTCAGGTCCTATGTGTGAAGAACCCCTCATGGGTGTTTGTTTTACAGTAGAAAAATGGGAAATAAATAAAGTTGGAGAAATGCTGTCAGCTGGTAGCCAGGATTTGGAGGAATGCGATGCCGTGGAACATAAGCAAAATGAAGATACTGCCCCATCAAGCAGCGGCACTGATGAAGCTTGCAGTGTGAATGAACACCAGGAGAGCAGTGGAAGTGCTCCAAAATCACCTGAGAAAATTAGTAAACAGAGGGGAGAAGGTTTTCTTGCAGGTTGTTACGGTCCCTTCTCTGGACAGCTGATTGCCACCGTGAAGGAAGCTTGTCGTTATGCTTTGCAAGCAAAGCCACAGAGGCTTATGGCAGCAATGTACACATGTGAAATTATGGCTACTGCAGAAGTTTTAGGTAAGGCACACAAAATAAACCTTTGTCAAGAATTTGCTTTCTGAGTTCCAAGTCGAGGTTTTATCAATGAGACTGAATCAGAAAGTTTAACTCAATTAAAAGTTTTGTCAGACGTTGTTTATGGTTCTTCAGTGGATTGTACAATGCCTGATGTCTGTAGTATTTATGCTATTCTAAGTAAAAATTTAGCATTTTTCTTGCTTAACTAGCAGTACAATACTTGCTTGGAAGTGCAAGATACAAAATGTTGCCTTTTAATGAAATTCTTGTAATGTCAGCTTCAGTAAACGTGAAGATCAATATTGTGCTTCATAATTAAGCATTAATTCCGTGAAGAGATGAGTAAACCTATGCTGTTTACAAAATGACTGCACAATCTTAGTAAATGCCATTTCAAGATGTTTAAAATTGAGATAATAATGAATATAGAAGTAAAATCAGGAAAAAGAGAGAATCTTAAATTATTATTACAATCCAGTGGGTAGCTGGGATTCTTTTAGTATTGTCTGTCTCCTTCTGGTATGCGAGTTGCTCACTTTGCAGAGTCAGTGCATACCAAATTTGTGTCACTTATATTACATTACCACTTACACCTACTTAAACTTGTTTTTATGACCTACTTGCAACATCACTTAACCTGGCATTTGTTCTTGGAGTTTTCCATGGGAGTTGCTTGCACACTGAATCTGATCCAATGCATGGAGGTTTTCTTTAATATTAGCTTCCAGTCAGTTTAAGCTATGGGCAAATCTACTTTGACTGTACTAATATGACAAATTATAATATGTCCCACATGCAGTAACTAAAGATGTAGTTATTTGTTGTAAAAAATCTCAGCTGTTGTGCACACAAGCATAATCATAGCAGTTATACAAAACAATTAGTCTAAAGAAGAAAATTTTTAGTTGTAGGTAGTGAGAAGCAATGCCTTTCAATGAGCAGTTGTTTTGTACAGGTGGATGATGCAGTTCTTTTCTGGAGGTACTCTTTAGTAGCTGTGGTAAAAAGTGTTCTGCAGTAAGCTTGTTAACACATTGCCTTACACTACAACTTACTATGACATAGAACTGCTTTTTAAACTAGCTTTAATCATTTTTTAGCATTTAATAATGCCTAGCAAAATTAGCCTTATTAGAGTTACACATTACTGTTCTAGGAGCACACATTAGCACAATATTTCTGAATCTCGATGTCAAACTATAAGCAAGATAGCAATTTTCAAACTACAAACCCACTAAAAATTGCTATTTTCAAAAATGCCAACTACTGAAAAGCCGTGACTGTTTATAGTGAGGTGATTCACATGCATCAGCCCATCAGTTGTGCCATAAACCCAAATGGAAACATGGCTTTCTTATGCATATATATTTAATGAGTGTAATTTAGTGCTCAGGCATGCAAGCAAATTAGTCCAGTCTAATGAACTTGAGTTGTGTGGTAATAACCATGGACGTGCACTTAGATCATTACAAATTCATGGGTTTAATTTTTATAATGGAAGTTTAAGATAATAAATTGCATCCTCATTAGGGGAAGTGAAGAGTCTTTGTGGTATCCAGTAAGACTTGGCAGTTGACATGTGATAAACCACTGGCTTTTGTAACTTGATTCTTTCAGTTGGCCCTTCATACCTTGATACTCAGTGCAGTTGAATGTATCTTCACATGAATCTGCTTCTTTATAAGCTGTTAGCTTCTGCAAAAGCTAATTCTTGTATGTTCAGGCCTTGGGTTTAGACCTGGATCCTGCGTACACCTGGTGTTTCCCAGGAGGTTCAGCATCTCATTCGTACAGTTAGTTCACTAGAAAAATCCATTTTTACACACTCCTGCATTATGGAAGTTCTATGTAAATGCCCAAAAGCTGAAGAATATTTTGAACTAATATTACATATTTAATCATTAGGTTTTGTCTGTTGATATTCCTACCTTTTGATCTCCTCTTGTCTCTTTTATGTTCTAGAGAATGAAAGCTAGATATTTTTCATTTTGCTCACGTCAGTGGAACTTAGTTGGGAAAGGACTTGACCAGATTCTCTTGTAGCTTTTGGGTTTGAATTTTAATAGCAATTCTAAAGTCTTTATTTTTTTTTAAATGAACTTATTAAAATTTTAGATCACAGCATGTTAGGGAGCAATTCACATCAGTTCATTGTGTTATCTCTGGCTTGATTGTATGAGTGAAAAGATGGAGATTCCAAAACAGTAGAGCAGCTCCTCCTTCCCCATTTGCTAAGTTTGTGGTCACCCCTAGACTCATACCAATGGTGATCCTGTTATCCTTCCACAGTATTTCTTTCCAGCATGAAGCTTCATTTTTTTAGTGTGCAGGGAATACAGAACTTGTCTAACATTTGCACTTGACACACTGAAGTATTCTTCAGTAAAGTGGTGAACAGGACTTAGATATTTTAAAGAAGGACTTAACACATCTTTAAAGTGAGTCTGTTATGTGCTGGTTTTGAAGTAGTACCATGGTTTAAAATAACTGTTAGAGCCTTTTCAGATAGGAAGATCTTAACAGTATTTTTTGATGATTAATGCTGCTAAGTCCTTTCAACTAATTAGTGCAGAAGTAGAACCAGGTTTTCTTCACTATACTGCAGTCTGCCCACAGTGGTAAAACTGAAGACTTTTTATAACTTCTTTGTGTTTGCATTAATTGAGGCAATGCTCCAGACTGCTCAGATGAATTACATGTACATAGAAGCCATTTACTAAGCTATAAGTTGTCTCCTGGCTTTTATGTTTTCAAAGAATAATCTTCAGTGAATTATGGCCACAAAATATGTCCATCTAAAGTGCTTTGTGATAAATGTTACCTTATTTATCTCATTAATATGTGTGCAAAATTTTCTAAGTCCTACTTAAAACAATAAGTAAAATAAATATATTGAATTACAGCATTAATAGGCTGTAGAGTGGTTTTGAACCTACTTGCTGTAACAAATGGCTTTAATATCTATTGTGTGGTACATACACGGTATATTTAGAGTGACTGTGATGTGATGCTCTTTTGCAATGTCTATGTTTAAGCTTACATTTTAAAGCAGTTACTGAGTTGTGAGCTGTGCTCAGGTATGATCCTTTCATATTAAGAATTTTCTAGCCTCTGAAATTTCCATAGACTTCAAATTGCTTAGTTATGTTAACAGTGCCTGTGCGTGCATGGCAAACTCAGTGACTTATCTTCAGGGTGCTTTAATCTTTTGTGATTTTTAAATATAGAATATTAAGTATTTCCTCGTGAGCAATAAGATGACTTGTGCATAGTAAAGGTGAAGTTCGGTCTGAGGAACAGTGAGGAGGGCCTGGTAAGGGCAAGAGCAGATGAAATTATTAGTGATGGTAGAAAGAACACCACTTCAGCCCATATTTTGTTAGGGAACTCTGAAATGATTACTATTCAACTGATGCTTCACTACCTGCATCTGACAAGAAGATTTAACTCTACTGACTGTGCTTGTGCTGGATTTCCTGAACAAGGACCAGATTCTGTATTTAGAAAGGAAAGGCAAATAAACCCACTCCAACATTTCCTCTGATACCCCATAAAGGGCTTACAGTGCATATGCAAACCAATATACGTGGCTATAGGCTTTAGTGATGTTTTTCTGTCAAATCTAGATAGGTGGCCTGTAGTATGAAGTTAAATGTGTTTCTAATTATTTCAAGTAAGAGTCAGTTTTGCCCAGACATTTAAAAGATAGCAGTACACATTCATCTTTTTTCAGTGCAATATAATCTAAAATTTTTTAGCACGTTATAAATTGATATAAAATAGTTCTTCACTACAAGGCACTCTTGAAGTTGATTTGTATACCTCATACTTACTATCTAGTCATATTTGTAAATGAAGGTATTCTGAAAGCATTTTTTGAGTGCACAGATTTCCTCATCATTTTATTATCTTGTTCAACACCGATGTATTTCTAGTTTTTGTCTGTAGAATACTTATCCCTAAGTCTGCAAAAACATTTTAAAAAATTAACTTAGTGCCTACTGTAAAAGTCGAACATGGGCGTTTCTACAGCTACTTGCATGATATATACACTGTATTACAATGGGCTGAATATTAATTTGGGAAAGAAAAATAAAAATTATCCACTAACTTAAGCCTGAATTAATTAAAAAGTGATTGAACACATTGAGTGTAATGCAAATGTACTATTTCAGATAAACATGTTTGCTGTGATTACAATAGCACTGCAGTGTCTGGGACAAGTAGCCTGTAAGGTGATCCAAACAAACTTCTCCAGGTAGCTAAGGTATGATTCCTGAAACACAGTAATGTTTGATTGTAAGAAATAAAACAAGTTGGGCACATAATATGGCAATCTTTTAAAAAATAGCCATATGGCTGTATAAAATGCACCCAGTGCAAGCATTACCTACATCCATACAGTAGTAATAATTTAATAAATGTTACTCATGGTTCTACACGTTGTGCTGTCAGAATACGTTGTTTCTTTAGATTTATGGGTCCATTTAATCAATCCACTTACAGGAAAGAATTCTAGCCAAAGAAATGATGTATTTTACTTAATGCTGAAATTGCCTAAATAAATGTTTATGTATGACACAGATGACACAGAATATAAATGGCACAGAGTATAAATGTCTCGGTAAGCTCATCAAAATGATGTCTTTGCAGGTCGTGTGTACGCTGTCTTGTCCAGAAGAGAGGGCAGAGTGTTACAAGAGGAGATGAAAGAGGGGACCGATGTGTTTATTATTAAGGCAGTCCTGCCAGTAGCAGAAAGCTTTGGTTTTGCTGATGAAATCAGGAAAAGAACGAGTGGCCTGGCCAGTCCACAGCTGGTGTTCAGCCACTGGGAGGTAAAAATCTCTGTTCACTCCATCTGTTTTGGTGATCTATTTCCTGTAGATGTGGCAGACTGGAACCTGGAATAATAAGCGGAAAAGGTTAAGTTTTGGTCAAGACATTTGATTAATTCCTTTTTAAAATGGAGAGGGGGGGGGAAATGTAGCTGTATATTAGTCTTATTTGCTTTTATGGATATGCTGTTCACAAACTTTGTTTAGATGGGATACTGTTTTATTTCAGTAGAAGGTAAGTCCTTCACAAATGAAACTGATTCTTCATAAATGTATTTTCCTGAATTTTATTTGCCTTTTTAATGAGTTCTCTTGTAAGTTTGTTTGGGGAGTGGAAAAAAAAACCAAAACATAAAATTTCCAACCTACCACTAATAGAAAATGTAACAATAAAGCTAATGCTTATGACAGTTAACCTTTTAGGGGTTAGCAGACACCTAGGGTTATTTTTGTCCTTATGTATTTCAAGTCAACATCTATTTTTATGCTTAAGGGCAAAGGGAATAAATTTCTTTCTTTCAAAATGAAGTCTGGTGATAGTAAGGGTAGGTGTCCTCAAAATCATTCCCTTTGATCATCTTTGTCACTTAAACAAGGAGGTGAAAGTGAAGGTGTAAAGGAAGTGTGCAAGTGGGAAAGCTAAGTGTCATCAAGTGAGAGTGCACTGTATTTGATGTGCATAGTAGATCTTCAAGGAGAAATTTAAAAAGGCTGTAAATCAGAGTTCCTTGCTCAGAACAAACAAACCTGCATTGTGGAGCTCCTCAGAAGGCTCCACCGAAGGAGCTAAAAATGGGTTCAAGGGCAAGAGTCACTGAATATAAGCTTTTCAGATCAGATTTTTAAAATAACTAAAGTCTAGGGGTTTGGGGTTGGGGTTGCTCTTTTATTTAGTGTTACGGCCATAGAAACTTTTGTAAATGGCTTAGAAAGTAGTTTTTTCATTTGTTTTTGTTTCATCTTCTGATTTATTTTGTGACCTAAAATTCCAAGTCTCTAAGTACAAACAAGTTCAGATTTTTGAGGTCAGCAATACTTGGTGCAGTTGCCAGCTATGGTCTGTTTACTACCCTTTCTCTCCAAAGTACGTGCTGTTTTTTCACGTGGTGTGGGCTCTTCGTCATTTCCTGTAGCTAAATTGTCCTACTAGGTGATAGCTGTTAAATACTTAACTAGAACTAGTTCTTTGTTAGTCATCATCATAACAGCCTGAATGGCCTCTGATATCAGTGCCCTAAAGGAATACCAGTCAGAAGGAGGTGAATTCCAGATAACTGGTGTTTTGTGCCAGTTTCTTTAGGATTTGCAGCCCTTGTGCTTCGATACTGAGCAAAAACATAAACCCCTTGCCTCTCTGACCTTCCCTTCTGTCCTCAGACCTTGGCTTATGTGTTCACTCTGTCAGGTGCTGTGAGTTTCACATAAGAAAATGTTCACATGTAATGATAGATGTGCACGGGAGAGGGAGATTTGAACAACTGGCAACATTTTCTAAAATTGACCCTCGGGGGACAATGTAATTACAGCTAGGATGTTAAAATGTAGTGGTAGTAGGGAAAATGATTGTGTGAACCAGTCACCTTTGCACCTGGCAAATCTGCTGGTTGTTTTTTTTGTCACATTGCAAGTCATGCTGACATATTTTTGTGACAAAATAAGCCTTTTCACTAAGCTACAGCAACGTTGACACTGTGCAGCGATGGCAGAGGGAGTGCATTCTGCTCTCACATCGTCAGCAGAATTGCAAAGTAAATACAATTTTCAGAATCTCTAGTGATAATATGACAGAGAATCCAGAAAAAATTGGTTTATGTCTCAGTTCACGAGAGATGTGTAGAGCTTCTCTCTGTTTCTTTTTCTCTATGTATTCAGCTAAAAGCAAAAGAAGAATCCCAAATAAATGAAGAACCCTACCACGTTTCATCAGGCACTAAGCTTGACTTTAACAGTTACTGATCAACCATGTTGGTATTCTGCATACATGATAAACACCAGCATTTTATTTGAATCCAAATTATTTCATGTGTCATTGTTAAAGATAATATGAACTCTGTCTATGTGATCTTATATTATTTTTTCATTAGTGCTAAAAATTGAAAGGGCCTGTGGTATCTACTTGGTTTTGTTTTGCATTTCTGAAACTGCTGATTGTGTGGTTGCTGCTTTAATTGCACAGTATCCACACCCTTTCATGACATTCTGGATCAGTTCTGTTAGTGTTTTTTTTCCTGGTGTCCTTGCATTAGCTGAGTACCTGGGATGTGTATTTCTTCACACAGATTCCTTCTAATGTGTGGTTATTCCCATTTCACAAATAGTGAAATAGACACTTCTTGGTATTTTTAAACTTCTAAACACTTAATCTCATGGAAATCGTACGCAGAAATGTATTTAAAGGAATGAGATTTGAATTTTTTTTTAATTATTTGTATTTCTGTTTGGTTCTGCTCAGAAGCACTTTCATGGCATTAGCCAGCATATTACTAAAAACCCAGCAGATGATAACAGGTTTTCAAGGTCACTTTTCACATAAACCTCTCTAAAGTTCTGTCATTTTACCTGAAAGGTAGAGGCGATTCCTATTTCACAAGGCTATCTCAGCCGCATATATCAGCTGTACCCTTTTAGTTGCATATTCTATGTCATTACTAAGTGATGGACACCATTTGAACTGTGAATGTTCTTGAAGTATCTTTCTAGCATCATTTTTTCTAAGGTAGAAAGGATTCTGATACACTGAAGCCTGTGTCATCTTTTAAATTGTACATAATAGTTCTTTTGAAATTCTTTTTGAAAAACAGCCTCTGGCATCATGTTGTTCCTGGCATGCTAAGAGCTGCCTGTCCTAGTGCCCAATCACACTGAATTTAGTGGTTCTTGGGATTTCTTATTAAGCAGATCACAAGGCCATAATACTGCTTGCTGGTCTTAAAGTCTTCATTGGGCAGTGTAAGGCTGCTCTTTCTTTTCATGGGCCGACTAAAGCATTTTCCACACTGATGATATTTGGCTCAAAAGAAATTTTCTGTCCTCATCAGGCAGTAAAGACCAGTAGGGGAAATGCTACTAGGAATATGGCTGTTTTCCCAGATCTGCCTGACCTTTTGGATGAACTAGGCAGATCCCTTCTGTTTGCTTTTGATGCTTCTCTCAACCTTGTTTTGTATAATTAGGCTGCCTTAGGCAGACGCTGTTTAATACCATCGTTTTTTGAAAACAACTAGACAATGGGACCCAGATCACTACTGGAGCCATCTGGGTGCCACTGAAATGCAAATAATAAATCATCTTCAAATTAAGGCTTAAAATTGCAAGTCATGTTGAATTGGAAGTGATCTGCTCTAACTCAAGTCTTATTGAAAAGTTCGATTGCCTTACGTAATCGCTTGCGGAATTTATTACAAGCAGTGTTGTCTTCCAATGTTAATAAAGTACACTTATAGTATTTGTATTTTTATAGGTTAATTATTACAGGCATTCAGATTATGTCTGATAAAGATACAGGCATTTATTGTTTGAATAATTAACATGTAGGTTGTTAGGCTAAAAGAAAACGACAGCTCTGTTTTGCCTGTGCTTCTCCACGCGCTGTTACTAAACAAGTCTTAGGAGACTTCATTGTTTGGGTGTGTTGGTTTGAATAGTTGTGATGTTTAATGAAACATCCTGCTTTAGAATGATTTCTTTTTCTCAAGAATATCCTTGCACTTATGGTTATTTGAAGTAATCTGCTCACCTCTTTTGAAATACCTATTCCCAGCTGACTTGATTATAAACACTGCCTTATTTATACCTAGAGTGAGCTCATGGTTCTGCAGTGAGCTCTGGAATACACTCTTCAGCATGTATTTGACTGTGTTTTCCTTTTCTGTTAAGTATAGTGGGATCCTGGTGATTTGTTTATAGTCATAATTCAGACAAATTATAACACCCAAGGCTTTTATAAAATAGATGAATGAAGATATTGTCGAACAATAATTTTAGGGAACATTTCCATCACTGAAGATTTTCATTTGTAATAAAAGATTCAAGAATTGTATCAGCTGCTGTGCACTAATTCATTTTACTGTATTGCATTTTATATGGCTGCATTTAGAGAAAATATTTCTTCTCTAATATAGACTAAATGCTAGTCCAGTGACCCACTACACAAATCTTGATTTATAATTCATTTTTTAAAAGAAAATGTCTTCAGAAGAGCCTTGTGGCTGTAGTGTAGAAAAATTTGGTTGTATAAACAAGAAAGCAATGTTTCTCTTGCTGCTTTGTTGTCACATTTTGGAGGACTAATCCTGTACTCATTCTAGGTTGTTTGCCATTGAGGCTGCTGTTGTCCCCATCAGATTATTCTGGCGTTGAATAATAAATAAGCATAGGCCAGTGCCTTGTTTATGCTGTTACAAATGAAAATTCCTAAGTCCTAGCAAAAGTTCTTGAAGAAGAGATACACTGAGTTTTCTAATTATCATATCACACAGTGTATGGGGGTATTTTAAAATATACTTTACCATAATGTTAATGACACCATCACATCATTGGTTTTACTTTTTCCTCCAGACATATTTTGTCTGTTAAACTTCAGGTATAAACAGTTTGGCTGTGACACTTCTCTTGTCACCTCTGCTCAGTGTTTCCCAGACACGTGTGGCACAGAGGCAGAACAAGGCAGAATAAAGACCTTTCACAGCATCATTTAGTTTGGAAAAGAGCCTTAGGATCGCAGAGTCCAACCGTAAGCGTAGCACTGCCAACTCCAGCAATGAACCGTGTCCTGAAGCACCACATCTACACATCTTTAAAACACCTCCAGGGATGATGATTGCACCACCTCCCTGGACAGCCTGTTCTGTTGCTTGACAACTCTTTCAGTGAAGTTATATTTCCTCATATCCAATCTAAACCTCCCCTGGTGCAATTCAGGACCGTTTCGTCTCATCTTACCACTTGAGAGAAGAGAGCAACACCTTTGATAGAAGTTTAATGGAAGTGCTTGAGTCACTTGAAGATTTTCAGCTCTGAGAGGCATGTGGCTTTGAATTTCCAGTTCTGTTTTGATTAAAGGTTTTGTTTAGGAGTGTAACTTTTTGAAAAAGCATTGTTAAGATGCTGTCACATTTTTGATTTTAAACTTAATCCTATGTTACATGTTTTAGATTTCTACTGAGAAATTAGACTATGGAAACATGTAAAAAATTTTAAATTATAAGTGATGTGCAGCCTAGAATAAGTGACATTTGTGTGTGACTTTTCTACTTTGATCCTGTGGATCTTCCAGGATCCACAGTACATGTTTTTTGTTGAACAGCTGCATTGTATTCCAGAAGGACTGGTCCATTTAGAACCTAATTAATCATTTGGGACTTCATCCAGACAAAAACTCAATTTCTGTCACAGATTCCAGAGTCATCCCTATGTGGTTCCCATGAATACAAACAATAGCTCAGGGACTAAAAAGCTTCTCAGCTCTAATTCCAGGAAACCCAGACCCACCATTCTGACAGCCACCATTGTAAGCAAATTGATGACAATGCTTTTGGAGTTTTATGCAGAAAGGGTTTTTTTCCTTTTGCTTGCTTGCACTATATTAACAGAGTATGGGGAATGATGGATGCCACCTGCTATGTGCATTTAATTTGAGTCATTAATACAGTGTGAATGGAAGAGGGACAGTCTGGTCCGTGCCCTCACCTTCACTTACAGAATCACAACTTTTAAAAAAGAATACTCCACTTTTTTTGTGTCGCTGTCAGTAACAGCTCTGTGTACTCATAGTATGGTTATGGTAACATGGCTGTTTGCTGACTTCTTAAAGGGGATGCACAGCTGATGCCCCAAGTTCCAGCTGACTTGGTAGACCTGGCTTCTACTTTCTCATTTTACCACGGTTGGTAATACAAATAGTGTGTTCTAATTAACCTCCGCTTTTGCAGTCTGTCAGCACCGTTCAGATAGGCATGATCTGCAAATAAACAATTTCAGATACCTTGCTCTAGAAGCAGTATGTAGTGCCTGAATTAGGTTGAGGAGCAGAGCTCACTCCTGTGGGTACTGAGGTGGCTTTTAGAATCTGATTTTTGTCTCTTTAGAGCGTTGCTCTGCATCATGTAGTGGCACATGGTTCACCCTGGGTTCTGTAGCTTGTGCTGCCGTAGGTTTACCTTTGCTGTCTACTAAATACTAGAGACTGTGTACATTAGAGCCTCCTGTTATGTTGGCTTTGCTGAGAGCTGGAGATACCTGTTGAAGCATAAAGAATTATTACCAGCACAAGAAGTATCCACTGCAAAATTTCAGTTACATTGGTAGAACAGATTTTTCATAGATTATTGAAAGAGCCAGTCTTGTCAAACCTGGGGGTTTTCTTAAGCATCCATCACTACAATATCTAAATTTTTACAGGTAGATTAGATCTGAAGTTCAATTTTGTATACTTTAGGACTTCTCTGCTGTCTTCATTCTTCAAGAAACTGTTTCTCTGTGGGCATAACTTCTGAGTGTTAGCTTTATTGCTAATGTGAAAGAAACTTCATCAAAGGGGATAGTAACAGCCTTTTAAATTATCACAGTTTGTAGCTGTGTAATCTCGCTCAGCAGTACAGTCTGGAGCAAACATTGAGCATGAATCACTTGCTCATGTGTTCTGGGACTTTGAAATTTTTCTTCAGCTCTTTAGGCAGGTCGTGAATGGGGAAGTCTGAGGTGGTTTTGCATTGTTGGGATGTTCAGTGTGAACATCCCTACAACTCTGTGAAGTCAACATGCAATTTTTGCTGAAAAGTAGGTGAAACTCCAGTAGTCTTCACTGCCCTTTTTTGTTATTTCTAGTGCATAAAATTTGCAAGCTGTCCAAGAGTGGGGACCATTTTTTATATATATAAGCTGTCAAGGAATCAGCTTTACATTTCTAGGCATTGGATATAAGGCCCTGTACAGGACATCAGAGTGGGGATGACTCAGGCAGTTTCTCTACAGTTAGACTGCCCTCACTTTTGTGTTAAAAATAGATGTGGAAACATTTGGAAAGCCAATTTCCACAGTGCTCATTTCTGAGCTCCGCTTGCTTTTGGTTTTCAGCCAGACAATCCTATACATAGTCATTTCCCACTTTAACTGACTGAGACTGGATGTCACTTTCAGCACATGAATAATATTCCACTTAATTTACCAGGACTATGTATAATACTTAACTAACAAAGTAGAACTATTTTTGCTGGTTTAGGGGCAGGATGGAACCTACAATGTTAACTAATACCAAATAGCTGTCTTCTGCCATAGTAATTTTCCTAACTCTACATAAAGTGTAATTTGTTTGATTGTTCTAGGTGTTATTTAACATGAGGTATCAAATGAAGATTTTACAACTGTTCTTGTTTCTGGGGAAAATTGTCCAATTTAAGCCATCATTTTAAAATTCCTGTTCTTGCTGGTTTGCGTAATTTAATCTTTACGAAGTTTTGCTTGGTTTGAAACATCATATAGCAATTAAAAGTATTTGTCAGAAGAAAATCGTGTGTAACACTAGAAAAGGTTGATTACACTAAGCTAAAATTGGCAGTTTAGGGAAGTTTCCTCCTTCCTGGTCAGTCATTAATGTCAGTGCTAACATTAAATATTTTAGAGTTGATTAGAGTGATGTTCTCAATTGCTGTCATAACTCTCACAGTTCTTACAGTAACTAATATTTGTCTGCACTCCTTTTTCATGAGGATTTTGTTTAAGAAATGGATACAGTACTACCTTTGAGTAGAAGTGTATTAAGTATAACTGCATTTAGTGAGGAGATCTACAATCATTTGAGTGAAGTGAGTATTTTTAAATTTGCAACAGAACCTGAGTGACATAATATGGTCAGTTTTATCCCTTCCTAATGCTCACGTTTAGCATTCTTGGAAATGATTTTGTTATTTTTCAGGAAGTCCCTTAATGCTCGTTAACTGCAGTATTTTTTACTCTGTGTTATGGTTAGTTGCCCACTAAAGGGAAGGAAAGTTAAATCTCAGACTATAACTTTCTATGGTTTTGGTTGGTCACCCAGACATTAGTTCGTTCAGGTTTGGTTACACTTACACATTATGTGAGCTTCAGACTTGATGATCACTCTTAATGACTTAGAAGTAATTTCTGGTACCTGCAGCAGTTTAACAGATGAGAGGAACTGATGTGGATTAGCTAATTGCAAGCTTTCCAGAAAAATCTGTCTGCTGTACTTTCATAGCGCTCTGCTTCAGAGGTTGATTGAAATGTACTAAATGCACTGAGAAACCTGTGTGCTACTTCACTTTTTTTTTTCCTTTTCAGATCATTTCCAGTGACCCTTTCTGGGTACCAACCACTGAGGAAGAGTATTTGCACTTTGGGGAAAAGGCAGACTCAGAGAACCAGGCCCGCAAGTACATGAACGCAGTAAGAAAGCGAAAGGGTCTTTATGTAGAAGAAAAAATTGTGGAGCATGCTGAAAAGCAAAGAACTCTCAGTAGAAATAAGTAGCTGTGGCTGCTTCCTTTCTCTTCTGACTCAGCTAAGTACAGGTGGATTATTTTCTATGCAGCAGATTCAAAATTTCATCTCGACTTTGTCCTTTGACTCTACTTTTCTTACATGCTGTAATGCCTGTGGCTTATGTTTTAAGAAACTTAAGCCTTTCCAACTTTTATACAGAGAAAATAGTTTATTTATTTAAATAAAATATAGGCTTAGTCATTACATTTGGTCTCAATTTTTAAAATTTACTGCCCTGTTGAACTTTCTTGTTACGGGATTAGGAGCTCTTAATTTGTTTCTTTCTGGTTTATCAGGTGTAATTACAGTTAGAGGTGGTTAGCTAGTTTGTTGCAAATAAACTATGCACTGAATTAAGCTCCTTAATGTTTTTGACTCTGTTCTTTAAATTTATTTTAATTTCTGTGATGCATTTGTTACTCACCAGTACTTTCCATAGTTACTTATGTGCAAATAGGTGTAAGCCTGTAACGAGTTTCTGAACTCTTACTCTGCTCCTCGTGTAAGCAGTCATCTAAATGAGTAATGTACCTTCTTTAAATCAGAGGGAAAACAGAGCACATGTGGAAGTCTAAGCACTGCTGCAAACCATGTGAGATTTGTCTTTTTTTGTTTCTTAGAACACAAATAAATAGCTTGGGTTGGAAGGGACCTTAAAAATCATCCAGTTCCAACCCCAATGCCGTGGCTAGAGATACCTTCCACTGGATCAGGTTGCCCATAGCCTCGTCCAGCCTGGTCCTGATACCTAATCTTATTAAAAAGCTCATATGATTAACCCTAAGCTGGGAGCTGGTGTCTCTGAATTAGGCACACAGCTCAATCTACCAATCCTGTGCGAGCGTTTACATACTCTTGCAGAAACGTCTGCCCATTCAGTCTGTTGTCTTGAATTCAGTGAAGGGAAACACTTGCAACAATATACAAAATGTCTTGCTGTTTGCAGGTGCCTAGGGTGCAGAAGGCTCCAAAATGATTCAGACCAAGACTAACTGGAAAAAAAAGTCTTCACAGAGCATAAGTTTTAGTTAAGAAAAATGGAAACCTTGGACTGAAGAAGAGAAACACGATGCGTAAATTATCTTCTGATTTGGCTGCTTACAATTTTGAAAAGAAAGAACAAGAATTCCAGAGGGTTAAGACTGCATAGATAGAAGTCCTTGAAGAGTTTCCAATGTTTAGTTAAATGGATGGGGAATAAGTCCTTAAATTTTTTGCCAACTAACTTTCTGCTCCCTCTCGTCTTTGCTAATTGCAGACGGTTCTGTTTCATATAACCACGCAAACAAGTTGTCCTTTTCTTTCCAGGATATAACCATTTCTTTAATTTGTGATTGCCTTGTACTCCTTCAGCACCTGCTTGATCTTTCTGAATACATATTCTTTGTGTGTGAATTAATGCAGCAAGCAGAAGTGAACTGGTATCAGTTTTGCTTCCTTTGGGAAAGAAAACTGTTACTTGTCTCACAAGTACAATGATTTTGAATGCTTAACTTCTATTTTAAATAGCAGCCTTTCTTTTCCAGCTCGTTCGCTTTCATTGTGGAAGATGCTTCCTTTTAAGATTGTGTTTATGAATTGTTCAAGGAAATGAAATATTTGCCTACCTTGGACAGTTGTTCCATAAATTGCTGGGGGGTTCTTTTTGGAAGGGGTGTCTGTGTAGCAGCCCTATTAGAGCTTGAACAAATATACTTAACGTGGTTTGGGCACTGCCAGCTGGTGTAGCCATGGTAAGTTACTGCAGCCTGCAAAAACCAGTCAGGACATAAGTGTTTCTAGTGAGATCTTGGCTAATACAGCTGCCCAGCTAGCTGAGTCCAGGATAGAGTTAGGGATGTCTGGCCTGCTGTCACAAAAGTGCTTGAGTAGGTGATGTAGAGATGGACAAGTCAGTCATCGTTGTGACTGCATAGTTACTGTGTCTGCTATTCTTCAGTAAGCAGAAAGATCTTTAACATAGATTTAAAATATTTCACAACACCTTTCATATTTTGTTATGGCATATTTTCAGATTGGCTCTCAACCAGCATGAAGATGATAATTCAGCATGTTGCTATTATTTGTAAAAACTCTACTAACTAGCAGAAGAAAATCAAACCCACCTGCAAGAAGTGTAACAGCTACTAATGGGAAGAGAGTCTAATTGCTTATGTGCCATAAATCTAACCGTTTTTCTCTGAATTATTCAAAAAGTAACCTGATGTAGCTGTTTTTCCCCAGCTTTGTTACACACATATAACAATGTGACATAATTTGGGAAAACCTCTGCAAAGCGGGATAAATAACTTGCTGATGGAGCAAAGATTTAATTTAGAGCTAGCCATTATGTAAGTTCATTTTCCATTACCAGCTTTACTGCTAAATGTAATCCATATTTAAAATAAGCATACACAGCTTTTAAAATAATCTTATATGTGTAAATGTTCAGTGTACTTTTAACTTTCTAAAAACTACACGCTCAGCTGATGTGATTTGGCTCTGCTGCCTTTAGTAGAATCCAGACTTGTTACAACTGGTAATGTGTAAAATCACCAGTCAGCTTCTATGTGGTAGTACTTATTAGCAAATTATAGCTGTAATTTGTCTGTTTCAACAGATGCTATTTTTCCTACAGGAGATTTATTTATTTATTTATTTATTTATTTGTTATTAATTTATCTTTCCTCTGCTTAGCCCTCCTCCTTCATTTCCCATTTTACCAAGGATCCAACTCCATAACCCTCCACTACTCTTTAGAGGAATATTTTTATTATCAACTATTTACTTAATTTTGCTGAATCTGCTTATCTTTGTAAAGACTTGCTGGCTCTGGAATTTGAACAGCAACAAAAAAAAAGGATCAAAATACAGTGTTGTTTTCCTGTTAGCATTTTTGATGGCCATATAAAAGGCTTGTCCTTCACCCTTGCAAAAGTTGCGTGTCTCGCTGTTCTCCAGTGAGATATCAAGATGCATTTTTTCCCCCAGAAAAAGCTGCTGGTGTAAAAGGTTAACAATAAATAATAATCTGCACAGGCAGCAAAAATATGACTTTTGTCAAAAGAATCTGTAGCCTTTTTATGCCCTGCATTTCCTACTTGCTCAGAAACACGTTTGCTACTCCCCAAGAGGGAGGGGAATTCAGTAATGTTATGCTACTTTTTTCTGAAGTGGCCACATAGCACATCTAAAATATGCATCTTCTCGAGTGGAATTACAAATGGGAGGCAGATTGATCATCATCACCAATTCAGTGCTGGCTTTTTCCCATCTGTGGAGAGCTCTTTCCAGAATTTTTCGTATGGTTCTTTTAAGCTGTAATAAATTAAGTCAGGTAATGAATAAATCACTCTTGTTCCATTGCTTTCCAAATGATTTATGCCAGTGTAAACTGCTACCTCAGAATATTCTGCCATTTGTTTTGCTGTAGCAAAAATCCTCAGGCTTAGAGACAGGTCTTAAGAAGCTTTTGGGCTTTAGTGATGACTCTGACAGTTGTGTATCGTTGTCCCCCCTACCACATTATCCTGAAAACAATAATTTTGGATTATAACTTGATTAAAAAAAAGTAAAGCCTACAGTCTTAATGTAAAAAGAAGGCTGTGGACTAAGCAACAAGATTTTTACAGAGGCCTTTTAACTTGATGTGTCCTATGAAAGCAATTTTTTTGCTGTAGTGGTGATTTCTTAGCATTTGAAAAGGAAACATTCATCGAATTGTAGGATTGAAGGGAATGGTTTGGAGTGGCCACCGTGCAATGTGAGCCTAAGTGCTGTCCTTAGCAGAGTTGTAAGAAGGTTGGTCATGATGAAGAGACAGATTTAACCACGCTTGAAGAGGCCTTAACAAAGTCCATGACAGCTTAGGGAGTCCCACTCTTTTGCTGCATCCAAAGGCAATATAACTTTTTGGCTGACTTCACCACCTGAGTGCTTTGAGGCTTTTCTCTGACCTTGTTCAAAGGGGAGGGTGCAAAGTCCAGGTCATCCATATAGGATTAGGGACTGAAGTGCCAAAAAAAACCCTCAAGAGCTTTCATGGCAGGAGCGATGCATCCACCAGGCAGTGGTTCCTGGCTGCCTCTAATACAGGTATTTTACAGCAAGTTCTTTTTCTAATTTTTTTCATGCTCCTTTAAATGAGTTTATATCAATCAATGTAATTCCAAGGGCGGATTTACCTGCTCAGTGACACAGACACATCCAGAGCCAACTGGTGCTGAAATGCAGTAGCAGGCATGCTGTGGAGCATACTGGCAGCTAATTGTTTGCTGTCTTTCATCTTTTGTCGTGGTAGCATTTACCTTTAGGAGGTCAAGAGAATGGCTCTTTACAAGAAAAAACTTCATGGAGTGACTGACAGAAGGAGCTGGGTAAGTGGCAGCTGAGCCTGCGCTTCCCCTGGAGACTACGCACAGGGTGTTCATGACAAGTGCTGCTATCACTGGGGATTGAAAGCTGATCCTATTTATGATTCTGTGTCTTCTCCTTGTAACATTGCTGTCATGCAGTATGGACAGCTTAGGAAGGTTAGTTTAAATTAACCTTCCCGTGTTAAAACAAAGTCTGGTCTGTTCCTATCACATCAAGGCCAGTGAGTAATTTGACTGCAGCTGGTGTGAAAGGGAAAGGCTGGAGAAGAAATGTAAAAATACTGTGGGGGAAAAAAAATAACATCACTCTTGTATGGATGTTTTTATAGTAACTGTTTTAGTTGCATAATGAGAATGCTTTGCTGCTGTGGAAGTGTTCAGTTGCAGTGTGCCAGGGTGCTGTAAGGAAGATGCGCTGCCCTGACAAGCAGGATGTGATTAGCAGTCAGTGCATGCCTTCGGTATAGCCTTGCCTCTGCGAAGGAAAGCAGGAAGAAACAGGCCTCCAGCTTGTTTATCTGTCTCCCTTGTTGTCCTGTGGATTTCATAGAAACCTCTTGACTGTGGCAGTCTCATCATTTCACTGAGCACGCTGAAAGGGAGCTGTGCATTCCCAGCAGCAGCAATTCCCTGGGTACCAGTTTACTGACTGTATAGAGAGCAGATCTAAATAACCTTTTTCAACAGAACACTGCAGTCCAGCGTGGCCTCTGTTGAATCTTGCTGCTGGGACAGGTGGACCCTGGAGAGCTGCAAGCAAGCATGTTTGAAGAGATGTTGTTCTGAGATCCACAGGCTGTGTGAAGGTGAGATGCCCAGGGTCGTGGCATTACAGAGCTTACTCTCATGTGAGAGAGATGTGTAAGGGAAACTCCTTAATTAGTTCTTTATTCCCCTGGTTCTCTCAGTCGAGCACCCCAAGGCACTTGAAGAAGCCTCTCCCAACCTGTGCTGGAAGAGTTAGGACTGTGGAAAAGGGAAGCACAGTTACTGTCCTGCTTTCTGATAGCTGTCCCTTGTGCTTGAACTTATCAACCTCATTTCTTCCAAGCCGAAGAGAAGATGCTAAAACTGTGATTGACAAAGAAAGGAGGAGACTTGGTGGCTGACAAGTTGGGCTCTGCTTTTGCAGCAGAGGTTGCAGGTAACATATTTCCCTGTCCAGAAAGAATGAAACTGTGTATTTCCTCATAGCTGACTAAAAAAAATGTCAAATGGCTGCAACTTCTGAACATGTCTGAAAGGTGAAGGAACTTTGTTTCCCTTGCCTTTGTTGTACAAACAGATTTATTATTGAGCAATGCCATTGTTGTGTGATGGGTGGTTCACTCTTAGACAATCACCAGACAAGTTCCCCAGTCCATGCTCTTGGCCACCTTAACCCAGAGAGCCCGTGTGCTGTGAGCAGGCGGCCAGAGGACAGCAGAGGCCAAGAGAGCTGAAGGTGGGTTTTGACCTGAACCTTGACTGTGAGCTCTTTAGTGAAGGAAATCACTGAAAAGTTGAAAAGAATCACTGAACAATATGAAAATCAACCACCCTTTGCCAGACACTCCTCAGTGCAGCCCTGCGACCGCCGTGGCGTTTGCTCTGGTTGTGGTGATAAATAGCTCCCTCGTGTTGCCTCCCTGGAGGAGAGGCACTCCTTTTCCAGGTGATTGCATGGAAGTGCAGTGTGGTTTAGTACAGAGAGAGTGGGAATTAGGAGTAAAATCTTATTTGGGGTAATTCACTGTGGTTTGTATTACTTCAGTTGAGTCCTGTTTGATTTCTGCCAGATGAGGATGTGGGTTTTGTGCCATTTCCATTTTGTTCTTACCTGAAGTGACAGGTATCTGTGATAATGCTAGCTGAGCTTTTCTTCTTCATAGATTTATTTCTGGAGAGCAGAAATATGTCTGCAGACTTGTGCAGACTCCTATAAATAGCAAGCTACTGTGCATAAGGAGACTGTAACTGTAGCCAACTCCGTGTTTTTATGACAAATCTTGTGATATTTTGTTTTTCCTAAAAACCTCAGCTCTTGTATTTCATCAGAATCTGTTTTCATTAAAAAAAATTCAGCTTTATCTTGGCATCAAATTAGAGAAAAACATGAAAACGTTTGCAACTTCGCAATGATGGCAGAAGAAGCCAAATGCATACAAGAACCCCTAAATATAGTGTTTTACTTTAAAAGCAACAAACAAAAAATCCCAAACCACTGAGTAAATGAAAGACCTGTGGTCTTGAAGGACAGACTCTTAATGTCTGTGTTGTGGTCTTTTACTGTAACTGTAAAAGTGACTTTTGTAATACTTTTTATAAAGTGGTGGTAGGTTTTTTTCATTGCAGATAAGCTTCTTGCAAAATACTTATTTTAAAAGAAAAGATGTGGAATCCTTTGGAAACATTGGTCACTTTGTAAAACAAAGAGCTGCTAATAGTCCCTGAACAGATGCCTTTTCCTCTAGCTTTGATTCTGCATCTGAGTCTACCCGATCCAAAGCAGAAATGCTGGAGGCTGTCAGGAAATCTGCTAAAATATTGAGCTGCTGTGGGGGGGAGATGCTGGTCCTGGTTCCTCCCTCCTTGCTGGATGTATGATGAGTTACCCATGCTTTTTAGCAGGTGAAATCTTTAAGGAATAGTTTATTCTATATTAATTGTTAGACTTTGGATTTAATTTTATAAAGATTTTCTCAAAACACAACCCTCATTTAGCCCCTGCCTTGCCTCAGAGCAAGCAAACAACTGCGTTTGTGTTGTGTTTTTACCAGAGAAATCTCAAGTCATCACTTCTGTGAATCAAAGTTCTTAGATTAAATCTTTGGGGGACTGGGCAAGTGATACCTGATGAGACTCAACTAGAGCTCTCCTTCTCTCTTCGGTTCTTACGAATTGGTCTTCTTTGCTCATTGAGAGAAAGGCTCAAGTCTTGCACAGCATCATTATCCAGCCCTTAACAAAAGGGAGAGAAACAAGTTTGTTGTTCTCATATTTCAGATGTAAAAATCAATTTTACATTATTTCAGATCAGCTTTAATCATCCTGAATAAGTAACGAGAGGGCAAAAAGTCACCGTGAAAGCTTTTCACTCTGCTTTTGTTGACAATAAACGCTGTCGTAGATGGAGCATTAATCAAGGCCACAAAAAAGATGATTACCAGGTAAATGGGCAGACTTCACTTCTGATAGTTGAGCAACCAGAAGTAGCATTATAGAAGAGAAAATAAGAGTTTTGTGGGTTCAAAGGCCTCTTTGCTAAAACCAGTATTATTTTGGAAAGGTTGATGGAGTTGTTGCAGAGGAGATTTGCAGAAATAATTATTTCCTGATGCTTAGAGATTGAAATTCTGCAGCTTTTGTTAATATCCAAATCAAAGGATGTTTTCCATGACTTTGAGCTACATTGGGTTTCTGTTGTTATCCTCTAAAATGCCTTTTTTTTTTTTTAGAATTATCACAAAGTTTGGCAAGTTTGTTTATTTTGCATCACTTTTACTCTGTGGATTTAAACAAATCTTATGAATCATAGGTATATTTTCAGTATTTTCCAAGCAAGGATGGGTAGGCCATATTCCCTTTTCTGATTCTCCTATATCAAACCTCTTGGTGCTGATACTCTTCACTGCCCCATGATGAGACTCCCAAAGAGTGTGCTGCTTTAAGAGATATAAAAACTGGGGAGAATGTCCCAGGGACTCATCCAGCTGTCAAAAAAAAAGGTGGTTTCTCCTTTCCTTCAACTCTGGAAATGTCTTTTTGAACACTACATATTTTTAAAAAGCTAAATGCCTACTTGAGGGGGGTGAAGTGAGTGATTTGTGGACTGTGTAGCAGAGGAGGTGGCTGAATCTGGAGTGGTTTTTCACACACTCACAGAATGCTGGTTGCTCAGGAACGTGTTATAATATCTAATAAGTAGTCATTGCAGGTTTTTGCAGCATTAATTCCTACAGCCTTGCATATGTTGGGTGCCTCGGGGCAGGATGGTTCTTTAATGGACCACGTTCCTGATCCGCTGCATCATTCACCTTCACCCACACAGAGGATCTGCAGTGAGCAAACATTTAACTGCCTCGTGGAAAGTCCAAAACTGAGTTTCCTCTCTCAGCCCTTCCTGCTAAAGGAACAGTCTTGGGCCTTGTTACCTTGCTTATCCTTTGTTTTAAAAAAAACAATTATCCTGGCTTTCAAGAAGGAATACCCAGAGGGAACGTATTCCATAGAGAGGTCTCTTTTCTTTTCTCACGATCATTGGTCTTCCAGCACACCAATATCAATGGAAAGACTTGATTTTAGAAACTGTGCTGGGATACTGTGATAGCATCAGGTGAGAATAGCTGTGGACTTTGCTTACCACCTGGAGGAGCGCTCGCTGTAAACTCAGAGTGTGCCACAAAATGTTTCTAAGGCAAAAGTATGAGGGTTCTGATACATGGAAGGAGGGTGGAGGTCGCTGCTGAGAGAATATGGGTGTGCAGAGGTGGGTCTAATTTTATTGATGTGTGCAAAAAGAAAGCAATAAGTTAATAATTCCTTTTCTTAAGGAGGATGTTTTGAATTCTGAGAAAATCCTTCTCCGCAGCTGTAAGATGCATTTAAATCACCCAGCGGAAGCAATGATGGATATTCATGTAAATGGATTTTGATGTCCTCTTAGAAGTTTAAATGAAACACCCACATCCAGGAAGCTGGAAAGCTCATGGGGGAGCACAATTGCAATTCATCATTAAACATACCATGTAGGACTTTTTTCTCTTCAGAAACACTGAACTTTGGCAATTTATATTTATTTGAGATGAAAGAGGCAAGCTAACAATTCAATGCTTATCACTTCTGTACAAGATGAGACCTTGTGTTACAGATTAATTCATAATTTTAAAAAGTTTTCTTCATTTTTGATGAATTGCTCATTCCTGTTGCAGATAATCAGCATCACTCCCTGTTCTGTAGGGACAGCTTTTCTTTTTACCACAACCTCAAGCACCCATATCCATGGGAGAACGTTGCAGGAGGTAACGGGTATAGAACCACTAGGACTGTAGAAATTACTCAAGGAATAACACAAATTTGGATGTTTTCTCAGATGCTGTAAACATGTAATTCTCTTCTCTTGGTAGCCTGCATTGGTTAGCTAGTATTGTATTTTTTATGTTGAAGGAGATAAACTGATTTATTCTGGTTGAGAACCTGCAGGGGATTTTATTCTTCACACAAATTTGGATCTTAACCAGCCCGTAGAATTGAAACAGGGAAAAGCTGCACATTAAACCTTACATGAAAGTTCAAAGGCAAACTCTCCTTTTTAATGAGCCCCATTATTTAATTCCATGTAGGTATCAGTGCTTCTATTTGAAACCAGACCTTCTATTCAATCTTACATATGCTTTTATAACATTCTCTTTGTAATGTTTTAGCAGAAGTAAATGAGATTGGGACCCTTGCAGGGTAAGTTTTTTCATGAGTGGAGCTCAGAGCACATGCACAGCATTATGTTGGAAAAAGAGGAGCTTTTATCTAAAAGCTCTGTAGCTTTTATCTAATGCTCAGCATAGGCTTTACATGTAGGTCTGTTGGATTATTGCCCCTTGGAGCAGATCAGTGTATGGAATGATCTCACTCTATTGTTAAGATAATTTGTCTTTGGGGATTCTGATCTTCTTCACATTTCAATGACATCATCCCTTTTGCTGGCTGTAAATCACTAATGTTGACTCCTGGCCTTGCTAATAAAACCTGCAGAAATACAGTATGGGTGCTTATAATAATAGTGTTAGATGTGTAACTAACTTCTAGCTGCTCAAAACTACTTTTAAAGGTAGTAAATTTGCATATTCATAGCCTCATTTAATATTCCTAACGTATCCATTATATGCCAACCTGTACAGTGTATTTCTTTTAATTCTGTGTAGCTTTAGTAATCAGCCTGAAACACAACAGCAAAAATAAACTCTTCTCCACAATGACCAAATTTTAAATTGCAGAAACACTGCAAAAAATCAAAATGTATCAGTTTGCTTACAGCAAATGGCCTTCATTTATAGAAAAGGCCCCTTTGCATGAACCATACAGCCAATTTTCTCATTTAACAGGGTGTTTTCAGTGGAGCTTCTTGCAAATGGTTCTGTCAAAATGCCTCTGAATGGTGCCTATCAATTCTCTAGCAAATACCCTCACGTTATCATCCAGGGTATTGCAAGAGGTCATGACCTGCAGTTTTTCTGAGTCTAAAGAACTTACTGTTCTTCCCACAGCCTCTTACTGGGCTGAAGCAAAGAAAGCCTCTTTCCATTGTTGCCCCTTCCATGTGTTGGCTCGTGTGCATTTTACTTTTGGTTAATACAGGTCTTCTGTTATTGCTGTTGATTTCTAATGCCTAATTAATACCTCATATGATGGCATTAAAATCAATCAAATCAGACCAGTGTTTTCAGATCGCTTCTGTGTCTTAGAGCAAGACTTTCAGTCTTCCTCCTGCATATCCAGACAGTTTCCTGTTATGTTTGATTGGCTTTCCACATGCAAGAGGAGGAGAAAACAGTTCCTAAGAAGATCTGATTGCAAGGCACACACAGGGGAGAGCTTGGGAATTGGGTGGAAGACTGTAGAGATTGTTTTTGACCATTTTTAAATGTATTTTATTTCAGGCTTGCACGTGTCCTTTTTAGCTTATTAATGTGATCTGTTTCTTATGCTATACTGAAGGGAAAATGGGCAGAAATTGAAGCTACTTGGCGGTAGCTGGCAGTGTGTACAGTGATGGGCAAATAAAATTTCTGTGAAGCTCCTCTCTCTGGGATTTGTTTGCACAGGAAAAGCAAAATTTCACAAGCCCTGCACTTGTGATTACTCACTACAATTTTAATAACCACGTCTCCACTTTAAGTCATGTATCAGTTCCAGGTCCCCCGGGATACTGTAGATGTTTTAAAAAACTTGACTGGACAGCAGTCCAGTGGAGAAAGATCAGCTTTGCCCCCTTCTCCTCTCCTTCCTTCTAGCTTGCTGCTTTTTTTCTTTGCCCATTTTCCTTTATTCTTTGTTTTCTTGGGAAGCTCCATCTCTGTACAATGCAAGTCAAAAGACCAGCAAGATGCATTCTCTTTGCAAGCAGCCAGTGCGTTCTCTATTCATCGTTTGCTGCTTTTGCTTTACTAAACTAACCTGAAATCATCATTCTACCATTTTCATTTTAATCTCATTCTTTCAGTTCCTTCTTCAAAGTATTGTTTTCTCCATAAGTCCACGGGAGACATTTGCCATTTTAAACTTTTTTAATGTTTTTAAGGAAAGGTTATAACAGACTGTCTTTTCCTAAGGAGACTGAAAAGAAAAAAGTGTCTTTTCCTCATAAGACCAGACATTTCCATTCTGGATTATATTTCACTTCATAGATGTTATTTAAAATTATCTGAGCAGTTGGTGTTTGTTTTCTTTGTGTACAGAGTTACGTGCTGTCGACTTCTGGGCCTTTTAGAGCTGCTGATCAGAAGGCAAATGGGAGAGACATATTCTGAAAAAAAGAACCAGACTGTAGTCTGTATTGTGCTCTTTATGCATTTTCCAGCTGGTTTTGCTTCTAACCTTCAGCATTCCTCATGGGACACTGATGCAAATCTGCATTCACTTTTTTATCCTCTTTGTATAGAACACACAAGACCGAAATTAAGCTGTAATTTGCAATATTAGGAAATGTGGCTGGGTGTCCCTGTCCCCAGTGTGAACGTTCACATTTAAATATGAATGAAAGTGGCCCAGAACCCCCTGAAGCTCTGAGCTTGCACAGACTGCCTGTTCTTTCCGGTTTAAGTACTGTACTTTTTTTCTTTCCCCTTTGCCAAACAACAGCTACCATATGGGCTGAGCTTCAGCCGGTCAACGACTAAATTACACACACTCTTTTGACTGTAAATTGAATGGAAAAGGATGTCAGTTATCGCTTTCCTCCTGTGGCCACACCACAAGAGCACCTGCAGTCAGAAGCTGGCATTGGTGCTCTGAAAGGCACCACATGCTTCTATTGTTAGGGCTTCTATTGGCCGTGCTTACCCCACTCCAAGGAGGTGAGGAGATTGCCAAGATAAGAGCCTCTCTTCTGAAAGGGAGTTCACTTAGAGACACTTATCCATGGTATTTTGTTTCCGCTAAAGGAAGTACAAATCTGCTTAGGGAGATGGCTATCGGGTGTTTCAAAGAGGAGCCTTTGACTTAGGCACGTTTACCATATTTATTTGGAAATCTGTTATGAAATTATAACTGCTTTCTCTGCAAAGTGTGACTGGTTCAGCTCACTTGGAGGATTATCTGGTTTCCAGCCTGAACGCCACAACAAAACGATTCCGTTTCTCGTCTGTGCAAAGGTAGTCTGGAATTTGTGACCATTCCTCTCTCCCCAGGGCAGGTTTGCACTGGGAGCGGCACAAACGTGTGCCAAGAGGATTTGAGCAGGGAGAAACTGGTGTTGTCTGGGAGCAGAGGACTGGGAGATCCATTAGGGGGGCAGCTGTTAAGCCGAGAGAGGTTCCTGTGTCCCGATGTGTAACGTGACAGCGGAGCTGGGAGCCGGCTCCCGGCAGCTGCTGCGGTCAAGGCCCCACCAGCCCTTGTGCTCCAGGCAGCCTGGTGGAACTCTCCATCATCTGCTGTGTCCATTAACTCTTCCTCTCCTAGACAGATCGATGCACATCCACGTCGTTACTGAACAAACCAAAATGTTTATTCACTCTGTGATTTAAAATTAACGGGAAGAACAGGCAGTTTAATAACGAGGGTGTTTTCTCTTCGGAAGCTCCACGGCTGGATAAAGTATTAGTGCTTTGGTTGATTCCCCAGCAGGTTGTTAGATGTGTTGTGTATCTGCCTTATGGCTTCTGTTCAAAGGCTCCTGTAGGTCAGGGCCTACAGACATCAACTCTGCTCTTGGATCACTATAGGCCGAGGCACAGCTCACTGAAAAAAGTGTTGCAGTGCTGAGGAATTCATGGGGTGACCAAATAACAAGAATGTTAATTTACAATTACTGCTTATGACTTAAGATTACAGCGATTGGAGGCCTTGGGCATTTCTGCCAATGTTAAAAGCCACAATACTTAAACACAACCACAGAATTCTAACATTCAGCCAGCTGTGCAATTCTGGTAATCATCTGGCAGCACGTAGCATCAAAGAGGCTGTGTATTTCTGTACATCGTTCTGTGAGTGGATGATGGAAGCTGCTGCTGTGTGAATAATCTCCAAACGGGATGCTGATATTCAAAAGGCATTTTCAGAAAATGCTCTCTATCTTTAGAGGGTTCTAAAATACTTCCTTCTGGGATGGTAGATGATACCTGATGTAATGAACACCGTCAGATGGCTCATCCTTGGTTTCTTTCCCAGCCCTGGGCCTTTCTTTAGCATTCATGCATATTACGACTACCTTAACTAATAAGCCTGGAAAGTATTTCCACATGTTTATTAAGCGCAGAGTCAGAAATTTAAATGTCTTTTATGGTGGTTTTTTGGATATCCATTTGTGCCCTTGTTTCCTACCATCTGTGCAGCGCTGAAAATTAATAGCCCAGGTTTCCATTACCTGCACCATTTATGAATGTTGAGCCTTCGCTCTTCCTTTGTTTATTATTCTAAACATTTTGTAGTCAAAACAGCCATATGCACAATATTTGTTACTTTTTAATATAACCTGTAGGGTTTTTATTATTTGTGCCATTTAAAACAGATTTGGAGAGATGCTGTGGCATAGCTACATCTTGTAGCTGCTTCACAGCTAAGGTTGCACTTTGTCTCTCATGGTGAGCTTGTTCTTTGCGCCTTTCCTGGAATCTTAAAAATTGATTTAAATACGGTACATCTTCTAGGAAGGCAGGTCCAAGTTTGGGAGAGGTATATGAACATCTGTATTTCTGTTGCTAGCTTTTCAATGTTTGCTTGCTGACAATTTCCCCATGGGTATCTCCAAAATGTCTTGGCTGACGAAATTCCAACTGCTTTTTTTTTTCCTTTGGTTGCCATATCTGAGCAGAAACCCTGGTGAATTGCTGCAAAGTCGTCGTCAGGGTTCACCTACTTGTAGAGGGGAAAGGGAATGAAGTGGCTGCTCCTTAGAGCAGGGGAAACTGGGGCAAAGAGGCATGGGATTGTGCAGAGGCAAATGAGGACAGGGGAGCCTGGAAAAATATCAGTGTGTATCAATTTTATGTCTCCATTTCTGCTCCTCTCCATCACCCACAGCCCTGGGCTTGTACCCAGGCAATCACAGGATGGTCGGGGTTGGAAGGGATCTCTGGAGGTCACCTTGTCCAACCCCTCCTGCTCAAGCAGGGTCACCTAGAACAGGTTGCCCAGGACCATGTGCAGTCAGGTTTTGAATACCTTCAAGGATATCTCCAAGACAGGTCCCTACATTGCACGTATGCCCTTGTAGAGGTGCCAGGAACTTTCAGAAGGGAGGTTTCTCCAGAGAGGCCTTCTAAGACCTGTTGGAACAGAGAAGGTTTTAGATGCCGATTGTACTGGGGAGGGGAATGCAGAATTCCTAAATAAACAGAAAAAGCATGCATGTTGGGAGGAAAGCAGGGGTGAATGTGACCATTTGTTAGGTCTGATTGTACCTACAAAGAATTTTTTTTCTGTTACAAGAATTCTCAAACCTTAGAAGGTGTCTGAAAGGCACAGGTGGATTCAGAAATCCATATTTCTGCTGGACTCAGAGCTTGGATGTGTGATATTTGTTTCTTAAATGAGCTCTATAAAAATATTAGGAGAGACAAATCCTGTTCCTGTCCAGGATCTTTTGATAAGCTCGATGGGAGCTTCCATTAAGACATGTTCATTCTGGTTTTACATTTTTGCTCAGAAGCATTTTGGAGTTAGTAGCATTTATATTTTACGCATCATGTGTTGCCATCACTCACCTCCAGTCAAGCAGCTGCTTTTATATCCTGTTTTTCTGTCTCTTGCAAGCTCTGTGCCTGGTATGGGACATCTTGCTGCAGTCATTCTTTGGACATGTCAGTTATGTAAACAGAGCAGGGATAGGTGTTGCTTCCTTTGAGCTGTGTGAAAGTGGTGCTGGCAGCACAGAAGGAGTTGGGCTGAAGTTAATTTTCTTCCATTAGAAGAATAAAAATCTGGCAATAATAAAGGTCTGAATTGCATCTACAGGTAAGGGGACTGTTTCCTTCAAAACATAAAATAGGGATTCTTGCTTCTTCCTTCCCCTGAATTCCAGAAAGTATGATTTGTCTTTGATTATGGATGGGTTCATTTTTTTTTTTTAAAGCAAATGTTTTTAAATGGGTGGTTTCTTTGGTATGCTGAAAGAAAATAAATATGTTCAAAAGGGCTGAGAATGTAACCCCAAGGGAAGTGCTAAAGAAAACCTGACAAATTCCTGTACTGACTCTGCAAGCCCCTTGAGTGACAGCTCCGGCACCTTTTCCCCACTTGCTTAGTGACACTTCGAGTCACCACAAAGTTCTTTAAGCTTTTGTCAGGACTGGTCCGTGGAGAAGAGTTACAGAGAGTGGTGACCAGAGCTGAAAGTCAGAACAGCACCGGGGCAGCCCCCGGGAGGAGGGGAGAAGCCCGAGCCTCTAGCAAGTTACACCCACGCTGGCGGTTCCCACAAGGCTTTGCTTTTACTTCTTGCTCTCGGCGAGGCTTTTCCTGCCTTTCACTCATCAGCCCCTGAACACTTTTCCTCTCTGGCCTCTCCAAAACGCCCCCAGCTGTCCCAGGGGATTACAGCAAGTGAGCAGCCTGCAAGGGCCCCTCGCCTAGCAAAGCCTCCAGCATCTTCTGGCATGTTAACCAGATGTTACCTACATCGCCCACCTCACGATGGGAAATGTTTCTCCAGTTTATTTGTTTATTTTTTTGAAGGTGTAAAGTACAGAAGTGGAAGAAACACTGAAGAGTTAAGGAAATAATTTGTATTTAGCGTCTACTTGGTACTGTGCAACCCAGGAGCTGTCCCTGACTTAATGCTTTAATTAAGCTCATGCAGCTTCTGTTATAAAACAGAGACCTGCTCTTGGACAGAAAGAAAGGTGATTTGAAAAAGAAGGTGGCATGGGAGGCTCTAACCCTCCGTGTTTCCTTTGGGGATGTGAGTAGCCTACCAGTGACACCCTTGTTCCCTCAAGTCTCTTCACTTTCTATGTTTACAACATTTCTCCTGACAGCCGAGAAGGAACAAGTTTCCAAGGGCCCAAGGTTTTTTCAGCAGCACCCAGAAGTCTGGCACCTTACCCTGACCTTGTGAGCCTGCAAAACTGTCCTGAAAATTAAATGGAAACAGATTCTCTCTTGGGAATCCAGCTCCCTCCTATTCCTGGTTGGGCTAGGAACACTGAGAACAGACAGATTTCCTAGCAGTATCCTGGCACTTTCTTATCCAAAACTAGAAAGTGTTAAAAAAATATAATATCTGTAGGAAGTTGAAGGAGAGGAGGGCACTGGGTATTTTTAAAACACATCTTATCTGTGTTATGAGAAGAGAGCTTTGGGTCAGTTACTTTGTGTGCCTGGTTCATCCACCCCTCTCCCAATCCCTGTGTTTACTGCAGAGCTTTGTGGTTTCCTTCCTCCGGTCCCTTTGGTTATCTGGGTTGGCACAAAGCCTGGGCTCCGCTTCCCCTCCCTGCTTGTGCACCTTTGTGTCCCCAGCCACTGCCACCAGATCCTGCAAAGGCAAGGCTTGATTCTTCACACCCTGCTGTTCCTCATTTGCAGCTGTTCAGGGATGCCCTTTGCCAGCTGCTGTGCTCAGCCCTCACTGCTTTGCCATCAGTTTGGCCTCTGGGTTTTGGTCTCCTCCTTTTCTTTTCCTGACTGTCCTGAAGTGCTCAAAGAGCTACTGACAGCCCATGGAAAAGCCAGCAAAACATTCCATGTGGAGCACTTGCTTGCCTTCACCATCCTTTCCTGTGCCGTGTTCGTTTTAATAAGGGGTAGCTGAGAAAACAGGACCTTTGGGCTTTGGCTGATCTGCTCCTGGTGCTTTCAGACACAACCTCCAGGTGTGGACCTACCTGCACTTCTCACAGCAGAGCCAGCTGGGGCACAGCCTCACTTGCATCCAGTCCAGCCTTTTAGCCCTATGACTGTTTCCATTGGTTCCTCACCAGGAACTTGCTCTTCAAGGAGCTGAACAAGCCAACCACTTCCAGCTCTCCCTGGTTCTCCTTGGATTTCTAAGATTTATTTCGATGCAACTGTCCCAAGCAGATCAGTATGGCCACAGGCAAAGGCAGCAGGTGAACACCACAGCCCACTCCTTCTCAGACACTACCAAACATCCTTTGAGGCAGCTTTCAGGAGCTCGTGTAGATCTGCTCCTGTAAAAACTGGAAATGCTGAGTAGGGTGAGGTCAGCAATGACAGTTCTGAAAACCTTGCCTCGTAGGTCCCTTGCTTTAAGGTAGAGCCCTTTCTGTCGCTTCTATGTTAACACAGAAATAGCCTGAAGCAAGAGAAGCCAGTCTAAAGGTACAGGTGATGACTTCAGAAGTCATTTTCATAATGAGGAGCTCTGGCTCTGAAAGCCAGTTGGATGCTTTAGATACCAAACTCTGAATGTAGTGACCTTGTCTTTATTTCTTCTACCTCGCAATCTTTGCTTCGTGCACTGGAACTGCTCTTTGCTCTCCAGATTTCTTTACTGCAATGGCAGAACCCTCTTTATTCCATCATAAATAACCATGCAGGGCTTTATTTTGTGTTTTCTCTATGTGTTCCCATCTCTCAGATTTTATTCCCAACCAGTTTTAAGGATTGCAACCCTGCAGGAGTCCCTACAAATCTTGTGACTGGATCTCATGACAAAAGCATCTTCAATGTTGTTGATTAATCTTTGTTCTCTTGAAGGTTAAGAGGTTTGCACAAATAAGAAAGCCCTCTCTATTACTCAATAACCAGCCCAACTTACATGCTAACACTGCAGTGGAAAATTTGACTGTTGTGGACCAAAGAATCTTACCGTGTTACCAAAGACATTATGCAAGACTAAATGAAGTTACATTTTCTTCAGACTATTCAACTCTCTGCATAATTTACTTAGGATTTTAATCATCTTTTTGAACAGTCCTTACTTTCTGAAAGGTCAGAAGGAGCCTAAAAATAGGTAACATCATCCTGCTTTGCTGGATATGAGATTTGATTCCCAATAGACAAAGATTTTCACAGCATAAACCCATAGTTATCCTGGCAATAATTAGCTTTCAGTACGTGCTATTTCTATGGTAGGATCTTTGGGGCAGGGACTGTCTCACGTTGTGAATGCTTCATACAACTGACTCTGGTATTGTTTGAGGCCTGAAGGCACAAATCTAATTCCAAGAATAGTAAGACTGAATGGACTTGGAGACTAAAGCAACTTTCTCAGTCCTAGACATGACATCAGAACGAGATTGAGGTGGAAGTGGCAGAACGTGCACTGTGCAGATGGACCGTTTGGGTGGCAACAGGACTTCATTCTCTAGGCTTGTCAATGGGCCACTGTTAGTGAGGACTCACACTTCACTCAAACTCTAAGATCTTTCCAAGTACAGGAATTACTCTTAAAATCTTGAAGTAGTCTATTTCCTTCTGTAAAATACCAATGAGAGAAAAGGTTTACTTGATTGGATTCTACAGTGAATGCTGTGGTTGCTGCCGGTCGTTAGTAGCAAGGATTTGTGCAAGAACAATTGCCAAGCATTAAGGTCACTGTAAGCCTAGGATTAAGGCATGAGAAGACACTAAGCGAGCCAGATCTGTTCACAGGGAATGAAGAACTTCGTTCTATACTTGTTTTGACTAAAAGAATAAAATCCAATCTTATATAACTCTTTGTTGCTTGATGAGGATGTGTAGGAGAAATGAAGGTAGACCTGGCAGGCAACATTGTAAACATTCATCTTAAGAGTTGAACTCCCAGACATTTCACTGGGTCCAGGAAAGTGATAAATATCTTTCTGCTTTAAAAGTGAAGCGTGGTTATTTTTATCGGCCAAGCTCGTACCGTTCACCCCTGGCTAAGGAGGAGAGAACATTAGTAATGATGGACTAAGGTGGCCCACAAACCAGCAAGGTCTGTTGCACTCCCACTGCCACTCCCCTCAATCTTCTGCACAACTCCACCTCCAGATCTTGTTTTTTGAAGATCTTTGCTAATGTCCTCATAGACTGCAAGTTGTAATAATGTTTCTGATGTTTATTCCCTAACCCAGTTCTTCTAAAGGTGCCATTTCTTTTGCTTCCTCTTCCTTTCGCACTCAAGGATGGCAGGAGGAAATCAGGAAAGCCACCTGATGTGTTTTTAATCCTGGCCAGATGGGAAAATTCGTGCCTGGCTCCAGAAGTTAAGGTGTTAGGTTCAGAAACCTGGTCTGACAGTTCTGCTGCTACCACCCAGTGGGCAAGGCACCTTTCAGCAGGGAGAGCACCTGTGCCTGCAGGCAGGGTAGAGAGAAAGGCAAGGACCGAGGCAGCTCAGAGCCAGCTGCTCCCTCATCCCTCCTGCTGCATCAGCACAGCTGTACTGGGACAGAGCACAGGTCTGCCTGGGCCAGCATCTTGTTTCTGATGGAGAACAAGGATTTGGAAGAAAAAACCCCCATATATTTATAGAAGTGTGTGTGTATGTGTATCTATAAAAGCTTCTGGAGTCAGGCAGAATTTTCCCATATGCCCAGGATTTTTATATATATAATATATATTTATATATATATATAAATAGAGTCAGTCTCCTAGCTCCTGTGTCTTCTTCTGAACAGAAGGAGGAAAGGGAGACAGTCGAATCTCCTCCTAGTCCAACCAAGTACTATGTGAGGATGTACAACCAGAACAAGTGTTTAGATGGGTTGTTCGTGCATGTGGGGTTGTTACTGTGGAGTGGTTGGTAGTCCCATAGCTCTAACAGAGACATCACCAGCCACAGGAGTAGCTAGAGGAAAATAATTTGAGCATGTGCAGAGAGATACTTGCTGCTGAGAATCTGTCTCTGGTACAAGGTGTGCATCCTTGAGCTGAAATAGCAGAACATTGGGCATAAAATTGTGTTTGATGCTGTGTTTTCTTCCACGTTTGGATGTGACCTCTTTTAGTCTGGATGTGAGAATGGAGTTTAATAATGAAGTGGAATCACAGAAATAGAGAGGAGACGCCACTATAGGTCATTTTGTGCTACACTTTCATCTAGGCAGGACTGAATATAACTCTGATTTCTATTCCTGGCAGGCTGTTTGACTTTTCTGTCTTCTGCAGCAGTTAAACTCCAGTTTTCACTCACGTGCCGATGCAATAGCTTCTGCTCAATTTAAAAGGAAAGGGAAGAATAGACAGGAATCCTTGATATGCATTTAAGCAGTGAATTCCTCTTGCAACCAAACCTCCTTGGCATAGGTCACTGCATCAGTGCTGAGAGTTGAGTCTTGTAGAAGACCAGTCTTCAAAACTACACAGCTTTTAATATGCCCTGGACCAGCCAGTTTTCAGTTACGTTCATGCCTGCACCTTCTCTTTGATGTGCAGTTGTTAACCCTTTTGATACCCTCTCACAGTGCTACCTGTGCCAGTGATGCTCTGCCACGAGCAGATCAGTGTACGCCAATGCACTTCCCAAGGCAAGGAGTCAGCGATGCACTCAGCTGCTTCCATTTTTGTTGTTGTTATTGTTTTAAATCCCATTAGAGAGCCAGGAAAGTATTCTTTTTTCAAGGTTTTCTCCGTGGCATTTGCCAGGGTCTATGGCACAGCAAGATATTTTTTTTTCCCCTCTGTTCTAGTACCATTTATGAGTGGTACTTGGGCATGTCCCCTACCCCCTGGGAACCTCCTGACTGCACAGAAGGATCAGCTTCTCTCTGGGCACTGGCACCAGCTGGCAGTATATGGACATATTTATCTTCATTTGATGTGTATTTGTGCTATATTCTATTCTTCCATGTTAAAAAGAGCCATTCCATATCCTTCTGGGGTCTGCTGTCACTATTGTTGTTTGGCAGTATAAATAGTCACAAGGGTCTGCAGAAAAGGCTGTCAGATGGTTTAAGCTAATGATCCCTTAGTTATGATCCCTAGCAATTTTGACTTGATTTGGCAGTGGAAGCAATTTAAGGAGTGAACTACTTATTGAAATGACCTCTCCTGCGTGTGTCTGTACTCAGTAATTGATACAGAGGAGCCAGGAGTTAGTGCAGCTTTTGATAATGGATTAATCCTGGAAAGCTGAACTTTATTTTTCTTGGGAGCAGCTCAAAACAAGCCCGTGGTTGCTGGAGGCCTCTGTGTTCTGTCCTGTGCCACATCCCCTTACTCCAGCTCCTTAATGGATCGGTGCACACAAAACATCCTCCGTCAGAGACATGCGCTGTGCAGTCATCATGGTACCTTTTTAGAAGAAAATGCCCTCAAAGCAGAGACATAAACCCAGCCTAACAGCTTTAATGCCAAATAGCTGTGAGGTATAGAATAAAGGTCTTAATTTCACTTTATTCTATATTGCATGTGGAAGCCGAGAGGAGCGTGCACACGTTGTCCACGGAGCTGGCAACAGCAGTTCTTTGTGCAATGCTGTTCCGTTCGGGAGCGTCGATGTTCTCGGGGATGCACGCTTGTGCCAGTAGAGGGCACACAGGCTTCATTAAATGGGGACACGGGCTAATTAATAAATCTCAGAAGCAGGTGGGAGTCTACCTGCACCCGTATCATTCCCAGACAAAGCGCTCACTCAGCTGTGCAGAAACTGCCCATTCCAACAGACTTGTGTTATCCAAAATAGGCAGGAAGCGAGGGGACATAAAGCACGTGTTTGGAATTACATAATCCGCAGTCAAACCGTGCTCAGGTTTCACGTTCGTGCTTAGTCAGCCTGTGGCAGTCATTAGGCTTGACTAAACACTTACTGTACCGCCCGTTTTTCCCATTGTGTGGCATCTGCTAGCTCTGTTCATCATTAAAGTCCAAATCTAGGCGAGTGACACATAGTGTGGATCAGCCCCGTAATGAACTAGAGGAAATCAGGGAGAGAGAGAGTCAGCAGCTTTTATAATACGTTAGCACAGGATTATTGGGAAGTGTGGACTTAAAAGAAAGGGCATCTGCGTTTTAGAAACGAAATCAAAGATAAACTGTATGGTTTTATCCTTCCCAATGCACTGGCAGCGCATTCATAATCTTCATAAAGGAGAAAATGAATTGGTGAAATAGGCTGTTTTATGATAATATCCCATATGTTATCAGATTCATGCAGGCAGAATCACACTAATGAAGAGAAATTGCAGTTTATGTGGGGCTTGCAGGCCTCGCTCAGGCAGATTAACAGTGGTGAGGGGAAGAGGCAGCACAGGGCCTTGGCAGGCTGCCGAGAGCTGATCAATGCAGATGGAGTCAAAGGGACTGCGAGTCTGATTCCCAACAGTTTCATCTCGGAAAAGGAACGACTGTATCCATCAGTGCTCCTTGATAAGACATCCTTTAAGCTTGTGGTAAGAATGAACTCGTTTGGGGAGGCAGAGGCTGAGCAATGCTAAAAGCGATGACTCCACATGCCGTGCAGGGGAGAGGTGGGTGTTTAATTTTAGCTGCTGACCTGATTTCATGCTGAATGACAAGTATCTACAGGAATCCTCAAGGGCCAATCAGTTGCTGTGCTAGTGAGGCTTTTGGAGAAATGCATTTAATTTTACTCAAGTGATGCCTTTAAGGAAGCAATTATGATTTTAGCTCTCACAGGTCCTGAGTCTTTCAGGTTGGTTTCAGCTACCGCTAAGCTGAACTTGTTCCAAGTCCCATGTTGCTGAAACTGGTGTGATTCATCTGTGGACTTAACATGGCACACACTAATGTTCTGATTTTCACCAACAGGAAAGCAGATTTGGTGTAGAATCAAAACAATTGAAGCCCTTTCGCCGTTTGCATGCACAACCTGAAGTGAGGTTCAGAAAATGAAGCAACTGCAGAGCCTCATCGTTGAGGAACTCCTTTGCAGAGGCTTCTGCTTTGTGGCTTTGTGCTTGAGGAAAGCGTCCTTGCGGTGACCCAGGAGAGGGCTTTCAGTTTTCAAGAGGAAGGCTTCCAGAGATCTCAGCCCACATATGAAGTCCCTTGCTGTAGAAGACACACATGAAAAAAATATGAGTTGGGCCCACACGTGGGGCAGATGCTTCACTTTTCACTGGTGATAGAATCCTGGCTGCTACAAACATCAGTCACTTGGAGTCATTCCCTTGGCGTGGTGTGTTCTAACCAAAAATGAAGGCTGCTCTCAGCCAGGAGCATCAGTTGTCCAGTATTATTGAATGTTTAAATAGAGAGCAGTAGGGCTTTTACCGCTGCTAATAACACGTGGTAGCACGCTCAGTGGCTCTGTTCATGCTCCATCCTGCTGCTGCTGGCTTTGGTAGGTGGGGTCTGGATCCAGGTTTGGTTCACACTCATCTTTCCACAGTCATATTGATTTATTTGATAGTTTATGTTTGAAGATCACTTCCCGTTATCCCCCCCCGCCCGCTTTTGACTTCAGTGAAAAATGGCTGGACCCAAATGCCAGGCTTTGTGGAAGGGATGTATTTGTTTTCTGTGGGTAGTTGTGGAACCTCATCTGCACGTTTGTATTGGCTTTTTATTTTCAGTTGCCTCTGAATCTGTCCAGTGATTAGTTTGTGGGCAGATGGCTTTTCCCTTGAATAAGATACAGTGACTAGATGTTCTGAATGTCCCAGAAGGGCTGTGGCATTTGTCCTCAGGACAGTGAAAAACACCCTGGCCTTTTCTGCTGCCTTTGAATTTGCCTTTTGTTTGTGTATTGTATGGATTCCTCTAAGGACATGGAAAGAAAAATATTAAAATGTGGTTAAATCAGGAAAAGTGACAGTTCAAAAAAGCCTTCTGCTCAGCATACCTGCAGTTTCTGTGTATTGCACTTCACATGTCCTTGCTCCAGTAAATGAACGTGGGGCTTTGCTGCTGTTTGAAGCTAACATAGCAAAAAAAGAAAAGGGCAGATTTGATTGCACTTGCTTTGTTTTAACTGAGTTTCCATCCCTTGCATCCATGCAAATAGTTTGAGGCTCTGAGGTTGCACAAACAATGCAGACAGCACAATAGAAAGGCAACAGGGTTTTCACATGGGTATAGTGGGAGCTGTGGGACATTTCCCCACTGGTGATGTGCAAGGAGAAAAGAACTTAAATGTGACTCTGTCTCCAGTTTGAGCCTGCGGGGTTGGTGCCTAAGGGAGAGGAGGATCCCTCTCCCTATTGTGGATATATTAGCCAGTCTTGAAATGGAACTGCTGAAATGCAATCACTGAAACACACTGAAAGCAGACATCCTGTGATGCTGGGACCGGTCCCTTTCCCAAAAGAAAAAGGATCTCAAAATTACAATACTTTACATAATCTCTTAATGACAGCTCTCATGAAACAAAAGCCTTCTAAGAGCATCCTTTCTTCAACAGTTACAGACAAAAAAAGCTTCATCTAAGTAACACACTTGCTGAACCCACTGTGCTGCTCCAGCTGGGTGTGAGGGACAAGCTCACCCTTTCCCCTGCGACAATGATGTGCAGAAATCCACCCTCTGCCTTTTTTTTTTTTTCCCCTGCACCAAATTCTTCAGTTTTGCAGCATGTGAGTCAACTTGTAAAAATGACTCACAAGCTCATTCCAGCCTTCTGAATTGGGAGCCCAATTAAAATACTACTTGTAATGCACATATTGAAGAGAACGAAAAGTGTCTGTTCCTGAGTGTCAGGCATTAGCATAGCATATCTGAGGGCCTGTCTTGAGCTAGTCTGATACTTGCCAGCAGGAAACCTTGGGTTTAATTAAGATACAAGTAACAGAAAAAAAATTATTTTAAAAACAATTCAGATAAAAAATATATAATTCTGATTAATTATAGCTATATTAAAGTTTATTAGTTTTAAATTATTTGTTTATATACATCGAATGCCATTGTTGGATAAGATGTTTTATTTATAAGAGACTGCAAAGGTTGTTTTCCTGCAGGGCTACAGTACCTGGCCATCAGCTCTTTATGTTGCCAGTTTGACTTTTGAATCGATATTGTCTTAGGTTTAACTCTGGGTCGTGTGGGCAGGTGCCCCGGTAGAACTGCAGGGGTAATTCTTCGCAGCCGCAGTCTTTGGCCTGCAATGAACCTTTACATCAGGACCAGCCAGTCTTTCTGACATCACCACCCACGTACCAAAATCCTCTCTGGAAGGAAGCAATGGCAGGAGCTGTGCTGCAGCACCAGCACTGAGTTTTGGGTGACTCAGTAGTGGCAGCCCCAGCTTTCTGACACCTTTCCTTTCACAGGTGAGGTCTCAGCCGTGCTGCAGGTCCCATTAACACAGCCCTAGCATCGACTTGTGTTTTGACCGATGTAGGTCATATACAGTCCAAAATGAGGCATTATCCATGCCAGCACCACATAAGCAATCAGATTTTTGCAAAGGTCTCCACAGAGAGCATCCAGGCTGAAAAACATGTCATCCAAGCTCAGCAAAGATGATGTTTGTGGTATTCACATGTGACCCTTCAACTAACATTATTTCTGGCAAATACATCTCAGCAGTTTTATTTCCAAGATGTTCCTCTGGCATCGCTGTGACCCTTAGGATAAGAAGGTGAGAGCTGCAGCAAAAGACAAGGAATCACTTGAGGAAAAGATATTTCAGAGTGTGATAACTTCCTGGTGCGATCTCCTCTATCCAGCCCTGACCCTCCTTTTCACAGGCTTCTGTGTGATTGGGGCAGAAGGGAGGTCAGACCCAGGAGCAGCACCGCTTAATTCTCCTCCCTGGTCTCATGCCACCATTGTAATTTATGCCTCGTTTCCAGAACAGTGGGTAGGAAGTGGCAAGGTCTGTAAGCCTGGCGGTACCACATTACCAGCCTTCTGGCTGAGCAAAAAATTCCCCAATCTTACATTAAAGGGAGTCACTGACAAAAGCAACAGCCTTAAATTAGGAGTAGTTAAATAAACAGCTATTCTGGCTTAAGTTCTTATTGAAAAAATAAACTGGTCACACTTTGTGAGAACTACATGCACAGGAATAGATTTTTCTTCAAATACAAGTCTAGTAATTGTAAAGATGAAGCTTGGTCTTTCTCCTAGAAAAGTTCATGCAAATCAAATGTGCACATTGTTGCTACCTATGAGTATGTAAATAACATATATGAATAATTGCCAGTAGGTGGTAGTGTGTGTTTTTTAGATAAGTTGGTAAGTTTACTACAGAAAGCGTTTCATGTTTGAGGTGATTTAGAAAGAACCTGTCATCTTTAATGTATAATCTCAAACCATCACTGCTTTGAATTCAGTCCCTGGTCTCAATGATTTAACAGTTCTGTTTCACAAACATCAGCCCATCTCAGAGAGGCATGTTTTGATTTTCTTTTTTCAAGCTTATGGACAAACCTAACTAGAAACATTTTGAAAAGTGCCAATTAGTATGAGCCCTGAGAACTCAAATGCATGTGTTCCTTGGAATGATTGGATTGCTCTCCAGTGTTTCTTTTTAGGAGAAGAGTTTTTGATGAATAAATGTATCATTTTATTGATTTATAAACTTAGAATTGCTCTATCACAGAAGTTGTTTTGAGAATTCCTGAAAGGCCTGGAAAAGGAACAATGCAGTTACTGGACATCCAGCTTTTTTCAGTGTCTCGTTGTCCTTTGTGAAGTAGGTAAGAAGCAACCATCTGGAACAGACCCAGGGGTTTGTTATTCCCTGCTGAGAGTAACGTAAACCAATGTTGTTCCCCTAACTCATCACACAGGAAGAGACAGACGCCCACTGCCCTTCCCATCAGAGTGGCTCCTGTATCTCCTGTGAGCGTGGCCCTGGCTGGAGGGTCATCCTTGCCCAGGTAACGACCGAACCGCTCTTGCAGCCCCGCTGCTCTCTCCTACTGCCTTTGTTGTGTTTTTGGGAAGAGACTCTATTTTCATTTGGTGGTAGAAGGGGATGCCAGTGGCAAAGATTCTTGCTGTGGTGTTGCCTGCCAGGAAGTGAGGCAGAGGTGGGGAAAGGCTCTATAAATATTCCTGCAATAACTCACAGGCAGTTAGCGTTGGGGCTGATTTGTTTTTCCCGGGGTGTGTGAGGCTGCTCTCCTCAGTGCAGGTGTCTGATTCATGTGGGGCTTCCTTTTTCTTTCTTTTCCTGCTTGTTTCCTGCCTCTGCAATTGCTGCTTGCACTTGTAGTACTTTTACTCAGCCCGGCAGTCCCACTGAATGCAATTAGGTTATTTGTGCAAATGCTTTTCATCGTGAATATAGTCTGCAGAGTCAGACCTTCTGCCTCTTCCTTCTGCTTCTAACCTGTCCCTCCCAAGTTTCCTTTCTCATTGTTTTTCCTTTCACTGATGTCTGCCTGCTGCTGGAGCAAGAGAAGGAAGTGGGGGAGGGCTGTTTCTGCAGGGGTTTCAGTGCTGTATGGTTTATACTTTCTTGAGCAGATGAGGCTCTTTGTGGCATGCACTTAGGATGAGAGAATACTCATTGCCAGGTGAAGTTAATGTGTTTGTGTGACAACTGCTCACGAGCTACGCTGGGAGCAATTGTAGCGAAAGTAAGGAAGGGTGTAACGGGGCCTTTCCAGAAGAAGGATTAATGTAGCCTGGAGGAGCTGTGCAGGGATCTGTGGGAGTCAGGTTGAACTGATTCCCATGGAGCTGAGGGAGCTGTAGTCCTCCTGCATGTGGAGGGCTCAGGCATACTAAGCCAAACTACCAAAGCACAAAGCTTCCATCTTCAATGGTGAATAAGTCCTGGTTTCACTTTACACCAGCTTGACTGATATTTACTTCCCTATGTCTTTTTTTTTGTCTCAAAGTAATATTTACAATCTCCATTAAGAAAAGAAAGTGCAACGTGATGTAAACAGATGTGGGAGGTGATCATGGAAGTTTGCAGCCTGCTTCCAGCCCCGTGCAGCTATGTCTGACACTCTAAGATGGAGATAAAAATGTAGTTAGCCTGTCCTGTTTGCCTTCCCATATTATCTGTTGTTCATAACCTGTTCCTTTGGAATCTGTGTGGTAGAAGGTGGGATGGAATCTGTATTTAATCATAGAATCATCTGGTTGGAAAAGACCTCTGAGATCATCAAGTCCAGCCATACCTGTCCCCTCACTAACCCTTGTCCCTAAGAAACTCATCTACCTGCCTTCTAAACCCCTCCAGGGACGGAGACTCAGCCCCCTCCCTGGGCAGCCTCTGCCAGGGCCTGAGAACCCTTTCAGCGAAGAAATTTTTCCTGATGCCTAATCTGAACCTCCCCTGGCGCAACCTGAGGCCATTTCCTCTCGTAAGTATTTGTGAAGAAATTACTCTTATTGACTGGAAATAGTATCAAGTTAGACATCCAAAGTTAGAGTCCATTTGGAAAATGCTGACCTTAATATTTCTGTTCTGCTCTCTGTGTTTCAAATGGTAACTGCTAGAGGCAAACTCAAGAGACACCGTGTTACCCTGATTTGTGTCCTCCTCAATATATAAATATACCCATTAGTGTATTGGTGACAGAAAACAGATTAATGAGACTGGGTTTCATGCTTGGAGATGGAGTGTCATGAGAAATGTGGGCTATTGAAGGGAGGAATCTCAGGGTCGGAAGCTGGTTGTATCATGTGGAAGGGAAGCAACCCCAAACTCAGTAGGAGAAGTGTTGCAGAAACACAGGCAGAGATGTTAATTTAGGAATTGAAATCAGCCATGCTGAAGGCTTTTAAATTGTGTTTTATTTGTATAGAAACTCACAGTCCATCCTGGAGCAACAGTATCTCTGCTGGATGTTTCTATTTCTTCTTCTCACTCAATGCACTGGTGACATCACGCTGCGTAGTGATAGGTCTCGAAACTCAGCTCTGAGTTTTCTATTCAGAATTAAGGAGAGGAGTGGGAGGTAGCTTTATCTAAGTGCACAAAAGGTATAATCTGTGAATGAATACAAAATATGAGCTAGATGGGACATTCTATTATTCCTGTAACAGGACCAACTCATCCATGTTACAGCACCCTTAAACAATTTATTCCTTCTCAAACTACACGTAGCACGGGGTTGTGCTCAGAAATGTACTTCATCTCATGTGCAGAAATTCCCTTGAATATGGCTGAGCTGCCTTTGTCCTTGTCTAGAGAGTCCCAGAGTGGGACATCCCGTCCTTCTGGCACGTCAACTGCACCACTCAGCTTGATGTCATCTGCAGACTTGCTGAGGATGCACTCAAGCTCACTGTCTATGACATTGAGGTCACTGATGGAGTTCTCCCTCTTGAATTAATGTAGTCTGAAATACAAAAACTATAACCTTAGTAATTGTTATTTCCATTTTCCTTACACCATTTTCTTTCTGCTAAGAAGCAGGAAAAGCATGAGGGTGACACGCTTTGGTTCATACTCTCACCCGTGGCTGCCAGAGCTGTAGAAACTGGAGGCTTTGACAAGGCAGGTTTGGTGAGGCTTTGTTCCATTCCATCTTCCCAGTACAGCTGTAGGGGAAGTCTTGTCAGGGATCCTTTAACACTGATCATGATGCCTAAGCCAGAGGGATGTAAACTAACCTCTGCCTCACCAGCTGGAAGCAGGAAAGATAGTTCTACAAATCCCATAAACCTTCACCCAATACCTTTGCTTCCTGTTATAGACAATGCAAGTTAAAAGTACAATTGAGAAACTGGGCTCTTTGTTGGAAATATAATTTGACTGGGAGTTACTAAAAGGCAGTAAAAGTGGAAGCACATTATGCCTTTTTCAGAGCCCCTTTTTGGTGATTGCCATTTGAAGAATGAGGATGTCAAATTTCCCATGTTGCACAAAGTTATGGCAGCTGTTCCATATTGCTAGATTGAAAATTAAAATGGAGATCTATTCAAATTGTCTGGCGCTTCCAGCATGCTTGAAAGCAATGCTTTAAAATATAGCAGAACTCTAATTTTGGTCCTGAGGGATAGTCAGTAACGTTGAAAGCAAATGCCTTTTTCCAATTGGTCTTTAACTACTTTGTGTCTTTTCCTCTTCCTTGCTAAATTCTGCTTTCTGTGGCATCCATGTGATCCAGCTGAAGTCAACAGGACTGCTGAGAAGGTCAAAGACCAAATCCTAAGCAAGACCATTTTGGTGGGTCTGGCCTGTTATGATAATAAATATTTTCAGGAATGTTTAAGCTATGCTAACCTTTAAAAAAAAGAATGGCTCACATTTCTACTTTCTTTCTTCATAAATGTGTGGTGCCTGAATCTTCTTAACAGTTTCTTCATCTAAAGATAAGACTGAATTTATCTGTCGAGGGTAAGGTAATCTCTTAGTTTAGGAATTTGTAGAGGTCAGCCTTTGCCTGTCAACACACAGTCACATCTAGCTTTTGATCCTAGTGCTGCTGCTTTAGTAGCACTAATTTTATACAGGCTAGAAAAACTCAGAATCTAAGAAATTAAGTTCTTTGAAACACATGTAATTCCGAATCTGTGCTTCAGAACTGGAAACAGAGTTTAGCCATCTTGATTTGTCACCATAAAATATGACTTAAAACTATTAATGTTTTTACCTAGTAATTCTTATTCTACAGAAAGAATGCACTGTTGACATCTTTCAGCAGGTTTTTGTTATTGTTCTGAATATGCCAGTTCATCACTCACACTGAGCATTAATCACTATGGTAAATGTAGCATTGTGATCTGTTCAGGAAATATTTAATGAGGCTTTATAAAGGCAATCCACAAAAAAAAAACCCCAGACAAAAGTAGTCTGTGTTTTTCCTTGTGGGTGAAATTCACCTGCCCAAAGCTCAAATAAATACGTGACAGACTGTTCTGCTAACACAACTCCAATTCCACTGCTATCTGTTCTGTTTTGCTTCCCACACATCCTGTAATGACGAAGCTACTGTCTTCTAAAAATCCATTTGCTTTTTCAGGGTGGCACTGGAAACTATGAAGGGCTCGAGGGGCCCTGGAAGGAGCAACGTGCTATTGATTAATCTGTCCTCTGAATGAACCCTGGGTAAGAGCTGTATTTCCAAAATTCTAGATGAAAGAATCTGTATATAAATAATGGCAGGAGGAGTGCTCTCTGGGATGATATGACTACATAAATAAGCAGTTATTCAGTGCAGCATGTGGTTTTCTAATTTCCAGTAAAATGGAGTGAGTCACACATGACAACACCATTGCCACTAACCAGTGTGGCATGGCATCTGAAAAAGATAGCACTGGAAGGGTGTGAACTGCTGAGCAGATGATGGGGCTTGAAACATCTTGTTTGCTTTGGCAAAGCAACCAAAATCTCAATGCTTTCCCACAATCTGTTCCAAGGATATAGGTTTTGCTGTGCTGTGTCAGATTATTACTCTGGGAATTTGTGTGTCCTGTCTTTGCCAATGGACAGCTCTTGATGCTTCAGATAAAGATAAATGCCCAGACTCCCCACAGGGGAATTCCAGAGTTAGATGGTGTTTCTCCAAGTAGGGTTTACACTACTGCAGAATTACCAGGGGAGGTTTTCTCTCTCCGGTACCAAATCATGAAGGATATGTCTACTCAGTCAGGCAAACAAGGGCCCAAGACAGCTCCCAAGTCCAGGCTCACATACCATACATATTATTTATATGTATGTACATGCTCTGGTATGGGCCTTAGGCCGGGTTCACTCCAGAGGGAAACTCTAGCCATAGTCATGTCTTAGCACGGATCCAAGCTTTTCTTCCTCACGTTTGGGAAGGTGCTGCTTGGCAGTGCAGCTGCACAGGAGGAAGACACCCAGTCACTACTGCTGCTGTTGAACCCTGACTCTGAGAGATGATCCTGAGTTTCAAAAGGTGACGGCCTACATTAAAAGGATTAAAACCAAACCCCTCCCCTTTATGTCTGCTTTCGGGCCTCTGGAACTGGGGATCAAATCTTCTGGTGCCCATAAACTGGAGACTCTTAAATTTTTCATGCAAAATGCTTCCACTTTTACTGGAGGCACCTGTTCAAAAGCTAGCTGAAAAGGACCTGGCACGTGGTCCCTGTAGCAGGGCATTAAGGTTGTCGACTTAGTAGTCACGAATGATTTCTGCTTTCTTGGATCTATTATACGAAAGTGGCATCTGACACGTTTTCCTTCTCAGGATGAATACTTGTTTGCAGTTGGGTGGGAGGAAGGGCATAAGTAATTCTTTTTCTCCTCGTGACACATCCCCAAACACAGCACTGCTGAATGCTGTATTTAGGCAGAGTTAATGGTGATGTTCGAGGTGCGCAGCATTATATTTCCACTGGCTTATATTGTTTCCTTCTTGACAGTATTGCCCACACTAAGGGCTCAGGAAGAACAGTAGTGTAAGCTGCAATTTAATTCCCTGTAGCTGGAGATTGGCTATGACAGAAATGCCTGTCGTCCTGGCAGTCTCTCGCATCTGCTGGAGGCAGAAGAGTATGTGGAACAATAACTCTGCCAGCAGATGTGGTTCTGCAGGGACAGTAGTGTCTGTGGTACGAAAATTCTCTCCAAAATTACAGATCTGTGGGGACAGTAAGGGTCTGTGTCAGCGACAACTTTGCAGCATCTGCTGGGACAGTAATGTCTGTGATACGTAAATGCATCTCTGCATCTGCTGGGTCAGTCAGAGAGAGATGTATTGTATATATATGCAGTTTTAGCTGTGAAAATCTCCTTCACTTTCCTGTAATTTGGGGGATTTGTTTGATTTCTCTTCCCACGGAGTTAGCAAGAACTTATATAAGAAGAGCTAAAGGTGTTTGTGGGTCTTCTGCACGTAGGACAGACATTGCCAACTTCAGCTGCCAAGAAATACTGCTACATTTTTTCCTACCGTAGTATTAATCATTAATGGCTTTGTTCTCAATGAACAGCCTGAGTATCTTCAATGATGCTCTTGTGAGTGCTAATGCTTCGTGGTTGCAGTGAGAGCATCGCATGAGAAATGTGTTTGTTCAGAGCAGAGAATGCACCACAAATATAGCTTTCTGACCCAGACGAGATTTCAAAAGTACAGGTGTGCGCAGATAAAGATTTTTAATTTGGCCTCATCTCTGGGTTAGGCATTTGGCACAGGTTAGGGAAGATTGCAGTGGAGACAGTCAATTTTCCAGCAGCAGCAACTCCATTCAGATGTCAGGGTATTTTGCTACAACAAAGGCTGATGTTGACATTTTTTCTTGGATAGAGACAGATGCAAGAGCTTCTGCCTCAAGGTTATCCATTATACAGTATATTAACTAGATGTTTTAACATTGTGCTCCCTGCAGAGACAGAAATGAATGATGATTAATAGTTATCAATTAAAATCTAATCTTTTCCCATGTGCATTTATATGCTGAACTTCAACCTACAAGGCAATTCTGTGACAGGAATTAGATATTCTTTTATTGGTGAGCACTGGGATTAAGATCAGGGATATATTATTCACTCATTTATTACGAGTACTGCATTTGTGCCTAGATTTTTGCCTCAGAATTGTATATAAACATAGGCTCTGTAGAAAAGGAGTGTACAAACAATTAGCATTATAGAGACAACTATTTTCTTTCTTCTCGTAGCAGCACTGAGTAGAGGGGAAACGATGGAGGAGAGAGGAAGCAAAGGTTGTGCATGTTTTATGACCGTAATTATAATTACCTATTTCAGAGATTAAAATTAAATTAAAATTTAATTATAATTTACTATTTCAGAGATTAAAACCGATGAGAAAAGACTCAAGGTTATGAGCTGCCCCACAGATCTGTGCTCCAGGTCAGTCTAAGCATACAGATATAAATCTTTTGTTTGTTTTAATCTATCCACTGTTTAATAGACAGTGCCTACAAGTGTGATAGGTGCTTTACAGACTGGAGACGCCGGTGCTGCACCACAGAGTGAATACTGGCCCAAGGGCCATGGTAACAAAGAGCTCCAATCCCGCAGCCGCGCACGGCGGAGCACTCCACTGAGAGTGCTGCACACAGGGGCAGCCTGGCAGGCTGGGCTCCAAACACATCATGTGAGAGCAAAGGAGAGGCAGAAGGGATTTCCATTTTCCAACTCTGGTCGGCACGGTCGTTAAACACCATTTAATTCAGATATACGGTGCGATAACCCCTGTTCATAAGCGAGAGGCAGAACGGAGCAATAAATGAAGGAGGCCACTCACAAGCCAGGTGGAAAGCTTTAAAGTGGGCAGGTGATCCGGCTGGTTAGTTCTGATTTATTATAAAGGCATCTTTATGCTTTTCGGATTGCCTTCCATCAGTCATGTTAAACAGACCTGCATTCTTATAAGGGAGTTCATCCCCTACACTCATGCACGCACTCACGACTCATGTCAAACGAATAGCAAATGCATATGAAGAAAGTGCACTGTGTGATGACTGTTAGAAAAACCTTTTTTGTTTTAATGTACTGGGAAAAAAAGCATCTTGGCTTTATAAAGCCATTAGCAACTGGTATAATTTTACAGTAGTGTGTCAACATTCTCAGAGACTGATTGTGACTGTTAAAGGTCTGAGACTTTTTTTCTGGTTTGTGGCAAAATTGCTTTTCACAAGTTGTCCCAGAAAAGCTTTGTTTTTAAAAAATAGTTTGCACGTGAATTCTATAACAGGGAGAGGTGTAGAATTACAAGGATGAAAGTGCACGTGGGGAAAATCATCACCATCATCTCCCTGTTTGTATTTTTTGACGTGACATTCCTTATCACGGCACTTCTGCAGCTTCAGTACCCTTGAGCCGCCTTCCATCTCAGAGAGGTACCACAAAACCACTCACTACTCCATCTCCATTTTATTTCTTGTAGTTTATTAACCCGAGCATATTGTTTTGAGAGCTCTGCCCATCCCTTAGTATAAAGCATCCAAAGTGATTGGAACAACCGGTGGAAAAATAACAAACATTTTCAGCTGCGGTTGTTCAGATTCTGGATGAGTTGTTTACAAACATCTTGTCTAGAACTGTCAAGAGGTGGAGCTAACATCATTGAAAGATGATAAATTCTGACACAGAGCTCTGAGATTTCACTGCCACTGAATGTAGGTTAATATGGGATTCAATAGGAAATCTGACTTGTATATTGCTACATATTACAGGAAACGAAGGAACTTGTCATTTGTCTGCAGATTGCTAATTGCAGTTTATTGCACAGGGAAAAGGTTAATTTGGGTATGTTATCACAGTAATCACATGCACTGTCTCAGAATAAACTACACTCCTAACCTTACTGATGGGCTGGCCTGTGGAATTATTTTATAAGATTATGGCAAATAAGAATTTTACAGTAAACACTGTAACAGTTGCCAGTAGTGTCCTAAGTGTAAGCAACTGGGATAGAGTAGAGGTGGAAGTCTCTGGTATGAAATACTTTTCCTTGACTCTTAAATTAGTTCTTCCTTGAGGTGCACGTAATTTATTCTTTGTGATGATACATTGAAAACAGAGGTCCCATCTATTCTAAATGAAAATTATATCTTAGTATTGCTAATGCTTTGTATTTAGCAATTAAAGGCCTCGGATTAATTCATGACCTCTTCGTACCAGGTGCTGGATATATACACATGGTAATCTCACTGCCCCAAAGACCTTACACTTTAATTAAATAAAGGTTGGAGGAAGGAAGTTTTATTACCTCTGTCACAAATGGGAAATGATAACAGAGAGAAACTAAAAGGACTGAGAATTACACTCCTCCTGCAATGAGTCCTGTATTTGCCTGTGATATAGCCTCCCTTCCTGCTTTTGTTAAGTAGCTGCAAATTGGTAGGTGGATGGTTGTTCTCTCTCCCAGGGATGGAGTTTACTATGATTCTGCCTATGTTCCAAAGTTTTATGGAATGAAAGACATTATATAGATAGATAACACATTAATTTAGATCTGATGAAGTTCTTCTGAAGAACTACTTCTGTGCAGTAAGTAGATTCATATAAATCTTGTGTGAATTGCTTGTTGCCATATGAGCAGGTTGTTGCATAGATTCTGTGTTCCCGTGGGGGCTGTGCTGTTGGTGCAATGCGTGTTTTAAGGTACAGCAGTATAATATTTTTATTGTTATTATTATTATTCCCTGTAGTTTGCTCTTAAATGTTTTCTAAAATAGTAAAAAAACAATAGCCTTCAAGATGTTGGACCATTCCACAGGATTCATGGGAGGCTTGAAACACTAGTGCACACTTAGTCTCCCAGAAATGCTCTTCTCCTTCTGTCCCTGGAAAGCATCAGGCCAGTTCCGAAAAGCATTTTAAATATTTTTAATTAGCGTTTCTAGCTTAACGTGAAAACATAAAGCTAGATCTACATGGAATCTTGCTTTGAGAAAATTTTTCCTATAGAGGAACATAAACCTGAAGATAACTTGTTTTCCTTTTTCTCCTTAGTCAGGATATGGACGTTCAGTACAGCGACCTTGGGCAGAAACACAGTCAGAGTTAAAGCAGATGGGGCGGGAAGAGCGACGGAGAAAAACAGGAATAATATAAGTCAGGATAATAAATAAAACAACAAACAGGTAAATTCCAAGCACAATCCAACCACCCTCCTCATATCTTTGCATTTCAGTATTTATACCCCTCACTACTGGACTTCAACAACACTCCTCTATATTGACATGTCTGTCCCTCATCTCTGTCCTGTCCTGCCCCTGTCTGGCAAGTGGGTGCAGTTATTTTTCTTCTCACAAATTTTAGAGGCCTTGAGTTAAAAAGACTGCAAAGAAGCAGAATCTTCATTTTAATTTTATTTCCTAATAAGCGACAATATTTTTATTGCTGTCAAATGTTACGTCCATTTGCTTTTCTTCGATGCTCAATACTGAAAGCAGTTATGAGCCTTCTGAATCCTTGAACATTTATAAGTAAACTCTCATTTATGCCCTATAGAAACCATCACTGCTGCCTGTGGAAAGAAAATGTAAATTTGTAAAATAAGTAATCATTTAAATAAGAAAATACAGAATTTTCTTAGTTGATGCTACAAGCCAAGTACTTGGGAAAGCACATCACGAGTGTATGCCCTTGCTAAAAACAATCCACTGGAGCTTTGTTATAAAACATGCAAACATCCTGAGGAAGTGACAGTAATTTGCAATAAACACTGCGTGTAAACAATTACCTGTGACTTGTTACACTTGTTTGTACAGGCAGCTGGCTAAACAGATCTGTGTGCACTTGTAAACGTCTGTCGCCCTCAAACTTGATACTGGAAAACAATTACTTAGTATTTAATTTCTCTGAAGTAAGAAAAAGTCAGTCTTTTGTACCCTGCAGCTGGCAAGGGCTGGGTAAATGTGGGTGTTTATGGGCACATGGAGAAAAGCTGGAGAAATCAGCTGCAATGGTGATTTTTGATGAGAAGGGTGAGGACACTTTCATGCCTATTCATCAGACTGAAGGAAGGTCTTTGTGGCAGGGTGCTTGGTTTAAGCTGGGTTTAGTGTTTGAGGGGTCCTGTGGTGGCAGGGAGGTGAAAGAAAGGGATGTGGGGACGCGCAGCCCAAAGCAGAGGCAGGTGTGACTTGTTTCCTAGAGGTTCAGCAAAACGGCTGTAAGAAGTTGGTGAAATTATGCCAGACCAGTTATGTGGACGCGTTCCTCCCCTTCGCATGTCAAAACTGGAAGCCGGGAGGGCAGCCAGGGAGGTGCTCCCTGCCCGATCCCCGCGCGGCCCAGCGGCCGGGACAAGGGGGGGGCACGGGCCGGGCAGCCGGCCGCGGGGCAGCTCCTCGGGAATTGCCCTCGCCCCCTTCCAGCTGCCGCCGCGGCTGGAGCACACACGGCTGCAGGGGGCACTCCGCGAGCGGGGAAAGCCGCCGGGAGAGCTTCGCCGGCGCAGAGCCCGCCCCTCCGCGCGGAGGGAGCCGGGCCGGGCCGGGCCGAGCCGGGCGGAGCGGGCAACCGGTGCCCTCAGCGGCGGCGCGGGGCGGGGGAGGGGAGGGGCGCGCAGGCGCAACGCGCGCGCAGGCGGCTCCGCGCGGGACCGGGCTGGGGGGGGGGGAGCTCCGAGCGGTGCCATACCGGGCCCCCCCCCCATCTGTTAAGCGGGGTGCGGGAGGGCACGCAATGCACGGCCGCCCCCCAAAAATACCACCCCACCCTCCCCCGCAGGAAAAGCCCGAATCCCGGCACCGGCGCTCAGCTGGCAGCGGGCGTGCTTTGCGGAGGAACGAGCAGCCCGCGGGCAGCCGGCGCACGCCGGGCCGGGGGGTGCGTGATGGTGGCGGCGGCAAAGCAGAGCCGCGCTCGGGCATTGTTCCGCGCCCGACAACAAAGCGCGGAGCCGGGCTGGGGTGCGGAGGGAGGAATGGGGCGGGGGTGGAGGGTAACGCCGGCCCCTCCGCGCCGCTCGCGGCCAATGGGCGCACGCAGCGATGGCGGTGGGGGGCTGTCCGCGATCGCCGCTTACGCTGCGGCGCCCGGCGCGGCCTCCCCCCCCTTCTAACACCCCCCCCCCCCCCCCCCATCCCCCGCTTTCCCTGCCTCCATCCCTCCGCCCGCCTCTCCAGAGCCGTCTGGCTGCAGCGGTGCCTCAGACAGAGGAGGGGAGAGGAGGGGAGGAAAAAAAAAAAACCAAAAACGCTGAGTGAGTGGAGAGGAGCCTGGGAGGGGCTCCTTAAAGAAACGCTGCCGTCGCTTGGCATTGTGGCCGGCGAGGAACTCGAGGGGGGGAAGCCATCGGAGCTCCTCTCGCTACCCTCTTCCCACCCCCCCACCCCCACCCCCAGCCGACAAAAAAAAAAAAAGAAAAAAAAACAAGGACAAAAAAAAAAACTCGGTGGGGGGAGTCGTGGGGGGGTGTCCTGAGAACATCTTATAAACCGGATTGCACTGAGAGGAGGAAAAAAAAAAGCAAAAAAAAAGATACAAAATATACAAGCAAAAGGCAACAACTCCCCGGTCTCCAGCAGTCGCCCACCCTCCCTTTCCTTCTCTCCTGCTGGCCATCTGCCTTGGGTTTTCCTTTGTGTCTGATCTTTTACTACTGAGCCGAGCGCAGGAGGAGGGTGCAACACACAACAGGGACCATGCCCAGCTCGCTTTTTGCAGACATGGAGAGGAACGGGAGCGGCGGCGGCGGCGGCGGCGGTGGTGGAGGGGGAGAGACCCTGGATGACCAAAGAGCCCTTCAGATCGCCCTGGATCAGCTCTCCCTGCTGGGGCTGGACAACGACGAGACAGGCTCCATCTACGACAGCGAGCCTCGGAAAAAGAGCGTGAACATGACGGAATGCGTGCCGGTGCCCAGCTCGGAGCACGTCGCCGAGATAGTGGGGAGACAAGGTGGGTGACTGCATGCGAGGGGGTGTGGGTGACTGCATGCGAGGGGGTGTGGGCGAGCGGGGCTCCCCTCCGCGCTGCCGGCCCGGGCGGCTCCGATGCGACACTGCCCGTTCTCAGGAAAACTGCAGCCGAGCGGCGGTGGCCGGCTGCCGGCTTCCCCCAGACAAAGAAAAGTGCAGCAGCAGCCGTGATGTTTCCGAGAGGAGCGTTATGCATCGGTTTCGAGATGCACTTTCAGTTGCTGGGGGAAGGGGAGGGAAAAAAAAAATCCGGAAAATCATAAAAATCGCTCCTGCTGCAAAACTTAGATTTGCAAGAGGAAATGGGAAGAAAATGGGAGCCTCGGTGCTGCTTTTTTTTTCCCCAAAAAAAGTTAGAAATCGCGCATTATTTTTAAGGAAGAGAAATGGAGTGGGGAAGTGGAACAATGGGATTGGAATAAAGCATCCGCAGTGGGCAATGTGGCTCATTCGGTACAGCTTTGCCCCTTACCTTCTTAAGAAATGATTTTATTTTTCCGAAAGGAAAGTGCTGAGCAGGAATGTGGACTGGCGGGTGTTGATGTGTTAGGGCTGCTTGCATTTCATTTTATTTTTTTTTTCTGGTCGTGCAGTTTTTCTGCACGCTTCTTTTTTTTTTTTATTGTTGTCGTTGTTGCTAACTGCACGTTGGTGGTAGTTTTGGGGCAGTTTGCACGGCAGATGTGTCGTTGGCCACTTGCGATGCCTTTGGGCGTGTGCCAGGGCTGTGGGCTGACATGGCTTTACACCCGGACTGGGGCTCGTGGACCAGATGCCAGCGATCACCTGGGTTAGGGGCGATGTGTTTCGGGTGGGTGTGTTCCCTTCCCCTCCCTAGCCGCATCCAAATAATGGGTTGTAACCGGTTTCCCCCAACCCCCCCATCCCCTTCCTCCCCCTCCTCTTCGCCCTCCATCTCCCGCATCTCGTTCCCAGGTTGTAAAATCAAAGCTCTGCGGGCAAAGACCAACACCTACATCAAGACCCCGGTTCGCGGGGAGGAGCCGCTCTTTGTTGTGACGGGCAGAAAGGAAGATGTGGCCATGGCCCGCAGGGAGATCATCTCGGCAGCCGAGCACTTCTCCATGATCCGAGCCTCGAGGAACAAGAACACAGCCCTGAACGGCACCGTTCCCGGCCCCCCGAACCTGCCCGGCCAAACCACCATCCAGGTGCGGGTGCCTTATCGCGTGGTGGGCTTGGTCGTGGGGCCCAAGGGGGCCACCATCAAGCGCATCCAGCAGCAGACGCACACCTACATCGTCACCCCGAGCCGGGACAAGGAGCCGGTCTTCGAGGTGACAGGCATGCCCGAGAACGTGGACCGCGCCCGGGAGGAGATCGAGGCGCACATCGCCATGCGCACCGGCGGCATCATCGAGCTGACGGACGAGAACGACTTCCACGCCAACGGCACGGACGTGGGCTTCGAGCTGAACGGCACGGGCAGCCTGTGGAGCAAGCCCACGCCGCCCAGCATCACTCCCACCCCGGGCCGCAAGCCTTTCTGCAACTACCGCAACGACAGCTCCAGCTCGCTGGGCAGCGCCTCCACCGACTCCTACTTCGGGGGCGGCTCGGGGGGGGGCGGCGCCCGCCTGGCCGACTACAGCCCCCCGAGCCCGGCGCTGAGCTTCACCCACAACGGCAACAACAACAACAACAGCGCCAACGGCTACGTGTACGGCGGGGGCGGCGGCGGAGGCGGCGGCGGCGGCGACGTCCTCTCCTCCCCGGACTGCTGCTCCGAGCTGCCCTTCGATTCGCCGCCCGGCTTCGACCTGGCCCCCGCGCCGCCGCCGCCGCCGCCGCCGCCGCCCGCCCTCCTGTGGCCGCAGTTCGAGCGCGGCCCCGCCGCGCCCCCCTCGCCCGCGCCCTCGCCCGCCGCCGCCTTCCCGGGCGCCGCGCCCGCCAATGCCAACCTGGCGCTGCTGGTGAGCGGCCCCCGGCGGGGCGGGGCGCGCCTCTCCCCGCCCCTGCACGGCAGCGCGGCGGCCGCGGCGCCCGAGCACCCGCTGGCGCGGCGGGTGCGCAGCGACCCGGGCGGGCGGCTGCTGGCCGCCTCCTACCCGCTGTACTCGCACCTGCCGGGGCTGCCCTCCGACTCGTCGGCCTCCTCCTCCTCGTCGTCCAGCTCCTCGTCCAGCTCCTCCTGCTCCTCGTCCGGCGTGCGGAGGAAGGGCAGCCGCGACTGCTCGGTGTGCTTCGAGAGCGAGGTGATCGCGGCGCTGGTGCCCTGCGGCCACAACCTCTTCTGCATGGAGTGCGCCAACCGCATCTGCGAGAAGACGGAGCCGCAGTGCCCCGTGTGCCACAGCGCCGTCACCCAGGCCATCCGCATCTTCTCCTGAGAGCCACCGCCGCGGCGCTCGCAGCGCCTGCATGCTATAAATAAGAACGGGCGGCTCCCTCCTAGTGCTAGGCTAGTTTTTACACTGTACTTTAATACGAAGCTTCCAAAACTCCCCCATTTTTTAAAAAAAAAAACAGACAAAAACCCACAGAAAAAAAAATATTGAAAGTAGAAGATGCTTATGATGATGACAATGGTGTGTGGACTGTTAGTAAAACGTGCTGGTAGTTCCTAGGATGCTTATTATGACATAATTAAATCTATGGGTGGATACTTTTCTGAATGTTCTTGAAAGGGCAAGAAGTTCCTGTGAAAAACCATGATACTGCAGCTTTATCAAAGTTTAAAAAAAGAAAAAAAAAACAACCTGTAACATATCTCTTATATATATTAAAAACGTTTAAAGGTTTTAAAGATAAATTGCATTAATACAGATTGAAGTATTTTATTCTTTTTTGACTTGAAAAATTATATTTCATATTGCAAAGATGTTTACAAGTATTTTAATTTAAGTTCAGTGAACTTTTTGTAGCTGGGTTAAATCTTTTTTATTTTAGTATGGCCTTATGGCAAAGAACACTGTATTATTTTAATATCACACAATTGTGAACGGATTTACAAACCATAAAATGTGTAATGCTTTGAACAGTATTCCGTTGGGATGGAGATTTTATAGGTTCAGAAAAAATCTTTTAAATCTGCTTCACCCAGCATATTTTCTATTCAGTGATATAAAGCATATTTTATTCTATATTATTACAAAAATGGAAATGTATAAACATATGTCAAAAGGAACTGTTGAAGCTTTCTAACATTTGTATAAATAGAATTCAGTGGAAATTACAAAAATTCTGTTGCACCACTATAGTTTTAGTATTTCTATTTTAATACATTTGTTTACCACTTGTTTATGTATATGTAGGTGACGTTACTTGAGCTTAAATGTACTTTACTGAGCAAAGTTTAAAAACAAAGTATATTTTATTTTATGATAAAGGGCCTTTAACCTCATGGTCAAATACTAATATTATATTTGCTGAGACAAGATTTGAAATTGTATCAAGAGTTTTATTTTTCTGACATTTAAAGTTCTACATAATAAAAGTAAAACTTAAGTAATGGTGCTACTTCATGTTTTTTTAAGTATTTCTATATAAATAAAATAAAATATTACAGAAAAAAGGTCCTCTGTGTGGTGATTTGATTTGATGTGCTGAGAGTGTCTTTTGGAATTTCTGTTCCCAGCCTGTAGCACTGAAACACGTTGGGAGTTAAGACTGTGTCATGTTAATGTTGCTGGAAATCTTTTACTTGTGAAGGCTTCCAGAATAATCCTGCAAGTGATTGTACCTTGTAACGTGGTTTTTGGGAGAAAAATGATTTCTTTATGTTTCTTTAATATTTATTTACTATTTATCTAATATTTACTTGCTGGGGCTATTCCCCATCTCAAAATACTATATTTTCAGAGTTCTTAGTCTTGAAAAATACCTGATTTTGTGTGAGTTGTTGCTTTTAGCAAATAAAGCATATGAAAGGAATAGAGCTGACAGCTTGCTTAGCTTTCTGGTCCTCAAGCAGAGAGCAGGGGAGGCTCCTTTGTTGTAATGCAGTGGTGGAGGGCTGGGTGCAGCGGGTCCTGGCTCTGCTGTGCCCAGGGACCTCTGAACCCCATCCCAACCTGGGGTTCTCTGGAGCGCAAAGAGGGCTTCGGGATCCTTCCTGAGTTCTTGAAAGCGCTTCTTGGTATTTGGCAGTTGTGGTTCGGGTAATTGGTGTTGACAAGCTCATTTGAATAAAAAATTTATTGCCGTGTAGAGTTGGTTTGTTTTTGATGGTGCCCGCAGTGGTGTTGGGGTGAAGGAAGTACAGCTCCTTTCTAACTAACGAGCCTGCGAACCCACCAGGCAAACCCTGCAATGTTTTTGTGGCTGATTGTAGTCAAGGTGTTTGGATGAACGTGCTGGGTAAAGCGTGTTAGAGCAGATTGCGGAAGGTTAGAGAAGATTGCACATCCTTTGAAATGCTTGGTTTTGAGAGTCCTGGTGCTCTTTTCAGGGGGGAAAAAAAAAACCCATAACAAACCCAAATTGTATAGTGTATTTCATGTTTGACTTTGTGCTTAGCAGTGTATGCCAGAGCTGCTCTGCTCCGATCTCCTTTATGGACTCCAGAGCTGCTGGTTGGGTGGGAAGGGGGAGGAGGGAGGATGCGGCAGGGGATGATGGGATCTCTTTGTTTGATTTGATTTTTGCTTCTTTCATTGAACTGTGATTGTACTATCAGCTGATTTATAGAGTTAAAATCCCTCACTGGGTGTTGCATTTGTCTCAGGGAGCTTGTTGATTTGAATGGTGGAAAAAAAAAAAAGGAACCCAATACTGTGGAAAAGAATCCAGAGACAGAGAAGATGGGCTCAAATACCGAAGTGGTGCAGGCATTGCAAAAAACCCTTGGCAAAATTGGTTACTTTAAAGGGATCAGGAAGTTTTAAGTCCACGTGTATGTTTTCTTAGTGATGGGTGTCTAGGGTATGTACTCAAAATATGCCAATCAATTTCTCATTTCAGTGTAAACATCCTGTGCTGGTGTCTGGGAGAAGTTGTGAAAATGGCTTTAAATAAAAAAAAAAAAGTGAATTTGATCACTTTGCTTAATTTTCCGAGCTTAGTGAAACTGAAAGGTAAATAGGATGGACAAAAAGTGAAAGCTAAATTTTCCTCCTTTTTTTTTCTTTTCCCTGAATGTGCAATACTGTGTGTCTGGGTGGTGTTAATAGCAGCGGTATGGAATACTGTGAGCAGCCTGTTGTCTCTCTAGTAGAGCTGATTTAATTAGAGAACAAAGACTATTTTAAATCCAAGGTAGTTAAGGGATGCTTCAGTCTGTATAATAATTTGAATTTCTGATTTATCTTTTCATCATAGTGATGAACAGCTCTCGTGCAGCAGCTCGACAAACGCCTGACCTGAGCGATGCAGCAGGGCAGGGCTCAGCCCAGCCACCGAGTCCCTTCTTGCACATAACTGGCCTCACCCTCTGGGCTCATCTTGCAGGACTTATTTGTATTTTCCTCACCAAACTGAAACAAAGGCAATCCCCCTGCTGTCTGTGGCCCTGGATGCCTTTTTGGTCTCTGTACACCCTCCGTGCACGCTCCCTGTGTGTATGTTCTGAGATGGGAAGATGGGCTGCAGTGCTGTAAAAACTGCTTGCTTTCATTCCTCTTTGGGAATTATTTCACCTGCAGAGGGACTGGTCTGGATGACTCTTGCTTTGGCATCCAGTGAGTGTCTTTTGCCCTGTCTTCCAAACGTGACTGCCCGTTGGTGATGACAGAGCCGGCCCTTTGCCGAGCTCAGCACCATCTGCCCAAAGCACTTCCGCTGTCCGGTCCCTCTGGCCACCACGAGGCCCCGGTGTGTCCCCGTCCTCTGGATGGCATCTCAGAGGTGTTCTGGCACACGTGGTGCCTGTTGCTTGCTGGATTGCAGCGATGTGCCTCGACCCCAGATCTGCTCCTACTGGTGGGGTGTAAAATCCCTTGTCGTTACTGGTGGAGGCGGGTGTACGTGAGCAGAGATGGCGTGGGGAGGAATGCGCAGGCTACGCATGTGCTGCCACCCCGAATTTATGCCTTAGGTCAGTCCCTCAGACTGCAGAGGCTGTAAATCAGTGCAGAATTTGTCCCAGGGCCCGGGGCCATATGGTATGCGGGAGTGGGAGAAGGAGAGGGATGCCCACGCAAGAGGAGAATAAAGGCCAGTGTTTGGTGCACGGATATTTCAAAGCCTAAGAAAGGGGCAAAGTTCAGTTTCTAATTGAGTGCTTTGAAATATATAGATGTATATGGTCAATGTTTACCTTCCAGAACAAAGATCGCTTTGGTTTTCAGTTGTTTGTGTGTTGGTGCCGAAGACTGCGCGCGGGGTCTTCGCCACGAGCGGCTCCTCTGCGCGCTCCGGAGCCCCCGGCACGTCTGGGGCTGGCCCTGCTCTCCTGACTGGCTGTGGGAAGGTTTTGGCGAGGACCAGCACCCTCAGGATGTTTTCCTGTCTGTGCTAATGTGTGTGTATGGTTCCCAGTGCCCATACACATGATTATCTCAAAAAAAAAGATACATTTACATTTGTAAGAATTATTATTATATACAAAGTCCTGCGCTTAATTATTCCGCTGTCCATATCTTGTACTCTACAGTATTTGCATAACAATCAGACATCAAAGCCAGAGCCCTTTACTGGCAGAAAGGTCTTTCCGCTATATTATTGTGTTGTCAAATGAATTATAATGATCAATTTAATCTGAATTTACTCTTTAGATTTTTTTTTTTTCTGGAAATCCATTGAAATGAGACTTAAAAGCAAACTTTAAATTTAGTGGTAGGAATCTAGTGCAGTAAGGTATTTTAATTAGATTGCATTTTGTTTGATGTTTTCTCACTCTTTGCCAACACCCTCACCCCTCTTTTTTTTTTTTTCTCTCTGTTCTCCTTGTCTTGCCATTTTGCAAATTGAAATGATGCTTTGCTGTCACTGAAGTGAATGGGAATTCTGCCTCTGGAAGAGCGTGCTGGTGAGTATTGCATTTAATTGATCTAGAAATAGCAAAAAGTAATTATTCACCCTGCCTCTGCTTATTTGTGTTTCCTGTACCTGTTGTCTCTCTAGTAGAACTGATTTAATTAGACAACAAAGTTTTAAATCCAAGGTAGTTAAGAGATGCTTCAATTTGGATAATAATTTGAATTTCTGATTTGTCTTTCCATCTTTGGCAAATGGCAAAGGGCTTGAGTTCACAGGTGAGTAAGTGCTCTTCTCAAAGGTGAATGATGTGGGAAGACACTCATAGCTACTGTGCTCTTCTACTTTCTTCTTAGAAAAAATATATATAGATATCTATGTGTGACCATACATTCAGTATATACTTGTGATGACTGCTTAAAATTCTCCAGAAAAACACATTTTAGAAGGTTACTGCTAACAGAAACTTGCTGTAAGTTTTATTGTAGTTTTATTACTTAATATTAAGGATTTTAATGAAGCTTTCACAGTTGGATATGTAAAATAATTACATCTCATCTAATTTCTAACTTTGATTAAAAATTCAAAAGCTTATTCTGGATTAGGTTTAGTGAATTAAGTTGTATCAGGGTGTTCTTATATAGTGGTGAAGCTGTATCGAGAAACATTTAAGCATTTGACATGTGGATTATTCTGTAATATTATCTGTACACGTAGAGCACGTGGAATTCTGTGCCCTGGGTATAAGCACATGTATTTGTACAACATTGTGGGTACCATAAAGCCCTGATTGTTTAAGATTTGTGCAGTCTTGGTAAATAGCCTGTATCGTGTGACGTTGAATTTGTGACCTTGAGGAATAGCAGGTGGGGCCATGGCTAACAGAAACCATCTTGGTCCATCCTGGACCACGTTTTTCTCAGTTTTGGGCTCCATGAAGCCAATTGCAGAAGGCCCCCCTTGGTCAGGATTTAATGCTCCACATATATTAAACTCTAGCAAATAAAGTTTGTTTACATATAAAATCTTATGCAGGACAGAGAGATAATATTTCTCCCTAAAATGGGGTTTGTTTTTTTTTTTTGCTGGGGATGTTTTTGCTGTATCTGTTGTAACAATTTACAGCTTTCCATTGGTAAGAAGATTATTGGTAAAAAAAAAAAATCAGTCTGTTCAATACATTCAGGGTAAATTAATCTTATACCTTTACCACTGCAAATATGATTGATTAGCTGTCTCGAGGAATTTATAGCCTTTGATGAGATTGCACCAAGAGAAGTGCCTTTTCAGTTTTAAATGGAGAACAAAAAGAGATTTTTGATGTTCCTCATTACCAGTTTTCCACTTGTGATGGAGATAAAATACAGTAAAGTGCTTTTTCCTCTTATGTATAAGGGCTCTTCTGCCTTTTATACCTGGTAGAATTGTGTGGCCCACTTTACATGAGTATGAATGGCAATGGCCTTGTAAATGTGACTGCCACGAATGGGTGAAGAGTCTGTCGCCTCTTATTTTGTCCTTTGTCTTTATGTTTTATTCACTTCCACCCTCTACAAAAGAGCCTTAATTTAGACCTGAGAAAACTGCAGTGGTACACGAGTTCATTGTAGGTCTAGTGGCAGGTTTTATTTGATTTTGATGTTCTTTATGTTTTGATGGGTGTACTAAACAGCAGAAGAGATTTTAATCAAAAGAAAATTTCAACGAGAGCATGACCTATAATAGAGTTTTTGATAGAGTCACAAACATTTCTGTTACACATTTGGAAAGTATTTCCAGGATTTCACTGCAAAGGGCATGTAAATCATGCCTCTCTAGGAGTTAGAGAAAGGGAGTGTTTTTCAGGATCTTTCGTTCTGCTTCTGAGTCATTGTATCATCTTGGCTAATTAATTTCACCTTTTATATGCTTCAGGATTTCCATCTGTGAATGAACTAATGACACCTACTTACAGGCAGTATTGGGAAGATTAATTAATTGACATTATTGAAGTATCCTGAGGTGGAAGTCCTCATGTAAGTGTAAAATATTATTACTGATACTTCCTAATTAATCAGTTCATAATAGCCAGCATGTGTTAATCATGTGGGTTGAGAGCAAACAAACAGAAATATTTGAAATCTGTGGCATTGCTGATTTTTTTTCACATTTCTGGTTTTGCATGGTATTTGAAAGATCTTGTACAGTGAGTGTGAGGATCTCCCTTCCTCCCACGACGCTTAGAGGTGTGGTGGGGCTTGGCTCAGGAGAAATATGGGATCCCAGTGGTATTTTTATAGGCCTGGTAGGCCCTGCTGAGGATATGGCAATTTTCTTGCCTCTGCCGGGGTAACATCACTAACACTTTAAAAAGTGATGCCCTTTTTTAATGGGTATGAAAATATTAGTGTTATAAAGAAGCATACAGCACTGATCTAGTAGTCTCTGTGCACGTGGCTGGACATCACTGAGCAGAGCTTTTCCCGTGTGAAGGAGGATGGGAGGAGCGCTCTCTTACATCACGAAGCATCGGAAAGGAATTGATGTTGTGAAATTGTTTGTAATTTATACAGATAATAAGATCTATCCTTGCTACTCTGGCTGGGATGCTGTTTGCATAATGATATGACTACAGCTGTGCAGGTCTTAGACCACGTGTTTTAAAATGGCAAGGGTAGCTGGAAATGGTGCGATTTGTCTGAGCCTTGCTGCAATTAAATACTATGAAATGTACACCTAATTTTTCATAATGTTGAATACACATTTGACAGAAAGGAGAATATATTTGCTGTCTGTATCGCTTTTCAGAGACTGATCATATTCCTAAAGGACAGGATACACTCCTTGTTGTTGAAAATGTAAGTCACAAGATATTTTTTGGAATTGCTTGCAACTGTTGCACAAGGGCAGGCGGAGGTTTAAAGCTTCACAAACATTCGTATTTCTTTCTCCTTAAGTCATTTCTTTTTAAAAAAAAGAAGTAAATCACATGCAATTATGAAACTGCTTTGTGTTTGACGCAGTTGAAGATGTTTTCAGGCCACAAGAATGTAACTTTCTATGACTAATTTGAATTAAAAACCCACTCCGGCAGCAAACATCCTCAATCTTTGGAATCACATGGTTCTTGGAAAGCTCTTTCTTGGCTGTGCAGGAGGTCAATCTTTTAAGGAGAGAGTCTGTGCATAAACGTGCAGCTCTGCTAATGAGAGGAATTTCACACTTCTTCCCTTAATACAAGCTCTGTGTTCATCCTCCGACTGCTGCCTCTGTAAAGCCTTTTGGTATTAGATGTTATAAAGGATGCTGGGCTGTTACCGAGCCAGTGCAGCAAAACATGGTAACTCTAGCTAAAGGCTTCCCAAAGGCAGGGTCACCCAGTCTGCAAAAATAAAAAGTAATTAGAAGTAGGGTCTCCTGTTTGTCTCTGAGTGCATCCCTGCATATGGCTGCCCTTCCTTTCCCCAGTGGCAATTTTCAAGCCAAATGGCCCTTTCAGCACCACTCTGGCTTAGCAGCAAAGTTGTCTGTTGATAATAGCAGGCTTCACTACTTCCCCAGCTAGCTGGTAGTCAGACAGCCAAAGAATGGCCTATCCAAAATTAGGATATGCTCAATGCACCATCCACTGGTGTTGTTCCCATAAGCCTAATTATATGACTTTTGGGTCAGACAATGTCCCATTGTGTGGCCCTTGGCAGCCACTGGACGCCTAATGCTGCATGAATGTCTAATGTGGAGTTTGATGGCTATGACTGAGGCTGCAGCTCCACGCTGGAATTGAAAACATCCGTGTAGTTTCCATAGAAAACCAGGTCAATGGTGCTTCCATAAAGCATTAGCCCCAGGGAAAGCTATTGGTTCCACATCGCCTGTACAAATCCATGCAGGGTGAGCAGTTTAGGGTGCATTTCTCTTTCAGGTAAAGGACAGCAGATTGATTTAGTCTTTAGTGACCTGTTTCAGAATCCTAATTTATTGCAAACACCATCCCTCATCCATTTATCTCTATCTTTCTTTTCTATTTCTTGCCTTTAAGAACGCTTGTGAGGTACCTGATGAACGCTGCCAGCACCATGAATATGGCTTTATATTGGTAGGTTAAAAAAACCTAAAACACTTCATGGGTTTTTTTGGCTCTAAAATTTTAGGTAGAACCATCTGATCTTTACAACACTTCCTGTAAAAACCTGGGGGTTTTTTTACAGGCAAAAGCAAGGTATGAGTATAAAAGGAAAATCATTGTAGATGAAGGCTGTAATATGCTTGTTCATTTCAAAGGAGAATGTATAACTAATTATGTTTTAATTAAATCTCTAACGTCAACAGCTGTTTTTAAGAGATCTTTTTAAGCTACATTTATTTTTAGTATTGTTTAAGATCGTCTTTCTTTGCATGCATCTCCCTTCATGCATTATTGCTTTTAAAAAGTTTTCCCTCTTTTAAAGTATCAGCTAACACTGGCACATATTAAAGGCTAAGCACTGGTAAAATTAGTTTTTTAAGAAGCTGGCTGTGACTTTTCTAAGCAGAGAGAAGAAGGAGTGATGCCACCAAAACACCCTTTGTTCTCTTTTTGTCCCAGAAGTAAAATGTTCCAAACCCCAAATTGCCAAGGTTTTCAGCTGTCAGTGGTTTCTGTTGGCTGCCTGTTATCAGATCTTCTACAATGCAGCTGCTGATTACAGTCATAGGACAACTCTCTCTTCAGTCTGAGTGAGCCACACTGACTTAATCCTTCCCCCCTAAACCAACAGCAGTGTCAGTGAGTATTCTTTAACTTGTAGAGAAAAAACAAATCTAATCCTTTTTCACGTGACAGAACTTAGCCAAACGTAGGGCTTCACGTATCAGGGTTTGGTCCTGTTGGCTTTTCTAGTGCTTGTGTCAGCCCATAAGTTGTCATTGCAGTTTCTTAGTGCTCTTGGTTTGTCATTTTCAGCCTGGATCACCCAGGAGCAGAGAGGAAGGAAAAAAGGAGTCTTTGCTCAGCCTGTAGAAGGTTGGAAAGTCATGGGATTTCTCCAGAGCCTGCTTGTCTCCCAGCTGCTGCTCTGTGCTGGGCATTAGGGTCAGAGTCACCCTGGAGATGTCTGTTCCTGGCCTGGTGAGACCCAGATCCATTGCTTGCCATCTCTGCTGTAAGGAACCACAGCTCTACCCTACCCCTCTCCACTTCCACCTGAGCCCACCTGGCAGCAGGTACCGTACTTTGGTGCAGGAAGCACCCGCCTGCTGGCTGCAGAGCAGCTCCTTGCAGTTGGGCTTAGCACCTCCAGCACCCTGTGGGGTGCTCCAGCACTGCTGCACCTGCCTCATCCGTGGTAAAATCATTCAGGGGCACCTTCCAGCCCTGTGAAGAAGTTAAAACACAACCCCCTTTTCCTCTGCTCTTATCAGAGGGGTTGGTTCATGTCACAGTGGATTTGCGGGTGGCTTGTGTCTTGCTGATCACTTGCAACTATTTCCTGGCAGTTGCTGGGCTTCCTGTAGTTGTGGGATCACCCCTCATTAAAGATACTCTCTGTAATCTCCTCTGCTCCCCCTATCACCTCTCCTTGTGCTGAACTGGATGTTTTTTGCATGATTCAGAGCCTTAAGCACTCCAGAAATGGAGGGAATTATTTGAGCGATGATTACTCTATTGCAGTGCAGGAATACGTAGTTAATATCAGTTTACTGCCTGAGCTCTAATTTTCTGTAAACACCAAAATGCATTAATCATGGGAACCCTGTGTCAGTTTTGGAAAGTAGTTCCATTATAGATTGGAATGCCAGTGTATTTGCTAAAATTGCATAAACAATAAATAAGAACTCATTATCTCTTTCAGGAAATGAGCCAAGAGTCTCAGAAAGACTTGACTTCTGGGGCTAAGGTAATAATTGATGTAGTGGCAGTAAAATGATGGCAAATCAGAAAAAAATGGTGAATCTTGTAGTTAACATCTGCAAATGTGTGGTCATTATGTTTTTCACTGATTAATTGAGATTTGTGAACCCCTTGATTTGCGAGAGCAGAGTTGACTCTTTGTGTTTTACTGTTCAGTTTCTCTTCTCTCCTTATAAGTGCACTGGATCTAATTTTGATCTCACGCAGGCTTAAATCACAGCTAACACTGGTGACAGCAGTGTATCTAAGAGAAAATGGGACCTGTTTGGTCAGATTCCTCAGAGGGGGAGTCTCTGAAAGCAGAGCAAATTCACACGAGTGATATGAATCATCTCTAGCCCAACACTGCTGTAAAAGAGAGCTGAATCTGACCACCTTAGTGTCGTGGCTTGAGCAGTATTTTTGATGAAGCGTGACACAGCTCTATCATCTACAGCAAAAATGTCTTTTATTCCAGTAGAAATGCCAAGATGAGTGGTGTTTCTTCATCATGGTGAAGGACCCTCCCGTGTCCACTCTTGACGAACGGGTCAGCTGTTCTTGGAGCAGAAGGCAGCTCCAGCTGCTTTAATGAACTGATGGGCTAACTGGGCCTAAAAGTGATCCTTGGGGAGCTTGCAAGTGTTTCTGTCTAAATCCACTGGTTATGGTCTCGTGGGATGCAGACAGGACAGAGTTATGAGCTTGCAGCTCTGCTTTCTGATGTGAGTAAATCACTGGATTTCTCCTCTCAATTTAGTTATTAAAAGGGAAATAGACTTGGCTTGCTGAATTAGGCTGCTGTGAAGATAAGTTGACTTCCATTAAAACATGCTTAAAATTCTGGATTGGAGAGCACAGTAGAAATGTGAAGCATCATGTTATGTTAGAAGCTGTGGAATTAGCAAGCATGGTTAATCCCTGGTGTTCAACAATGATTTCTCTGTACCAGGATGGAAAAACAGGGCCAGTAAGAAACGTGCAGCAGAAAGGCTGATGGTGGCTGCAGTGAAAGAGCATTTTGATTTGTTTGTATCTCAGAACTTTGCTTAACGTGTTACTATTTCTTCTTGTTAGAGCTGATTGAATTGCATAAAACTGAATTCCAGGAGCTGAATAGCTACATGGCATTGTATTAGGAGGCAAACCAATCACTCCAGGATTGCTTTCCTGATGTCAACAACACGTACTGCATACCAACATCCTCAGTGTACCAGAGATACTCTTCTATGTGCCTGAAAACTGCATGACAACTTGTGCTAGATGAGCCTACCTTGCATGATGGGTTATTGAAAAGTTAAGTAACTTGTCTAGTGTTATTTTCAATAATATTTACCAACAGACTCAATATATTGACTTTTAGACCTACTCTCTTATTGGTTTACCATTACTATTAGATAGTAATTGCATATTTTTTGTTTGATTTTCAGTGTTTTTTCACAGGTAACACTTTTATTTAGCAGAGAATCGTGTAGAAAGCTCCTGTGCTTTTTTTTTATCCAACCTCTCTGCTGTCTTTCACCTTTCTGGTCGTGGTAATGTACAGACAAGCTGCAGCAGATGAATTGTGCAGAGAGATGGTGAGAATTTGCCCCAGTGCATTAAAGCATTCAGAGTATCAAAAGTCCTGGTGAATCCTCAGCTACCTGAGTCAACCCCTGCTTTTTTTCTGACCTTGGTGGATCCAGGATTTTCCTTCCTGGACAGCAAGTAAACATTTCTTTGCCTGTGTCATCACACACAGAGAGCAGGTATGTTCTGTGTGGCTGATAACCCGGGGAGTGTGCGTTGTCTCCATCAGGAACATGCTTTTCCTGTTGTGAAGGGTATTCAAGTTATCTGTGTATAATATCATGAGCTGGAAGAGAAAAGGGATTTGTGCTCTTTGAAGAAACTCCTCCAGATTCTTTTCTATCTCTCTTCAGGGTGATACACCACTATTTACATTCTTTTTTATCTCTTTTTCCCCCTGCTTGCTTCGTTCTTTCAGGCTGTTAGAGTCTGGTTTGCTTTTGCTGGTGGATGTAAGTTTTCATTTCAATGTCTTACTGGATTATTTGGTTGTGGTGCACAAACCAGGCTATCTCACAGCAGCTTCTCTTTGCATTAGAACCTGTCAGGTCTCTGCTGCCCCGATGCACTTTTTAAAAGCTTAGTTACTTATTCATTTCCTCTTCACTATCTTTAGGTATACACCTGTACTAGGACATGATCAGTTATGTTTTTTTCATGCTGCCTTGCTGTTTTGTTCTCTTATATCAGTGTGGAAAACCACAGTATTGGTAGAGGACCCACCCCTGGAAACCAATGTTTCCAACTCATTCATCTGAACAAATTATTTTTCTGGATTATCTTTTCTGCTTTTCTGAATAGAAACCGGTAACATTGAAGACTCCAGGCCCTTTCTTTTTGCTTTACTGACTCACCAAAATGTAGCAACAACTTTTCCATTTACTGGCCTGAGAGATTAACCTGGCTTTTTCTCATTGCTATGGAAATGTTTACAAGGACTAGCCTGTCTTCAGTTATTGTTTGTATTACTTGTATTATCATATATTATTTATATACTGTCTAAGTTTTTTCTTTTGACCCTCTTAAATGAAAATATTTTTTAAGAAATAAAACTAACACATTACACCAGAGCCTGTTGGCTCCTCAGGGCTGGAGTGGTCTGGTTACCCTGTTCCCCAGCTCCCACAGCTGAGAGTGGCCTGTGAAATGGAAAAGGCAAGTTGAAAGAGAGGAGGGTGCTCTGGGGTTTGGGAAAGTCCCCCTCCAGTGCTGTCCTAAAGCTCTCACTCGTGCAGGAAGGTGATGTGTGAACTGTCTCTGCCCTTGGTCCAGGAGGGGACAATCTGCCTGCAGACCTCTCCCAGGGAAGGGACAACAACACGACTTGGGTTGCATCCTGCGGAGGAGCTTTGGAAAAAGCTGCCTCTCAGTAGGGATGCCCGGGGGTGAAAGGCTGATCTGGTGTGACAGATTTGCTTGAGGTGACTTAAAGAGTGGGCTGTGAGCTGCAGCCCTCTGTGCATCCTTTCAAAATGCTCTTCTTGATGAATGGAGAAGTAAATAGCATATCACTAGAGCCTTCAGAGACCAGACTGGAGTGTGTGTGGAGGGAGAAGGGGGCTGGCGGTATTTCTCCTCCTTTGCTGCAGCACATAAGCAACTGAAATAGAGCAAAGAACTAGAGATTTTGATGGGAAAGAGCAAATAACAGCAGAGAGAAAACACCAAACCACAGATAAGCATGGACTTATCTCAAGACAAGCAGCTACCTGAGAGTGTTGAGCACTCGCACGCACAAAGTGAGAAGCAAAAGATAGGGAAGGCAACTAGGTGGAATAAAAGTTTTGAATCCAGAAGTTCCAGTCACACAGTGAGATGTGGTTTGTTTCAGGGAAATGAGGATTTGCAGTTGTCTGTTCATACCTATCTAGACAGGTGCTGCTAAACCTTCTACATTCAAATAGTTTAATTTTGAGGGAAGACCTAATAGTAAAAACCAGTCTGGAGACACTCTTTGGCATTCAAATGGGAAAGGGGGAGGCTTGCTTTAAAAGCACAAATGTGACAGACGTAGCAAAACAGAGGAAAATAAAGGTAAGCTGGGAAAGCAGCAGAGAGGGGAAAACCTGAGTGTCAGGTAGAGGTAGAGAAAAGGCCATTCTTGGAGAAGTTACAGCAGTGTTGTGACTGTGCTAACACTGCCCTCTGAAAGATGCTTCTTTCTTGGAAGTTAAGTAGAAATTATCTACCAGGGCAACTGGTACTTTTGATGGCACAGGAACAGGCAATTTCCATGCTGAAAGTCTAATTTGCTTTCTTTTTTTTTTTTAAACCATAAATTTGATTATACTGTAGGCAATTCTGAAGAAGATGGATGTGAGGCAGCGCTGGGGCGTGACACAGGTACGTTTTCACAGGTGTCGTGATCATTAATAAGGGGCTGTTCATCATGCAGGTTATCACCTGGTAATATAAATTTCGTAGGAATCAAGAGGCACAGCACAATCACACTTCTGTCCCATTAGGCAGGGTGAATAATGCAAAGTTTATGCAGCTTTATGTTTTCAGATCAGCTTTGTGCTTGCTGTGGGAGGACGGCTGACAGTGAGCCAGGCAGGGTTAGCAGCTGGGCTGGTGTGAAGAGTTCCAGGACAGAGGTGCCTCATTAAAAAATTTAAAACAAGTTTGCAAAGGCAAAGTGAATTTGCATTGGTTCAGTGGTCACAACATTGTGGAAACCCATAAAAGCAGATTTAGCTTCTCCTCGGGTTGCCGGCACGGCTCCCCGAGGTTCAGCTTCGCAAGGCGTAAGCCCTTGGTGACCCCAGTGTGAGCAGAGCAGGAGCTCAGCACCTCGAGGAGCAGCCTAGCAGCTCCTCTGAAAGCATGTGAGGGGTGTGAACTGATTGTGGCTGTGTGTGGCGAGCCTCAAATTGCATTTGGAACTTAATTGTGGGGAAGCAATTGGTTTGGGTTTGTTTTCTTTGACATAACCGTATGCGAGTTAATTCTGAAAGCATAACCGCAGATGTTTCCAGCACAAGAAGCTACAGGAAGATGAGCTCACCTGAAATGGTAGGTTAATATCTGAGTTTGTGTTAAAACTGGTTGCATTCCCTGGAGCCAACTGTTCAAATCTCTGCTGATTTCCAAATGGGCATTAACGGCTTCCCCCAGCCAGCTCTGTGCCTCCTCCCAGAAACCTCCAGCTCTGGAAAGGGCTTCTCCTTCTTTCCACCTCCTTTCTCCACCTTACGTATTCTTGTTGTCCCTTTCTCCACCTTGCTCCTCTACCCTTCAGCTGCATCTGCCCCACTAGTAATTAATCAACATAAGCATTGTATCAAGACTCCTCAATATCCCACATCGATCAAATGCAAATGGGCAAGTGATGGTCATGGAAACACTTGTGGACAGGGACAAGGTGGGAGGAGGCTGCCATGCTTCTTATAGTGCCAGTGTCTCTTCATTGGTTTCATTAATGTAATTTCCTTTTGGTTGAATGATGCCTTTCCAGTGCTTAATCCATGAAAGCTGCTTGTCTGAGGCTGTCTCATAATTTAATTTCCACCAGGATTGAAGGGGTTTCTTGAAATCAAGAAGTCTCTCAGTATTTTGTGCTGGAAGTGCTTTTTCTCTCCCTCCCAAGCAGAAATGTTTTCTGCAATATAGCTACACCTATGGCTTTAAACAGGTCCCAGATAGGCTCCTGACTTGCCATCATTTAATTTTACTTTAATACTGACTTTTTTTTTCCAGTTCTGACTAGCAGAAGCTGTGAAAAGTATCAGATTAATGATGTATTTCTCATGGTATCAGTTTAACTCAGTGTGATACAATTTCCCCCTTTAACAAAATGGATTGTTGAAAGATGTATGAGGACAGGTGAACATTTTCTGCCTGAACAGCTATACTGGGGGCTATACATTTTGCATAGGTCTGCTGTGTCTGCAGCTCAGAGAGCTGGAAAGGAGCATGGTAGGCATTATAGTAACTTAATAGTGTGAGGGAACTTTGAGCAGAGCATTTCCTTGACTGGGTGCAACAAAACTTTTATTCTGGACACCCACAGGGAGCGGAGAGAAAGGACCTTTTGTCATTGTGACTGTGAGCTGGCACTTGCCCTCTCCTCTTTCTCCTCAGGCACCTGGGTATCAATTTCTGATCCATTGAATTGTACCTAAACTGGTGCTGTACCTAAACTAGAGCTGAGGGAAGGAATATCCCATGCAGGAACACTGAGCTTGGCATCTTATTCTTCATTCTCTCAAAAATGGAAAGTCATTACAAGTAAAGATGATGGATAAACGATGTTTAATCAAGAACTATCTTTAAGTGAGTTCAATTGTGAAGTAGCAAAGGGGTGGAGAGGCTAATTTCCTTATAATAAATGGCTCCTGTTAAATCTGATCATCAGAAAAGGGTAATACATGTTTTGTGGATTAAGGAACATTATGGCTAAAAAAAATGGAGCATTAATTTTCATTGGCTTTCCCCAATTTTAATATTTGTGTTAGGAGAGGTAGGTGTCCTTTCTGCATAAAATAAAATTTAGAACAAATATAGAAGCTAGAAATACTGGTACAGGATTTTAAACCCTCCTGAGTGTGGCCACGATGCCATGTGTCTCTTTGGCTTCTCCCTCCAGTGCTCTGTTGGTCGGGATCTGGGGGTGGGCCTGTGCTGCCATGGTCACCTCCTGCTGCCTTGCAGCCTGGTAGAGCCCACGGGGGAAGCTGCTGTTGTAGAACTGCTCCTCAGGCTCTTTCCACTTTGTTCATTCTTCATTACTGATAGGAGTAACTCTGAACAAGTGGCTTTGTGCTCTTCTATTGCTGCTGCTTTGGTCAAACTCTTCCAAATGTGGATTGGTTAAAAGATATTTAACACGAGGTTTGGAGTTTTGGGGTTTTTTTAACAAAATAAAGCAGTGACTGCAAGAGAAGTTTCTCCTTACAGTGCTTCCAAGGAAGGATTACCCAGGTTCCTGCTTTTTACATGACTGCTCTTGTTCAAATCTATAGAGGAAAAGGGGAAATCATGGCAATGAAGGCAACTGCTTAGAGGTGTTGGTCTTTTTTCTTGGTTATCTGAGAGCTGGGGAGGACTTCTGGTGACTCCTTTCTCTTGCTTTCATCTTCTTTAACTCACAAGAAACAATGCAGGTCAAGGAACTGATAGAGCAGGTCTTGGCCACGTGTCCTCATAGTACAGGGTGGCACTGGTTTCAAATTATCTTTTTCTCCCAGAAGATCATTGGTGTCAGTAACTGAGTTGTGTACAAGACAGCTTCTTCCACCCATCTCCTAAGTAGTATCTTGCTCCAGTGGAGCTGCTCTGCCCATTTCTGGGAGATTACTTGACATCAGTAAAATTTTCTGCTATACTGGATGAAAATGAGTTCTGCAAGAACATTTTAGGCTTCTCTATTAATCTGTATGTGAGCTTTAAAGCTGATGTTTAAACCTCATTATCTTCCTAATTAGAAGTGAAAGGCAGTAAGACTGAGAGATCAGAATCTGTTCTGTTGTGTTTATAGTTTCTTTGTGAGAAATGTGACTTTTCCTTTCCCTCTCTGGAGAACACATGTCCCTCCTCCTCTTGGGTCTGTGCAACCCTTCTTGCTCTGCTTTCCTCGTTGGGAATTTTTGCCCTTGCTGCCCACACTGACTCTGTAGAAACCACCTTTCCTTCAAAATCCCTCAATCAACTCTGAATGATGCCAGGAAGGAGCCTGACCCGTTACACCTTCTCTGAGCCAAACCTGGTTACTGGCAGAGGGACTCTTTATGTGGATCAGCTTCTGCAGTTTCTTTCTGATCTTCCCACATAAGCTGACTGACCCGGGGTCCACTTGGCCATGGTAAAATTTAAGCTGTGCATAATCACATGAGAAAAACAAAAGTGAAAGCCAGTAAAAATGTGGTTTCTGCCTACCTAAGTGGGCTGTGGGAGGTCTGCTTTCGGGTCCCAGATCTGCTACGACCACCATCTCCAATTTTATGCAGGTGACTGACTCTGTGTCTGCCTTTCCAGTTTGGTCAAACGGAGGGACCAGTGCCTCTGCTTCGTCCAGTGGTTGTGCTCGCTGTTGTCCATCCTTTGGAGCAGGGCTTTCCTTTGTTTATGAGTTACCCAGCACGATGGTGATGTGATCTTGCTTGAGGTCTGTGCAGTCTCCAGTAATATTAACACAGACAATCAGTTAACTGGAACAGAAACAAGTATTCAAAAAAATATGCCTGAGAGGTTTATCTATTCATTGGATTTTATTATCCTGTATTCTTTGTTTGATTTACTTTATATCTCTAGGAATATTTATTTAGCTTATTTATGACATTATGGTTTTCTTAGAAAATCAGGACACGGTTCTGAGTGGTCAGATGGATGATGCCTTTATTCTCGTTGCTTCTCATGTAATAATCCACGGCCTTTACAAATACCTACTTCAGGCATTGAATGTATTAAAATTCTTCCATGGTTTTTCCTCTCTCAGCTACAATGAAATACCTACCCCTTGCTGGCTGGATTCGGACCCTCTGTTCAGGCTGTGACAGCCACGTTATTCCATGCTGAATGCCAGTGCAATTGCCAGACTTTCAGTGTGAGTAAGAGAATCTAGTTAACAGCAAAAGCATGCACTTCATTTTTCCCTTTCAGAGGTTATATCTGGTGACTGTGTGACTGGAACAATGAGACTAACCTCACTTTTGCAGCAACAAAGCAGCTAGGAGTTTGCTGGGTAAATCATATTTTGACTGACGTACAAGTAGCTGTAGCTTTGCTGCACAATGGAGAAAATGACTTCATTGAACAGCTTTCTGTGCCAAGAAAGAAATAAAACAGTTCTGAGAAAGTAGATTTTTTCCCCCCTGTTTTAATTTTAAACCTAAAAGAAAAAGCTATTGCCATATAAGTCCAATTCAATGGGATATATAAATCTTTAAAAAGGTTTCATAAAGTAATAATGACTTTAGAATATGTACCAAATGAGATTAAAGAGCTACATTTGGTTCTAATACAGAGTTTCACGTTCAAAAGGACCATCAGTTTCCTGTTTGAAATCTACTTATATTGAACCGAATAGAGTTCAAACATAATGCCATTGTGCTTCAGACATTTATCTTAATTTAAAACAGCTGAAAAACATTAATAACAGAGCAAGGAGATGTCGAGGTATAGGCATTTCTCCTTTCCTTCTCTGCTTTGTAAAAATAATGAACTCAGATAAAATGTACTCCTGCTTGTGCTGTTCTGCCACTGTTGTGAGAGGCAAGATGTGCAGTGTCAGCCCCATCACAACCATCAGCAAAGTAGTCTGGTTGAAGGGGTGAAGGACACGAGTGAGATTTGCTTCACCAAGTGTCTGTTTCGGAACAGGTGAGTTTACAATGATTTATTGGGGCAGTTTTTGCTGAGATCATCTTCAAGAAGTGTTTGCAACATGGGTGCACTAAGGTGAGACACGCTGGTGTGAGCACTCCCTCACTTTTTGGCTTTGATCTCAGGCTTCTCTTTCTTTCCAGGGAAAATTCTCCCTCTGCCATGACTGTTCTTAAACACATAATATCACAGATCTTACCACCGCGCATTTTACATATGAATTTCACCTTCTCTATTGCAATTCCACAGAGGGATTGTTAATTCTATGTCAAACTTTTCAGAATTGCTCAACTTCTCAAAGCTCTGAATTACTGTCAATAAAAATCAAAGTTGATTTCTGCGTTCCTGTTAAAGCGTGGTCTCTCAGCAGGAGATGATGAGTGAAGAAAATGCATGACAATGGCATCAGAGGTCAGTTTTAGCTTAAATACTTGAAATAAGCTAATTGGGGTTGGGGCATTCTTGTGCTGGGTGCTGTACAAACACAGAGAAGTCCTGCCCCTAAAGGTCTGTAACATAAGTAAGCTTTACCATAATCTTCCAGTGAGTTTTCACACTAGAATAAATTACCTTGAAACCCCTTCTAAATGACAAAGGAATCTTCTAGTTTGATGTTCCACTTATGTGGGAACACCATTTCCCCAAAGACACCAGATACCCCACCAATCAGCGGATCTGTCTAGAGGCATCGTGTGAGAATGTAGTTTTTTATTATCAGGATCTTTCCAGGGAGCCTAAGGTTCTTTGTAGTGCTATATTCTTTGCAGTTTTCAGAATCATGTGTATTAAAGGTTGCTTAACAGCTGGTGAGTCACACAGCTTGTTCTTTGAGCTCCATTAGGACACATCCACTAGAGGTATTTTAACCTTTGAAAAAATCAATATAGGTGGCTTAAGCATTCTAGGTTTTTAAGGAAGATAAAAAGCCAGAAGATTCTAAATAACAACAAACTGTTTGCATGGTGTTTAATAAATTAATCTCTGTTCCAGTGGGTGGGTCAGAGAGGTGTAGCATTTGCTAGAGAGCAGAGTGGTTCTGGGTCTAAAAAGCCACTGTCACCAAGTGAAACTGAGCCTCTGGAGGAAGTAAAATGTCTTCTGCATTAGAAATCTCTAGTTCATTCTGTTTTTCTACATTGCATGTGGGGACAGGAATGACACTTGGAAGAAGAGTACTTCCTAATTTCACTGGGGAGTTGGTCCTTTCCCTAAACCATGAACTGAAGTTACTGCAGATAATTGCAATATGGTTTAGATGTAGCAAGCCACAGTGCTTGACTGAGTAGGCAGAATGAGAGGTATTCTGTAGGCAGTATGTAATTGCCTCTGGTTTAAATGTACCTGATGTTAAATGAGTTCAACCAGCCCCGTTTTAGCCAAACTTCCTGAGGCAATGAAGTATATGCTTCCACTTTGCCGGTGCCTCTGCTCTGTGACGTAGCCCTTAGTGGAGAAAGGCTGCTTTGAATCAGATTTGGCTGTGAGATGCGAGGCTGAAGGACATTGTGGTCCTCCAGAGTTCATAAGAAGAGGCAGTCCAGCAGAGGCAAACAAATCAGTGGTCCCTTTAGAGAAAGCACTGCAGAATTAGCTCAGTTGCATTATTAGACACCTGAGAATCCAGCCCGCCATCGTGCACGCTCAAGAGGTAACTGAAGAAAACCAGATTTCCAAACTTGTGCTTGTGGAACGATTCCTTTGCATAAAAAAAGCAAAGTGGTTTGAATTTTTTCTTATGGTTTAACCTTGGTGATTCTGTTTCTCATTAGTTCCCCTCAGGATAAATAACCTAGCTGCATGGGATCACCAGTCACATATCATAACTCCTGGATATCCTCTGCTTTGGTCTCTTTGGCATTGATTGTACCCTGAGGTCTCACAATGTCTCCCATCCTCTGAGCCAGCCAGGCTGAGATGCTCACACAAGCTTTTCCACTTGTGTGGCTGAGGGGTGGCTGCAGTTTTGGGTCACCACCTGATGCTGTGGGCAGCACACAAGCTGGTGGTGAAACCCTGGCCGGACTGAGGTGGGTTCAGGATCCCGCGGCAGCCTCTGGGCTTCAAGTGCCAAGTTGCTCCTTTTTGGGAGCAGGTCCAAAGCTGCCAGGCAGTTTCAGCATCCCTGGTTTCAGACACAGCTCGGGGTTGCCTTCTCTCTGCTAGGAGTGGAGCCTGGATGTGGAGGAAGCACAGCATTTTGCTGTGCTGGAGAACAGCCTCCCTAACGCTGGTGCGACACGCTGTTAGGATTCGTTAGGGCTGCCGGGGGCAGAGCACAGGGAAAGCAAAGCTATTCCATGCAAGGAGAATTTTCTGGTACTTAATGCAACCAGAACGTCAGAAGAGTTAATGGCAGATGTGGTTGGGAAAATGTTCTGTATTTTTAGACAACCTTTAATTAAGACACTTTGTGTGTAGCAGCGACCAAATAATATGCTGCCACTTGAAAGCTGTCAGAAGGGAAAAAGTGTACAAAGCTTCTAAATGCAGCCCTCTTTATTTTTATCTGAAAGTGAATTAAGAAACCTTTCCTGTAACAATAACTGTCCTTTCACATGAAATGATTTATTTAATGCACACTGTAAATACTTCGGGCATCTATATGGATTTATACTTAACCCCTTTCACTTCACATTGTTTAATCTAGCCTCATATTAAAAAGATTACATCTGAAAGCTGAATGGGTTTTGTGATCCCAGCCTTTTATTCTGAGACTAATGTTTTATGTAATTACTTTGATACAGCAGATTTTTTTTTTCATCCTTTTGTAAATCTTTGTAAGGGGTGAAGAGGCCATTCAGGGTTTTCATTTGGATCAAATTAAGAGAAAACAAACACATAGAGTACAATTCCATTCGTAACTTGAAGATGCCTTTATTGATAGGTTATTTATTATTTTGGGAAGATGCAAACATGATAGAGGATTCTCTTACAGAGCACTAATTCTTATAGCAGAGATTTAACATTTACCACATAAGTTCAGGCTTGGATGGAAAGTAGTGAGTTTTCAATAAATTAAGATATAAAAAAATCTGAAAGAACTGTATAAGCACCATTGTGACGTTCCTAGAATTTTTATACCAATCACAGGATAAACACAGAGTAAGCAGCAATTAAATTATTAGTTAGCCAACAGGTATTATGCAAGTTTACAGAATGAGATTGGTTAATGTATTTCAGCTGTTCCCAGTCTGTGTTCACAGGTTGTTGCCATTTGAGGCTAATGAGCACTGCCACATCCCTTATAATTCTGCTAGCAGTGTGCAAAGGGAGGAGCCATCCTAATCCAGACCACGAGTGGGAGACACAATCTTCTGTGTGCAGGTGGGTATTCAATTCACCTATGGAATTACAAAATCTCTGTAATCAAAATGAGGCCCAGCCCAGCCCAGTTTTGCCTTCTGCAGAGCTGCTTCTATTCACCTGACAGTACACATGAGTGGAGATGATAGCAGGTGTGCTTTTTTTCTGTTTCTCAATTCATTTCAGTATGTCTATCTCCTTCATTCTTCATGTTTTGTTAATTTTGGTGGTGGTGTGTGCTTTGATATGCTAATGTGTAGAGAGGATTTGCCAGTGGCTGCACAGGGGGAGGCAATCTCTAAGCCTCAAAGGCTGATCTGGATGTTCCTACAAGTCCACATCACTGAGCATCACAGCTAACCACTGCCATCCTGCTTTCTGCTGTGTACCTGTCACTAGCTCATCAATACCTTTTGTACCAGCCAGCTGCTCCCTGAACTGATGTGAAGCATCTATATAATGCTATTAATATGTATTCTATAGCAGTGCAAGTCAAAAAATAGTAACAATATCTGTAGCCAGTGGTAATGCTGAGAGAAATTTATCTTGGTTTTCTAGCTCTTCTAAGCTTGGATGCAAAACTCACTTGAATGCCCTCTGTGTGTGGTAAGAAAATAGGTGTGTACAGGTTTTAAAAAACCTGTTATGTGCAGGTCAGCTGGCCCTTGTGGTTATGGCTATGTGCTTTTAATAGAGTCCTGCAGGTGAAGGAGACACAAAATGTCAGCAGAAGAACATGTCTTATTGCTAAATCCACCAAATTATTATTATTTATTTAGGTTCAAAAGCTCTCTGTAGTTCAGCAAGGTTTTTGTGCCTCTCAAACCCTCATTTCTTTGGCAGGCAAAGGACAGGTTACCCCCTAAACCCATTTCCACAGGTGCTTTCTAACACATCACCGCTTCATAGTGAATCGGAAACCAGAAGGGGAAGACAAGGGAGGAACCATTGCTGGTGTTATTTTTCAGAGAATCTCTTCTAATGCTTCTGGGAATGGTGCCACATATCTCAAATATCAGCAACTGAACCAAATTTGATGTCTTTTTTGAATAGAGCTCCATTCTGCTAGCAGGCCTACAAAAATGCTCAAAAGCTGTTAGTCACAAAAACACCACCTCCCAAAATAGTACTTTAGGTAGTGATGTACAAGAGCCAGAGATCAATGGGATCAATAGTAGTCCAGGTGATAATGACTGTTACCAGAAACATGAGGATCTGTCCCTGAAAGGCTGGTTTTGAGCACCCTGTATGGAGGGTTAACAGCGTTCAAGTGAACATTATTTCAGAAAGATGAGTTTTGCAGTGAAGATGATGTCTTCTGTTAGATGGTTCATATGCTGCAAACCCATGGTCACAGCTGTAGACACACAACCTGATAATTCAACTCTAGACAAAAAGTATGAATATATAAAGTATAGAAAAGTAGATTGTGGTGAGGTGGGTGTTGGTCTCTTCTCCCAAGTGGCAGGTGATAGGAAGTGGCCTCAAGCTGGGCCAGGAGAGGTTCAGGCTGGACATCAGGAAACACTTCTTCAGTGAAAGGGTCCCTGGAACAGCTGCCCAGGGAGGGGGCTGAGTCTCCATCCCTGGGGTGTTTAAAGAAAGGGTAGACGAGTTTCTCAGGGATGTGGTTTAGTAAGAGGACAGGTATGGTTGGACTTGGTGATCTCAGAGGTCTTTTCCAACCAGGTGATTCTGTGATTCTATGATTTGTTTTAATGCCAAAATACCCAAGTTTTGGCACCGTCGGAGTGTCTGGAGTCAAAGGCGCGCCGGTTCCTTGTGCTACCTGGGCTCAATCAAAATCCACCCTGTAGGAAAGGACAGAGAAAATATAGACACACCAAAAACTGGAACAAAGAAACACTATCCCTGTGAGATTTGGTAAAAATGAAACTGTGGAGCTGTCCCTGTCCCGGATTGCTACTGAGTTGTGATGAATTGCGATACCTTCATTAGTTTTTGTGAAGGTGAATAGTGCAGACCGGCTCCTGATCTCTTATTTCAGTGTAATGAGGGGTGTGTCCGTGCTCCAGTGACTGCCTCAGACACACATTCATGAGCTTTAATAGAGATATTTTGACAATGAGTTCACTGGAGCTGTAAAACCCACTCAAGAAGCTGGCTAAAAACTTTGGTGATTAACTTAACTTGTTACCATCAGTTTCAGAGCTGGTTTAAAAGTAGCTTTGGTAACATCTATGGGAGCTGCATTGTGCAGATGTGTGCCTGGTTTGAGTAATTACTGGTTATGCTTGAATCTACATAACATTATTTTTCCTGTTGTCACCTGAGCTGTGAGATCAGAGCTAAAGGAGAGAGGAGTTAGTTGGTAACGTGATGAATTTTGGCTTCTCTAGCCAGCAGTCAAATAGCTTCTTAGAAGGCAGCATCTGCTTCAACAGACTCAATTACCTACTTAAAAATGACTTGCAAGCTAGGAGGCAAGTTTAGCCTGGTGGTACTGAATAAAAAAGCTGTTTATGCTATTTTTCAGTATTCGTACAGTATCACAGAGTGCTCAGGCTTGACTTTAATTGCTTTTTTATGCAGCTGAATATCAAGAGGCTGTGTGGCAGATGACGGTGATCACTGCAAGCCCCATGGCTTGGTGTGCTTCAGCTGGGAGCTGGTAACAAGCCTATAAAGGGATTAGGTCCCCCCAGTGATTGATGGGTGGGTGGTATAGTTGTAGGGCTTTTTATTATTTCTCTTCTCTTCCCCACCTCCACCACCTTTCTTTTTCTTCTTCTTTCTTCTCAGGTCTCTATGGTTCAGCTGGCTTTAAAAGTGATTTGGCATGATCTTTACTCCTTTATCCAGGCTGCAGCACACCTACGAGGACATGCTTTTTAGTTGCTCTTTATTCTTGTCTCCAGGAATCTTTCCCTCAAAGAGATGCTGTACTGATTTTTCTGGCAGGACTTTGTTATTGCAGCAGCAAAGGGCTGTGGGACCTCACCCAGAAATGTCAACCCTTTGCCACGAGGCAGTGTGTCTGCATCTGCAACACTTCTGATGTGTGGTACCGCGACTCAGCGAAGAGATTTTTGACAGGTGACAGCACTTCAGAGGGTAAATGCAATATGCACTTGCTTCACTAAACTGGAAACACACTTTTACTTACAGTACCTGCTAACAAAGAGTTGCAATGACTAATCTTCAAGTAGAGGATCCAGTCTCACACTGCACATGGCTTGGCATTTGGAACACATCCAGCAGCCCTGACTGCGTGCTCGGTAAAACCCTGCACGGTGCCAGCCTGGTGCTGAGAGATACAGGGTCTGTGTGTCTCACAGAGGGGTCCTCACTCTGACTGCCAGGTGGGCTTGAAAAGTGGGCACCTCGCTGTGCCACAGGGTACATTTACTGAGACACTGTGTGCTGAGTTGCTTTTTGTTTGAGGCTGCTGGGCTGGGTTAGGACTGATCCTTGCTGAGCGTGGCTTTGGGCTCTGGCAGCTCTTGGGCTGGTGAGCTCAGGTAAAGATTGGGAATTTGCCTGACAGGTACCAGTAATCTGGTCCTGGTTTAGCCCTGCCCCAACCTTAGCCAGGTCAGCAGCTAAACAGAGCACTGGTATCCCAGTTCCTCCCCCATGGGGAAAGAGAGAGACTTGTGGGTTGGAAACTACAACATCTTTAATGAAGTCAACAATAATACTAATAAGCAATTAATAAAATAAATACAAGCTCAAATTGATCTTCCACTGCAGGACAGGCACAGGGAAAGACCTGGACTGGATTCAGTGTCAGTGGCTGGATTCAGGAATGTGTGGATCAGGAGCAGACAGATGGATGAGGTCTTTGCTGCACGTTGGCTATCAAAGAGAAGCCAATCCTCATAATCCTTCAGCTTTATACTAAGTATGATGTACATGGAATGGAATACTCTGGCCAGTTCTGGGTCACCTGTCCTGTCTGCTCCTCCCAGCAGATGCAGCCCTTTTTCACCTTTTGACTTGCAGCATTCCACCAGCTCAAGGATGGCCTTGGTTTCTGTAGGAGTAAGTATAAGCAACGGCCTTTCTCCATAGCTTTCATCCTGTTTCTTAGTGATAACTCTAAATATTAAGTGTTTTCATTTCTGGAGGCAGACACTGCGTGAAAAACCTGTTGTTAACTGTCAGAAAATTAAGGTACTTAGAAGAGGCTTTAGTGAAAAGAATAGAGAATTGGTTCTGCTTTCGCTCAAACCACAACAGATCTGCATCTATTGGTTACTCCTTACTCTCAGCTCTTCCACATTAAGCTTTTGAAGTTCCCTCTAACAAATACTTCTCACTGTATCCCCCCCCAGAATCTCTTCCAGTAAAGCTGAGACGCCTCAGAAGCCAACTGAGAGTCTTTCTTACCCATGTGGACAGGAGCAGACCTTGTTTCCACGTGGAAATTAGCATATCTTTGCTGAGTCAAAGAGGAGGCATCTTTCAGCTCTCTAGGGAAGCAGACACATCCAGACCTGCAGGTATCTTCACCACAGATGGTTTTTAGTCCGTATGAATTTGTCCATGTCTGACCAAGGGGTGGTGGCACAAAGCTGTTAATAGGGGACAATCAGCACAGCCTTTTCTTTGTTGTCTTTGGCCTTAAATTTCTTTCTTGCCTGTGTCTGGGCAGCAGTATTTCCTCTTGCCATGCAATCCCTTCAGAAATCCTCACGTTACTTTAACTTCTTGGCTCTCCAGACTCCTCCAAACCCTTTCCCTACAAGGGACAACAGAACACATTGCAGATGCTCTATTGAATTTCCTACCGTGCTGCTTGCAGAAGAGCTCCCCACCGCCCTCTGAGGCACCTTGGCTATCAAGCACTGTCATTCTCCTCTTGTTGTCATACCCAGAGTTCCTTCGTGTTCCGAGCTCACTGAATAAAGGAATTTCTTGTCATTATTTACCTGTCTGCTCTGAGCTGATGTTTACACCAGTGTGCTCTATCAATCTGCTTCCAGCCTGAGTCTCAAAATGAGACGTGCTCTTCCTGACAGAGGAACACACGCTCTTCCATTAGCGTTCATCGGTTGTGGTCACAGGCAGATAAAGATTGACACTGATAAGTGCCTGAGGAGAGGAGCTGTGCACCAGCCTGTGCTGTGCACCAGCCTGTGCTGTGCACCAGCCTGCACCGTGCACCAGCCTGCACCGTGCTTGCTGCTGTGATAATGCTGCAACGAAATGGGAACGGCCACACAAGCGAGTGGTTTCGCTCTCCTTGCCTTGGCTGGCAAGGGTTTGGCTGTCACCTTGCATTTTTCTCTTTGGAAAGGCAACACTGGAAAGGAATTCCCATTAAGAATTCATATTTCTTTAATGAAATCACACTTAGCTGGCAGGTTGTGATCAGATCACTTAGACTACCTCTCCAAACAAATGAAACCAGATTTACCGGTGCGTTTTCCTTTTTGCTACCTCTTCCTCAATTTTAAAAAATGCATTTATTTAGTTAGTTATTAATTTAACTGCATTTATTTATTTATTCATATATTTTCCCTATTTTTTGGCAGTGCCCAAGCAACCCAAACCTGGACCACTGTTCCCCTATGCTGTATTAGGCAACAAGGCAGATCAGAATGGCTTACAAGATAAAATGATATCGGTTGCATCTTTCCTAACATGGAATAAGATCTTTCTGGGGCTTCTTCTCTGTTCATATATAGGGTGCTGGCTGCAGTGGGGGGTCTCAAACTCATGTTTTACAAGAGCTACTGGATATACATCAAAGCAGTGTTTTGTTTCATGAGTCTCCTGATATATGAATTGCTGATCAAGACTCTTTTAATTGCTTGAAAGAGCTCTTAGTGCTGCACTGTCTATTTCTGTGACCTTTCCACTTGCAGGGAAAATATCTATTAACTGCTTTTTAAAAAAATAACAATTACACAGGTAGGATTTTTTTAAAAATGGAATTTTCCAGCTGCAAATTCTCCTTTAAGGACAGTCAGGAGATGGGTATCTAATCAAACTGCTTTGGAAATGCCAGCATTATATGGCTTACAGCCACCAAATGGGTTCTGTATGTATAGAATAGACAGACTGTGCCTTAGGAGCCCAGCAATCCAGCAAGCACATTTGAAATGGGGATGTTTCTGGAAGGTCTCTGTCATCTTTGAGAGGTGACCGCTGATGTAAGTAATTAGAAATTTTGTGTTGCTTGGGGATGCTAAATGAAAGCAGGTTATTAAACAGGTTTTACTGGAAATTATTTATGAATAATTATCTCCTGAATAATCAGAAACATTAAAATAAAAAGAATAGAGATGTCATTTAAAAAAGAAGAAAAAAAAAACCCCTAACAAACAGGAAGGAGAAATGGGATCAAAAGGGATCTGGAATTAGCATTCCTCATTATTTTAATGCCAGAACATGATTCTGTACTATTAATAGAAGTTAAGCTGCTGCAGATTTTTCTGACTGCATTTCTACAACTTGAAGAATCATAATCATCCTAGGGCTGAACATCTCTTTCTTAACAATAGCACCTGTTTTACCTTCCTTAGTTTGTCTCAGAACAAAAAAGGTCCCGTAAGGTCATCTTCAGCTCTATCCAGAACCAGGATATTTCTCTTTAGTTTACTCATCATAGAGCAGGCAGACAAGCTCTGAATTCATTTGAAAATTGAATAGTAAGATATGTTTCCTCTTATAAGCATTTTACAGCACAGCATTTTATCTCTTACTTCTTTTAAATGGTATTTCCTTCCAAATACATTTTTCTCCCTATGTAACATGTCATTAAACTGGAGAGCATTTCAGCTTGGACTTTCCCCAAGCTTTATGGGCCGTTCACAGCCAGCCCTGTGAAGGCTGCTATTATTCCTCATAGCAGGGTTTAAAAATAATTGCCCAGTTCCATTTGCAAAAAAATAAAAGCATCTAGATAATGGTTTATTTTATAAGATATATTTATCTGTTACAGAGCTTGGTAATGATAAAGACCTATTTACACATCAGGCCAAAATAATGAGACTGATTATGCTTGTGCAGGAGAAGCCAGCAGCGGTGCCACCCTGGGGATGCTCAAGTGGGAGCACCCGTGGGTGCACAACCCCACCCCTGCTCCAGGCCAGCGCTGGGCTGGGATGTGTTGAGCTGTGGGGGCTTGAGCAGCAGGGCTGGAGCGTGGGCGCAGTCGCGCTCCGACACGTCTGAGGTGTAAATTCTTGCTGAGCGGTTTTGGGAAGGGGCCTTCCCGGCAGTGCACTCCTGAAAATCTTGTAAAAGGATGATGAAAAGGTTAGGGAAACCAACCCTCATTTGTATGAACGCTGTTGGGGTTTTTTTTGGTTTACAATTTAAGTGCTCTCTTTTATTTGAAATAAATACTGCAGTTTGGATCTGATATAAAGACCATTGAAGATGATGAAAAGGCTGCTGTTGCTTATAGTGAGATTTTGTAATGGTTATTTTAGATGATTTTTTTCTTTAAGTTTATTAATTAATTCCTTAATTTTTTTTGGTTTTCCTTTTAATTGCCAAGACAGGAATTCATTGGGCTGACTGGCACTAAATCGTTCAGAAGATATTTGAAAACTCTGTTTTCACAGCGAGGTGGGGGGGTATTATCCTTTCCTAGTGCACTGAAATAATCCTAAAATAAATAACAAAAATGAATGTAATAGGAGGCTACAACCAGGCAGCCACAGCTGAGAACAGGTTATTTTACTTACTTGCCCTGTGATTCGGCGGTAGAAATATGGGGTCAGGTAATAAAACCAGAACACACTCCCACTTGAATGGAGCCATTCATTTCAAGGACAGCTTCAGGGTTTTTCAGTCTAGCAATGTAACTGACTGAATTCCCTGCAGGCAGATGAGCCAGGGAAGGAGAAATGTTCAGAATAAGGATTCCAGGTTACATGCTTTGGAGTGTTAGTTTCCTTTTCTCTTTCAATGTTGAGGTTAATTACTCTGATAGGACTGGGGAGGCGATGGAAGGGGAAAAGCTGAGAGCTGTAGAGAGGATCTTTGTGAGTGTTTCCTTCAAGCTGCAGAAGTAATCGAACCACTAGAGCTCTGCAATTCTGAAATTCAGCTAGATTCATTAAAACATGAGCTGTCTTTTTCTAGGTGTTTGGCACAAGCCAAGGAGAAACCCACTCCTGTGAGTAAGAGCAGAGTTCTTGGGATCTAAACAATATTATTATGTTTTAATATCATAATATTTTAATATAACAATGAGCTCATTTCTTTCTTAGAGGCAGGTCAGAAAGAGAAGTACTGCTGGAGTAATTCACTCCTTCCAAGAGCTGCTCTGTTAACAATAGCATCTGTGATGCTGAAAGCAGATACAGCGGGCTCTTAACTTGTATTTATTCCTTCAGAAGGCTGATCTTGTCTGTGGGATGACTCCTGCTAACGGCTAGGAGAGGCTTCATACAAGCCTTTTCCCCCCTCAGGATAATGGTTTCTTTCTCAACAGGTATTCAAAGGAAGGGGAGAAGGCACATATCTTATGGTTGATATAGAGCATTGCAGGAAAATAGAGATATTTCAGATGAGCACGTATTTTGGGTGTGACTCTCCTGCTGGAAAGTCAGTAGCAATGGAGAAACAGAGTATCATACTTTGCAAGCCCAAAATGCAAGCAGTGCAGCATTATCCATGCCCTGTAGGACCTTACTTCAATATGCACTTCCTTGTGATTGTGGGGAGTGGTGGATAAGTGGATACTGCTTCGTGTTTTTGTCTCTGAGTCACTTGGCTTGTCCCATCTGACAGTGGAGGACAGAGGGAACTGGCAGGGTATTTCTGAATCATCCAGAATATGAAGCAGAGAGAAGACATCACTGTTCCTGGAGTAAAGTAACAGATCATCTAGTACAGGAGAAGCAGAGAACAGGCTCTGGCAGATGAGCTCTGTGCTGCTCTTAGCTATCACTGCAGCTTCACAAGACAAGGAAGATGCTTGGAGCTCATCAGTTTCCCTCCCCCCACGTCATAAGCTCCGAGTGCTCCCAGCCCTGGTTATCTCAAATGCTCCCTTTGTCCTCAGTGAAGAGGCAAAAAGGGATCCTTCACAAATCAAGGGGATTGCACAGGACGTTGGCCCTGCCTAATTTAGGGATCTGTTTGGAGGAATTAGCAAAGGTTTCCTCTTGGCTGGCACTGCTGTCTCTGCTGTTCTCTCTCCTGTCCAGCCCTCTGCAGAGCTGTCTCTCCACCCTTGTGGGCTGCAGGACCTCCTGTGAGCTTATGGCATCTTTAGCATTTCCCAGGAAATACAACTCAGACTTTAGCAGGTGCTTGGCTTTTCACACAACACTGAAAAATCTGGGCTTTCTTTTCCCCTTTTGGAGACGTTTTGTTGTGCAGATGATCTCTCTTTACTGATGTCTCAAGACAGCAGATGTCCGTGGAAATATGAGCACAAAAACGAAGTAAAAGAGGTGGTTTCATTTCTGATTGTATTTTTGGGTGAGCTTAAACTTGCTCATTTTGTACCTGCAGCCACCACAGCAGAGCAGTGATCCTAGCTCAAAATAATGTGATAGAGGTGACACTCCTGGAACAACAGGAAAGTTGTGATTCCAAGGGCAGGGAGCTCAGCCTCCAGCCCTGGACAGAGTCACTTATGTCTAGATCATTCCTGATAAACATTCAATGTGGTTTTGAGGCCTTCCAATATTGGTGTCTCTCCAGCTTTTCCAGCTGTCCCTGGATTTCCCTAGTCTCACTTCCATAAAACTTTTATCCTGTTTTATATAGTGTTTTTTTCCTGCAGCATGAACTTGTTACTCTTTGTTTTATCTGCTGCATATGTGGTGAAAAGATGCTCCCCTCCCTCTTGGAAATGTAAAAATTGTCTGTATGTATTCATATCTCAGTTTCTCCTCATTAACCTCCCTGTCCCTGATTTTCATGCTGTCCATTCATCTCCTCAGCCTTTTTTTAAATCCCTCCCTTCATTTTCCTTTGTCTCTTGAAAAATAAAATCTTCTTTTCACCAAAGCGAAAAACCAATTGGAGGAAAAAAAAAACCCACCAGCCCCAAATGCAAGATGAGTTTTGCAAACCCTCACCCAGCATCTCAGCCCTTTGTCTGGCTCCTCTGTTTAGACAGCAAGCTCTTCAGAGGAGGGGCTCTTTTCCTGTGTTTGTACAAGTGCTTAGCAGACTGAGGCCCTGATATAGCTGGGTTCCTTAGGGGCTATAGTAATGCACAATAATAATGAACCATATGTTGGGTTAGCCAGGAAAATACTAAAGCAGCAGGCCAGTAGGCAGGTTTTCCCTTAATGGACCAGGTATTGCTTAGACAATGCAGACCATTTCCCTTTCTATCCCACTAATAATACATTTTACTTCTAAAGGAAGTAGTCCTAGGGGTGGTGACGTGTTTTAAACTTTGTGGGCCTTATTGTTAGCCTAATTATACTGCAGACATTTAGAAGAGTGTTTCTGGGGTGTTTTGCAGAGCAGGCATTGGTGAGTTATCCGCACTCTCATTCTCCTGGGGCAGCAGTTGTGAAGTGGTGTTAGTGTGGGGCCAGCCCTGACCTCCTGCGTGGCCCTAGTGATGAAGTCTATTAGCCAGGGCTCAGCATCCTGCCAAACTACTTGCTTTGTTGTGTTTTTTGATTACTTCTGGTTTGGCACACGGGCAGAAGAAGTTTGTGTCAGCCTGTAAAGCTCTGCACAGGCATAACCCTAACAGGCAGACGCAGTCACCAACCCGTTTCAACGTAGCCTTGAAGTTATCAAGTAGAGGGATCAGGTTGGTGTCAGCAGCATTGGTTAATTTTGACAGCTAGAGGGACACTCCAATTTTAAATTATGTTTTTATTTCTTCCAGGTTGCAGAGAGGTGTTATCAACATGCTTTATTTCACTCTTACCATTTTTGTCTCGTTATCCTCAAATATTCTGAGTAAAGTTTTAGTTGTGTAGAAACGTTGACCCTGAGATGAAGGATTTTGGCTTTCTTGGAGAAGGCATGCATTGGAATCTTCAATTCATCAATGTTTTTCAAAGTGTCCTGGATTAAAGCAAAAGGGGTAAAAGGTAAGAAGTATTAGAAAGGATACCAAGGTGCTCCGTCTTTCAACCAGAATGTTTGTGGGACTCTTGGAAGTCCTTATTAGTGATCCTGGCAAGGGGATGATCAATGCAGCAGCGGTCCCCTGGCTGCTCCATCCTGATCTGGCCCTGCCAGGAGATGGGTGTAAAACTGCTGGAGCAGTCTAAGGCTCCTCTCTGTTGTACAGAGCAGGAATTGCTGGGAATAGGGGGAGGAAAATCGAGGATTTGCTGCTTGGTAAATCCTCCCACTTCCATCCTCCCAGTGGAGACGTTTGTGATAATCATGGAGAATGCTACCACTTCAGCCTGCAATAATAACCATGGAGCAGCTCTCTCACTCATAATTGCTTTCCTGCCCAGGGGAGAGAGACAACTGTTTTCCTTTTATCATTGTCTTCGGTGTTGGGTTCTTTTTTTTCCTTCTTCTGCCAATTAAATATTCCTACATATCATCATCTCTGTTCTCCTCACTGAGTAACATATGGGGATATTTTTAGGCAGTAGGAGGGGACATGCAGGGCACTGAGAGTCCTGCGATGCTGGGGTTGGTATTTATGAGTGAATTCAAGCCAAGTACGATCTGCATGGTCTTATAAAGCACAGATCTATTTGAATCAAGAGAAGTATTTTAGCAGATTTATTGTTGCCTTTGATATGCTTTTTATGTGTTCTTGTCAGAAGCTGAATTAAAAAAAAAAGTGCTGCAGTGTTAGCCTGTAAAAACATAAAAATCTGGCAGAGAAAGACCTGTCATCATAACTTTCATCATGTTACAAATCCTTACTTTGCCACATCTGCTCATTACATGAGACAGGCAAGAATTCAGAGCAGCTGAGCTTTGAGAAATTCAGTTGCAGAAGGTAACAACTCATTAAAAGGTCAGGAGATAGCTTCAAAATTTTTCTTTTGGTCTTCTTGTTTCATGAATTTCATAAGCAGGATGCTGGTTATTGCTGCATATGTTTAGATACAGATTAGGCTGGGGAATGATTTACAGTGAGGTGTAAAATAAGTGAAATGGAAGCTGTACAGCGAATGCACTTTTAAAAATAGTTGGTGTTTTTGTACAGTAAAAGGAAAAAACATACCATGGCTGTTTTGGGAGCACAATGGGCAAGATCAAGCGTGGGATGGCAATGTTGATGGTGCTATGGCAATTCATCTTGGCCAATGATCTTGCCTATGGGCTCTAACTGAGTAACTTGGTCAATAAATGTGATTGCAGTTATTATGTTTAGGAGTAGCTATGGATTTTCAGTCAGAATGATCTTTGCTTGTGTTTTACCATTATTCTTTTTCCATCTGAAACACAGTCTTCCTGTGAGAGCAACTGTGGTTTGGCTGCATCTGCTTTCTGCTTTAAGCTGCCTCTGAAGGCAGAGCAGCAGCTCCTGGGGAGGCGGGAGGGTCGGACCATGTGCAGGCTGAGCTCCCCGGGGATGCTGCTCGTGGGGGTTGCAGGGCAAGAAAAGGGCTCCCTCCCTCCCACTGCGTCACTTGAGCAGCATTCTCTGTTACTGGAGGCTTATAAATTCTCTGCAACCACTCTGAGATAAAGAGAATGGTAATTTTAGTAATGATAATGAGTAATTTTAGTTTGATGTCTAAGTATTTGAGCTTTTTGGGGAAGCAAAAGAATAAAAACATAAGGTTCTAATGTAATCAAAAGGTTCCAGAGTCTGAAGCATTTTTTAAAAATGCCTTCAACGTTTTGCTATTGGATAGTTACAATAACAAAGAACAGAAAACAAGGTGCTGCTTGTGTTTTCATGTGGTTGGAACATAGACTCATAGAATGGTTTGAGTCAGAAGCGACCTTAAAAATCATTCAGTTCCAACTGCCCTGCCATGGGCAGGGACACCTCCCACTGGATCAGGGGGCTCAAAGCCCCAGCCAAGCTAACCCTGAAAGTGCCCAGAGGTGGGAAATCTGTGACTTCTCTGGGCAACCTGCACCAGGGCCTCCCCACTCTCATAGTAAAAAATTCTTCCTAATTTCTAATCTAAATCTACCAAATCTATGCAAGTTGTGCATAGAGGAAAAACAAAAAGGCTTTCTCCATGGCAGTTTGCTCTCTGGATTTTAAGGTCTTTGGCCTTTCTGAGGCACCTGGATAAGTAACTTCACAGCTGAATGGTGACAAGGCCACATAAAGCCCTCCTGTAGCTCTTGGGGTTTAAATAATGGTGTACATAGTCCTGTGTTGCAGTTGCAATATCCTCTCAATAGATCACATTTTAAAATGTACAAAGAGACACATTTGGTATAAATATAGCTCACAGCATGAGGCACTGAATAAAACATTTCTCTTCACTCATCAGAGAGGATCATGCATAACTTACTCTTGGATCTGCTTCCTCACTCAGGCGTTAGAGAGTCACCCCTCATTTGTGAAAGCATATGGCTTATTCTACCCTTCCACAGTGCGAATCCGGCCGAGGCGTGCTTGCCTGCAGCCTTGTGTTCACCATCTGGATCAGCCTTCTGCAAGTTGAGGTAATCAGGAGTCACGGAAACGAGGGGCAGGGAGGTGTGTTCCTCCTCCTCTGCTAAAACCCAGGGACATCTCTTCTAACTCTTGGCTTCCTTGCAGCCTGCTGGACCGAATCTCAGAAGAAAAATCACGGACCAGGCAAATAGCCAGGTTACTGAAAGCACGTTTCAGCCAATAATTATGGACTACAGAAGCGTTTAACTTTTTCAAACTACATCTTGATTAACTACCTAGCAACAGTGACTTGGGGAAAACTTGCTGTGGATCCAGTGATAAAATATCTGGTATGTCACAGACCTATTGTCTGTTCTGAGCCGTAGCTCACAACTTCCAGGGGTTTGAGCTCCCACTGTTCATGCTCAGATTTAATGGAATAGGAAAACCTTATCTTAGACTACACACACTGCAGTTTGTCAGGAGTCTTCCACAGGCCATGTGTGTGCACATGTATTTTCGCCAGTTCCTCAGTCTCAGTTGCTCAACAAGGTTGCTCTATGTGGAGCATCATCTGGTTTTCTGGTGTTTACGTTGTCCCTCAGTCTAATCAATGACAAATGAACAATCCTCTTGGCTTGTTCTGCTTCATTGTTTTGGCCGTTGCGATTAAGCGAGGACTTTTTATTCTGTCCAGGCTCAGTAAAGCAGTGTGTGCCTTGTTCAGGTTTTCCCACCACTGTTGATCCACAGTTCCTCTCTGGAAGGAACTTCAGTGTGTGGTCAGAGCCCCCACTGTGAGCAGGCTGCACTCCCCAGAGTGCACAGAGACCTGCAATAGGCCTGATCCTTACAAACCGCTGAGGTGGTGGCTGCATCTCACTTTTATTGCAGTCATTCAGTTGCCCCTTATTGATTTTTGCATAAAGCAGGTGAACTAGCAGCTAATTCTGGGTTTGAACGTGCAGTCTCACAGGTTCAGTTTTGCTCTGAGGTCCTGTGCAATGCCCGTGGCGCTTTGCACTCTGTTGTGGACCTGATTGTAACCTTCTGGTATATTCCCAAGGAGGGAAGAAAAGAAATATTGGCTTAAGGCATCCTTTTTGAAACTGAGTGCATACTGGGGTTAGTAGCAATGATAACAGTTTAAACATTCTTTTAGAAAGCCAGTTGCAGCTTTATCCTGCACTGTCATAGTGGTGCAGAGCCCCTGTGAAGCAATCTCTGTTTCTTTTCATAACTATAAGTTCACGCTGTTTCTGAAACAAGACTTCATTTAAGTTAGTCCTGGGTTGGTACACAGATACAGAGACATGTATGCATCAAAATAGAAAGCTGAAAACTCTCTTATGATGCTATAAGCTCCTAACAGACTACTTAACTGGCTCTATGTAAAGGGTAAAGTCTGCAGTTAAAGCTGGTTTCCCTGCCTGGTTTCTCATACATGGATGCTTTTAGCATCTTGAATCACCAGGAGCTCTTCCCGCCCACTACTCAGGTGGAACAGTGTTCATTCACACTCTCTCTGTGTGAATTAAACTGGAGTTTGCCCATTGCCTGTGAATACAGCCAGAATAGATATTTAAGCAGGTGATGGCACGTACAGGGCTAAACTAGGGTCGGGGCTTGCATTTAACTCCTTTCAGAGGGTGAATTCCCACTTTAGCTGTTGGAAAGGGTTCCCTGTGGCCATGTGCTTGTCAAATGATTTGTCGAGATGATTTTGTCGAGGCTGCTGCTGTTATTTTTTTTCTTTAAAGACATCCTTGTGCATTTCTAGGCACATCTTTCATTTCTGCTACCTCGTGCTCAAGACAGGTTTCCCTCTTTCAGGTCTGGCATTCAGGTCCTCCTGGTTTGGGGAACGTTGAACATACATGAAGGAGCGCAGCACTTGTTTCAAAGTTGAGAAGGATATAAAAATATTCTGCACTGGCAATGCCTCTGAATAGCTTTCACAATTTCCTCTCCCCACCACCCCCACATATACTTTCTCTCCTGTGCATTTCTGCAGCAACACGGTGCAGGGTTTTGCGTTGGCTGCAGCCAACTGTGTCCTCCATTACCCAGCTACTCCTTCCTGGTGTGAATGTTGGGATTGTCCTGTGCAGGGACAGGAATTGGCCTCTGATCCTTTTGGGTCCTGTCCAACTTGGATAATTCTATGATTCTTCACACGATTGTTTGTCACAGCCAATCACCCATCACGCTCTGAGCTACAGGGTGGGAGAGAGGGGCTGGTGGAAGCATTTGGTGCCTTAGGACAGTGGGATCTCTCTCACTGCTCTGAGGACACTTCATAGCACGTGAACACAACTTCAGCCTGGGATCCCAGGCTCAATTTAGTTCAAAGGGTGTGTATGATAAGATTGTGCCTGTCCTGATCTACCCTCTTTATTTCTTTCTCTCTTAATCATAGCGTGCAAAACGGTTAAAACAGATTAAGATGCAAACCAGCACCATAATCAAACAGAATGTAATAGCTGGGTTTCATAAAATAACGTTAAAATGAAAGATAAATAATTTATACCCAAGTTCCTCATCAACTTTGTGTGGCCATGAAACGATGCTGCTGAGCTGCTGCCCAGAGCTCAAGAGTTTGTGCAGCCAGGGCTCTCTTCTCCGGGCCCTGAACGTGTTTCAAATTGTGATGTGCTCCGTATGCCTTTCTTACACAACCTTATCTTGTAGCCTATAATTCTCATGCATGTAGTTTCAAATTTTGAAATAACTGCCTTTATATGCACGTGAAGATTTAGAGGCATACTGGAACTGGCCAGTGTTTTACAATCTGACTTCCTTGGTTTACAGACTTCAGAGAACAACCAGGAGCAATCACTCGTGCAAGGGACAAAGGAAAACTCTGGTGTGGCTACAACCCAGGTTACCAAACTGGCAGATCCTGGATTACTGGTATTTCTGAAAAGTTTTTGTACCAGCATTTGCAGAGTTCTCCTGAGACAGGCAGGTCATAACAATTTAAAGTTCTTGGACTTTTTTTTTTAGAGTCTAATTGAGCTATAAATAAGCATCTGTACCTTCAACATAAAAATGAGACCGACTACTTTTGATCAGCATAATGAATATTATCTCTAAAATGGGATGTGAGTGTGTTCATAGATGTAAATTTGATGGGCTGCATAGCCTGAGAATACTTCAGGAATGCTAGAGGAGCTTCTTTCTGCTCAGATTACCATTTTTTTGCCATATGGATAGGAGTAAATTGAGATTGATGGGAGAAGTTGTTATTGTAATGTACCCATTAAGATAGTTCCTTTGTTTCAATATGTAGATTGCCTTTTCAAGAAGATGTGAAGGTATTTTAAACAAAATGAGATGTATAGAAGCTTTATGTTCTCCTTTGTCTTCAGCTTCCTCTCTGAACCATATAATATTCAGAAAAAGGTTTGTAGTTTGTAGAGATTAAAGCATATTGGTGCTGAACAAAACTTCAGTCTTCACCCATGATTTGAATGGAAACAATTATAAATGTTCATGAGAAAGGTGAGATCATAATATGATCAGTGAACACTGATCCATTTCAGAGTAATCCTTGAGCTAAAATGTGCTATCAGTGTGCAAAGAATTCAATTCACTTTATACTGTGCAAAATCAAGTGTTTATCAAATCTTGATTTTAAATCATTTTTGGGGTTTACCTGTCGACCTACTCAAGTAGTTTCAGGTTTGCATTAATGATGCTCTGCAAGGTCTGACTGCAGGCTCCTCTTTACTAGCCTGGTGAACCTCCTGTCTCCTGTAAAGAAAGGATGTTCACTTGCTTAAAAACATTTGGTGAGGGAAGGTTTTATGAATTGACTCAGACAGTCAATCATATTCAGTTTTACTCTTCTGCGTGGTGTCGTGTACAAAACAATATTCTGGACACTCACTTAAATGAGGGGAATTACATATTTTTCCACTGGACATCTTATTTCTTCAATTCCTGTGCTGTTTATATTTTTACAGTTTAGTGTTTGTGATCTGTTTACTTTTCCATGCCAGCTCATTTGCAAGCTGACACAGGATGTTGCGTTCTAAGTTTGGAAACTATTTGATTTTGATAAGAAAAAGTAGATTGATCATTATTCCCAAGATGTGAGGATGGTTACTAATTCTATTGGATATCTCAGAACAACTTCTTGCCAGTGCAAGGACTGTATCTTTGCTGCCACAGTGAATTCTGCACATTTTAATGTCTACATCTGTTATTTTTTTGTATTTCGTTTCTTAAAATTATACATCCTCTAAATTCTTTTGAAGACATTGTGTTGGAGTGCGCAGACCAGTGCTAGATTTCTGGGTAAAGAAGATTTCATTTGTGCTATGTAGATAAGCTCCACATAGTCTTAAAGAGTTTGTGAGTAGCTGGGAAAGACAAGACAGGTATTTGTCTTGTGGAAGAACTTCCTATGTGATCTCAGCTGAGAGCTGGGTTTTGGAGCTGACGTAGCTTTTAAATGCTAGGCACATTTAAAAAAAATCTAATTACTAGTCAGAAGAAAAGGGTAGCTTTAATTGCAGTCAATTCTCTCTAAAAGGAATAAACTGTCATTTAATTGCATTTAAATTTGCAATACAAAAATGTATCTTGATTAGAGAAAAAAAAACAGATTAGGCGAATTCTTTTCTTTGGTAACGAGGGAAATTTATACAGAAAAATTGCATTATCCTGAGGAGCTGTCATTGGCTGCTTCCTGTGGTTGGTTCTCAGTCTTCAAATAGATATTCAAACACCCAACTGTCACTTAAGCTTTGGATATTTTTCCTTCTCAGACAATAATTCTCTGCACCCAAAGTTGAAAGCTTTCCAGCTTTATGCTGTCTGTGTTCTGTGGGGGTGCAGGTAGGAAGCAACTCTATGATAAATTGGCATGTGTAGTTCTTCGTGGTATCATTTGCCATCAAGTGGAATTGAAACTATGGCAGTTTTGTTTTATTTTTCTTTTTATGACTGATTCAAAAACCTTCCTTAAAAATTCCAAACGTTAGTCCAGGAGAGGGCAGGAAAGAAAGGACCTGCGTCCCAAACCACTGCTAAGGAGTGAAAGGTGCTGAACAGAATTATTTTCTGAAAGATTGAAACCTGGTGTGTTGTGTGAAGTCTAATTTTAGACCACATTATGCTGCAATATGGTATCAGATTCAAAGAGCAGCAGGTGTCAGAGAATCTGCTAGCTGACACTCCACGTTACAGTAGAAAAGCTTTATTAAATTCATTTTCTAAGCTGCAAATAGGACTCTGACATGGTGTGAAATTCAGCTAAACTGAACTTCTTCAGCTCCTGCTCTAGCATGTCATGGATTTTCTGTAATCACCCACTGTGATCTGGCCAGCCTGGGTTTGGAAATGCTGGCTATTAGCCTTAGCAGGAGAATTCTTTGCTTTCAAGCACTGTGTGCTCCCCACCCGCAAACTAATGAATCCTCAGGGGGGTCTGCAATGAGACAAAGCCCAATCCTGAACTGAGTGAGAACAGGAAAATCTATTTCGTGCCTTTCCCAAAGCAGATGGGTCTAATTGACTCAGAAATATTTTGTGATGGGGCTGGGGTTATCTGGGTGAAACAGCTATTTTTATTTTGAAGATTTGAAATGTGACTATAACCTACATTTCTGTGAGTGAGATGTTTTCCTGAAAGTCTAAAAGGTTTTTCAGGGTAGAGATACAAATTACGGACACAACTTATCATGGGAAGGTTTTTAATGTATAATTTATATGTCAGTCATGTAAGGAAACAAAGCAAAGGCATGAGGAAGGGCTCTGCTGCAGCAGAGGGGCTTCGTGCTGCCACTTCTCCTGTCCCAAGTGGAGGTGTTCATGTGGTGTCTCACGTTCCTTGGTAGCTGGAGCTCCATCTCCACATTTGCAGTGCTTGCCCTCTACTCCTACTTGAGCAGGCTGCAAAGCATCAGCTCAGTGACACATGGACTAACAAAATCTTCCAGAGATGGACAGATAATTGGGAAGAAATACTTGCAGTACTGCTAATTTTGCCTGTGTAGCGCCCTGATTTTGCCTGTGGTTGTTATGTAAGGGGAATTCAGTAGCCATAGCAATAGGGACACTGTTACGAGAAGAGTTGCCATACATTTTAGGCTTTGACTGGGTTTTGACATCCCTGAGAGTATTGGGAAGCAGCAGAGAAGATCAAAAAAGAATTGTCAAAGGCTCTAAGAAGCCTGTGGAATTAATTTAGAGAGCTCCCCTCGGACAAAACAGTGTCAGGTAAAGACAGTGTTTTATACAGATCAGATGCGATCAGCTGGGCATTGATGGCAGTCCCAGGGAGCAACAAAACACAAATAAAAAGACTATGTTCAGGTGCTGAGTTAAAGTGTTGAAGTGTGGAGGTGTTTAAAAGGCAGGTGGATGAGTTTCTCAGGGACATAGTTCAGGAAGGGGACAGGCACAGTTGGACTCGATGATCTCAGAGGTCTTTTCCAACCAGATGATTCTATGATTCTGTTAATTCTATGAAAGTGCTTCCTCCTTCTCATCCTCTCCCTTTTTTAGGGGTGGGGTGAGGGATTCAAGGGCAGGGGAAAGGATTCTTCACTGCCTCTTTTTGAAGGTGATTCCACACCTGATCTCATAAGGAGCAGAGACATAAATGCACAGGAATACTTTTTAGGGGTGCTTACAATTGATGGGTGTTTTGGTGCAGTTTGGATACTTGTTGGGAACCAGAACTGCCTTTAGGCAGTGGGACTGCTTTGCTCAGAAGGGTCCTTAGCAAAGGAAAGTGAATAAACACAAAAATCTTCAGGGAAGAACTGGGAGATTTGGAGTTTGCATATTGACCCCTTTGCAGTTTGGCTCCCGATTGCTCCTGTTGTGTTTTTGGCCAATGCAAGGTGTTGCTTTTTGTTACCTGGTTCAACTGCTCACCCAGGGCCTGACAATGCAGGTTGTTGTACACTGACTGACTTTGGCTGCCAAAACAACAAGGACCCCATAATTTTGGCTGTGTTTTCAAATGCACTGGGACACCTGAAAGGTGGCTTTTGTTTTTTAAGTTGTACAGGGATCTGAATCGAGCTGTGTGGAGTCTGAATGGTTTGGAGTGCATTCAAAACGTGAAAACAGGGCAAACTTTGCAATAATCAGTAGAAACCATTCATTCAGAAAGATTTTTTGAGGCTGAATTCAGCATCACTGTCTTGTTCCATATGAATTTCCACTGAATTTCTGTCTTTAAATGAATGAGAAATTGTAAGCAAATTATTCACTGAGGCTTTAAGTATAAAGTTAAGCACAATGCTGTTGGGTTCTGGGTGAAGCCTTCAAATTGTTTTCAGGTATCCCCACTGGGCTCCAACTAAACAAGATGCTCCAGGGTGCTTATAAGAGGCAGCAGCCAAAAAAGCCAAGTACCTACCCTGTGCCAGGGGCTGCAGTACCCCATGATATGCATTGATGGAAAGAGTCTCTGCAGGACTAACAGCAATACTGGTATTTTAGTCTAACAGGTAGAACTGTTGGTATTTACCATAGGAGGTTTTATTCTGTTCATAAAGTTTTGCAAGGAAACAAGACTTCAGACTGGGCACTTAATCAGTATTTTGGAGAAGAAGGTAGGAGAACTCATTCAATTTCTGGCACTGCTGTTCTCGTGCAGAAATCATCAATATTATCATAATGTGTTTTCAGACAATATTATGTGGAAGAAAGCTGTGACTTCATCTCAAAGGTGACTTGCAAAGGAAAGTTTGAAATTGGCTTCTACCGCTCCTTTTTGTTTTGTTTTTCCCTTTGGGTTTTAAAATTGTTGCACAAAGGTCTGGCAAGCTTTGAATATTCCCAGCTTTCTGCTTGTGGGGTGTTTTTTTCTATTATATTTAAAGATAACAGCAGTGCAAAATCTCCTTTTGCTGCTCTCTCTCTCCCCCTTCTTTCGCTGGACAACTCCTTGGGGGTTTCAAGGACAGGAAAGTGAAACATGGCTCAGAGTTGGAGGCATTTATTTTTTAAAAGAGATTTCTTCTGACTGCTTGGACTCAACAGGTGTTGGTGCAACAAGCAGAATATTGGATCTCAACCAGACTGACTTGATATTTCTTCTCTCTCTGTAGTGCTACTTTCATCTTATTTGCAGTCATAATTACTTTAGTTTTCACAGGGTTTTTTAAGATAGACAAAGTATTAATTTTTAATATTAAACATTTTTACCCCTTTAGTTTTTTTGTGTCTTTTCAGTCGTTTTATACATCACAGAGAAGAGGAAAATCTAATTTTTTTTTGTTTTTAAATAATTAAGAGAAGACTCCAGAAGCTCAAGCTTAGGAGCAAAAGTGAAGTGAGCAGAAACTTCACAAACTTCAGTACAAATACACAAGCTACAGCCCTGGTGCTGTGCAGGATTCAGCTCCTGGGCAGCCATGCCAGGAAGGAAGCCCTTATTCTGTGTCTCATCTCTGAGGAGAGCTGGGTGTTTATGTGCAGCAGGAGTTTTACACTTGCAATCAGATCTGAATGGTGGGTTAACATGCAATTGTGCACAGAGGAGGAGAGTGAACACCATTTGTTATATCAGTGGTACCTAAAGTCTCCCCCCAGTGAGGTGATGGGTTGAGCCAACAGGGACACGGGGAGATGTTGATCGGACTCTGCTCTGGTTTGGATCAGCTTTACAGCGTGTGCAGGAGGCTCTGGCTGGTCTCAATCTCCTGTTGTGTTTGAGGTGCCTCCTAGAAGGTGATGGCTGGCAGATGTGTGCAAATAATATTGCTCATCTGGCTCACAGCCTGCTTCCTGCTTATGCCTTGGGGGGTCTCGTGGGGAAAACGATGTCTGGGAGCAGAGTGACAAAGCAAAGCCCATGGGTCACACCTCGTGTTCTCTCTGTGTTGTTTTGTCTGCTTGGTTGGGATGCTGACATAATGAATTTTAATTGAAAAAGAGAAAAATCTTCTGGTGGAAGCACACTCAGATGAGGAAGGATAAATTACAGAATAATTCATGGACTATTTGCAGCTCTTGAGAATTCAGCTGGTCTAAGTAATGTATGTTTATACATACAAATTGTGTGTGTGTCCCTGCATATTTTAAATGTTTGATTGTTTCACATTAAGGAACAAGAGCCCAAGTGCTGATTGTAGAGCACTGGAACACTTGCCATTATGGTTTTAATTTTTTTTGCTGTTATTATGGATATTGCACTGATTTTATTGGTTCATATTTCATACCTGCATTTTATTGCTGGCCTAAAACTACACAGGCATGGCAGGCAGACAGCATCTATTTAAAGCCTGAAGATACTAATAAAAAGCATCAATAGAGACAGGGCAGCCATCATCCCACAGATAATTAGGGATAGGAAACGGTGCAGGATCCAGTGCTGCCTTTCTCTTCCTGGTGGGCTTGCTCCATTGCACAGGTAGAGATGCTTGGTACCTCACATAGAATAAAATGCATGATAGATTTTCAGTGCCTTGTGCTCTGACTGCATTAATGACCGTGCAGTCCCAGGGTGCTGGCAGAGCCAGAGCACAAAGAGGCTGCAGGGCTGCCGCTGCCTGGCAGCGGGGGGCACCTCCCTGGCTCGTGCAGCCCTTGGCCTCCTCTGTCTGCCTTTTTTTAAGTAAATGAAGAGTTTCAGCTAGAAGAACAGCAAATAAAATGTGTTTTGCAGTTTGCGTGCACGCACGTGTGTAAATGTCACAAAAATCACCCATTTCTTTACACGCAGAGTGGGGAAGAGTTAAACAAACAGTAAATATTTTGAGATGGATGCTGGCAATGCAACAATTTAGATGCCCAAGCTGCTAATAATGGTTTGCTTCTGTGGATGTGTTTAGACTTCAGGCGGTCCTGGTCTCTGAAGGAGACCCTGAAGATGGAAGAAGGCTTTGGTGTACAGCTGTGTCAGAGGCTGCTGCTGTGTGCCAAAGCCCTCAGCCTTCTCTTCCAGTCCTACCTGGCCACGGCTTGCACATCACTGCCCTGGCTGGGGAGTCACCCAGGCACATTCTTCTATAGCTGTAACCATGCTGTGCCAGTGTGATAACGTGTCCAAGTACAATATGTCAGTGATTAATTTAAGAAAAATAATGAATTAATTGGAAATTCTGCAATAGGGATGAAATGAGAGGATCTGTAATTCTTTTCTTCTAATTGCAACTTATCATAGAATCATCCAGTTGGAAAAGACCTCTGAGATCATCGAGTCCAACCGTACCTGTCCCCTCACTAAACCATGTCCCTGAGAAACTCATCTACCCACCTTTTAAACACCTCCAGGGATGGAGGACTCAGCCTCCTCCCTGGGCAGCCTCTGCCAGGGCCTGAGAACCCTTTCAGTGAAGCAATTTTTCCTGCTGTCCGATCTGACCCTCATTTGACAAGTACCAGCAGGTTACCCACGCTCTCTGGGAAGGCTTGGATGGAGCAATGCTAAGTGATAAGCAGCTGGAAGAGATCTCCCTCATGCAGGTAACCTCTTGCTGCCCCACTCTGCCAAAAATAAACAAGGGAACCGGCACCACTCACAGAGCACAGAGGCCGCGGTTGAAATGCAGGGGCAAAGCACATCCGTGGATCTTCAGGCTGCTTTTGAAAGGTTAGGAAAGAGCCCTACTACAGTAGTTTTTCTTGGCCAGTGCCATATGTGGGTTTGCAAATTGCTGCACAGATTGAGCCCACAAAGTAGTGCAAAGCAACAGGTTAAGCTGTGGGAACAGGGAGAAGAATTTCTGAGGTAACTGTTGTTCAGTATTTTGTAACAGTTTTGTTGGAGAAGGTCTAAACATTTCTACCATTTCTTTTTATTCAGTGTAGTGGGGAATAAAATTTATGGTGTGCACAGAAACAACTATGATACAGTTTCTCTGAGCATCAGGCTGTGGTGTGGTAATATGACTAAACTGCTTAACCTTAAGTTTTTTCCCAAACTCCACTGCTATGGAAAACCTCTATGAGGTATGTGAAATGAATAGTTGGGAAACAAGTAATATTATTGCCTAGAAATGTGCAGTGTCTTGAAGCTTTCTGTAAGGGGAAAAGCTCCAAAGTCTTAGCAACTTTCTCTTCATTTTGATGCCTAATAAGCAGCAGCAAAGCCTCTTCGTTGTCCTTAGCAAATGAACTGTATTTATTTTGTGGATTCTTAGCAAAAAGGGAGTGGCAAGGTGAAGAATTTCCATAGTAGAGGGGGAGGTGGTGGGAAATTAGGTGAATTCACTTCCATGTCAAGATAGCATCTTAGTCCCAGCCTTGTGAAAGTGGGTGCTGATGGGACCTGGTTGGCAGGGCACTGATGAGTGAAGGTTGTGTAGGTGGCAGAGAGGTGATGGTGTGGACCAAGGGCACTGCCCAGCCTGGACACACCACGGGCAAGGTACAGCAAAGGAGGGTAAATGAAACAAACTGATGATGGAGAGGAAGGAAAAAAAAAAAGTGGGACATGTTTCTTTGTGATGAAAATCTAATTTCAGGTCATCTCAGACTCAGGCATGTGGAGTGAAGGTTACACCAGGCTACCAAGCATGTCCTGGGCACTGGAGTGGTGGAATGACACAGGTGGTTTAAGGGCAGCTGTGGAGATGGGTGGTGGCCCCGTGGAAAGGTGTGCAAACCACAGCGAGACTCCACCTGCAGGCTCGGGGTGTACAGGTCATGGAGCATCCTCACAGAGTGACTGGGTTGGGTTGTTACTGATTTGGAGTCAAATCAACAGCCTAAAGGGAAAGCTGTGATTTTTGTAAGGCGTTATGGCTTACTTAAATGCCAAATTCTGCCAATAATGCCTTCACCTTAGGATAGTAAACTATCAATAGCTGCCTATTAAATAGCCTTGTGTTTTAAACAAGGTATTGGTAGCAACCAACATTCACTATTAAGTATAAACAAGTCCCAGAAGTGTTGCCAACTGTGTGGGTTTTCTCTAATGTGCATGGCTACTAAAGCTCCTCTTTTGGAGTTCTGACTAGCTGTATTTTAGAGTTATATTTCTGTCACCTCTCCTGCTCCTCGCAGGTGCAGAGAGTCACTTCTCAACGAACCAGGTTTACCACAGCACTTTTCGTGTTGGCTTACCTGCTACCAGCACTGCCAAGGCCCCACGAGGTCCCAGTTTGAGTGCTGGCTGTGGCTGCATGCAGATTGCACACAGAGTTCAACTACCAGATGGGGGACAATAAATCTGCTTTGTCTAGCCAAGAGCTGGCAGACAGAGCACCACTGCTGCTGTCAGCCAGAGAAATACTTGAAAATTGCTCAATCAACATAATTCAAGAAGCTTTGTGGCAGGTCTGCAGCTCCCCAGGCTGGAGTGAGAGTGCCAGGTCAGACACGGAGCTGTGCAAACCCGTGGCTGTGCTCGTTTACTCGGAGGATGCGCGCAGCTGCCTGCTGCTGCCCAGCACTGTGGCTCTTGCAGAGGAGCTTTCAAGGGGAAAATACTGTGAACACTGTTGCCCAGTAATTCCTGCTTTGTTTGCAGAGAGGGGTCATGGCTAAGAGCTTTGTCCCTGATCCCTTTTATGATGTTTCCTTAAAGCACTCTTGAGGACCATCCAGTTACATGGCTGACCCCTCCCTGCTCGTCGTAAACTACAGACTCAAGGTGAGGGGAAAACAGCAAACAAGTTTAAATCTTTATGGACAGAGCTGGGCAAATACTCCAGCAAGTGTCTCAACCATTCTTTTAAACAGAAAAAGGTTTCATCTACAGGATGATGTTTCCAGCCCTTATTTGCTTTTCATGCTCTGGGTCAATGGGTTTTCCCAGTGAGCTCACCTTGAGCAAATGGAGTCTTCAAAGGCCTCGGCAAAAGTGAGGAGTGCTGCAGGTTGTAGAAATGTGCTGCCTCGTGGTGCAAGGCAATGTGTGCATTTGTATCTGGTGTGTCTCAGTGTCCAGCTGAAACGTTCTCTTTGGTTGGTCAAAAAGTGGAAGAAGGGTCTGACCATGAAGAGCAAGCGCACGGTGTGCGAGGGGCTCGCTGGTGTTGTGATCAGTCAAACAGCTCCAGGCCAAACTTTGAATGAACTGTATTTTTCCATAAACAAACAATAATATTGTGTACTTTTCAGAATATCTCTACCTTTTTTTTTTGTATCTTTATCTGGAAATTGTCTAACCTGGTAGCTCTTTTTATAGGTCCGAATCCTACTGGAGATGTCTTTCTGGCATGTAGGTGTCGGGGTGTAAATGTTTGCACACAGGCAGGTGGATCTTCACATATATATATAAGTTTGTATTTTGGTTTGGCCTTGCTAATGCCTGGCAAAACTGTTTTGTAATATATGGTATTGATTCTTAAAGAATCAATTACAGAGTTAATTCAATAGCTATTAGTAATAAAACATAAATGCAACTTTATAATTCTGCCAGCTGGCTAAAGTAACATGCTTTCATCATCTGCAGAGGCAAAGCATTTTTCAAATCTGACTGCATATTAAAATCCAAAATTAAATTATAATTACCAGAAGGTTTTATGGCAGTCTGTAGACAGACCAAAGAGAGCTCCTCCCTCTCGTGTGTCCCGCAGAAGCTCTTCTCCCAAGCCTGCATCCACAGCTCATCACTTCTGCTCAGGTGGGACAAACAACTATCAAGAAACCCATGTTCTTCCAGTACCAGCAGGTTAGAAGGCTTCATCAGTTGGTTGATTTGTATGAAAGGAAGTAGATTTCTGTGCTTTGGTGGCAATAGTTTTGACTTTTTTTTCCTCTCCTGTCAGTAGTAACAATTCCTTCTGTTGACCACAGCTCTATCTGTAGGGGGGTTATAATATTTTTGGTTGGTCCTGTGTAAGTCCCCATCACCATACCCAGTATAGTTTCATGCAGGATGTCTTTCTCTTGCTTGCATCTCATCCTTGCATTTTCCATAATGTAATAAATCCTCAGCAATCCTATACCTGGTGCCCTAACAGGGGCACGCAGTGATATTTTGCAAGTAGCAATCCCCAAACCAACAGCTTACTGCCACGTTGAGTATTTCAGTAAGTAGGGTGTTAGTATGGTGTATTTTTACGAGGTGATTTGTTTCTATCAGTGGCCACTGGGTGGAGGAAAAACTGAAAAAGCTGCAAGTAGGAGCACAGAAGGAAGCGGCCTGATTTCCAGGGCACGCAGGGCGCCTGCAAGTCCTCTTGCCTTGCTGACAACACTCAGCAGCTCCTGGAAACCAGATCATTTGTTTAGGTGCCTGATTGTTGAAATATGGCAGGCTGGGACTGGGCTTGTGATAATTCCAATATGTATTCTAGCAAAAATGTCAAGAAAAAAGTAAGCAACGAGTGAGCGAGCGCAGCTCGGGCAGCGTGAGGCGGCACAATGAGTCAGCACCAGGGTGAACAGGGCTTGGAAGGGAGGTTTGCAGGAGAAGCTTGCTGAGAGAAGGGCAATACTTGTGTTTACTTATTCTTTGTAATTTTTCTTCCCATTAATTTAAGATCTGGGGACCATAGGATTTGCAAAAATTTCTGGCAGTATGACTTGACACCACAAATACATTTTCTGACTGCGGGATAGATCTATCACGTATAGAAATTAACTGTGGCTGCAACCATTTAAAATGCTGCTCCTTTTGGTCCCCGTGTTGTATGTTAATCTGAGGTTATGTGCAAGAAATTACCGTTTACAACCTAGTTTCCTCACTCTCCTGCAGGCTGGGGATGAGATTGGCCCCTGAAGTTGCTGCAAAGCCTTCTGCAGCATGGGTTCAAAATGGAAACGAAGTAGTTGCTTGGAAACCCTCCTCCTCTTTGTGCTACTTATTTTACTTTCTCAAGATGCCTTTTCCCAGACTATTAATTGTAAGAGGCAAAAATATGACAGGCGGAGCTGTTGGTGTCTCTTGCTGTGAAGATTGTGTAACATTGGCTCTTACAAACCCCTGTTCTGGCTGGAGTACACTTTGCCAGACTTCAACCACTTTGAACAAAATTTGGAGGGAATTTTCTGTGCTGGGCACCTCCAAACTCTTTAGGAAAATTTCAGCCAAAATGATTCCTGAAAATAGAGGTAAAAACCAATCCACTGGCAAAAAAACTTGTGGTGAACTTTAAAAAAGTAAGATATCTCAATGCTTTGAAGCAAAGACCCGAAATTCAGTAGGGAAAGGATTGCCTGGCTCTTTACCTGGGGATATAAGTCTTACCATTTCTAATCTGTGAACATTTGGCTAAATTGTAGGGATTTCCATAGCTTACAATTTGCATGTGTCTCATAGGGACAGCTTTGGAATATTTAGCAGCTAAAACCAGAAGCAATTTCAGCCACACTTGCTACTTGGGACCTAAATGAAGTCAGCCCTCCAGGGCTTATGGCTATTGAAGGGATATGCACAAAGTAGATAAATTATGTGCCAAGAAATCCCAATTCTGACCTCTCTGAAATTCTGAGTACTTCACTTTGCAACCTTAATATTATTATGGGATAGTTTTCTTGGGCAAAACATATTTTTAAGGCAATTTTTTAAGGCAAATTAAGCATCAACTGCATATAACTTACAATTTCTGCAGCATTTTTGCTATGAAAGACTAATTTTTTTCCATACAATTTTATTACTGTCAGTCTATTGGGAATTCCAATGGGCATGGGATATATTTTATAACAGGGATGTTGGTGCAAAAGGCTATGTGTAAAATTTTAAGTGTATAGATCCATAAAATACCTCAGGGTTGCTTCTATTATCTGCAGGAAACAGTCCTACAGAGGATACCCTGTGACTGGATCATAGTGAGAAGGCAGCTTTTTCTGACACTGGATCAATGATTTATTTTATTTTGGAAGCCTTTTCTGGGGAGTGGGGTGGGGGCAAGATAATTCTGAAGAGGGTTTAGCAGCATGAGATCTCTTGTGCAACTAAGCAAATAGCTGGGCAGTCTGGTAACACAGGGTTTCAAAGTACACTAATCATGCAAATATTTTTTGGAGTAAAATAGCAAAATGCTGTTTGTTTCAGTGGAATGCAGAATACAATAAATTCTCAAAAATTTTTATGTGGAAAAAAAATTATTGGTGGGAAGCCCTGGATTGAAGGAGCGAGACAGGAATTGTTTGGCTTCTCTGGTCTTGGGGGTTTCTACACACCACTGTTTTGCCCATGTGCTGATGGCAGTGCTATATAACTGGGTGTTTGGAGGTACAGGAGACCTATTTTGGGTTCAGCAGTCCCTCGTGTCTTTCTGGGCTTTGCATCTCCTAGATAATGGCAGGAGGATGGGTAAGTGTAGGCTAACGGGGTCGCGAGGCATCGGGGTGTAGGGTGGGGAAGAGGTCGGACACGGTTTTTTGACTGTGAAGCCTGGATTAAAGCAGATGTATTTCTTCATAGTCAAAGGATTACCATTTACCTGAGCTACCTGGACCTTGTTTCTCCACCTGAAAATTTTGTTTGGGGTTTGAGGATTTTGTTTATTTAAATATCTGGAAAGCTTGGAGATGCAGTACCTGGCGTAGTTGATGTGCTCAGGCAGCTCGAGATGCGCCATCTCACTGGGCCCTGCTCTACTCAGAGCACCAGAGTGTCTTACTCCTTGGGATGCCCTGGCTAGAAATGCTGCAGCTCAGGCCTCCCAACCTGAACACACATGGATGTCAAGTCTCAAATTTTGATAGCCCAGAAAGTTGGCAGAAAGTACAAACCAGCAGTGCCAAAATCTGGCTGAAAGCTGCGTTTATCGGGAGCTGTGTGCAAGCATTCCCTCACCCAGCAGGGGTGAGATGAGTTTTTCATTAATATTAGCTCTCTGGAAGGAGCAGATGGTGCCAAGATCTTGCACCTCAGAGCCAGAATTACAGTTAGGAGCCAGCTGCATCATGTTCATTAGCTCTAGGATTTCACAGACCCCTTTCTAGCCTTCATTTATCTTTGTAAGTGGGGTGAGAGTGCCGGCTCAATGAACTGATGTGTTAAACATGAATAACATGTTGAATGATTATTCTGAGCATCAGTGCTGACTGATGAGGGAGTGCCATGTTTCCAGCCTCTCCTGGTGATGGCATATGTTGCTTTCACTGACAAAAATCTGTAGACTCTAGAAAACTGGCTCTCAGGTCTCCCAGTGAAGGCCATAAGGCAGCAGCAGCAGGACTGTCCAAGAGCTGGATGGCAGGAAAGCCTCTGGCAGTTCTATGTAACTGCTACCTGCATGGTGAGACTCTTGAGAAGAGGCAGCAGAGAGGCAATGTGGGAAGGATGGATTAAATGGATGTTTTGTGTGTATTTTTGTGTATTGGATTGGTGAATGTTGCGTTGACAGAGACAGGTTTCTTAATATTGAGATCATATAGCATTAAAACCGCTTCTCTTCTAAAGTGCAATGATAAAATAAAGATATCTAAGTGAAGTTAAAGATACTCTATCAGGTTGCAATGGTGTGGTAGGTTTCCATGGGCTGATTTGATTAACTATCCTCTGCTTAAGCTCACTAGGAATGTCTTCAGGCACATGACTGAGGTACAGTGTGTGCAGCTTGTACCAATGGCAAGTGGAGTTTTGAACGTTTGGCTTAAGTAATGCAATGTGTCTTTTGCTTCCCAATGCACTCTAATCTGCTTTCAAACACAGATGGGTCTTCTCAATACCATGGAGTTATGGGCTTTAAATGTCCTGTTCATGGCAAAGTATTGTAACTCTAAGAGAAAGGATAGCTCCATCCCAGTGTTTACATTTGTTTGTCTGACTGTTTCGACTCTGGCTCACAGCCTCTCTTTTCCAGGATCTGATCTGCATACAAAAGTCAATGGGAACACTGCTTTCAGCTTGGCAGGGGCTATAACCAGTACTGACAGAGATTATTGCTCTTGCTACTCTGTAAATTTGGACAAGCCAGCTAAACAGTGCAGCCTTTTGAGTGGATGGTTGTGAAGGGTTTTTAAATCTTGCCTTTTGTCCCTTTTTGGCTTTTCCCTGTTTGTTTTTTTTTCTTGTTGATCCGGTTGATTTAATGCAAATGCATTCAAACCTTCGAGGAATACAGAAAAAGTATCAGAAAATAACTTTCAGAACACTTACAAAGGACTCCAATACCTCAGCTTTGTATAAAGGAGTCTCATGGTAGCATTTCTTTTTTGAAGAAAGAACTCGTTGATTATGACTGTGCCTGAATTTAACGGAGTGTAATTTATTCCTTTCCCTAACAACTGGCAATTAAACACAAAAGGTGAAATACATCCCACTGAAACGAAGGGCACAACTCCCACTGTCTTTGGTGGGACCAGGAATTCACCCTGAGTGTGCATGGAGAAACACTTTGAACACGGTGTTATAAGCTCTGCTTTGAGGTAGTAAAGTGCTTTTATTAAGCTCAAGCTCTAGCTATTCACGTGATGCATTTGAGTGCTCTTTGCTGCACTGCTGTTTTCTGACTACTTAAGGGCATGTGTAGCTAATTATAAAGGGGAATTGGTGGCTCTGTGTGTGTATTTCTTTCAGGCAATAGTTACAAACAAGGCCTCCAAGTACCAGCCTGTATCTGTAAGGTGGAGGAAATACATCTTTTGTAAGAAGGGGAAGTCTTGTCCCAGCCTTAATTTCTTTTTCCTGCTGCACTGCTCCAGCCTTGGTCACTGGGGTTAACTGGCACTGTGACTTCTTTAACCAGGCTGGTTAATGAGTCCCTGTTTCTTGACTCTCCCCATGCAGAGTTAAGCACCTTGCAGTAAGACAGGTACTGTGATACCCACTTTAAAAAACAAAACCGAGTGCTGTCCAGCCACATTGCTTCTTGTCTGCCTGCTCAGCAAGGCTTCATTTAGAAAAGAACTATTGACCTCACTAGTAAATTAAAAAAAGTCAGAGTGAGAACACACAAACCATAATTTGTGGGTCAGAGGGTGGAGGAGTGTACCTGAGGCAGAGATTAATAATTATTTCTGCCCAAACTGCTGTTTGGAGATTTTTGTTTAACTCCAAGACCTTTACCTGCTGTGGGGATTCATGTGCCCTCCTGAGTTTCAACCCATTTTCTGCTTGCAACTCACCAGAGAGGTGTTGGGCACAGGGAGGGGAGGACAAGAGACTTGGCCAGAAATGCATGAAACAGAGTCAGATAGGAGAAGCACAGCTGCTGCTCCCAGAGCCTGGGAGCACTTGCAGGGCTCTTGGAGGGATATTGCCCATTATAGGAGTGGAGTGTCTGGTAAAGAGAATAAGAAATGTTTAACAGCAACAAAGTTGAACACACTAATTTCATCACAGAAGTGTGTTGAAGCCTCCTTCTCAGGACAGCCTCAGCTACAAGAACAGAGTGATGAATGTAAAACGTGCCCGTGCAGATCCCTTCTCCAGGGTGTTACCTCTGCCCTTGGTGTGGAGGTGATTTACATGTTTAAGCAGTGATCGTTGTCCATTGAGCTTCAGTTCCAACCCATGGAACTCCTACAAAAACAGCTTCTCCTGGATCTTGCCAAATAAGCCAAATAGTTTTGTGGTTGGGTGCTGTGCTGGGGAAAGCAACATTTACCGGTGCTTTGCAAAAACAAAGGAGGCTCCAAAACAGGAGAAGCTTTAGTTTTCTGTTGGTGCTTCTTCCAAGGGTGTCTCTGCTTCTCAGGTTTGAATGTCTTGAAAGTCCTTTGGTAATTGAGTTTTCTTTGCTTTCTTCAATGGGGTGAAATGAAACTCCACAGTGATGTAAATACATCTGAGGGGCTGTTCCCAGACATTAAATGCCTCACATTGTGCTCGCATGCGGGGAAGTAATGTTGGTCCTTCTGCAGTCAGGGACAGGACATCAGAATCTCTCCTCCCCCCAGTATAAGCTGTGTCCCTTCTTGATTCTCAAAGAAATTCAGGTTTAACACTTGTTCACTCCACAACTGTATGTGGGTTCCCATGGTATGAGAATTCAGGGTTTGTGGCTTTGCCTTTTTTTCTCATGTAGTTGGTCATGAAGATTGACTGGAAGAGATTCTTCTGGCAGAAGAAGGGGGATCACTGAACATGCACTGAAATTTTTCACATTTAAATATAGATTAGCTTGATGAAACCACGTAAAGAAGTCACCATTTAGAGAGGAATATTAACAAAGAATCTTTTTTTCCCAAATAATTTCCCATATAGTGAGCACTGTGGCTCTTAAATGATTTCCTGTGTACAAAGGGTAGGATACAGTAACAGTTTTCCAATTAGTATAATATTAAAAATATACAGTATGGTTGTACAGAGCTGAAAAATGGTGTTTTTGTGATATAGTCAAGGGAGTAAAGTGGTGAAAAAATACATTTTCATCTAGCAAGACTTGACATATGCATCCGCTTCAGGTTTTGTTAGTAATGTTCTTAATTTGCAGTGTGTCATAGGAGGGCAGCATTAGTTATTGTAATGCTATATTTATGATGCTATCAGTAGCAGAGCTGCATTATAGTTTTCACCACAGCTCAGAACTTGGATTACTGGGGATTTAACATGGAAGTTCAATAACAATAATTTAATATGTATTATGTACAGTCAGAATGATGGTTTTTCTCTCTCTCAGCAAGAAATAAACCTGTTGGATCATTAAGCATTGCTACCCCGTTCCCTGCTCAGAAAATAAATATACATAAAGGTCCATACTGTTCCATGTTTTCTATGTAGTTACAGTGACTTCAGTGGTGTGACACTGATTTATGTCAGGAAAGCATCCAGCCCAAATGTCAAGAGTAGTATTTTTCTATGGCCATAAAAGTCATGGAAGAAATCATATCAGGATATCAGAGGTATTGACTGTATTTTAATATACTTTGGCAAAAAAAAGAAACTGGGGGATTGAGGGAGAAGTGTGTTTGCTTCTTGGTCTTTGACTTCCAACTTCTGGTTCAGAGCAAGCTGTTAAAGACCAAACAAACACTGATTTCTAAGACTTTTTCCAAGTGAATTTATTGCTCATGGTATGTGCTGAATTAACAGCCCTGGAGACTGAAGCCTTTTAATTTGGGTGGATTTCAGGGTTCCCACACAAAGCCTGATTGTTTCCATTTTTGGGAAGGGACTCTCTTCACCCTTCTTACAGTTTCAGGCAAGCTGTTGATGCTTAATAAACAATCATAAAAAACAATAAAGTCAGTAATGTGATCTGTGCAGCTGTCCTGGATGGGGCTTGGAAGAGGAGACTTGCCTTTTGCTGGGTCCCAGTGCTCCTCCACCTCTCCTGGGTGCTGCTCCTGTGCATCCTGCCTGTGTTCAGACCTGCTGGTCTCTGCCCAGGGGCTTTATGGTTGCTCCACCATGTTTTATCTGTTTTTTTTTTTTTTGACAGATTTAGGAATCCCCAACTTACCTGAAGGGATTGCTTTCTGCCTGCTGCTAAAAGCAATTTTTAATCATCCCTTCTGGGGTCAGGCTGCTCATTCTGCACCTGAAACTGAATATTTTTCAAGGTGAACCAGCCAGGATTGTTGTATTGTCTGCATGTGTGAGGAGCAGACAAGCATTCTGAACAGAGGGAAGGGGGTCATAGCACAGATGTTGAGCCTTCAGCAGCGCTGCCACCACGGGCAGTTGATATGAATTAAGAAAGAAAGAATTGGAAGGGTCTGTGGAAATTTTCTTAAGCTTATTATCATATAGCAATTTGAAACTGTTAGGAGTTACAAAGATTTCCTGTCTAGCATCACCTCAGACTTAAGCATCAACCGTTGGCTTGTCCAGTTAATGAGGGGGAGGGTAAGAACATCAGGGAATACTCTCTCTTTTCACATCCAGTAAATCCACTGGATGTAATCAGTGAGTGGAGCGACGGGTCTGAAGTGTCCTGCGCAGGGGACGTATGTTGGTGCTTGCATTTAGTTGTGACTTTGCCACTGAGAATGATCTTGAATCGGTCACTTATACTTGGAATCATGAGTTTGAAAAAAATGACCAATCTAGGCTAAGAATGACATATGCTAAAATCAGGATGTGGGAGAAATGTGGAAAAGCTAAGCCAGGTTTTTGGCCTTTGAAGACAGAGGAATATCTGTGTAATAAACTACCCTTTATACCAGACTAAAAAGAGATCATTCTTTCTTATTATTGTCAGATTGGCATGAAGTATGTGAACATATCTATCTGTTTCCAGTTGCCTTTAACTGAGCTAGATATTGATTATTTGAGTCCTTTATAAAACACAAGATGAAATTATCATCATTTCCCAGAAGGCCCTCAATGCAGTATAAACAATTTAGCTAAAGTTAAGTATTTATTAATAATTTCTGAAACACTGTAAAGATTATTTCCTTGTCTATAGCTAGGAAATGCCACAGTTCCTGCCTCTGCCTGCCCGGGAGCCATGCACTGCTGGCTCACAGGCAAAGAGCCATTCCTCATAGGACTCTGTATCCCTGGTCTGCTGCTTGTGGGGACAGTGAATATAGGTGGCTGCTGTTTATCAATGGCCAGAAACTCAGACATTAAACCTTCAAGCCCAATAGCTCACGTGCTGAGCTGAGTGGTTGCTGCTGTATTATCGGGGTTGCTATCCGATAAAATAAGGGCAGGGGTTTTTTACTGACTTCAATTACAGCTCCACCTGCAAAGGAATGCTTTGTTTCTCTTTAATTAATGAAATTTTGGATTTATTCTCTCATTTTCTTTCCTCTGTCCTCTGCCTGCTCAGCATAACTTTGATTAATGGGAAAAGATTGTATCTGTCTCTAATATTAACCCAGTCTCTTTGCCCTTGTGGGAACAAAAAAAATCCAATGGCATTACAAAAGGAACCCTGAAGACTCCTAATGTCATCCTGTTGAGTATTCCCCTTCTTAGTAAAACAAGCTTTAATACTCAGGACATTGAATAAGCTGTAGTGAGTGCCAATTTCTTGCTTGTATACTTGTTGCACTGCCAAAGTCTCTTTGGCTCTCCAACAGGGATGCACAATAGTAGAAATGAGTAAAGTGAAACACCAGATCCAGCCCTGATCAAATTCTGGAGGAGTTTTTATTTAGATTTGAACTTTCTCACACCCATTTCTATGCAATAGTTGCTGGTGCTTGGTGGCTTGCCACAGTATAAATATCATATACTGGAATGTGTTTAGCTTTGGAGGATTACCTGGGAAAAAAAGCCTTTTCAGTTGTAATGCTTTAAAAGGCCTGTTTTAACTCTAACTTCCCTCACCCCTCCTTTCTTGCTTTTTAACATCTGCATGTGAATATAATAAAGTGCAGCTTGAAGCTGGTCATTTACAGAGAAGGAAGAGTGCTGGTGTTGTAATTGAGATGTTACTGCCTGCCTCAGTGGCGCGTATTAGCTGAATAAAACATGCAGTCAATAAAATGAAACCAAACAATAAAACTAAGCCCTTTGGTGCTCTGTTATAGGGTGTTATGCAACACAGAAACCTGCAGTCATAAAACTGAGAATGAGGGAAACCTTACACTTTCAAGAACAAAGGCATCCAAGCATTAAGTTGGAAACAGCACTAAACTTCCATTCTCTCTGCACCTGGAAGCAGTTAGTTTTAAAAGCCATACCGGTTTATGCCATTCTCTTCCAATTTAAATAGGGCCTTCATGTGTTCTTGTTAGATGATTATACAGAAACATGGTTTTAATTAAGGCATGCATTGATCCAAGTCCAAAAGATACATTTATTTCAGGAGATAAATTCATTAGCCATAGGCATAAAAGGCTGGTGTTCTTACTGAGACAATTCCAGCCTTGGGAACGATGTTCTGTATCCTTTCTAAGTGTGTACTGTGCCATACAGCTCTTTTTTGTACAGCATCAATCAAATGCACTGTATCCTTAAGCCGTTTGCCATCGTTAATTTTGAGAAATACAGTCAAGTTGAAGGAAGAAAATTAAGATGTATAAGCACAGGACGACAGATGTTTTCAGCTGTCAGAGCTCACTAGCGTTTATCAGTAATTTATGTGTGATACTTAGTTATGGAAAATAAATCCTAATGAATAATTTATTGAAATATATGAGTTTCAGTAAATTGCCCAGACACAGCAGCAAGTTTCATGGATGTCTTTGTAGGTATTTATAGCTTAAAGATATATTTCCAATACTTCTTGGGAATGAATAGATCTCTCGGGGACACGGTGCGTTTCTCATTAGATGGGCATAACTCACTTCCTCTGCTTAGAAGTTGAAAATAGTTTTCACAGCTCTTAGTTTGTTAAAGTCTGTTCCCCCCCAATATCCTCCCCTGTGTAATCCTGAAACTTCAGGGGGCACGTGGAAAGCACCAAACACAAAAAACGTTGCGCAAATAAAAATGACTATTAATGGCCATCTCTTTAGAGTGGTGATTAAAATATTTATATTGTTTATATAGCTATATAAAGGGAAAAGCTGCCAAACTATAATGTGAAAATGAAGTTTTCTGCATTGCTCTTCTGTTTTTAGGTAAAATTCAGCACAATGTGCCAGTTTCTGAAAATGTGTTAAAGTGAGAAAGGTGAACCTTTTTCTGATAAAAGCTTTAGTAAAGCCTGGCCTTCTTCCATGAGCTCAGGTTTGAAATGGTTTCAGGCAAACATATTCTTGACTATCTCCATTCACAAGAAAGGTACCATCTGACTCCTGACCACTTTCATGTTTGATGTGTTTTATGGACCTCGTTTAAAGTCAGGGCACGTGACAGATGTGCCTTGACACCAGTGAACTTTGAGCAGGTTTGGACGCGGGCAGGCCCGGGTCATTAGCTTTTCATGGGGCTACAGGACAGACCTTATGGTGCCATTTAAATGGACTTGGACTGCATGATCAGAAATACTCCTCATGGACACACATCTCTCTTTGATTGTACTGTATTAAGCTAAATAAAAGACCACTTCTTCACTTTAATACTGCTAGTAACGTAATTAACTTCATTATTTTCACCTTTTCTTAATGTGGAGTCAAATAGTTAACATACCTTGAGGTTTCCTGTTCTATGTAAAATTGTCAGACACTGCACATCTCCTAAATCAGTAAACTTTGAACAGTTCAACACCAGGATTTTGGTCGTGAAACACTGCAGAGATAAATCTCAACATTTCTTTTTGCTGGTATTTCTGAATGTAACCATCACAAGGCCGGATAAATGCTTGAACCCAAAACATTGGCATGGAGGGTGAAAGTATTAACAACCTGCTGACTGGTTCAAAGTGAATAAACTTGGTGCAAACTGGTTTGTGGCAATGGTAGGATTGCTATAGAGACTGGATAACATACTCTGCACTTACCCCTTCTGGTTTATACTCCACTTTAGGAAAAGCTCAGCATGAAATAAACTGACAGTTTACCAAAGCCGCTAGATATGCACTGAAGATGTCTCTGTGTCTTTGAATATAGATTACTTAAAACTCTATAAAAATATGAGTTAAGTCGATCAGATTATGGTATTTACCTTGAGAATGGAGTTTTATCAGAAAATCCATGTACTTCAGCTCCTCAAAATCTAATCCTGTTTTGTTTTGAAAAGCAAAATACATATGTTTTCCTCATGTAATGTAGGGTTGTACTTCATGAAAATTTATTTCTTCACATGTAAATACCAGTTCAGTATTTTTGAGAGGTGGGAAGTCTGAGCATGATGAAGTCGTGGAAGAAATTTAGCAGCCATCAAATAGTATTTTTTTTTTCCATAACAGAATTTGCTTCCTTCCAGTTTTATTCATTCAAAGAATTATTACGAAGTTTTGAGGTGAGCAAACAAACCAAAACCTTCTGATGGCATTTTTTCTGCTATTGGAAAGGCCTCTAGAAATAATGACATCCACCCATCCCCCTGACCCTCACCCCAGCCAAAAGGAACAGGAAAATCTTGTTTTTATTATCGCTAAGGAAGATGTAATGGACAAGGAGGAAGTAGTGACAGTAATTTTTCTCAAAAGTAATGTCAATTAAGCACAGAACCTTCAACCTGATGATGTTCATTTTCCATGTCACTTTTCTTGCTGGCTCATTTGTTGATTTTTGTTGGTGTTTTGGAGGACACTGAAGAAAAACTAAGATTCTGCTTAGGAGGTATTTTCTATTTTGCCCTGTTATTGATGTCATAAATCCTTTTTTCTTTTCTATCAGTATGACATCTACTACTAAATGGACCTTGCTTTGCTATCAGATGTCCTACCTGTTTCTCTGATTTCTAGAGAAGAAAACAGGGTTGAGGGTTTGAGTATCCCCCTGACATGTTTAGATCAGAAACAGTCTCTCAGGGCAATGTCGGCTTTGATTTGAAGAGCTGTGAGTTGTTTTTTCTATTTCAGGCAAAAAACTTACCAAAACTACAGCAAATACATGAACTAAGTTTGTGGCCTCTTAAATGAGTGTAATACAACTCAGCTCTCTGGCTTTCTGCCTCCAGCGTTGCTTTTGAAGCTCTAGACAGAGGGGCTGTGTTAGAGGTGAACCTTCACAAGTTCTAACACTCAGGAATTTGCTCCTTTCCTAGTCAACAGTTCTTGGAGATTTTAAGCTCAAGTGACTCTTTGTGGTTTTGTTTCTCTTTCTGGAAATTAGTCTCTCAATTAATATAGATACAAACAAACACACCTACTGCATACAATGCGTGTAACTATGCTGTGTCCACTCACATGACATGCAGCTAGACAGTAATGAAGGTTATAGAAGATGAAGTATATAAGATACTATGTAAAATATAAAATCTGAGCATTCAGATCATTTTCCAAGATTTCTTTGCAAGAATTCAACAACACACAGTTTACAGAATATTAGAGAAGGGTTTTATACACTAAATAAAGGCTGTTCATGAACTTAAGTGCCAGCATTCGGATTTACTGTGGTGAACTACAGCATTTCTTCCTTTGAGAAAAACACAGCTTTGCTCAATATCCTCCAGTAAAATAAGCACTTGAAAAACACTGAAGTTACAGTATAATTTATAGCTATCATTTAAAACACTGAATTTTCAGACCATTTCCCTCTGTTTCCTCACTGGTGAGGAATGTTCAAGGACTGTAATATCAGCACGTCTCCTATTACAAAGTTAAAATCCAGAAATGTTTAACAAGGTGAAAGGTCTAAAATTAGCCTGTTTTCTCCAGCCCACACACCGGGCACCTGTGAGAAAACGTGGCCACGTGCAGTGTGCTCTACACTTTCTTTCCTCATTACAAATCAAAACACTCTAGCCTAGCAGACAAACCAAAGCATTGCCTATTTTCATTAAGACAAGAGACCTAATAATTCCAGATGTAAACCCTTTCAACTTATCCTTCTCAAAGCTGTTTTCCTGTACCTGTGTCTGCACGTGATCTCCTTCTCCCACCTTCCCTGCCCATTGCACGTTGCACCCCTAAAGATTTGTTGCTTCAGTTGTGCAGCTGGTGCACAGTAAAGGCACGTCCACACGTGAGGAGCTCAGCAACTTCAAATGTTCTGACTTTCTCCAACATTCTTTCAAGATATTTGATGAATATGTGCTCACTTTCCATGCTTTAAGTGTGTGATTTGACAAGTGGTTGCTAAACTTTGGGCTACAAACCCCTAATTTTCAATGACTATTTTTGAAAGGTACAGAAAAGTTATAACGAGCCTAAGAAGAAAGTTGCTTATTGAGTGATACAGGTTTTCCATTACACCAGAAAAAATCTAGATGTTCACAAATAGAGAAGGGTAGAGAACCACTGACTCAGATAATTTGTTTTCAAAGTAGGGATCAGCTTAATCCTGAACCATTTTTAGATGTTTGTGGTTATTTCTTAGAAATTATGGGTTTTACTGGCTTTGCAGTTTTTTAGCCGATCCGTTGGTGAGAGCTTCTTTGTGAAGAACAATAATTTCCCAGGAATCACTTTAGTTGAATCAGTTTGCAGTACAGGTAGTAGGTCTATAGTAGTAAGTAACAAAAAAGACCACACCACTTCATGCATTAATTGTTTCTGTCACAGCTAATTTAAAAGGTTTTCTTAAGCATTGTTATGATGGAAGGAGCAGATCCTTTAGTCATTTAAATATGTGTGGATTTAAATAACCTGATTGACTGCCAGTTGGTGGTAAATTTATCTATGGTAAAAGCTTCAGAGAAGCTGATTTTAGCCATAGTCCTTCTAACCCAAGAGTAAGAAAGGATGCCAGACCTCTTGTGAAATGGTCACTGGATGGGACTTGGCAGCCCTCAGAAAACCTTGCGAGCTCTGCTGCTGCTTGACTGAGCAGCAATCCACAATATATTTGTGCCAATACTGAAACGTTATACTTGTGTTGATCTGTGCAAGGGTAAAAATTGATTTTGATCCTAACATTGAAAGGGGATCAAAATTGGGAATGTATGGATAAACCCACCAACAGCTGGTCTTGGGCATAAATTTTACAGGAGAAGTTTTCAGGGGCAGCGATTGCTTCTTTGATGTGTGTCGGTGTCGTGAGTAACGCTAAGGGGTGGCAGTCTGTGCCTGGATCTTGTAAGTGCCACGGCAAGACAAACTGCTGCTGTGAGCTTTGTGGTGTATCTGAGTATGTAGGTGTTTATAAAAATTATTTACACCATACCTTTGCTTTCTTTGTATTTCAGAATAGCACTTAAGCATGATAGAGAAGCAGGCCTGTGAACGCTCACGGGGAATAAAACCGTCACTCTATGGCTGGCAGACTTTGGAATGAAAGTGCCATGTAAAATTTTTTTCTGTTTTTCTTTAACAAAGAATAATAATAAAAAAAGAGTGTTTAAGGCATAAGTCAAGTTAAAAACGATAATTATTTTTGTTGGAAACCTGATGGAAAATGGAAAATTAGAGACAGATGTTTCACATGATTCTGAGGTATAGACTCAGTGTATGAAGTTCACGGCTTGGACTGCTGCCTTTGCAGCTGAGAAATCCTTTAATTTTCCTTTTTTTTTAAAGGGATTCATTTGGCACACTGAAGGGAAAGGAATAGAGGAAAAAATATTTTTTCAAGTCTACTGTATACATACTTTGGCTATAGTAATCTACAAATATTTCCAGTAAAAATTTTTGTTGTGTTGCTTTGGGTATTGTAAAGAGTGAGGATTTTATAGCATTTTCCAGATAGCTGTTCTCCAGTGGGCTTTAAATGCAAAGACTACAGAAAAAGCCTATCCTGAAAAGTTACTTGCTGTCTCTTAAACACTGACTGTTAGTAATTTAAAATAAACACTCTTTGTATAATTTATGATTTGATTGCTTTCAAAGCTGGAATGCAGTGCTTGGAAAAGGACCTAATATTCTCTTTTTTGGCTGGCATGGCTTACAATGAGAAAAGGCATCATGTGAATCCTATGTGAAAGGAAACACAGGTTTCTTATGAGAGGTAACAAGGGTAAGATTTTCCACTGTGCAAGCATAGCACAGTGAATCAGGAAAATCCAGCAATTCATTAGGAGCTGTTCTTGCTACAGGCTGCCACAGAACATTCCCACCTGGTGGTGCCCATGAACAGTGGGATCAAAAATAACCAGCAGGGAAACAATAAAGTGAGAAGGAGATCGGTGATGATGAAGATGTCTTGGGAGCAAGTTCCATCTGCACGATGCTCTTAAAGAGCTGTTGACCACAGCTCTTTAACATGCACGAGCATGTTAAAATGCAAAAGGGATGAGCCTTAAAGCAGGGAACTGGCTTGCTGATAGCTCTGTGGGCTGTGTAAAGGTTGGGAGGGCTGGTGTTGGATGCTGTTGCTCAGAAATCTTCATGCTACATCTGAGCAACAAGCGAGTCTCTATTTTGAATATGAATGAGTGAAGTCAACTGCCCCTTAATTTATACACATCACCAGAGACTGTCCCAGGGTTTGGAATTAAATACTCCAGCACAAATCTCTTTAAACCTCTCCTAAATAAGAAATTATGCTAAAGCTCTTTAGTAAGGAGGTTCCCCCCCCCACACACCTCGTTGAAATAAAAATCAATTATGTTTGCTCTGCTGTGAACAATGTCACTCTGTACCCTCGCTTTCTAATTGGGTAATGCCTTAATGACCTGCTGGGAGGCTGTGATGCATTGCTTTGGACCCTCTCTGCAGGCTTTTAGACTACCAGTCAGATGTCAATGAAGCTGGACTCAATAGGGGTTCTTTTTCTAAAATTCCATTATTCATCAGGGTTTATGCACTAAAATGATCACAAAATAAAACCTTCACATCAAGCAGAGTTAAATAGAATTACGGATGCTTTACTTCATTGTTAGGCTCTGAGATTGTCACTGGATTAAAATTAGGTTCTTTTTTATTTGTTAAATTTGATGAAAACATTTTCTTGGTTTGAGCTTTTGCTATGAAGAAGCATTGAAAGAAGCAACTTGAAAGTTTTTTTAATAAGGAGATGTATATGTATTTTAAATGAGTTTTACCTATAACTCTTTATTTCACACCATGAAAAAATTTTTAACATATCTTACGGTGGTAAATAGGAGATGATTTATTTCACTTAATGGCTTCATTAAATCATTCTGATTTTCTGTCAGAATTGGTATAAATAGGATAGACCCCCTACATTTGCTTTATATTTTCCTCCTCATGTTTATAGAGATTGGTGAAGTGGAATTTTAAAAACTCTTATTAGCTATTTCATGAATTTAGTGCCTGAAGAGAGCACTGCTGGTACTGGAGGACATCTCTTCCAGAGCAATAAGGACCATCAATTCCTTTGCATGGAGAAGATGCTTTCCATGATGAGAACCTGAGGATATGTATCTATAAGAAGGGTAAATTTAAACTGCAAAAGAATGTTTCCTATTTAATATGTAAATACACACAGAGATATACGGAGTCAATTTGAAAAGCATAAGGAAATGATAAATCTATATTTTTATAACAGCCTCAAGAAAAATTTTATAGCTATTTAAAAACAAGTAATTCTGTTATGCAGTAACAAATTAGGAGTTACCAGGGCAACAGCATGTAATAATTTATTCATACTACCTCTGTAACACACACCACCTTCTTCACGTGTCTGGCTGATGTGTTGTGTGGAATAAATGTATTTCAGCAAGGAAGCCGGTCATATCGCTGGGATAAAATTACACCTTTTACTCAGCTTTATAAAGGTTAGTGAAATGTGCAAAACCATAATTATAAATATGTGAGCTGTATAAATAATATGAGAAATTTATTTGTCTTTACTTTTGCAGGTCCACATTTTCCGGAAAATTCTCTACTTGTTAAATTTTAGCCTTCTGGTTTTAAAATAAGGCCGGATGAGTATCTCTTAGGACCTGCATCAGTGAAATATTTATACTTTGTCAGAATCCTCCCTGTTCAGAAAGGTAAGGAATATTTTGCAGATGTTACACCATCAGCTCCCACACTGAACCTTACATTTTCAGCAATCCAGTTCTTTCTGGAAAGCAGAAAGTTTCTTTATTACGAGAACTTCCATGTCCTTTTCTCCAGATTAACACCATCACCTTTACTTTTAACAACTTTGAATTGTCCAGAATATAGGTACTCTTTATTATTTGCCACGTGTCATTAGTAATTTGTAGGATCTCCTCATCTTGCTGATTATCTCTCACATAGAAGAAAACAAATTGATGATTCCTTTCACACATGAAGGAGATTGACACAATTTTTGTCCTCAAACCTTGGAAAGCTGCATTAAAACTGTGATCCCAACATTTACGTAATACATCATCAGTATTAAGATAATTTTTTCACATTTCTGAAAGTTTCATCAACATCTGTGTCTCTTCAATTGTGAACTAGGTCATGAAATTTAGTCCTAACTAGAGTTTCCTTATATTTGCTATCAACTTATTTAAAAGCTCATTTTCTCCTCTGTAGTTCATTGTTTAAGCAGTCTGCCCAAATATGCTCTGTCTTAAAGGAACAAACACCCACCACAGTTATGACTGATTACACAGGTTTCTCAAAACAACATTACCCAGCTTTCAGATCTGCTCTGCCTCTCCACACAATTAGAATGATCAGCTTTGAAACCTCAGAATTTTGCAGTTTCCTATTATGAAAATGTAATGCTTGAGTAGTGCCTTGTGCCTTGTCAAGAACAAAGTGCATTCAGAATCATTGGAGACTTCGTAGTTTAGTATTGACCAATCACATAAGGTGACAGCATGAGCTGTAGATCTGGAACGCTACAGCCTCACCAAATGCTGTTTTTAGGAATTTGGAGAGGCTCCTTATGGATTCAGCCCTCATGTTTGAACTGTAAATGCTAAAAAGCTGTTCTGTTTTATAACACCGTGCCACCACCCCTATCGTGCAAGAACTGTTCTCTGCACATCTAATTCTAATCAGTAAAACAAATAAACTTGAACTTGGAACACTCTCAAGAGCACTTGCTCATGTTTTCATAAACACTTAGGAAAGGACCCAAGTTTCTGGTAGCTGATATTAAAGCCTTAGCTGAAATACTTATTCCGGCGGTCCCAAATTAGAATTTCTTCCAGTGTTCACTTGGAGAATTATGGGGCTCTGGAAGGTGACATGACACTCCACAGGAAACCATAAAGTCTTCTGGCTCTGAAATACAGGACTGCAAGCCTCATTAATTTTACTTTATTCATAATCCTTCTGGAGGTATCTCTTCTACTGCACTCTTCTCCCCAGCCCTCTCCAAATACTTCTGAAGATCAGTTTTGCTGTTGCATTTTAATGTTTTGTTAGGCGTGGCAGGAGAAAATCCTGGTTTCTCTGTGAACATGCACAAATTAACTGCAAAAATCAATGTACAAATGATGTGATTGCCTGGCACAATTTTAGTGATTATAGAACATTACTGGGCCACCTCCCAGTGCAGACCAATCTGCCCCCCAGGCAATGCAAGATTACGTTCAACTCTGATATACACAGAATTTTATGAAAGACCACTATGTTGCTAATGAGTGAATTAATAGCATCTGTTTGACAAAGCTGGATTTAAGAGCTGGAATTGGATCAGCTCTTGAGGTAGGGAGATTTTTCCATCCTTCAGTGCTTCCTGGTGTTGTCTTCTTAATGTCTCAAAAAGTCTTTTTAAATGCTTCAGGATTTATCTTCTGAAACAGTAAAGCTCTGGGGGAGCTTACTCCAGTATAAAAGATTTGTCCAAGGTGGTTCAGTACTAAATTTCTTAAAAAATAATACTACTTAAGTGTTATTTAGGCCTTGTGCTGTTCTCTTTGCATGGTGTTGGGCCATCCTGAAGGATAAGGTGCTTAACTTATCATGCCCAAAGGGATAAATTTATAATTTAGGCAGCTTTTAATCTAACTATGGGACAGGCCTTGTAAGCTTTCAAAGGAAAAAAGGTTAAATTTTCATGAGAAAACCTTTTAAATTCTAACTTAATTTTAAATATTCTCTCTCTATTTCTTTCTTATATTATGGTAAAAAGAAAAATGAGAGTGTAACTGTCATATATGTAGAAGAAAAGCACAGAATGATAACAGTGGGGTTGATACTGAAGAGGGCATATTTTTCTCACTAAATCTCCAACAAAACCAAATTTTGATGCCTTTTACACTGATGCACTCGTGCATTTAGCTGTGTGTTTGCCTTCTCTGTGAGACTGAAACTTCTGGTTTAGCTCTGAGAAAGCAAATCAGCAGATTTCTGGTATATTCAGCTGAAATTTTTGACTGCTACTCTTATCAAAGATGAGTGATGGGAGTTACAGGATTGGAAAAAAAGTGCTGTGGATTGTCAGCTTTCACACAGCTTCCATCCCTTTATTCTACAGTTGCACTGACTGGAAAAATAATAGAGGAAGGGATCTTCAAGTGGCAACTTCTATAAGTTTTTACACATTGTAGAAATGGAGGTTTTGGAATGAATTTAAGTGGCAGAACATTTTCAGGATTTGCATAATGAGCCATAACAAAAGTCCTTGGGTGGCTGATCTTCCAAAGGTTGTCTCCCCACAGCCTGACTGCTGCAATCCCTCTGCTCCCTGCTGGTGTCCAAGGGTTCCCAGCACACTGCTGGTCAACAGCAGGGTTGTCTTCCAGCAAGACCCACGTGGTGTGCCTCGGTCTATCTGCACTGAAAGCTCTGGATGTAGCTCAGATGTCTGTGATGTCTTGTCCATTTGACCTCAGATTTATGTCAGGATCTCAGGTGATAATTTTGCAGACTTCTGCAAACTTCTCTAATGTCTTAGAAACATTTTGTGATAGTCTCGACTGTCGTAGTAGTGTTTTGGCTTGGAGCTAAATGACAACTTCTTTTCATCTTTACTTTTCTGTGCTTACAGAATTGTTGATGTTATTAGAATACGGCCCCAAAGGATCTTGGTAAGTTTTCACTTAGTGGATTTGTAATGAATAATTTACCTATGACATCATATTTTTTTCTGGGCCAAGACATGAGATCATATTAAAAATACTAATCCAAACTGATAGTTGCTACGTTAACTTTTAAAAGAACACTTATAGCAAAATAATAATTTACCATTAGAGTGCTGACATTTTCTGTCTCAGACACAAAATTTGGTTTTGCAGCCTCTCTGCTGGTAAAAATCTTGTTGAAATTACTTTCATGCAAGGTGTTTTTCTATGAAAATTTACCTGCTCTCACCTAAAATTGGGGATGTCTCTGTTTTTGTACTAGCACAGGAGATATGAATTCCTGTCCTGACCAAGAAACATTGTGAAAAAATGTAAATTCAGTAATTCCATGAATTTACTGCTGTGTTCTTCCTGTTTATTTTTGAAATTGCTTATTTTTAATGCTTTTAATTTCAAGAATTTTATGTGATTTGATAGGATTTTTCTGATGTTCACCATGAAATGTCCTATGCTATGGCTGCATTAGCAAATAAATCAGCGTAATCAGGGTGGATTAGTAGACTAAAGAAGTTGGTGCTGAGGTTCTGCATCCACACTACATGTTCTTTGTAGATTTTTCTTCAGAGTAAATTCAATCCAGTCCCCTGGACTAAATTTCCACGTCACAAATGTGATAAGAAACTGTCCAGAGGAGCAGCTACTGGTTTAAAACCTTATACCCTTGTAGGTTGGTTGCCACCTGATGACACCTCAGTTCTCTCTGAGAGAAATCAAACAGAACAGCTCTGTCAATCCAACCAGCACCTGGTGACTGGATTCAGATGGGATCACTTCAGAGCTGCTCTGCTGCTCCAGACAAGAACACCTGTGTAGGCACAGCTCAGCTGGCTCTGATTTTGCATGAGGAAAGTTTTCTGAGTTCCTGAAAGCTCAATCTCTGTAAGATAGCTGAAATCAAACAGCCCAAACACCAGTCTCTCTGGGAAGCAGATCACAGTAAATAAATGATAAATAGTTTAACAGTCTCGGGTCACAGGTGTAATTTCACTACCATTAAAAGGAGTACTCTGATACTGAATTGGATAAAAGTTTTCCAGGTAAAGTGAGGTCATTGTGAAATGAAGAGACTGAAATATTTTTTAAAAAAAGGGGTCGATTTGGGGAATTATTTAGAAGTAGGATAGAATTTTAACATATTAAGAAATTTTCTTACAGATATTTTCAGACTGCTTCAAAATATTTCACTTCAGGCTAAAAGATGTACCTGATTATTTTTTTTAATTCTGCCAAAAAGCCAGAAATATTACTGTTTCAGATAATTTTTTCCCCCCGATTTTATTTTTCCTAAACCACAAAATGGGAAAATTGATTTATTCTCTTGCTGTTTCTTATATGTTTAATTGCCTTCAGATGTTGGATCTCAAATTCTGATCTTCTCCATGCTAAGGCTGTGTCAAAATCTTCTGTAAAGCAGTTTTGGTAAATCAAAGCATTACATAAATAAAGGGAATAGAGTTCAGCACAGCTGCTTCACTGTTCTCATCATCAGCCATAGGCTGCTATATTTTAAAAAGATTCTTGTGCTCTGCTTCCAGCCTAAACCAAGAATGTCAGACATGGACAAAACAGAGAGAGAAGTGAAGTGTAAGTACAAACTGCTGTGGTGTAGCTCCTGCTGCATCTGGATCAGTCCACTCTCCTACTGGCAATGAGAATCTGATATGATGAGGCCTTGTGTTCATGCATGAACGGACACTCAAGGGGACAAATTAAACCTGAGGCTTTGCTAACAAGAAACACCACTATCCTTGGCTATTTGCTTTGTGCTGTCCCTTTCCATCTGACACAGGCACTCCTTGTCCCTGCAGCAAAGCAGGAGTGATCTACCCCTGTTGTCTTCCCAGTTCAGCCTGGTGTCCACGTGCAACCCAACTTCTTTAAGCTAAAATGTCCATTCTGAGCAGAAACCCTTCTCATCCAGCTCTGGAGGTGAACACAGAGCAGAGCAGGGTTGCCTTCTCAGGAATATATCTGGCAGAGCGCTAATACAGGTAAGATTAACTCAAGCATGTGAGTGCCTCATTTTGTGTTTACAGTATTTCTTTAAGGTATGTATTTTGGAGAGGTTGTTTTGTGTTATACCATATTGGAGTGTTTAACAAGGACCCACTTCTATACCAATAACTTGAAATTCCTGCACTGGAAATCAAGCTAAAAGCAAATTCTCCTTGGTCTTTTAATATCCTACTACACTTCCAACAAGCTCTATTGTTGGAGGATATTAAAGTGCTTTGCTGGGGGTACAATTCCTTTCAGAGGTTGTACACAGATATTTGGGTTTGAGAAGGTTGACTGATTTGTCCAATATCACAGTTTGGTGGCAAACTTTAGCTCCCAGCCCATGGTGCAATCAATAGTTATTGCTACCTCTCTTAGGGATCAGTTGATTTAAGTAAAGTGTCATAAAGTTGCATTATTTGAGTAAGATAATAATTCTGAATTACCCTGGAGTAGCCTGCAAATCTCCTGCAAACAAATAAAAGAGCAAAGGAAAAACTCTTGTCACAATTTTATATGTGACTGCAGACGTGGCAAACTGCATCAAGCCAATGAAAGGGGTAAAACAACCTTTACCATGCAATCCTGTTTGACACAATCATTGCTCCTGTTCTTTGTGGGGGCTGTTCCTAGACTTTGCCTGTCTATGAGGAAACAGAAATGCTCTGCCCTAGGGAGAACAATTGAGGGGAAAAAAAGTGTTTCTTAAAATCCTCAGTAAAAGCCTCCCTGCTTTATCTCGAGCTCATTAGAGAGTTTAAAGAAAACCCAATGTCGTGTTTAAACGCTTTCCCCCCTCAGTTTTATGGATAGTTAAATGGCACACAGGTTGTGGCTGTCTCAGCCATCAAAAGCTAAGAAAGGAGGTTAAAAGACCCCAGGGATCCTTCACATTAATTACTACCACTGTCAGTTGGTGTGAAACCACGTTTAGGCCTTTTAGAAAGGAAGAGAGTGTGATTTGTGCTTTCGGTTTGGTCTGAAACAAATCCTGCACATACCGACGGTATATACTCAGGTGTAAAAAGGGCTGATATCTTTCTACTGAATTCTTGCAGTTAATCTGGAAAAAATTTATGGGAAAACCCTTCACCCCACCTCAATGATTCCAAGTGAATTTTAGTGACCCGAATTGGCAGTCTGTAAAACTGGCTTGAATTAATTGGAAGCCTAATCCATGGAAATTCGCTAAAAAATGCATTATTCACTCCAGTGTAGCAGCAGGGAGGAGAAATGAAAGAAGTAGAGAGGAAAAGCAGAAGCAGCACCTAAGGCAAAGGGCTGTCATTTGAATTTCATAACCGAGAGTGAGACAAAGACATCTCTTTGTCCAAGTAAACTACCTTCTGAAAGGGAAAATCTGAAGAAAATGCAGAAGCACGCGGGCTGAGCGTTGGGGGTGGCTGGACTCTGCATCTCCCATCATTTACAGTGGTGCACAAGAACAACCAAAGTGAAATGAAGTTTCTATGGCACTGCAGCACAGTGTATGGGATGCATTCGCCCCACAGCCTGCTACTCAATTTTGTCTTGTATTGACAGCCTGCTGAGAGAGACACATAAACCCCAAAAGCTGAGGTGCACCACAGCCACAGGAAGATCAGTTTGAAGTCCCTTCCCACACCTGCACCACGTGAGGGCAAGCCAAAAAGAGACATTATGTGCAAGCTGCTGAACACCTGTGTGCGTGCAGAGAAATGGCAAAGGTTGAAAAGATAGTTAGAAATTGGCTGGAGTGTGTAGATGGCAATTACCTTGACAAGTGGCCATTATCTTCAATTAACTAACAAATATATCTCAGGAGGCCAGACTTTTGGAGTGAGTGCTGGGAAGAAAGTAGATGAAAACCTGTTTTTAATTTTTAGATGAAAAGCCACGGACTATAGCGTAGTCCTATCTCTTCTGGTTATTACTCTTGGTGTTATAGTTAGGAGCGATGACTTCAAATTAAATCCTCTCCTGATTAGCAAATATCAGAACAATTTTTGAGGTGTTCCATTGAATGGCAGGGTCTGCTGCTAAAAGTGGCAGAGCAGAACAGGAGAATGGATGTCTGCAGGTCTGGAGAGCTGAACTGACTCTCTGGGCTGAGTCAAGTCCCAAGGCTGAGCACAGGAGGGGAACTGGACTACGTTGCTGAGCAGGGAGGGGACAGGATTTGCCCTTTTGATAGCAGTGAGTTGTTAGGTCACCTCAGTCATCTTCTGAATCCTCATCATAGCATTCCCTGCTCCTCTAGTTTGGTTTGGCTGTGTCACGTTTGTCCTAAAGTCTTTGGCACTTTTTTGTGCTTAAGTTTTACAAAGATACCACGTTAACCTACCCCAGAAAGGTGCACAGTTTGCCTACCAGAACTGGGCACACAGATACACATTTATTGCAGGAATTCAGTGTTCCAAAAAAAGACAACAAATAATGAAAGTCTTTCTTAAAGGTGGGGAAACTGAGAACAGAATCCTGTGCTTACAGAAATACAAACTCTTTCACGCTCCTCAGCAGAAGCACACAGAGAGTTAAAGCATGCAGCTGGTTTATTATTTTTAATTAGTGTTGCATCCCCAATACACTATGACCTGCTTTTTTAGCTTTGCCACTTATGTGTTTCGTGGTGTGTAATCTCCCAGTGTCTGTTTCTGTCAATCTATAACTGGGCTGCACACAGACACGCTGCGGGACTGCACGCAGGTGTGGGCAGGAGGAGGTTGTGCTGCCTCACAGCCTCTCCCTGGCACTGCTTGTAATTCACATGTAAAGCTGCTTCTCTACTTACATATGCACACCTTGCAGGGGGGATGTGGAGGTTAATTAATTGCTGTTTGAAAAGTGCTTGAAGATGTTTGGATGAAAGCGCAGACGAATATAAAATGATTAAATTAATTCTCAGGTAATGCACAGGTAAGGAAGGATAATCGTGGCCCACATTCACCTTCTGTGCTGACCTTCACAGGCACATGTATGAGGCACTTATGCACTCCTCATGGGGAGCAGATGGGGCAGAGAGCAATTTTGTCGTGGCCTGAACTATTTGCCTTTTATCAGACTCTTAAAGAAGGTGAGTGACTTCAGAAAGGTTCAACATTTTAAAGACTGCAGCTGACTCTGGGGAAATCGTTTGCTATGCTTAACAGGGCTTGTTTGGTGATGGGATCCAGGTGTGTCACAGAGCAATAATCCTCTGCAAAGAGCTCATGAAGGGCCAAATTGCTTAGAACCGAGGAGCTGACTAGAAGCACCTGTTGCAGCTCTGACTCCCCCAGGAAAACAGGGGCAGGAGGCAGAGGTAAGGGTCTGCCCAGAAGCCACCAGAAGGAAAGCGGAGGAGGTGGGATGCAGAGTGAAGGAGAGACCCCAAATTCTCTACTGCTCACCAGGTATTTGTGTGCTAAGTTGTAAGGAGTGGAGACTGGAGTTGGTGTAGGTTCTTCTTCCTCGTCAGCTTGGAGGACAGCTGAAGAGGCAAAGGGTGAATGAAGTCTGTAGTGGGGCATAGCCCGTGGCTCCCTGTTCTTTGGTATGGACTTAATCCTTTTTGCTCTGGGAAAGGTGAGTCCTTGAGCTATGTAGATAGAAAAGCTTGTGGGTTTTGTGCCCAAGATGTGTCATGAAGACTTTGCCTGTGGGTAGTCTTGGGGCCCTTTTGCAATTTAAAACCCATTTGCTATGAAAACTGTGTAAGCTCCTCTGTAATCTCTAATATATTTGATTAGGAAAATTACACACGGGTAATGATTTAAGGAGCTTGCTGTGTATCTGGTTACTGTGGACAGTAACTTTTGTTCTAGTTTACAGATCTATATCAGTTGGAAAGCATTTGCAGAGGTCACTCTCCTATTAATTCTTCTCCCTGACAGTGTACACATTCCCTTTTGTGGGAATCTTTCTCTCTTTAAAACAACAAAAGGACTTTTAGAATTCAGGGGCTGAGAAAATTATTACCACTGTAGTCCTTATTTTTCTTTTCTACCATATTAGAAATCCTTCTCTGTGTGTGGCACTAAGGCTGCTTGGAAAACAGAACTGGCTTCATTGGCCACCTGGATGGGCTCTTTTTTTTTATCAGCAGATAGAGTCGTATTCTGGTGCTTCTGATCAAAAAAACCAAGCAATAATGTCTGGTTAACCCAAGTTTGGCTGCTACAACCTATGAGTCTCCCACATTTTGTATGTGGTAAAAGCCTCATATTTTTCAGGTCTTGCACAGGCAAGATTGAAGTTGTTTTGGTTTTTTACTTAATGTGTTTGGGCAAAGTAGGGTTGATTCATTTCCAGGTGCGTTTCTGGTGGCAGGCTGTGACTGGGAGACCCTTTGCTATCTCCCAGGAGCAGCCTATGTCAGAGTGCACTGCACTTGAACTCTGATTTCACAAGGAGGTGTGTGCTAAGTTTGACACTGGTTATTTGGTTTAAACTTATTTCACTGAAGTTTTCTGCAGCATTTATAATTCAAATGGGAAAAGATACCGCAGTAGAATGTAATGAATTTTGTGTCTACAAATGCAATATAGCTCAGAAAATGCTTGGACAACCTCATAGGTTGTTCTCCTGTAAATGCACCAGTGGAAAACAGTTCTCTTTCTCCTTTCAGCAGCATGGTCAGAACCTACAAATTAGTTTTCAGTAACAATTATGCATCAGTGGGAAAAGTGTGCAATTGTATTGAATTGCAATTTCAGAATGCCTGGTTGTGATTCCAAGTGATGTTAATTTGTAGGCTATCCTTTGACTTCTTTGGTCCAGGATCAGACCCTATGTAACTAATTTATAAGTGTGAGCTTAGCATGGTTCTTGTCAATAAGATGTGTGTTTTTGTGGGAGGAACCTAGCCTGCTGCTCATTTTAGTTCTGTTGGACAGTAAGATTAGGTCTTGAGATTAAGATAAATGGTTCATTTATTTTTTTAATATGCATATTCATAACTCGAATCAGTGTTGTTGGGGCTTGTACTGCAGACTCTCTCTGGCTCCTGGAGCTTTCCAACCAGCTGCATCTGGCACTTGGGACTGGGGTGTAAAAGCAGAATGGTGCTGGTGCTCAGCAGTAGCACTGCTTGGTGCTACTGAATATAAGGAAAGAACTTTGTAGGATGACTGCTAATATGGGTGAACTTTCAGGACTCTTCCTGTCCTCTGGAGAAAAAGGAGCCCATCCTCTCTGGGATGGTCTGCAGAACAAACCTTTTGTGACTGCTTCTCTCTGTAAGAAAAAGTTACAGCAATGACAAAGCACAGCTAATAAAGGAAAAAAAAGAAGGAAAGGTGAAGTAGTGAGGCAGAAAAAGTGGGTTAGAAACAAAAGGTGAAAAGAGAGAAAGGCTTCAGATTTCTTTTGGCATTCGTGTGCTCTGTACATAGAGTTTAAATATATTTTCCAGAAGAGGATTTCCCCTTGCATTTGCAATTCAAAGCTTCTAGCAAATTCCACTGTTTCCCTTGGCACTTCTTCAGCCTCTGTGGATTTTCCAGTTCTGCTTTTCATAGGCAGTGCAATTGTCAAACTGTTGGGTTTTATTTTCAATTCCCTGAAGTAGTGTGGCTTAAGGTATATTGCAACATTCCTCAAGAATTTGGTTCAGAAACTGAAAAGGTGCAGGGACTTTGCTCTTTTCTGGATTTCTGGCTTAATTCGTGGTCTTTAGGACTCCTTGGATATATGACAACGTTGCCTGTCTTTCTCCTCTTTATTTTCTCACATGCATAAGTCAATAAGAAGGTTTAAGATTCTCTATGGTGTGCTTTGGTGATACACAACTATTATATTTAAGTAAAATAGCAGTAATGGGGTGTTTGGGGCACGTGTGTAAAAATAAATACCATCAAAAGGAATGATATGTAGAGAAATAAGAGTCTTGCAGCATCACTGTCTTGGGAACAACATAGCTTCTACCTCCTGTTGTAGCCAGTTCCATCTTCCCTGTGTGCCTATCCAAAATGTTCCTTTTTGGCTAGTAATTTTGAATTCTCATGGATAATAAAGGTTGCCTAACAGTAAACAGTACAGATGGTAGTTTGTTTTATTTTTAACTTTCCTACTGCATAAAATTAATGATTTTTAACAGAGCCTTGCTTGGCATGCATGCTGTTAACAAGCAGAAAACATTCAGTATTTGTCAAAGCAGGACTGCCAAATAAAACTGTGCTCACTCAAGTCTCAGATGTCTGGAGAGAACCTTTATGGTGGAGAGCGGAGAAGCAACCAACATGTGGCTCTTCAAAAGCCCACATGCAGTGAAGATGTCTTAAGAAAGTGAAAATTGTTTCAACTTGTTCTGAACTGAAGTAGGATCCTACTAATGGATCAATTACCAACATGAAGACATGCAATAAGATTCCTCCTAATCACTGCTGTGATGAGCTGCTGAAAGTATTTGGGATAAGCTGCAGTAATAGCTAATTGTATGTGGAGGCCCAGCAGCTCAACCAGGGAAAGTGTTTCAAAGGGCTGCATGGGAGAATTCATTTCACAAGAGGCCCCTTTCAGATGCTCTCCAGGTTTGGAACTCCTTTCCTTTTGGTCTGCATTCTGGGAAAGCACTTTTATAATCCTCCTTTAGAGTTATTGGAAGTGAATGCAGTGATGGTTCAATTAAAAAGCATGAAAACAGTAAAGGAATTTCTTTTCTTCTTTTTTTTCCTCCTTTCTTTCTTAATAGGTGCTTTAGAAAGTCATGTGTAGAAGCCTTATTAACTAGAGGCCAAGTTTGGAAAGAACTGTGGTAAATTACCACAGAATTTGAAAATAAACCTAGAAAACACATATTTGAGTTCTAAACTGGTACTTTATGAAAAATAATCAGACCTATAATCATTTGGTACCTCATGACAGTTCAAATAAGGTTTGATGTAATTTTTGTAAGACTCAGACTTATGAGGCAGAAAGTGTATTGTTAGGAAATGTTTAGAATGCTGCATATTTCACTTTGAAACAGCTTTCTTCTAAGAGAGCTATAATTTCACATTCCCTACATCTTCATGCATTTATTGTAGAAAATTATTTTTGGTGAAATATATAAATGTTCTGGATGACCTACATATGAAATAAATAAAGGCATTGGACTCTTATGCAGCTGAAACTTAGAGAAAGACTAGCAAAGGCATTATTTCTCCCTCATGAGAATCTTCACAAGGATTGTTTTTTTAATCTAAAATATTTTTGGTCTACAGCTGTCTCTCTGTTTATACTTGTTCCCAACCTGTACAGGTATGTGCATTAGGGCTATGCTTTGGGGTATTTTTTCTTGTTGCTTGTGTCAGCATATGTAAAAAGGATGAGTAACTTGCAGAAATGGGGGTTAGATCTTAAAAAGAGCTTTATGCCCAATTCAAATAAAGGCATCTGTTCAGATCTGAGTTTTGTATGGACTTCGTGACTTCTGTTCAAAGGTCTCTTATCCATAGTAAGAATCTATTTACTGGTCACTCCTTACTGGAAGAGAAAAGAGAAGAGCTGTTGATTCTATAGTTAACTTTAGAATGGTTGGTGTAAATTCAGTGTATTTTGGAGCAAATGTGCATTGCACGTGTCATGTGATTGTGAGAGAACATAGTTTCCCTCCCCAAAATGCTGTTAGTTATAACATGGTCTATATGCCTGAAGTAATAACTTTTCTTTACTCTGTTAACCACTCTTTTGTGGATTTTCATGTAATTCTGCAAACTATTCTGGCAGAAAACCAGCACAAAGTGTAGAACCGAAGCGTATCTTTAACTCAAAATCCAGAGCAATTTAAACTTCTTTATCTTGTTTATTTTTTTAATTCAATAATGAATAAAATATTCATAATTCTGTAACATCTTGGAAATCACAACGTTAGTGGAAAGGAATACGAGATGTATAACGTAGTACAGGAAAATTTTGCATATGATATTGATTCATGCAAACGGCCAGTCAGGGAAAACAGGGTAAATTTGATATCTGTCTCGCTGGCCAGATTAGAAGTTGCTGTGTGACAGTTGAAACCTATCAATTGGAAAAGCTTGCACTGGGAACTTCCAAGCTGAAACATGCTGTGCCACTGTTTTGCTCCATGTGAAACAGCAGCCTTGTAGAAATAAAGAATCTCTCTTTAACATTCTTATCTCAGAACACATCCGACTCCTGTATCTTAAATTACTGGAAAATGACAGCCTTTTGGTGGATAAATTATTTTTTAGGCATGTATTTTAATCATAATAAAATATGATATTTATTTAGAAATGTATTTTTCCCTCTCTTGATAGTTTACTGAGCACACTAATCGTGCACAGCTCTCTGGTTCCTTGTGGCATCATGCAAATTAGCGAGAAGTTCTGCTGTGAATTATCATAGATTTGGCTACAGATGGAACTGCAGGCAAGTCATCATCATTATTGTTTAAATCCATTAATGTTTACAACTGTTTTAAATCAGATATGTTTTTAAACAGGATGATTGTGAGAATTCTTTTGTGTTTTGAAGATGAAAGAAAATGAGCAAAGAGCTTGTTAACTGTGGCATGATTTAAGAAAATAATAATAAATTGCAATATAGAATCCTTGCCCTAAGATTTCAGTTATGCTTGTGGGGAAAAAAGATTGTTCCTATTGTCACTTTTTGTAGAATTATTATTGTGAATCCCAATGGTGTTTATTGCCTGAGCTTCTGGAAAAATTGGACTGATTGAGTTGCTTGATGTGGACTATAATGAACTCATAGTGTGAATGCCTCTGTTTTCTTGATTACTTCCAGTTCATTTTAACAGGACACCCCCCAGTTTAAACTATTCTGAGTATCTACTCTCTTATGTCCTCCTAAATGTGGCTGGGTCTAATTATAAAAATCCTTTTTTTTCTTCAAGAAAAGGCTGTTTATAAATATGGGCTAAAGAGCACCTGGGCAGGTGCTGGAAACCAGGGATGCTGAAACAGTGTGTGTTTTGCTGCTGGTGAGATGATGTTGTGCTTGGCAAGCAGCTGAGTATAGGAGGAAGCGTGCTTTAGCCTTGGCATCAGAATTGGATGATTAAATTGTATAATGTCCCACCATTCTGGACATGAAGTATTCAAGTACATTAGCTTCTGCACTGGAGATTTCTCTGCAGCCCTGTGGGCTCCACAGAAACTCTTTGCTGTGCTCATGTTGCTTGTATTTTAGAGGAATATCTAAATGACTGCTGAAAAAAACCAAACAAATTTCTCCAAGGCTGCAGTTCCCAAAGAGATTCTTCATTTTGAAGAGGAGGATTAATGGAGGGCAACTGCTCATGTATGAACTTGTTTTTGCTTTCTAAGTAGAGTTCCAGTCAAGTGGCAGAATTATGGGTTTTTTTGGCTTATTGGGGAAAGCTTTGCTAGACACTGGACACTAAATTTGTTTTTCTTTTTAATTAAAAATTTCCATCTTCCTCTGAAGTGGAATATTGACAAAGCAACAGAAGGGTTACTTGCAGATCAAGTGCATCTCAGCAAGCTGTCCATGCTTTCTGTAAGCTTTGATATGGGAGCAATTAGTGACATCTCTGAGAAGCTAATGCCAACTTCATACTCCTATCCTTGACCCCAATACACAGGACCACTTGTAGCAATTGCTATTTGTAATGCAGGCACATACACGTTTAGAACAAGTTTCTGAACACATGAGCAAGTAAATAACTTCTGGGTTTTTTTCTGATTATTGCCTATAAAGAAGTTTTTAAAGAAAAAGAGCTGAGGCTCACGAGAGACGTAGCTGATTAAGAAATGTTATTTGTATAACAGTACTAAACACAGGACTGCCTCAAATCAGACAATTACCTAGTCATAGTCCTGGCATTTGATACTTTAGGATACTTTGAGGTCAGGCTTCAAAGGTTACGTTTTAGATAACTGCTGTTCAATATTAAAATATCAGAAATACAATATTGAAACAATGGGACAGGGCATCCTAGATTTGAAGCAACTATATAGAGGTTACAGGTGAATGCATTCTTTTGATTATTTTAGTCAGCAAAGTCACATTTGACCTTCTGCTTTTGGAGTTTTTTTCATCATGAAACCTCTAAAATCTGCCATTCAACAGGAATTTTGCTTTGTTAGAGCAGTTACGTCACCGCAGAGGGAAGAAAGCTGAACTTGCAAGTTACTTGTTTCTGCTGTGTAAGCATTCAATATTTCACATGATAACTTTAATAAATTTCATGCCCCTGTTTAGAGAGATGAGCCTAATAAAGAAAAAGATATTTAAAAGCTATTTTTAGTTAACATTTAACATGACCAAGGCAAGTTTCAGGCAGGTTAGTGGGAGGTGAGAAGTTTGCAATGTCCTGAGGCATCCAGTTCCCCTGATCTTTCATATGTGATTAAATTGCTGTTTTTAATATTGCCAAATAGCTCCTGGCTTTTTATATAAATTATAAAAATGTAACAGTGCAGAATAAACTTGATAAGCTGCATGAAAGCAAAGAGAGAGCTGCTTGTGCTCTTCTCTTGGCTAATTGCTTGTATTCACGGGTTAGCAAGAGCTCTGTCATGGCTTTTTGGCTGCTACGAATGGCTTCATGAATAGCACCTAGAGCTTAAAGGGTATTTTTTATAAGCAGATTCATCAAAATATTTCTGCTTCTATTAATCCTTCTTTTAAAAAATATTCTAATTTTTGTGTTAGAGTTGAGGTACAAAGGGAAAAAATCCTGAGCAAGGAATGGACTATATACAACACTTAACATTGTTAAAGTGCAAGAGGAAATTTTGTCCTGTTCCCTAATCATGGGGCTCCTCTTCTGCTGGGCAGTCTTGCCTGAATGTGTATTCCATTTATTTTTTTAAATTAAGGAAAAGATAATATTGAACATTATTGCAATACATTGGGAATATCTGAGGGGATTCATATCTTCACTGGTGGGAATTTGGGATAAGGAGAAGCGAGCTAGCAGATTGAAATGTCCTCAAAACAACAATCTGTTTAAGCAGGAGGGTTAGAAAATCAGGAGAAGATAACTGAGATGCTGTCCTGCATCCTGCTATGTAGGAGATATGGTGGCACAGGAATGAGGGTACGAGTACAGCACCTTTCTGAAGCAGTCTTGCCATAGGAGTGCTTTTACCTGTGAGCTTCTCGTTAAAGGGGATGCAGAAAGGGACAGAGAGAAATCTTATTCTCTCTCATATGCAAGTCTAGAATTATTGCCTTCCCAGTGATGATAGGTTTTTAAGGGTAGCTGCTCACCTCTGTGAAACAAAAGTAAATGCCCAGCTTGGCTGTTTTTTGGAGGTGATCTTGGAGTATATGGCAGCTCTGAGGCCAAACGCTGTGCACTGGAAGCTGTTTCTTCATTATGTCCTGTAAACAAGGATAATTGCCTTGGGTGTTGTGATAGTGCCATGTGAAACTGGGTAAACACAAACTAGCCTAATAGGACTTAGCTTAGCATGAATAATTAAAACACACTCGTGGCAGCTTTTTTAGTTTTTTCATTCTACCTCTTCACCTCTTTCTTGCTGCTCAGCGCTCGGAGTGTCTGTGACAGCTGCCTTGTCCCAAAAGCCTCCCCCTCGCTCCGCGCAAGTGCGTGCGGTGGGGAAAATTGCTGCCTCCTTTCCTCTCAGTGGCCCCCGAAAATGCAAAGTGCAGGAATGCTGCAAACCCTCTCAGGACAGAGTTACATAAGCAGACCTTTACAGTTTGTAAGGCACAGCTCTTGTTTCCATCCCCTGAGAAGCACACACAAATCTTCCTCTGACTGCAGGCCTGCCAGCAGAGCGCTGCCAAGCTGGGCGCTGTGCAGCCCTTGCTCTCCCTACTGAGCAGCTGGCTGGGGGCTGTAGTTAGCAACTCCTGCTTGGGATTTGCATTGGAATATGGCCCCAAGCATCCCATCTAGATCAAAGAAGGAGGCACTGCTCCATAGGCAATAGCGAGGCTCCACTTTGTTCCTCTCTCTTACTGCAGCCTCTTACCTGCGCTCCTCTCTGCGACACTTATGTGAGTCAGTGCCAGCTCTTATTTGAATTGTTACAGGGAGGAACAATCTAGAAGTCTTAACAATTCTGGACACTTGTATATAATTCTGCTGGTGTTGTTCATGTCCTTATGCTTTATGGTACTGTTTTTTGGTTTTGACTAGGGTTCACAGCACTTGGGTGTAAAAAGGAATCTCCAAGTAGCTCAAGTCTGTGCTGATCTGACAAGCGTGTCTCATTGCTCTGTATCCTAGCACAGTTGTCCCAGTGCCATTTCTTATTTATCTCAACCTCCTCTTTGCACTCTAGAAGAAGGCAGTTTTTAAAGTTGCTTCCCCCATTCTGTCTCACTTTCCATTCTAATCTTCCTCCTCCATGCTGTAATTCTCATCGGGAAAAGTGATTTAACTTCACTGCTCTTTCATACGCAGATGAGATGGTGATGGTCAGCAACCTCAGGTCAAGGGACTGTTGGCTTTACAGCCCCAGCAGACAGGAATATTGCAGGCAGGAAGGTCACCCCCAGGAGTGGGGATTGACAGAAGAAACTGAGATGTCAGTGTGAGAGAAAACGTGGAACTTCGAATGTGACTCGAGCACGCAGTTGTCTGCACAGATCTTGAACTTTGTGTTTTCCTGCTGAAACATGTCTGGGATATTGGAATGTGAGTGAATAGTCAGATCTATACTATTTCTTCTTCATGTAAGCCACTTCTTAAAGTGTTAAGTAGGTTCAAGGAGAATATTTCATGGATGTTTTAATCTCTGAGACACACACTTAAATTCTTCTCTGCTGTATCTTTTAATGAGTGAAAAAAAGTAAGTTTCCACATTGTGCCCTCTAGAACAAATTCAGGGGGAAAGTCTTCAGTTGCTTTCAAGCTCTTTCACAGCCTTGTAAACCAGAACACTAAGACTGTCATGTTATCATCTCATTAGAGGCTTAAATAAAAGGAAATTCCAAGTTAAGGTTGTATCTGACAGTAATTGTCTCAGATTTATTGCACGTTTGTTTGCAAGTGTATACTATGAGTTTAAGGCTCAAATGCTCTGAGCAATTATATTGTTTAGTTCATAATAATATCCTACAGCAAATACATTAAATATTGGCCTGTAAGTGTAACACATTCATGTGTTGGAGGTGTCAATAGCCCTATATTTATCCTCTTGCTAAATTAATTTGTAATGCAATAGCAACAGTAGGAACTCTGTAACTATTCAATGTTCATATTGAAGCAGTCGATTTCTGTTTAAAAACAGTTGAATTTGGTCTTCCTCAGTCTTGTGAGTATTCATGTTTTCTGAAGGGTGTGTTTCAATAACAATTCTCTCACTGAAGATATTAAGTCATTTAAAACCAGAGTTCCTCTGGCTCCAATTTAAGTTTTACCTCCATGTGTAGCGTGATTAAACAACTACCAGGGAGAACGAAAATTTTAGAGAAAGAAAACCTAATTTTCCCCCTGAAAAGCATTTGGAAAATGGTACTTCCTTTGTGAAACTACATTGTGTTGTCCACATGTCACTCTGCAGGTGAAGAGACATATATAATTCTAATAGGTTTGGTGATGCTTAGCAGCTCACTCTGGGTGTTTGCAGTTGAGATGATTTATGGTATATTATGTCCCGTTGTGACTGCTGGTGCTCAGTGGCAGTTTGCTTGTCTTACCCTTGCAGCTTCTTCAGGAGGCAGATGAACCCCTTGATCTAACTGGGTAAGTTGCTTTGTGGCTTGCAGGGAAGAAGGCTTTTTGGAGGTGAGCAAGTAGGAAGCCTGCAGCAGCAATTCAGCCCAGGGATTGCTGAGTGAGAGGAGTAACCCCCAGGCAAGCTTCGAGGTGATGGAAAGGAGGATCACCTCCTGAGGACTCAGCTGTGATTATGTTTGCTGTGAGACACTAACAGTTAGACTGAAGTCAAAGACCTGTCTTGCAAGTATGGGTCAGGAAGATTTATATTTAACCCTTGCATTTTAATCCAATTGACTCAGTGCACCTCAAAGAATTGACAAGCTCTTAAGGAACCTGCTATGCCTTTGGCTGCGTTTATTTTGAGGAAAATGGGTGTTTTGCTAAGGGTAGTTTCACACAGTGTGTGTGGCAATTTGCAGTTTTTGATATTGAGGTTGTCCAAAATCAACCCCTTTTTCCATAGCTTAGTTGAGTTTCATGAGGTTCCTTGACAGAAAACCTTTTCTCTGCTGTTGGGCTGGCCTGTACTTGGGGAATATGTTGATGAAAACTAGAAAGAAAACAGCCATCCCACACAATCACCACATCTCACAGACTGATCCTCCTGCAATTTCCCATTGTCTTAATACACCTGGTTCTTATCTTAAAAGCAAGTAGATCTTCTAGGGAAGGATAAAAGGAGAACAGGGATACCAACCCTTAGAAGCTGAAAGCCAGGCAAGTTCCTGGTGTGGCTGCACAGTGTATGGGGATCCTGTGCACCTACTTAAGTGTTTTTATACCTGGGAGAGTTTCTTGGGCCCTTACGAAAAGCTTGTCTGGGATTCCTTTTCCTCCCAAGCCCCCAGGTGAAGGAGCCTCTCCCTCTGTCCAGTAGGTTGAAAGCTCTCCAAGTATTTTTGTGAGCACTGCATGGTGTCTGTGCTTCTATTTCTGACCAAGATCCCAAATGGGTTGTTGGACTCATTGTGTATGAAACTGCAGATTACTTTGGGTGCAAATGAGTTATGATCTGCCTTACTTCAATCCCAAGAACTGACTTTTTAAAAAAAAAAAGTTGAAATTTGCAGGGTCATAGTCATAAGGAAAAAATGTGTGATTTGATTTCTTTTTTTTTTAAAAAAAAAACCCCAAACACTAAACAAAACTCAATTGTTTTCCCTAAATTGATTGCAAATGTGCAAGTATAAGTAACATTTGGGTTTCTTTAACAAATTCCCAAGCAATTCAGCAGTTGCCAAGGTAACAATGCTACTTTTAATAACAATAAAGAAAGCATATGAAACTTCTACATTACTCATTGTCTAAGATAATGCTGCCCTGATGCTGTAATAATGCTATTAGCTTGTACTTTCTCTTCTTCATTGAGAAGCATGTCTGGTTCATAAATTGGTTGTACAGTAGTGTCTAGCACAGTGGGGTCTGAGCTAATTAGGACTCCTGGATACTACACTAATGTGAAGAAATAAGTATTTTTTAACTCCCCATCCATTTTTTAGAATGCCCTGTTTGATTTTCTTTCTTCCTGTGACAGTCATTGTAATATGTGGTTGTCTTAAATTGGTTAGTTGAATATTACTGTGATTATTTTAAGGCAGAAGCATCAGTATATTATAAGCAAACCCTACAGATATTCTTCATGGCAAAGCTATACTTCATAAAACATTGAGAGTACTCCTTTATTATTCATGGGAAGCTGTGTATTACCAAAGAAAACTCAGTTTCTAGTACTAAAATATTATTGTTCTTGCATCTTTTAAAGCTGCACTTCTCAAGTCTAAATGGATGTCTTCTGGTGTGCTTCCCCCCCCAAAGCTTGAGTTTCAGCTGAACTTTGGCAGACAGCTCAATGTGGTTACTGTGGATATAAACTCCTAGGTCTGGGTGGATTATTTGCATTCTGAATACTTGACCTCATGCCTCATTGCAACTGAGTTTTCCACCTTTCTATCAAGATTTTGGCACTTCACAAACGAGAGAAACCTGTTTTCCTGCTTGTATTTCTGCAGTCAAATCTGTGATTGGAAGATTATTCTTCTGGCCTCTAGTTGGAGTGAAATTGAGTCTTTTAATTAAAAATGTCAAAATAAGCATTCAAGACCCTCTCACTGGAAATGTGGGCTATGTTGCCTAAAAAACCCCAAACCCTGTTGCTTTTTAATACTTATATTTTGAGGAAATTGTGCTGAGTTTGCATTAGTTACTGACATTTCTATGCTACCAAGTGGGGCTCTTGTTGCACTGGGGATGTCACTAGATGCAGACTGTTTTAAGTTTTGTGGTGGTTGGTTTTGGATTTGTTTGGCTTCTTTTTTTTTAAAAAACAAACCTGCTCAATGGTACTGTCAGCACAGGAAACACTTTATTACAGATGTAAGATCAACAGTACTCACTCTGCACCTGCTTTGATTGTGCTGCATAGGTTGTGTTTATACTGGAAAGATGTGATATTATAGGATTAAAACTAAGCAAATGCATTTAGATATGTATTTTTATTTAGTGGTTTTCATTACATAAGAGGCTGCTTTATCACTATATAAAGGCTTATTTCCTCCATGTTAATACAGAAAAACCTATTGAAGGGCAGCAAGTTTGCTGAAGACCTTTCATCCTATGAAACCCTCCTTTTATTTGGTCTTTATGTGGGAGGCTATTCCAGCATGATTTTGTCATTTAGATTCTTTTTTGTTTACCCTAAGATACTTTGGGGCAGGGATAGTCTTTTCTGCTTTGTTTACACAGTGCCTAGGACAAAGTAGTCCTTGTCCCTGGTGGGGCCACCTAAGCCATGTTGTAAAGCAGGTCATAGGTTACTGCCACTTGGGAAGGAGAGCTCAGGCTGCTGTGTGGCACATTCACTTATTTTTTAAAAAAACATATCTGTAGATAGATGTAAAAGAAATGCAGAATGGTGGTGACTGTTAATATTCATCTGTTATAGGAACAGTCTGGAGGAGATAGCATAACTACCATAATTTACAGCCTGAACTATAGCAGCACTGATTTAAGCTTTGGACAAGATAGTGTTTATAAATCTTTTCACCTCTATTCTGGGAAAACTCGTTTTTAGATTAAGTATCTGATGGGCTGTATTTTAAGAAGTGCAGAGCAGTTGTTTGTTCACTGCAAATTTCATCCCTCAGCATGACAGTAAAGGGTGGTATTTTTTTTTCCAAACAAAACAAACCCAATCATTTCCCCCCAAAAAAAACCCCACCCTAAAGCCACAAAACAACCTATCCTCTCTAAAACATATCAATATTTCTTCCTGCCTCTCTGTCCAGGCATGCACACACCAAAAGTGCAAATTTGCCATTTCCACAGACAATTGTTGCCTGTTGGTAGCCAAAATCTGATGTAATAGCAATCTGATGAATTCAAGATGTAATTTTCCACATCTTCACTATTTTACTGCGTGACTGCTATTCATCCTGCTCTTATCTGGTTTTGCCTCAGTGCAAATATCAATAACATTCCTAATACAAGACAGTCAGTCCTTGGTATTCCCTTTTTTTACTTCACTGCAGTTGTCTGTTGGGTGAGAGTTCTAACAGAAGAAAGTCTGTAGGCTGGTGCTGGCCTGTAGGAAAAGGGAAAGTATATTTTTCTTTTCCTTTAATATGTTGATAAAGGAAACATAAATATTTGAAAGTCATTTGAATTGTCAGATTTTGCTTTCAATGTGCCCAGCACGTGCCTTCAGAACCAACTGCCTTGTTCTTTTTAATTCTTTACTGAACACAACCAGGAGTTAATCCTGCTCAGGTGGTGTCACCAGGTATTTTATCTCCTAATGTTTTTGCTCCTGATCAGCCATGGGTAGACAATGACTGTCTTGTTTTGAAATGCAATGCTATGTCTGGATCAAATCAAGTGATGCTGGAAAGAAATGTTCAGAAAATATCTTGGAGAAAATGGGGCTTGAAGGCTGGAGGGAGAAGCTTAAATTGATGTCAATTGGTTCTGAGTTTTACTTGGATTGATGGGCTTCTGCTGATTCATTAGTGGACCTGCCAGTAGGACTGCTGCTACATTAAAACACAGGCCTGCCCAGCCTTGGATGAAAAAGCAGGAAATAGCCTAAATCCAGTTAAGGACTTGGTTATTATAAGCTTCTGTCCTGGCCTAATTGGGAGCAGCACTGACCTTAAGAATAGACAGGCTAAGGGAGTGTTTGAGTTTTCCTGTAAAATTTCAGGCGCAGCATGAAAAAAATTGTGCCAATTACTATTCTTTTAAATTATAGTAGTTGGCTGTGAAGAGTTGTGAATGGAGCACTGAAGCTATTTAGAAGTTTTATTAGAGATGATGTAGTAACATACTTAATTTTCTCTGAATTCAGGTGGCATTTTGATCAATTTTCAGTCAAAGGTGATGCTGTTCGGGGCCTGAGCTGGCAAATATGATCCCTTTTTTCCCAATTGCAGGTGAAACATGAGTGCAAACTGCTATTCACTGCTTTAGTCATGGGCATGTTTCATCTGTTTTCACCATGAACTGTGTGTTAACTATTCCACTCTCCTCTCTTTGTGGTGGATGCCTCATGAGTTGTTTCTGGATGGATGGCAGAGGCTTTTTTCCTCCTTTACTGCCTGATTATTTTTCTAAATGACCAGTTACAAATAGATCATGCAAAGCATTTAAAGATAACTTTAAATAAATGTTCCATCTGTTGGAAGACTGATATCTGAAGAACTTTTGTTGTTTGGAAGTGCCTCAAGTATCCTGTCACCACCTTACCAATGAGCAACAGAGCAGCAGAGACAATGCTTGTACAACTGAATGAAAACGTGTGCTAACAATTGATTCTGAAGTTTGATCATCTCTATCAAACCTTTTTTATAGATCAGTTTAAGGTAGTGGGTTTATAAAAAGGTTAAAGCAGCTGTAAGCCAACATAAGGTGTTTTGTGCTGAAGCATTTAAAGTCTCATCATGAATGTTTGAAAGGGGTGGTTATGAGAACAGAAACCACTTTTACTTCAAGTCATTAGAAGAAAAGATCAAGTGGTCAAAGGGTTTAGATCCATGCAGAAAGCAGGAAACTGACATAATCCAGGAGCTGGTGGTGGTATCAGAATATGGAAAGGTGCTGCTACTGAGAGATGCTTAGTGTGTGTGGCCAAAAAAACAACAACCCAGTCAGTGGAAGGATACCCTTTCTCAGGTGGCCTCCCAGAGACCTGCTGAAGCCAGGAGATCGAGGTAGCTGTAGTTGTAATTTGAGTTGAGGCTGCCCTTTCCAGCTGTGGTGGACAAGGAATTGTTTGCAAACTGTGGGATGTGGTAGGTGAGGCGTGGCAGAAGAGGCTACTGAGGATCTTCTGCAGAGAGCAACCAGCCAAGCCTCAGGCACAACGGGAGAGGTTGTGAAGAATGAGTGTGTACTGGAGAAAACTTGCTGCAACTCAGATTCCATTGCTTGCTTTAAATGCAGCAGAGTGCCACCAAACCTACTTTTGATATTGTTTTAACATTGGCTTTTTTCATGCTTTTTGGTGGAGTTTCATGCTGATGAGGTGGAAAAATGTTGCATTTCTCACTTTGTGTGTGACCCTTTGTGGAGGTGTGCATGTGCAAGCCTGTGCATTCATTACATGGGTTTAGGAACTGACAGAACTGAAACACGTTCCTCTCCACCCTCCTGTTCAATCTACAATAATTTGTGTGCTGTGACTTACATTTTTTTGCATTAGCAGCCCCTGGGCACAAAGCAGATTGCCACAGGAACACAAAGTGATCTTCTGTGGCTGTCTTCAGCCTGTGATGCTTTTCCTAGGCTTGGAGCAAGCCCAGGTCCCTGTGTTACACTTATGGCATGGCTTGCTGGCATTTCACAGATCAAAAAAACCTCTTCTGTCATTCATTCTGAACCCAAGAGACCTTTTTAAATTTAGGGTGAGTAAAGCTGGCCCCCACCTTGCTTCATCTCTAATATGGCAGCATTTTTCCTTAGCAGATCTGGTTGCACATGACATTCAGGTTTTGCTCTAATACTGTTACTTGCTATTAACAAGCTCCCAGGTTCCATTGCAGAGTCGGTTGCTTCTGGGCAAAGGGTGAAATTGAATTTACTCAGAAAACCCTTATAATGAAGGACCCCAAAGATATTATTTAGACTTGAAGTAAGCCAGATTCAAACTTTATGCTTTCTTTTTGTGCCCTTTGGATCGGGAGGATAGTGAGATTGCACCAAAATGCCTCTTTATTGATTTTAATTCTAATCTTTCTTGAAAGACTCTTCCTGTCAAGTGCATTTTTGCTGTTCTTACGCTTGAATATGGAGATTTTGTTGCAAAGGCCACTACATGTATGACTTGGGTATCTCTTTGCATGAGAAATGAATTGTGTTTTGAGGGAAACAACGTATCTTTCATTTTCAGCAAATAATATATGCAAGCTAAAGGAAGAAAGAGTCTAGGCTTTCAGTTTAGAGGCATTTTACTTATGGGTGTGCAATTCTATGGAAATAAACAACTGGTGTTGTAGATGTGCAAGCTTTTATAATTAACATCCTTGTACCCTTGGTTATCTGACTCAGGGTGGCAAAACAGGCTCTTTAAGACATTGTGATAAAATGAATTGAGCATTGTGACCCTTAAACCTCTTGAATACTAATGGATTTAAAGCACAGACTTTCTGAAAGAGTGCCCACTTATCCTGATCCTATTCAATTGTGCTTCTCTGATTGTTTTCTTCTGACTGGTGACAGCACTCAAACATCTGGATATTTTAAAAAAGATGTGAAAACACAAGTATTTGATTTAAATACGTGCAGTATCCTCTGGGCTGAAAGGAATGTCAGGAGGATGTAGTATATTATTTGCTCTAGATACTTACTCTCCTGGAAAATTAATTGAGTAGCCAGTTTTCAGGAGAAGTGTGTTTTGAAGGGGGAGTGATGGGGTTTTTTTCACCTATTTGCCAGTGTGAAACTCTTTAATTGCTGATAAACGCAAGGCTGTTGATCTGTGTAAGGCTTCCATTGCTGCTTCTCTGCACTACTCTTGGCTCTCCACTGCCACCCTGCTCCTGCCTACCACTGGGAACAGCTTGAGAAGAGTTTGCAGAAAAATTGCATTGGATTGGTAGGATGGGCACAGCTTCTTCTCAGGTTTCAGTTCATCAGACAAACACTTGTTTTTGGAGGGAGTTTTCTGCAAACTTAATGAGAAAAACAATCATGCACCTCTTAGTAAAGTACATTATTGTTTAAGTTTATTACTGTCACTACAAGGAACCAATATTTACTTTTGCTTTAATATTTTCCCAGTGATTCATAGAATCTGTCAAAACTAAGCAACAACTAAGATAGTATTCCAGTGTAAGAAAATACCTATCATTTAGCATGTGGTGTTTCTCTAGTCAGCAGAGGGAATATGACTTAAGTAAATGTTCTGCATCTTCACCTCTTGGTGAACCAGGAATATTATTTCTGAACTTGGTGGGGCTGCATCTTTTCACATGGGCATATTTGGGAGAGAAAAGCTGTTTGCAACTGGGAGTTGTGCTTCAGGAATATGATGCATACAAAAAAAATCCAAGAAAAGATTGGTCAAGGCTGGGGCAATCTAGTCTGGGCCTGTCTAGGTCAAAACTTGCCTCTTATTTAAGGTGTAAGCGAAGTATCTATTTTAGATGTTTTTTTTAAGGCAAGAACACTTTGATTTTCATCACCTCAAAGCTGCTGTGGGTCCTAGGTATAGATAGATTCCTCCAATCAGCCTGTGCTGCATAAATGTCATAGATATTTTTTGGTGATGCAGTTAAAATCCACCTCCAGCCCCCTTGCCATGCCCAGTGGCACCATAAGCTGCTGATTCTTACGACTCTATAATGAGTAACACTTGTAATGGACTATTTTTCTTGAAGGTTGGTGTGTAAAATTTCAGCTTGTGATCCCTTGGAGTTAGAAATGTGTTTGATCACATCTGCTGGCAAGCAGAGGCCAGTAAGCTGTGGGAGGGGAGCGTGGCCGTGGGTTCAGGTGATTGCTTTCTCTCCCTGTTTGCTCTGGCACTGCCTGAGATGAGAAAGCAGGGGATTTCTGGAAACCTGTTCAGCTCAGTCCCAGGCTGCAGGGGAAGGGCATTCCTTCCCAGTCTTCCTTCCCTTTTTCTGACAATCCTCTCTTTCTCTGTCTTGCCTTGGGGCTATAGAGAGAAAACCAAGTGCACTGGGAGAGGAGCAAAGATATACATAGGGTTAGGCAGAAATTAAAATGTGATTGCAGGGAGGGAAGGGAAGAGAACTGCTCGGTTTCCCTGGTAGTTTTATCTCAGAAAGGCTGGAAACAATAGTTTTGAGCACCTGTACTGATCCAATGGATTGCTCATTGAAGCCTGCAAAGGAAGTTTGTCAGTCAAGGCTCTTGTTTCCTTGTAGCATCATGAATGGAAGTACCTGCTGATTGTCATTTTTCCATTGCAATACACACACCTATCCCCTTTCCTGGGTGTCTGAACGTGGAGGCTGTTACAAATGCAAATGATGCAGTGCCTTGGATCAAGGAAGAGCAAAACAATTTGCAAGAAATAATTTATTTAATGACTTTTATCTTCTCATTGGTGACTGATTGCAGGTAATCTACAGTCTGTTTGATCCCAAATGAAGCCTACAAAGCCTTGGAGGTCTCTCTTGTTTGGACAGGTGTATACACAGTTAATTGGCCAGGCTGAAAATTAATATTATGGTTTCATTTTTATTAGACATACAAATTATATTTTTTGGTTTTCCCTAGAAGTGTTCTGGTCTGCTACTGCTCCTGCCAGTCCACTGGATTATCCCTGGAAGATGCACAGAGGAATTTCTAAACTTTTTATGTAGGTTATGTCTAATTTAAGCAATTTTGCACGAAGGAGCTTTTTTTAGGGCATTTTTTAACCAAAAAAATGGTTGCTCACCAAGCTCCACCTTGACCTCTGTTTACCTTTGAGGGCAGCCTTTTTGGCTGATTCACCAGAAAATATCTTGTTTCCTGAAAAGCATCCTGAGTGGTTGTTTTTACAGTACCATTCATGCTTGAACTGCCACGGTAAGTACCAGAAAGTCTCACTCAAGCTATTCTCTCAAGACTTCCAACTCTGTTTTGCAGACGACTGAGTTTTCTGAACCTTTGGGTTCCTACCCTAAACCAAACATCTGAACTACTTTTGAAGGCTGCTTGTTCTTACAAGACACCTTAGTACAGAGGAGGTTTGTTTATGGAAAGGATATGTTAGACTCCTTCATTTGCAGCCAACAAAAGCAGCTCTCTCTTTTCCTGACTGGTCTAATTGATTTTTATTTTTTATTTATTGTTTTGAAGTCAAACAAATCATAGATTTAAAACCCCTCCAACCAATGCCTCTAGGTATTTTTGTCACATACTAAAAATACAAGTACTGGTGCAAACAAAAAGCAAACCACTGAAGCCTGGAGTAGAACGTTGCTTGCAGATGCTTTGTCTGTGCTTATTAACTCGTTCATGACTGCATCTCTTTGTAGGTTATGCTGCCATTGCTTTAGGTTGGGGAAGTTGGAACCAAAAGTGGTGGCTGGGGTTCACATAAGGCTGGCAGATGTGCAAGAAACACAAAACTTGTTTTGGTGCAGGTATAAAAGTATAAAGATTATTTAAAATGGACTCATATTTCCAGCTTAAACAAGAATACACTGTCATGGCTCGGGACAAACAGATAATTCCATTTTGATCCCAGTTGCTAAACCCAGAATATAAAGACAATTAAAAACCTTCTTAAGAAAACAAAGCTTTGTATTCCCTCTTGAACTCCAGCACGAACTAAATCTTGTAGTGTTTTTGGTCTGGTTAGACTTCAGTTGTTGGTCTTTCTCCTTCTCCTGTCTATGGAACCGTTGGCAGCATTTAATGAATTTTTAAAGACATGTCGTGATTGGGTTGGGTCATTTAATAGGATATGAAATGTCTTCACGAGAGAAGAAGCTTTTGTTAAAGTCATGATAAAGCCATTAAGAAAAATTACATCAGCTGAGACCCTGTATATTCCTTATTTATAAAAGTAAGGTGGCAAGAAACTGCGCCCTTCACGAGGAGATCAGAAGGCTGATCTTGAAAATGGATGGATGTATGAACAGATAACTTGTTCTTCATTACCCTGAGCCCATAAATCTGTGCCTAATCTTAGCAGAAAGCAATTTTTTTTGTTGTTTCATAATGCAACTTGTTTAATTTATTAGTAAGGATGTAAGTTTTTTTAATATGTTGAGAGCCTCTCTTTGGAAATTGTCTGTATTCTACATTGGCAGATAACAGGATTATGTGAAATTTAAGCTATACTCATTTTTGTGTATTGCAGTACAGTGAAATTTATGGGGTATGCTACAGTTTGCATAGCATCACAACTGGTTTTAAGGTGTTTAATTAGCAGTGATTTGCCCAAGTACTTTAAAACTAGAAAGTCATAGTGGGGAGAAATTATTTCACCTAAATGTTATTTGACTTTCATAATACCTGGTGCTTTAAGCAGGTCTTGACTCTTCTTTCCTCTCTTCCCCCAGTAATATGTGAGAAATATTGACTTATAGGAAACTGGTAAATGGTGTAACTCTCTAAAGGAGCTCACTATAAGATCTTAAGAATTAAAAATGCCAAGGATTGTAAACTGAGTTAGTTCTACTGTAAAAATGGGCTGATGCAGTTCTAAATCAGTCATTAGCTTTGAGGAGAGAGCACTTTGAAACAGTCCATTAAGGCGAAAGATTGCCCAATTGGATATTCATGTGGCAGTTAAAATTGCATCAGGATGTTAACCATTTCCAATTTTAAGTCAAATGGCCTTTTAAAATTTTGACTGAAATGTTCTTAGTTCTTGCTGCAGAGCAAGAGTGGAAAAAGTGCTTGAAATACTTGTTTGGAATAACCAAAACCCCACATCCACGTTAAGCCCGTGCCGAGTTGATCTCTATATGATTATTGAAAGAACTATGATATTCAACCTGAAAACACTGAGAATTTTAGAGGGAGTATTAATATGCTCTTATAACATTACTGTACTTTCACAAATGATGCAAAGATGTTCCTTGTAAACTGAGACATGAACAAATATTTTGAACCAACTGATCCTCAAAACTTTTGATGCATTTCAGTGTTTGGGATATTTTTTTTTAAATTCCTAAGGAAAGGGAATATTCAGACATTTTTATTTTAAATAAATTTAAATGTTATTTGAACTCTCCTTGGAGAAATTACAGCAATTCCTTAAGGGAGGGGCCTTTACTGTATGGTCTGCAATTGCTGTTAAATTCAGTCTCATTAACCAGTCTTCAGAGAACTCTGGGATTTGTTCTTTTTTTTTTCCTCTTGGTTGTGTTTTTCTTTTTTAAACATTGGCTCAGTAAATAGACAGTTGAAAAGCACCTTGGGCAAATGGACCCATGGATCCTCCAGAGTGACACATCAGTACAGTTGCAGTGTTCAGTGAAGTTGGTATGAATAAATCAGATGCTATAATTCTAGAGCCAAGCATCTGCAGCTGTGTAGTGAAAACAAGATACTAAAGGCACAGATCAAATAACCTGGAAGATTCCACTGCTACTGGCCTGCACCCCTGTAATGCCATGCAAATGTAGTATAGAGTATATTAGAGCAATTCCTTCAGGAATGACAAGAGGATGCTGCTAAAATTATAATCCCAGCACTGCTGCCAGGGCTACATTTAGAACTCTTGTTTTGAAATGTTTATAGGGATATTCAAATTCAGTTAGTACTAAGTGTCTGGTATCTCGGAAGTTTGTTCCACAAAGGATCAATCTAAAACACCTTTACATTAACTTTTTGACATGAAAAAGGAAGATCTTTTCTCCAGGCAGGCAGCACGTTGGAGATGTAGGTTGATTGTTTAACATTTCACCATATTTAGATATAGGTGTTTGCTAGGGAAAGTCAATAACTGACATTGTGGAGTGTGCATATTGTTTGAACTTTATATATCAGAATTTAATGAGAAAAAATGAACAACATGGGCTGTAGCAACATTCTTCGTGCTTGTTTTAGCAGATGTGAATGAGGTTACTCTTCCTGCTCAGAGTTATTAGGAGAATCAGGTGGGAAAGAGCTAGGGATGATATGTGCTGTCAGTATTATTTCTATTGAAACAAAGATGTGCAAGATAACACTTTGACATAAGTGCTCTGATATAATGGAAAAATGGCAAGTGGGGTGTTCATCTTTTTGTAATTTTCAGTACAAAGGCCAGGAAGACTATTAAGCTCTTTCACATTTATATGTTCTATATATTCTTTATTAAATGCCAGATAGTTGGGATGAGCAGCGAGCTGGTGATACTTCCAAGTTTCATGTGGCTGTGACAGGCATAAAGCTAAAAATCATAGATGAAACGTAGTGTGCCAAGTTAGGATCTATGAAAGTAAAAATATTTATAAGTTCTTGTAAAGTCTGACTTAAAGTATTTTACTTTTTCAACTAAACTTAAGAAAATATATTTTATAGCATAACTGCAAAAAGTATCCAGTATATGGTTTCAATTTAATCACCATTTAAACAAATTATTAAGCAGTGGATACTATTAGATTGAAGGACTGATTCTTTCATTGGGCTACCTATGGAAATGGAATAACTTTCTCTTATTACTTCAGATTTACAAGCCAAAAATGTAGTACGAGCCAGAAGAGTAATTCCTTGAGTGAGGAAGCAATGATTGAGAAACACGGGAAAACGATTCAGACTTATGATGAAAGATTTGCAGGTGCAATAACTAAGCTAGAAATGCAAAGATATCTCTTAATCATCATTCAGGTTCATTTCTTCCTGAAAAACAACACAGAAACTGTTCTGAGATAATAAAAATGATATGTGGCAAGCATAACTGATCTCTACCAGTGTTGCATAGGGAAATGAAGATTAAAAGCTTTAAGCAGTCTCTAAAACAAATATATAGAAATAATAAAAATGCTAAGTTTGAGAGATTCCTGAGGTCCAGAATGTGAATAACACATAATGCCTTCATTTGAGAGGGTCAAGTAACACACTGGAAAACTTTAGACTGCGCTGTTTGATGTCACTCATGTGGAAAGGCTTAGAAGCTCTTTTAAAGTTGAAGTGAATTTTAATGGCCCAAATGAGAAAACACTTGGAAAAAAGTCATACAAAAAACTATTTCCGTGCTGAAGCATAAACCAATCCCATTGGCAGGCTGAAAGGGAGTATGAAAAGTCAAAGAGATCCTTCTACAATCATGAAAGCTCTGAGAAAAGTTGCATAGAGATGATGCAGAGCACTAAAAAGTGTTGGTAGCTCTTTCGTCATCGGTGTCTTGCTGTTCTCTATAGAAGCAGACAGATTAAGTCCTGTCTTGAATGTGCTTAAAGCCTTTAAAGATGTCAAGAAAATAGTATAATAGTTTCATCTTAAAAACCCAAACAAAGAAACCCCAACCAACCTAAAAACCCCACCCCCAAACCTCCACAACAAACGCAGCCCAATATACCTGCGGAGAAAATGGCTCAGGAAGGAAATTGGAGCCATCAATAATCCTTACAGGTTATGAAGGGACCATAGGATGACATCTTAGGACCTGTGGTGGAATCCAGGCTTTACTTGTGTAGCATAATTGCCTCTGGCAATGCTATACTAAGCAGGGTGAGAAATCAATGAAGAGGCACAACAAATAATAAGGCCTCCTTCGCTACAATTAGATACAGGAGATCCAGATCATTGAAGTTCCTTCTCATAAATTGCAAAACACAGTCAGGAAGCTATAAATGGGGGGCATGGTGGGGAGCTGAACAGGCATCGTGTGTAATGGGTGAGATTCCAGAGCGTGCTGCCCAGGAAAGACACTTTCAAGTGAGCATAAAGATCCTTGAAGTGCTGTTCCTAACACGCACAGCTGCAGTAAAGAAGGCAAACAGTGTTACTGCCAGAGGACTGCAGTGTAAATAAGGGAGCTGCCATTCTCATTATCTGCTGGTTAGAGCAGGAGCACAGGGTCTGCTCAGTGTATCTTTGACAGGAAATAGCTGCTCTTAATGGACTATGAGGGAGACGAATCCAACTGGCACCATAAATCTTGGAGGTGTTGGTAAGCGTAAGGAAATTAGGATCCTTTTCACTGCAGAAAGAGGACAGTTTTATTACTCCTTTTAAGTGTATTTTTTTTTTCTAAGCATTGTGGGTCCCTATTTTGAAACCACTTCATTTAAATACAGCAATGAATGAGGGAATGCAATCTCAACAGGAGAAGCAGTCTGAGGTTTTGAGTAGGCTATCTTACATAAGCATGATCCAAGCCAGCTGTGTGGTAGTTTGAAATGATTCAAAGTAAGGTTTGATGTGTTCACCTATGCTGCACTGTGCAAATTTGGGCTTCCAAGGCAGTGCTGTAAAAGGCCTGTGTGGTGGATGATAATTAACAACCCCAAATGGTGCATTCGCTCCTCCCAAGCTAACTTGGCCTCCAGCATCTCTTGCTTACCAAACCCAGTGGAATATTTTGGCTGCAAGTGGCATCTCTTGGACCAAGTGCTCCTGGGTAGGGGCGTGTTGGCTCTGCAGGTGTCATACAAGGGTGATGGAGGAGAAGGTGGGTGCAAAGGGAAAGTGTGGGGATATCATTGCAACAGCTTTTGCAAACAATTGCAGAGTTAACATTTCCAACTATCCTGGGAAAACTTGGCTTCCAATGTCAAACTTCTTGGTCTCTTTCCAAGTTCTAATGCAATGGCCAAAGGCAAGTTCAAAGCTGTGATTAAAAATACAGATAAGACACTCCAAAGGCCCTAACTATGCACCTCTTGTGCTGAGAGGTGCCTTTCCTGGGATTGTATTGATGTGGTTTTGATGGGGGTTTAGAGCAAACTCTGTCTGTATTCACTGGATGAACAGTTCTGTTACAATCTTATACTGTATAAGCTGGCACCCTCTCTTTTATACCACTCATTGTCATGGTTTCTGGGCACTGTTTTGCATTGGTAACTTCAGAGTTTCTGCTAGTGTATGGAATCCTGTTTTTCCATTACTTTCCCCCAAAGGCCCTTACCTATTTTCCTATAGCAGCTGGGGACCTCACTACAGGTTTCTGTGACCCTGCTGGAGGAGATGGTTTATTCAGATTTCCTTCTTCCCAAACTGTGCAAATTCACTAAATGGGCTGGCACTCACACTATACAGCTAAGTGCTTGTGAGTTTTTTGTTCATATATTGAGGCAAAAAGTGTATCACTACCTGCAAATTTCTTAAATTCTTCGTGCCCTCCCTTGGAAGTCTATTTTAGAACTGTTTCCTATGAGATCCGTGGTATGATTCTTAATTTCCCCCTCGCCTTCTCTGGTACAGCTTTTTATGCAACTCAGATGCAGAAGGGTTAGGGATGTTTAGCCACACGTTGGTGAAGGAGAAACATAGTGGGATGTGCTGAGAGTTTTATACTGCTGTATCTGATTTCTTATCAGATTTTTCTGGGCCTAAGAAAGAAAAGGCTTTCTTTCTCCTATATGGAAAGGCTTTAAATTTCTCTGCATCTGAAAACCAATGTGTTTCTTACATTGCTAATAGATCCATTGTGGTGCTAAGAGCAGCACTTACTCCATTTCCTATGTGTTTCTGATCCTTACTGGATCATCCTCGATGTTGTCACTAAGAATAATGAGGGCCATCTGTCCCTTTGGGTGTGCCAGTGGGTTTTAGTGGGCATTGTAGATACAAGTGTTGTAAATGAGATCCCCTGTGAAAAACAGACTGTCAGGGAAAAGTTGTTTTTCATATCCATCCGTTTGCACTGTGTAAATCAGCTCTTCTTATTTGCTTAAGTTGTATGAAATGACCACACTGACAGCTGATTTGATTGGTGTCTCCAGTTTTGATTCCTCACGTAGTCTCGTGGCATGGTGAGCAAATAGATCTTTGAGCTACCCTGTAGACTTCCTCACATTTGATTAGGGCTCTCTCCCCTGAGAAAACTAGGGTTATGAAACTGTTTGGTTAAGCAAGGTTTTCACAAAGCAGAAATGGGGAACATTAAATAATAAGAGCGATACCAAATTCCCCTGTAACTTCAGGGCACCTCCAAGTGGGAAAAATTCCAGGATCATGGGTGTCTGGCTTGTGGTGTTTTTCTAGGAGAAATGAAAAGTCACACTTAAGAAATGGAAGATTCAGAATACAGTAATGCAGACCTTGGGAAATGATCAAATGGAAACTTGTCTGCAACAAATTGCTTTAATGATCAGCATAAATGTGTTTTAATTTGGATTAATTACAGCCTGGGAAGACTTTACTTCTAAATAAACTTCAGGAAAATGTCATCCATAATGAATATACCGAATAAACCTCAGTATAAATAAATGGGTCATGGCTCCCCTTCCCACTGAAGACTTGCTGTGTTTAGAAAATGTAAACAAAGCCCTGCATATATACACTATACCTTAAGGTATTTATGTAATGACAAAAGATCACTTTTTCATTTTCCAACCATCACCAAGGGATTGCAAAGCAATCAAACTTTAACAGCCAATTAATCTCTCTAGATGATGTTTGTGTAGCACTTAACCAGTTTCAGTAAATTAGATCCCTGTGGGCTGGGCTGTTACGGTGATAGAAATGTTACTGCTAGCTGGAGGCATTCATTTACTAGTTTGTAAGAACAGCAGTATTGAGAAATTGTGAGCATATGGAAACAAACTCTCTGCACCTCTTTAAAAGAAAAGTTGTTTGTAAAGAATAGGAGGTTCTGGGAGTCACCCAGCACGGAGCCTCACTAAACTAAATAAGTAGTTTGTCAGTTCTGTTGGACTGGAGAGACTGCTGTTAAATTCCCTGTAAGAAACAGAAGAAATCCATGGGGAGGCAGCTGTGGCTAAAGAAAGATAATTCATTGCAACAGCATCCACTTAAGCAAACTGTTAAAGGAGCAGATTTACCTGAAGTAACATACCTGTGCACATAAGCAAAATGCATTAAAATAATTAAAAAAAAATCTCCAGGAGAGCAAAAGCTTTCAGTATAAATGAGACAAAAATCCTCCTAAAAAGTGTCATCCTAGAAGGCATTTGGAAACTGTGTTTCAGGGTGGTGGTCTGAGGCCTCTGCACTTGTGTTCAGGCTTCCTGTGTGTGAGTTGAAGCTTACAAAACACAACTGCAAATCTTTGAGTGAGGAGCCACATGACTGATGCCTGTGGACCTGTGGCAGTGTAGCTATAATTACGAGGTGCTGGATTCTCTATGTTTAGCAGGGTTCTTAATAGCACAATGATTTCTGTGCTAGTCTGGTGTAAGGGTTCCCTTGCCTGCCGCGACTCTAGGAAAGGGTGTTGTGGACTCATGAATGAGTTCAGTTCTGTCTGCTCCTTGCTTTGGTCAATTCCAGCTAGAAGCAAGGCAGGAACCCTGTAACAGATAAACTATTCCTGCTTGCAGCTGCACTGGTGTTGCATTTAGGACGCAAACAGGGAGAAGGGAGATGACTGAACGCGTTTCGGTAGTGCTTCCTGATCCACGGCAGTGTCAGAAGGTCTTGAGGGAGAAACTAATTCCTGACAGCATGAAAGCATTTGGTGAAACTCACAGTTTAGATGGCTGTTTTTGAAGCAGGTGTGTAGCCAGTGATGCATGGCTGGCACAGTGGATGTGCAAATTCTGTGTGTGAGGTTGGCTTTCCAGGCAAGGGTCAGGGAGACACTGGAAATTCTGAACTTGCTGTTGTTACCTGGGAGGTGTAACTCGGGGCTGTCATGGCCTAACCTGTTGGTAGGTCAGTTGGAGAGGCAATTTTTATATTGTACGTGTTTTTAATGACCAGTGAAGGTGCTCAGTGTGGCCGGATGCAGAACAGGCTGCCTAAACCCTGCTCAAGCCTGCAGTGGTATTTTGGTTTCCAGAATTTTTTTGCTGCAAAGTACCTGCAAGGGCTGTCCACCATTCTATGGGCGTTTGCTGAGGGAAAAACAGGGCCATGAGCACTTGCTGAAGAATGTAGGTGGTAGCAAATAAGAAATGACCTTCAGACAAGACTTTCTGCTTAATTCCTTCTCATAACTTACATTGTCATGTAGTGTCTCATGATGTGGCCTGGCCAAAGTGGAAGGTTTAATTATGTTGTTAGGCTTGTATATGCACTTGCAAGGCCAAAGGAAGATGATAAAGGGGGTCTGTTGCTGTATCATATTGCCATCACTGAATTTGCCAACTATTGCCTAGAAGTCACAGAAAGGTTGAGGATGGAAGGGCTCTCCAGAGGTCATCTGGATCACCTGCCCCTTTTAAGCAGAGATGCCTAGAGCCAGTTGGCCAGGACCATGAAATAGCTATGGATTATCTCCACAACTTCCTGGGCAGCCTCTGCCAGTGCTTGGTCACCCTTACAGAGAAAACTCTTTCCTGATGTTCAGATGTGACTTCCCGTGTTTCAGTTTGAGCTCCACACCTCTTATCCTGTCACCGGGCACCACTTAAGAGTCTGACTTGGTCCTCTTTGCAGAGCTCAGTACAGAGGTTTTGCATCCCTCAGCTGGTGATAGTTTGTGTAATGCAGCCCAGGGTACCTTCAGCCACCTTTTACTGAAAAGGCCCGTTGCTGGCTTGTGCAAATGATACCGTTTACTTTGCTGCAGTTCTTTTTGGTGGCCTGTCTGGCAGGACTTGGTACTGGTTGTGGTGCTGAGAACAGTTGGAGATCTTTGAACTTAAGCAGGAAATGCTGTATCTGTGGCAGTTGCCCTTTGTGCTCTCTTAATTATGGTTGACCCTTACTTTTACTAATGTCTCTTAGGTTTTTTCATTCTAGTGCCTTTCAAACACTGCTCTGGACTTCTGCAGTGAATACCTGGGAATAATAAGCCTATCTACAGTTCTAGGCTGCTGCTTGAGCAATTGGGAGGAGGGTGGGGAAATGCCTTGCACTGATTTATTAGACAATACAGCAGTTTTAATAGAAGGAAAGAACTACTTGTTAACCAGGTAAGCAAAAGGGTCATAGGGTGGGTGGATACAGCTCTGTCTCCCAGTGTTTAGCAGGACTTATGCTGTGTTTATATTCAGAAATTCTGCTTGAAAGCAGAAGAGAAATGTCACCCCGCGCTGTAACTTTTGCACTGAGAGTGGACAGGAAGGATTTTGAGTGTGGGTATTGTGGTCAAAACACAGTTTCAAATGGAGGGAAGCCTGTAACATAAATATGCCATTCATTACAATTTTCCAACAAAGATGTGGTCTGAATGGTTGATAATGAAATGCTTTCCCAGTGCAGTGATTTTGCTTTCTGTTTAAATGCACAATGGACAAGTTTGGATAGAGGCTATTTTTTGAGAACAGATGAACAACTTCATGTATTGAATAAAATTACAACTTCCTGAAATGACATACTGGGGGGAAAAAAAAGGTATCTAAGTGGTACTTTGCTCTAGGGGTAAATGAAAGAAAAAAACTACAGGACTATCTCTAGCCAAGCGAAGTTCTGACAAGGTCATATAACAGAAGCATAATACTATGATTCTGGGTTTCTAGTTATCGTTTCAGTATGTGCTCTGACTAGTGAAAGCAGTGCTAATTTTGTTTTGCACAGCTGTTCTCCGTGTATTTTTGTATTGTTGGATCTTGCTCTCTTCCAGATGCCTGTTTTCTCTCTTCCACAGTATTAAGTATTGAGACTGTTCAAATAATCCTCTTGTAGTTTCAACAGAAAGTGACAACAGAATATTTTTCTGCAATTTGATAGCTGGATGTAATTCTGAAAAGTTATATCACATATCTGCTAAATATTTCACTCTGCAATGCAGGCAGGAAAACACATCTTATTTTTACACCATAGTTTATAATCAAGCACTGTCAAAGCAGGAGAGAGCAGTGTAAATATTCAAGAAGTGATGCTTCCTCCTGTTCAAACACTAGACCTTTGCAGATCACTTTAATGGGGTCAAAAGCTGCAGAAAGAAAACCATATGATGCTACAATGCCTCTTCCTGACACTTTGGGAAAGTACCAGCCAGAAGGGTAGAAGTTGGCGATCTGCTCCTGTCACCTGTGTGTTGTCTCCTGCCTTCTGCTCCCTCTTACCCCCTCCTCCAAAACAAAACCTCAAATTTATTAAATATAATGGCTTGTGGAAAACTTAATGGTCTGTTGCAATCCAAGGCAGGGCAGCTGCTGCTCCTGGAGAAGGTCAAACATACAAATTCTAGATATATGGAGCAGGATGCCTCAGGGAGCAACCAAAGTTATACTGAAGTCTGATGCACTGCACCGGTCCTGGAGAAGTGACATGGTCATTTCATGTGACCTGTAGACTATCCCTCTATAAAAGTACTGCTCAATGTCTGAATTATCAAATACATTTTTGTACCAGTTTTTGAAGCACTTCCTTCTCATTTTCTTCGTGCTAATATGTGGCAATTCTGAGTCTCAACACTGGTTTGCCCATGAGTCAGATCTGTCGGGTAATAATTGCCATGCTCAGGTCTTTCCTCTTTTATAGAGGAGGATATTCAGTTCAATAACACTTTAGATCTGCAGGTATGTGTCCCTCTCACGGTCACCCCTCCTATACCAGAGGGTCTGGTCTCTATCTATAGTATTTTTCTGATACAAAGGCCTCAAGAACAGGCACGGTGAGCACAGCTTAAGACAGAAAACTACAGAGAAGTGCTGGATTAAAACATGGGGTTTAGTATTGCACTAGAGATGTGGAGGTGAGAAGACAACTTTTTGTTCCAGGAGCTTGTAGGGCTGGGAGGAGAAGCTTCCTATTTGGTGAAAACTGCTGAACGGTTTCTGGCACAAATTCTTGGGTTTAATTGTCAAAGGGCGAGGGTTTGTTTTTGCCTTAATTTAAATGTATGAAAAGCCTTCTAGAATGGGACAGGCTGTGTTGTTGGGACATACTGTGTTCTTCCTGGACTGCACTGGTAAGCCTGGTCTGAGAGTCTTATAACACGTGTTAATCTTGACTTGAATCTACTTAAAACACTGAAGAGAGTTAAATTTGTTTAAATAGAACTTTTAAGAAGGTATAGATTTTCCTCATCCTCTGTCTTCTCACCAGACCACATTGCAACTGCAGATGGTGGAGCAGGAAAATACCCAACACCCCTACGCTTTCCAGAATAAAAATCCTGCACTAGGAAAAGCCCTATTCAATATCATATACATGTGTGTGAGGGCAGGCTGCAGGGCTCTATGCCCCTGGGCCTGGCCCCCATCCAGAGGCTAACTTACATTGCAAGGGGGAGCAGGTGGCATCTTTGCACAATCTCCAATTTCAGATTGTATGTTATCTTTAGGGCAGCTTTAGATTCTAGCCAGCACTCTGTGGGAGCCTCTTGACACACACCATCTGGTAGAAACACTGAATCAGCCTGGTTTGGTCCTGTACTCTGGAGGTGGTGGTGAAAATACTGTATATCATTTTTTTTTTTCCAGCTGTGTGCAACTTCAAATGATCTTTTGCCTGGGTTCTGTGAATTGAGGATCTGCCAATGGCAACCTGTTTCTAAATCAAGTGTTCAGGGTTGTGATTTGCAGAAATACTCTAGCACTGAGGGAAGCTTTTAACTCTAGAGTTGTGTTGTGATACTGTATTCCCTTCTAAATCATTAGTCTGAAAGAGTATCACAGTTCTAACCTCTTCCAGCATTTGTGACATTTTGTATCCATGATCACCCTTCTCTTCTGGAATTTTCTTGTTCTTGGTGTTCTTTGGGGGTCAGGAGCAGAACAGAACACAGTTTAAAAAAAGCAAAATAAAGTTTGGATGCCACTATAGGTTTGTAGTAGCAGAGATGTGGAGGTGTTTTATATTTCATTCTTTGCTTCTTAGAGGTTTGCTCCTCTCTTTGATTAATTTTCCCTTTGATGAACACCAGGCTGACACTTCCACAGGACCATCCACAGATTTCTTTTGAGTGGCAATAGGTGATGTAATCGCTGTCTATCACAGTTGGATTAATTTCCTCATCATGCCTGCAGAGCATGACTTTGAAGTTACTGATATTGAATCTATCAGATAAGGGCTCCTGGTCTCTGCAAGAACCTTTGAGGACTGGCCAAGGAAACTTAAAGTCACCAGTCAAGGGACAGAGAAATTTTGTATCTTGAGTTGTTGACTTTGCCAGTATTGCTTTAATCTATTCACACCTCTGAGTTATTAAAGGTTTGCCCATAAAGATAGTGGGGTCAGACTGGATGAAACAGCTGTTTGCTCCTTTGGGCTTATAGGTACTACTGTATTGCTGAAAAACTTGATATTTAACTCCTAGGCCCAGGAGGGCCTGAGGATACATCAGCTTAGGCAGTGTTGCACCATAGTGTGGCCACAGGATATAGGGGTTAAGGAGAGAAAATGGCCATCCAGCTTGGAAAGAGGACAAGTCTCTTAACACCCTTAGAAATGTCTTTACACAAGTAAAGACTTTTTTTTTAAATCATTAAAGAAGTCTAATGGCCTCATTAGGCCTCACTGAAAATGTAAGGCAAACCAGCAAGAAGCTAAATATTGCTGTTACTGCTAATATATTTTTAGAAGTTCTTGGTCGTGTTGTGCTTTCTCGTTGTGCGTGACACCTTGCCAACCCAGTGCCACAGGCTAATATTTTCATTAGTATTCCTATTTATCTTCAGTAAAAATTAGTTACATCTGAAAAAGCATGTGCACAGGATATGTATTAACCGTGTCCTGGTGTTGGCAATTGTTGTTCGTGCTTGTTAATTTTACTGTGGCCTTAGGGCTCTCGTGCTGACTCTGTTAAGGATAGAGTGCTGTAACTCAGAGCACTGTTATGTATTAGGCCTTTATACTTATCTTTACAAATATTTCTCCTAGTTTTACTGTGTTCTTTACCTTGCAGCAGTTCTAGGTGTTCAACCAACACTCCCTCGCTTCTGTGTTTCCTCCTTTTCCCACTCTGCCTCTTTTTCTTAAATAGTAATGAAGTGATAGGCAACAGCTCATAAAGAAGAGGTCTTATGTGTGGAGACTGAGGCTGGTAATGCCAGTGCAAACTGTTTCAGAAGATGTGACCAGAATGGGGGAGGAAGGAAAAGAAAATTAAGATCTGCAAAGAGCTTCCTCCCAGTGATGCTGTGCTCTGGTTGGCAAAAATCCAAGCTAACCCTTTGTTAAATGTAGTTGGATAATTTATATAGATTCTAAAATGAAGGTACACCGGTCATAGCAGTTTGACTGGTGTTCACTGGGGCCCAGACACAAGGTGTGGAGAGCTCCAGGAGGCTTCACAGACCTTCTGTGTTGATTGATGGGAACTGTGTGTCAGGACCTCAGCAGTAAAGGGAGAAACAGCTTTCTGTAGATACCTGTAAGCTCCTGCCTGCAGACACTGCTGCTCCTTGCTCAGCTCTGTACCCAGCATCACCTAAGGCAAGGCTGGGAACCACAGTCAGGGAAGAGGATAAAGAAGGAGCACAGACAGGCAGGAGACTGAGGGCTTTGCAGTGGGCTGGGCAGTGTTAGCACTGGAGGAGAGGGACAAGATGTTGAGGTCCTGGTTAGGTGGCAAGAGGTGCTGTCAGGGAAAGGAAGAAGCTGGAGCTCAAGTTTAGGATGAGATCTGGGCGAACAAACTCAGTTAAACAGAAGCAGCTTTGCCTTCTCAGCGCTATTTGAGGCCTTTCATCTAAGAGCAGTCCCGTTTCCACATCTGTCATCCTTATCTTTAAACAACAGAAATGAAAATCAGTGCGACTGATCTGCTATATTTGCAACTGCATTCTTATTAGAAAGGTTTAGGGAGTCTACTATTGCATGTTACTATAAATTAGACTTGAATCTGCTGGAGCCTGTGTTATACTGTGCTCTCCAGAAGCAGAATTCGGTGTGCCTTAGTGAATGTGTTTTGTAGGTATGGAGGTTTGTTAGCAGTACCTGTGCCAGGATATTCAGCAATGGCTAGTGATGTGGAAACCTTCATTCCTTGAGTCTTCATTTTTGATTTGGTTAGGAGTTGTGATTTGAAGGATTATTAAAGAAAATAATAAAACAATCCTTGCTTTCACCCACCTTAGTGCTTGGTAACCCACCTTTGGAGTGGCACACGATGGTTGATGCTCATGTGCCACCAGTTGCTTTTTGAAAGCCCTGCCTCCTGGTTTTTAAACTGACAGGATACTAAGTGAAAAGCTTAACAAAAAGGAGAATGTCTGTCAGAAAAATACAGCAGCTTCCCCGTGTAGGAGGATGTTTAAATGTGAGACTTCTCCTTCAAACGTTCTGTGTGAAAGCTGCTTAAGAAAAAAAAAATTGAGGTAATGTTGCTCCCTATTTTGAATATATCTCAACATTTCAGTTTTGATATGCTGGTTTTGGGTGATATCTGCACTACCTTGGAACAGCAGTGGAAGGCTGGATGTATGTCCATTTATATGTATCTAAGGATTTAGTCACAGGCAACATAGACACTGATGTAAAATATATTCTGGGGAAAGCTATTATGGTGTAACTCTTCTCGTGATGAAATTCTTTAAATAAAAACTTGAAATGTTTAGTTGAATCTGGTTGGTGATAGTGAGCTCTGCACCTCTCTCCATGAACTCCAGAGTCCTTTAATCTTTTGCATTTGCTGCAATTGCACCTACTTCAAAGCATTGCTGCAGGCATTGGAAAGGATCCTGGCACTCAGTGGGAATAGGGCGGGGATGTGAAATTCTGTCATCACTTGGAAACTGCAGCCATTTCTGAAGTGCCAGCGTGATCTATCTTTACAAAAGGGCAGCAGCATTATGCAACTGATTTGGGAATGCAGGGAAATGTGTCTGTATTGGCTGAAGTTCTTAAAATATGGGTTTTTTAAAGAAAAAACCCAACTCTATACTGAGAAGCACTTGACAGATCTGAGCAAGCTGAATATAGTATAGTAATGATAGCTGGACATCTATATGGATCAACACCATTCTGTCTTGTGGTTTTGCAACTACCTGTAAGATGATGAGCCCTGGACAGGATCCAGCTGTTGATATGCGAGGTCAATTGATCTTTTAAGTAATAAAAACCTGCACTGAGATATGTTAAGTTTTAGGTGAGCTCAGAGCTCACTCGCTGACGGAAGCTGAGGGTGGCGGTGCTTTACGAGAAGCTGATATCCGTAGGGATATTATGTCAAACATCCTGCTGAAAGCTGTGAGAATGATCAAACTTGTAATGAAAATATTTGTCCTCTTTCAAGATTGATATATTTGTATGAATACACAAAAAACCCCTACAGGTCATTCACAGATACCCTGGTTTAGCATTGGGCTCATATTAGGAAAAAGGTTCCATCATCAAAGCCTCAATCTTTAATGGCAACTGTTTACACCACGTTGTGCTTTAACATATACAGCTGCTGCTTTGACTTGCAAAACTGAGACACTTTTTCACTGAAGGAATTTAATTGTGGAAGAAGCTGTAAGGTTTTTATGGTACTTAAATTGTGTTTTATTTTAAAGGCCATATTAAGAGCACTCTACAATTAAGTTTCAAAAGAATTAGGCACTATAACGCATTTCAAGCTGCCACTGTTGTAAAGAATTACAATTCTTAGAGTATAAAAAGTGACTAAACTGCTCCTGAAAGTCATATTCAAGTGCACTATAGTTTTCTGTTGTGCAGTGTACTTAAGCTATGAATTCATATGGTACTACGAACAGAAGGCAATTTCCAAGGTATTTCCAAGGTTGGAGAAAACCATTCTGTTTATGGCTTTCAAATAAGCCATGCCACCCATCTCATGCAGTAAAAACTGGATCAGTTGGAGGGATGTCTTTAGTGGATAAGTCTGAGTGCTATTTTAAAATACAAGTTTTGCTGTATTACTAGAACTTTTTTAGATCTTAATGTGTGCTTTGTGTGTCCATGCTCACAATTAACACGCCCTAATGTCGAGGGAAGAACGATTTCCAGGTTACAGCTGGCAGAAATATGGGTCATTGCATCCAAAAGTGTGTTTGGTGGCTGTGTGGGGTTTCAGTTTGTTTATTTTTTTTTTAGTTAGAATAGCACATTCTATGTTTCTGTGTTTGCAAAAATAACCAATAGATATATCAAAATTTTCTCTAGAAATTTACCAACAACCTTTAATTGCTGTTGGAAAGGAAGGAACTAGACTACACTTTGATCTGTACTTAATAAACTTGGTCTGGGTTTACACTTCCTTCTGTTCTGAAAGATCAAAGGACATCTAACCTGAGACCTTCTTTTTTTGCATGTTTAATGTGATGTTATTTCGCTGTTGGTCTTGGAGACAGCATTGTTTCCTCAAGAGGGAAACCTCAGAAGGGGTAACTATTATTGAGCCTTTGTGATAACCACTCTGTGTTAACGTTAGATGCCCAAACAGGACATAATCTGTTCATACTCTAGGACTTCTCTTAGCCCAGGTAGTTGGCAAAGATCAAACCAACAACCAACAAAAAAAGGCAAACCCCCAACTTACACGTTGCCTGGTGCTTTGTGAAAGCGCACAATCTTTCTCTACAGCGACTGTGAATTTATGGTAATCTCAAAAAATCATGACACAATATGGTCAATGCTGATGTCAAGTAATTTATGACATGATATCATTCACAAAGAACACGTGTTCTTTCTAATTAACCTTGAGTAGGACCCAACCTCTTACCTGCCCAGGCAAGAACAGATTAAGAATCATTGTACAACTGTGCAGTAAGAGATCAGGCTGCTGTGTTCATTCCAAATTTCTAGTTTTCTGCACAGCTGCATTTTATAAGTATTGTGATTGCAATATTAGTGTTGAGTTTTTAATTTCATGATTAAAAAATGAGTGTTTTAATCAGTGTACTTTATTCCACAGACACTCTGTTATGTAACAGCCTAACTGGTTTGGTTGCACCATTGCGTGACTCATGGAATTAGTAAGTGGAGGGTTTTATAGGTGACAATAAGTATATGGGGGTAACTGTGCATGTAAAATTAAATTGAACTCCTAGATAATAAATACACCATCCTCTCATTTTTTAATCTAACTTGATATATGTACATAATCTACAATTATTTTAGGCCTGCATGTCCATAATTAGAATTGGCACTAAAATTGTATTTCTCTTATGATTATTTCTGGATGTTTCACTTTGTCCAACGTGACACAAAGCAAAAGTGAGTTGGTCAGGGATGACTGTTGTATTGGATAATTAGAGGAAAAATTGTGAATACAATTATACCACCTGATCATCTTTGTTCCTTTTTGTTTTAAAAAAAAATCCTATGTTGCTGTATTTTTATGATAAGAATTGCCTGCTTTTCCAAAATTTGCAAAACCTGATCTCACTGGGCTGTAAGCAGAGTATTGGAAGAGCCTAAGAAATATTAGTGTTCTAATTTTTGCAGGTTAACACTGTCTCAACAAAACATAGTTTCTGGGACTGATTCTGCAAGCTCAGCAATCTTGAACAAGGCCAATGTTTGGCTGTGAGACCAGCTGGGAATTCTGGCTGCTGTGGGCACAAACCAAGAGGTCGAGATCAAACTGTTGGCAAATATTAGGCCACAGATGCTGAATGAGCCTAAAGACTTCATTTGGCACCATTGCTGCTGCTGAGCTGACAGATGGGAATAGAAATGCCCAAAGAACCCTTTTCCTTTCCATCAAGTGAAAGGGTCCTGTTGGTCTACGAATGGCTAATCGCACCCAGAGAGCAGTGCTCTGTAACTGCCTCTTTTGGGGATAAGGATGTTCTGTTATCTGTCCATGGAAGTAAAAAGAGTCTTGAATGCAAAAAAAATTTGTATTTCTCTCATGAGACAATGTAGGACAAGTGTTACCAGGCTACAGACAAGAGGAGAGAACTGCAGACCTGGTGGCTGATGAACATGACTGGATCTTGGGTTTTGCCAATTCCAGCCTAATGAGTAGGTCTGAAGAATTGTTCTGGTGAAGAACTGATAATATAAAAATATACCTACTAAGTTTGTGGGGGTTTTTTTGCTGTAAATCTGTGGTAGGAACAAAAAGGAAAAAGAGAAATAGATTACTACTGGGAGCCAAATTTTCTGTCTCTGTCTTAGCATTATGTACGATATCTTCTGAATGTCTGGCACTCCTAATTATTTTTGTAGATAATTTGTCCTGTCTTCCAAATTATTTTACGACTTTCTGTCTCATAAAGTGTATTTTTACTTTGAATATAGTGATGTATAGCTTTTCCAGACCTCACTTTTTAATGATACTCTTTGCAGACTTACCAGGTAATTAGCATTGATAAAAACAACTGGTTTTCAAGTATTTTCCCGTAATTGAGTGGTGTCTCTCCTCTCTTGATTCTTCAATCTCAGCAGATTTTTTTTTTCCCCCAAGAAGATCTGTATGACAAAGATTGAATTTCACTAAGGACTAATCAGATTTTCATGAAGTGTCAGAAAATGAGGTTGCTTCCCTGTCTCCATTTTTGACAGTTGCACTTTCTTTGAATTGCATCTCTTCCCTGCTCTGGTTGTCATCTGTGAGGAGTCAAAACATCTGAATTAGAAGAGCATATGGGTTCTTGGCTGTTACTGCTGATTTTCCTATTAAAGATATGCTGTAAACATCTTTAAATAAAATCAGTGTTGCAGGAGAAAGGCAAAGCCAGTGGGAGATGTGTGTAATGTTCATGCGTCGACCATAGGCTGGTTCACTGCTGCGAGAGAATTTTCCAGACCTTTGTAACTTGCAATGCAGGTCAACTTCTCTCGGTTCAGCCCTTCAATTAGGAGAAGGTCTGTGCTTTTGCAGGGCTTGAAGTGTTGAGTCCAAAGTGCAGGTCTTTCATAGCCCCAGTCAGACAATCTGGTGTAACCCTCTAATTTGTTGGTTGACCACTAGAAATGCTTTACATTTTTCGGTCCTACTCTTTGCAACTGAGCTAACAGATAAGAAGTGTGAAGTGCTGTCTTCACTCAGATCCATGGCACAACTCCCACCTCCTTCAGGAGAGCTAATTTCAGTTCTCTTTCCTCCTAGTCCTCCTCTGCTTTCGCACTTGTTTTTCTATTTCCCTTTCTGCTGAAGAATTTCTCTAATGGGGACAGAAGAGAAAAGGGGTGGTGGTGGTGTATATTTTGTCAGGGTACTTACTGAGTGCAATAGTAATGAATAAGATGATTGTTGGAGCCACATGTGATAAGTAACTTCTTGGTTTGTAGTTAAATATCTCTTTGACCAGCTAATAATCTGCATGGAATTTCGGGGTGGATGGATAAAATGGATATGAGGCAGAAAAGAAGAGGAGGGGAGAACTTAAAGGCAAAACAACATCTTTGAAAAAAATGAAAGATTATTCCTGCTCTGCTACTTTATGGAAAAGGAAATTGGTTGAGTAACACTGTCACTAAGTCTACAGACATGTTAGTAAAGATTTAACAATAAAGAGGAAGAATTAAAAGATGTATCTTGTAATATTGGAGCCGAAAGTCCACCCTTATGCTATTTGATAGTGTTCAGTGCTGAATTATTGGTATTTATTGAAGTATGAGGGCCAGACTTTGTTTGCAGATTGCAACCATCAAACCCCAAGATATACTGGGTTTGCAGGGATGTATCCTCACCTTCATACACTCAAGTGAGTCACCCTGAGGGTTGCCTGTGATAACTGTCCTGCCCAGGAGAGCTCAGCGAGATGTGCCGTACCAGGCCATGCTGTGATACTGTTGACATCCACTCTTCTCTCTCAGCTGAGTGCCTCTGTGGGGCAGATTTTACCACTAACTGACCTGCATCTTAAGGTTTGTTTTCATCCCCATTCTTCAAATTCTATGGAATTAAATTTATGAACAAACCAGCCTGGTAAACTTGGCAGATTCTGACTTTATTCACGAAGGCAGATCTAATGTTCCCTGACAACTTGTTCCAGAAAACTGTCTTGTAAAACACAGTATCTGCCAGTTTCTTAATACCAAACTACATTGTAGAAAATACAATGCCTGGTGCAGAGTGAATCTGAAATCACTCAGCATACGTGATTGTTAACTGAGCTAACTCTCCTGCCAGTGTATCGGCTGCCATCTGTCCATTTACTGACAGCCTTGCTGGGGGGGGGGGGGGGGGGGGGAACTTGGGAGCTGGCAGTGGTCCAGCTCGCTGCAGGTCTGCTCTCTAGTGTTTCTGTAACAGATGTTGTGCCACATGCCCAAAGCTGCTGCCTGTAAGCTGCTGTGTACTCAAATTTTTCATCTTTTTTTTGGGGAGGGTGCCTGATTGTCTTTGACACAAGATTTGCATTTATTTCAGCAGCACGTTACGGGGTGCCTTTGTTGTAATGATAATCTGATGGAAGAACCCAAACCAAACCTCTAGGCCTCTGTCACAGGTTTTCTGGTGACTTCAGTTGGACGTTCGACTGGACCCTGGGTTTCCTAGTTGTTAATATTTTTCACCTTTTCCATTTAATTCTGTGTATTTTGAAGTACAGCATTTATAAACCAGTGTGGAATCACGAAGCCCTCAAGTTTGCACTGTGCTTTTAAGGAATTCAGTGGTCTGTCCTTAGCTGGGATGCTTCAAAAGTGTTTATGTACACAGACCCCCTGCCTCTGATGCACAGACAAACTAGAAATCACACTGAATTCTTCCTCCTCTGTTATCTTCCATACACAACGTAATTCCACTGTAAGCCAGTTGCTCCTAAATTAATGCAAATCAACCAAGGTGAGGTGAAGCTTTAGAAACCACTGTGTGTTTCAGTTCTGTGATTAAAATGCCTTGCTGCTCCTGTGATGCTTGATTTTGTCAGCAGAGTAGCAGGAGGGAATTATCATCTTCTTGCAGCAACCCCTGCTGCTGCTGATAGAAAAGATTTCTTCTCTCCTTCCTTGCTTTTCAGTAACCAAAAGCAAAAGGAAAAAATAAACAATTAGGCAGAGGAACACTCAACACTGTATCTGTACAGTCTCTACATGTTATTAATTTCAAGAGATTTGCCATATAGAACTGATAAGATCCTGTGGATAACCATGTTTCTTCCATCCTAGTTTATATTTTCACTTGATCAGTTTGTAGTGAACTGCCTGTACTACTTACTGAAAGATGAAATATGGTTTGACTCTGTCTATTCAGCTGTAAAAGCAACTGCCCATTGATTTGCTGCTGACTGTGTGCATAAATAAAATATAGCACAAGAGGTGACCTATTTTATGTGTTTAGGCATGGAAACCTTTCAGATCTCAGTAATTCATGTACCACCTTTCAGTGGAAAACTTGTAGATTGTTTGTTCAGCATGTGGATCAGCTTCCCTTTGTATATTGCCCGAGCTTTTTTGAGCTTAAAATATGTGGTTTAAAATATTAATTGAAGGTGTGCAAAAAAATATGATTACAAGACAATCTTCTTGATTAGTCTCCATTGTTTGGTGTGTGAAATGCCATTTGCCTGTCAAGGAAATGCATCCCATGGTCAGGGAGCACTGCTAGAGTCCTGCAGATGTGATGTGTTTTTAAAATATCCTGAATTTTGGAAAAGGCCTTTGTAACTTCTCAAACTAGATTACTAAGTAGTTAATCATAATCTAGGATCTCAGGCTGAGAAAGGCTACCAGTTCATGCTGTGTATGCAGGCATCTGTTACTCGGTATCAAATGTCACTCTCTCTCCAGATGAGCAAATACTGAAAAGGTGTACAGTAAAAGTTTAATGCCTAAGATACGACCTGGAAGGCTGCAAATGCCTGAGCATATGGAATATAAATCAGAACAATAAAAAGATGAGCATTCCAGGGTATTTGATTGTTTTTTTAAAAAAAAATCCATGGAAAAAATTGCCATGGAAAAACAAAATTCCATTTACTGTTCCAACAATGCATGTTTTACAAATGTACATGTTATGGTTTATGGAGGCATTTAGCTGAACAAGGCAAAAAATGTGAAGTAATATTAGAGGCAATGTATTTGCCTGCAGTTGAAAATGTGTAATTGCATTCCTAAAGATCAGAAGCAGAAGAAGAAACTTAATATTTTAAGATTTCAGTAAGGAGTGGACAGAAAAACTTCCCTTAATCAGGTGAAGATACCACATTTATCTCTCTTGCCTGATAAAATACCACCCCTTTCTGTAGCTGCTGGTGCAAGTATAGAGTTAGAGCGATATGTAACTCTATGAAACATCTTAATTTCCATACTGTACATAGTTTTAGTTACATAAAAGCAAGTGTCTACAGTGTTTCTCTAAAATACAGGCATCAAAATCTCTAATAGCTGCATCAGGACAGTTTCTCGGGTTCTTACCTGTTTAATCCGGAGCCAGATGTTGACAGTTCTGGTGTGTAACTGCTTGTGCCAGTGCTCCAGGATGCAGCAGGATTCTCTGTGCAGGGTATGAATCGGTTCAGATGCTGAACCAGATCTCATTGATGGTGATACGAACAGGTTGGAAGACAGGCAATAAAAAGAAAGATCTTTAAAGTTCGTATAAACAAGGTTATACAGAAGCATTACTTTATCTCCTGTCTATCCTTCTAATCCTGAAGTCAGGCACTCTCCCTCTCCCCTCTCCTTTTCTCCATTGCTTAGCAACACTCATGGGTGAACTTACTTAAGGCAGAGATTTGTTCCCAGATGTGATTTCAGTAATATTTGCAGGCTCAACAGTTCTGAGATGTAAAAATCACCCCCCTTCCTCCCCACCACCATTAGCCTACTTTGTTAAATAGTCTCTCTTTTTTTTCTCTGCTTCTGTACCCCAGGCATGTTTCAGTTTTTCTTTCTATTGTTTTGATCTAACCAAGAGTGATGTGGAAGGAGGGGGGAGGTTCAAATAAAGCTTTAATTATGGAGAACATTCATACAATATGTGCAACAAAGCTGTGTGTTGGGCATAGAATTGGAGTATAAATGCAGAAAGGGTCAAGAAAAGAACTGTTATTACTCTCCACTCGATTTGATTTTTGAAGTTGAGATTGAATAAATGGTATCTTTCGTGCCAATGTTTATATAATGAAATGGTATGGCCAACTGCATATTACAATGTAACCTCGAATAATAACTTAAGTAGGGAGAAGCTACAGTAGCTAATTGCTTCCTACATAGTTTCTCTAATTTTGGCAACAGAGTGACGTATCAGCACTTCCTAGAAATGTTCAGTTTGCCAGGATAACCTGCATCTGCCTTCTGTCCTATTTCTGGAGGATGATCTGGTTTATCCATTGTTTCCTCTTCCTTCCCCTGGCTGTTTTTCTGTAGTTCATGAAACTTTCAGTTTTGGGTGGGTTTTGTGTGTTTTCTTCTGCAAGTCAGAAGATGTTGATGTAACTCTGATCTTGGAGCCAAGATAGATCACTCAGAGGAGACTTCTGTTAAAATGCAAACCTTTCTGTTTAAGTCTCTCAATTTATGTGCAGAACACTAGGTTTATATGAAAGACCTATATAAAAACTCAATGAGGTAAGTCTCAATGAGTTGTATTACCCCAACAGTGCTCTAACCACGTTGCTGGTGTTGCATTGAAAATTCCCCTGTGTTTCCAAATGGAAGACTTGCCAGTCACGGAATACCTTGGAGTTTTTGCCAGGCAGAATGATCTAATGTGAATTCTTTTTCTTTTTTATATGGGTATTTATTATGGATATTGGGTTGACAAGTGAATTACCTGCCTTGTGAAAGCAGTAATTTTGGGTTGCCTGTTGTTCAGAAGGGGGAGGCACTCCCTCAGCTCTAAGGCAATGAATAATCAGAGATACTCCATGAAAAGGCAGAGCAATGGCAAACCTCTAACGTGTTTTGCAGGCACTATGCATCTAGAATTTTTTGTTGCTGGGTTCTAGCACATGTTGCTGTCACAATCTTAACTTTCCACCTCTCTCACCGTTGTGAGTTGGTATTTTTTGTATCTTGTCTTTACTGCTGCTCTTGGACTTTATGGGCACAAACGTGCAGCTGAGGACAGAGAAGGGACTTGAACTGAGCACACACCCAAGGGTTGTTCTGATATAAATGGTGTGTACAAACTGTGCAAAGCAGATTTGTTGTTAAAGGCCTTTGTGTTGCACACATGAAAGTCTCTCATATGACCTATAAAAGTGAAATATGTTACTTTTTTTCACAGACAGTTATAAATAAAAGGCACACAATGACACTGATCTTTCCCTGTCCCTGTGTTTTAAAACTGAAGAACCGGTGTGATGTGAAATCCTTCAGTAAGCTGCTTCCGTTATTAATTGTGGTGTAGCATTTCCAAACTCTTTAACCTTTTTATAATGGTGTTTTTGCATGTTGTTTAAATAATTCTGCTGTGTCATTTCCTATTCTAATTGCCTACCTTTAATTCTGGGTAGCCTGGAATGGCAGGTTGGGAGCAATGTTGGAGCCCTCCTGTGGCTGGTTCAGTGGGTGCACCTTCCCATGGATGGGCTGTGAGGGAAGGACACCCTGGGCCAACACCCTGTTACTCTTATAAAGGCGTTGCAAAATCTTCATTGTGTCCCAGCTAAGAAGTTGGTACTCTTGGTGCAGACTAATTCTGCTTGCACTTCTTTCATTTAGCCTACTCTAAGGAAGACTGTAGAGGCAAGAGACTCTTAACTCCACTCAGAGATTTGGGCTCCAAGCCTGCAACTTCTTAGGCGCTTGACAAAGTTTATTTGCAAACAATTGTGCTTGTCCTATTCTACAAACAGTTTTTTGGGGTCTAAGAGCTTTTAAGAACCAGGGCTTGGAGGGATGATCTTGTTCTATTGCAGTAGGTGGTTTTGTTAGATTTCAGTGGGAGCAGGATGGACTTTAAACAGGTATGATTTTTTTCATAACACGGCAGCTTTAATAAGAACATATTGTCTCATCAATTTTTAAGCTGGACTCCCTATAGAAATCAAAGAAGAGTTCTGCTGAAAGATCTTTTGTACAGTATGACCCATAGGTACTGCATGTCTTACAAGGTTGAACTGTTCTCTTTGTAATTTGGCCTTTCCCCCACCTCCCTTTTTTATTAAAACAAAGCAGAGCATGCGCAGTCTCTTTGGAGCGTGTATTTAGGCTTGCATCTGACGGCTGAAACTGCTTCATTTCCTTTGGCTGTGGAGGATAAATTAGCTCCACATGAAGATTTACCTCCTGCAGGCACCAGAATAGTACGTGAAATATTTACCATTTTAATTGTGTGAAGCTTCATTGAAAACTTTATTTTCCTTTCTGTGTCATTTAGAGAGGCAGTGTTGAACTCTTGCTGAAAGCAGGAGCCCTGGCAGACAGGGACTATGGCACTTGTTTAACAAAGAACAGCATGCAGGCTCCATGTACCATAATGCTTAAGGGTCTATAATTCCATTTTCTCCTCTAGATTTTTGTTTCATTGCTTTAGTCTCTGCAACACACAAAATTTTAGTATGCAAGGGAAAAACAACCCTCAAAGCCTGCCTAACGTGATGTCATGTGCAGGATAAGAGAGGCTTTGCATAATAGATTTTACTTTAACCTAAATATTCTGTCTTCTTTTTATATCAATATCTCAAAAAAACCCAGACAAACCAAACCCAAACAAACCCATGAAACAAGACCCCCCCAGTTTCATGTTTCATTTTATCACTCTTCATTTATAAGAAAATATGTGTGATTGTAAGTATTCCTGTTCTTTTAATTTCTCATCTAGAGGAAAACAACCTTTCTACAAAACCCCTACTATTAGTTCAATATATGATGCTTTTCATGACACAGTGAAAGAAATGCATCCTCCAGGCAAAATAATTTCTTTTTCTTGATCACCATATTGGGAAAACTTGTCTTTTTTTCACGAGTGGAAAAATGGCTTTTCATAACAAATCCGTTTCTCACCTTTAGTGATGAAAAATCTGATAGGAAAAGAAGATATTTGCTATTTATATAAATTAATATTTTCATTGTTCCAGCTAATAACTCACATCAGTTTTCTCAAGAGCATTCACCTGTATAAGAAGCTACAATACCTTAATTGTCCATAAATGTGCATTCAGTGGGTTTTTGCCTTGTAACTGTCCTGCAACCCTGTGTTACTTCCCTCAAGCTATGGTTAGATTTTCATTCTTTGCAGGGACTAGAGAACACTACAGTATGTGGTTTGAGTAAACAAACTCAGTTATGTTGAGTATGAATTAACACGTGGCTGCTCTAGTCCAAATTCAAAGTGTTTTTGCAACTTCCCTGTTCTTTTTGTCTGGATCTTAGCTGCAGTTCCCAACTTCAGCAGTGACTGGAAGACGAAGTACCAAAATCCTGAAAGAATAATATTCCTAGTATTTCTCACCTGGAAGGAAAGCCAAGAGTAATGGGGTTGAGAGAGCCTGACAGATGCTATTTCCACGTTTGCCCCAGCTTTTCAGAACATGTAGTTTAGTATAAAGTTCAAATAACAGCCTTTGTGAACTGAACCTGAAGCTCTTCTGAGATTCAGCCATCATCACTAATTTTTTCTCCTACTTTGACGTGCTCATAATTCATTTCGTATCACTTATGCTTTATAAGTGCAAACCTCTTAACTCATTGTGACTAGGTAGAAATTATAGGGTAAAAGTAAACTTAACCTATGTTCCAGCAAGAATAATGATGCAGCACTTATGGACAAGCGAGTCTGTCTATATCCATCACTATCCAGAACTTCTCCAGTCGTTACCTGTGCATAGCTGTAGACCAAACAAAATTATATATATGATCCACAGCTAAGGTAGGAACGTGCTCAAAACCACTCAAAGCTCAAAAGAGCTATTGTGGCAGGCTGGACCCACTTGCTTTGTGTGGAGACTTCAAAACTACTTTTCTCCTCCTTTCCTCAGGACATTGGGATGTCAATAACTTTTCATTATGTTCCTTTCTAATCAAATAGCACAAAGCATCATTTTTTTCCTGTTGTAGGTACTTTGAGACTAACTATATAAACTTAGTGGCACAGGTAAAAAGAACAATTTCATTTCTGTGTTCAGAAAGAGCATAATTTTTTACTTTGCTTAAATAAGAAAAGCATGCAGGTAATTTGGAAACTTCAAGCAGTGCATTCAGTGTTGGAGCAAGTAAAAACACAGGTCTCTATTAACTAAAAGCATAGGGAGATGTGCAAGCTGGTGGGTTTTTTCTTTTGTATGGAAAGGGAATGTACAGAGAGTGCCAAGAAATGTTTCATCACTCTGAAAAGGACAGACTTTAGGTGCAGTCCATGCAGCAGCCCCCCTGTCAGCACAGACCAAACACAACACACTGCTGACATCACCAACAGCTTGGCAATCTGCAAGAGCTCTGTTTACCTATCGGTGCACAATTTCACCTGCCTTCCCCTTGAACTGGGGGCAACTTTTACAAACGCTGTCACATCCATTTGTGTTGAGGGCATTAATCATTAGAGCTGGAGGCACGGAGGGGAAGCTGAGCGTGCTGTGCCCTCTGTATGTGCTCACTCCCTTTCTGGTTGCAGGTGTGCCCAGCAGGTCGAGGTGTGCTGCCTGCTGCTCCGAGCGTCTGTGTTGTGTCAAATCTGGAGAAGGCACCCAGAGAACCCATGCAGGGTTTTGTTTGATTTCTTGGCTTATTTAAGAAAGGAGGAACATCTAAAGTACTTAAAATATTGAAAACAAATGGGTTTGTGTAGAGTAAGACATAGGAAACAGTTTCTTTTAAGTCTCTGTGGGGTGCACACTGATTTCAGATTAGTTTCTGCCACTGCTGTCACATGGCAGCTTTGCCCAAGGAAGATCTGTAGACTGGGACTTCTAGTTCAGCTCCTCTGAGGCACCCTTAGTGCTACATAATGAGAATTTTCAGCTGTAGTTTTCATAATTATGATTTTTTTTTTAATGCAGCAATAACTTAACCAACATGAGAAGAAAGAGGCTGTTGGGGAAGGAGAGACCTTGTGTCTCTCTAGTCTTGTTACCAAACATAACCAGGATGTTCAAGGGATCTCGTGATGAAAATCTTGCTGCCGATTACCCTTAAAGTATTTAAGAGTATTAAAGAGTTTCTCTTATACTAATTCCTCAATTTTTTTTCCCCCTCATCCTGAAGACCACGTATCTCTTAGATAAAACAAATAAAAGCCCTGACTCCTCTGTAGCCTTTTGAGTTCTCTCTCTTTGTGTTTTAGTAGTAATGTAACTATGGGGGCTGTCACACTGTGTTCCTGGAGTAAGCTTATGGAAAGTTCTTCAGATTACCACTTAGTACCAGTCATTCCTAAAGTGTCAGACTTTATGCCATGGTTACAGTGGGAACATAAATAGAAATAAAAGGCAAATTAGTACAATACTAATAATACTTTGAAATGGGAAGTAAGCACAGATTTGAGTTGTTATTCTGGTGAAAGAAAATTAATGTGGAGCTTCACACTGGTTGTTCAGTAACTTGTTTTCACCCTGTTCACCGTCTGTATTTTGGTGTTCTGAAAGCTAAGCAGATCCTTTTATGTTTATGTTTGTATTTAAGTGGCTGCTCATAAGTGCTCAGGTTTAAAAAGCATCGGTTGAATTTTCTCATAGCAGTGATCACTGCGTGAAAAGATGACAAGAAATAAGGGAAATGGGATGCAGTGATGCAATGAATGGAGATATTGTTACTAATGAAACGAAACAAATACGTTGGCAAAGCGACTTTGGGTAGGAAAAGTTGGCAGGAATGAGAAAGATAAAGAATAATCTTTAGGCAACACTTTTAGAGCTGGAAGGCCTTTGTAAGCATTGACTATGAAATGCTGTATAACCTCTGGTTTTATAGGGAGTTCCCTTTCTTGCTGATTTAGAGGACAAGGAAGGAGAAAGAACAGGAGAGGAAATGAGAGTAAAATCTGTGGACTCTAAAGAAATGAATCCAAAGGGTTTTAATACTTTATTTTACAAAAGGATTTTCTTATTTCCCTAAAATCTTGAGTCCTCTTACTGCTTAGTATTCCTCCTGCTCTGTTTGAAATAGTATCTTTGAATATTATGAAAGCTTTGCATACAGGAACCAGCAAGATTGTGAGATTTCCAGAATGACTGGAAGTAATTTTACAGTGGTAACATAAATATCCATGTTATGAGGTTATCAGCTAACGTGGGTGAAGAAGTTCACACAGTGCAGAGACCAGGAATGAGCCCTGATTCCTTGGCTCCTTGTGTAGTTATGCCTCAATAACTGTACAGCATTCCTACCTTCCAGTGATAAGGTGATTTGATTTGATTGACGTGAGTTGTAACAGGAGCTCAGAAGAGTTTATGCAAATACACATGCACTTCAAACACCAAAATCAAAGAATAATTATTGTAACACTTGGGAAACAACTCCATGTAACATCTTAATACACATTCCAGGAAAATGTGTGAAACATCTGCAATTATGAATGAACGGACTCGTTATTTTACCATGTGCTCATTGTGCTGTACAGAAAGTAAAAGCAAATCTTTGAGACTCTTCTATCACTTCATTTTTTCATCAAGAATTTACATCTGGATTCCTCATGGAATCTGTCAGAATACCAAGCAATGTAAAATGATCTGCCTGACTAATACAACTATTATATTACAGTGCTTGTGGCTTTCTTATGGTTTAATTGTTGTAGCCCCTGGAATGGGGAGATACTGATCTCTGTCAGATGACTGATATTAACCTTTTGTTAACCTGGCTCCTTATCTTCTGAAGAAGGTCCTTTCTTCTAAAGAAATGAACAGTCTTTCACCAAGGCTGCTGTTGTTAAAGACCTCAAATTGAAGTCTCTTTTTGCCCTTCTTTGTTTTTAGGCTAACAGGTTATGTGAATTTATGGCTTTTCATATTAAATACTCCTGAAAAAACATGAAGGTGTTATGTTGTTTTAAAGACTTGGTACATTTTCATCTTGAAATCCTGTTTAACTTTGAGCCAAATGGATAATCCTGAAATAGCTTTCTCTGCTTCCTGTCAGACACATGCTTTCATTCTGCAGAAAGCAGCAGGAGGCTTTTTGCTTGTTTGGAGTCCTGCTCATAAATATAAATTGGACTGGACGCTAGAGTTTGGGAGTGAAGGATGAATGTTAATAGGTTACACACAGATTGGTCTCTGTTGCTTCCAGAGACCATAGCATGAGGTCTACCAATTGCCAGGCAAAGAGCTGTGTTGTGGTATAAGGCAATTTCAGCAGTTTAGATGTTTTGTGCAAGCGTAGCACTAAGAAATGAAAGTTTTTGCAGTGCTTGATGACAAATTGGTGGATTGGCTCTTCCAGAGAATGGAGGAGTTATCTCAAGATTTAAGACTGTAGAGCTTATTTGTCCAGTACTTTGTATTGAGAATTTCAGCAAGGGCTTGAATTATTCCTTTGTGTTGCTGAATATAGCACAGCTTATAAAGCACACTTTTTCTCTGAGACATGCTCCAAGGCCAGCACAGTAATTACAGAATTAGTTGTAGGTAAGAATAACTCGCCCATCTGGTCTCATGGTGGAGAACTAATTAGTCATATGTACCACTTCATACTACTTGTATACTCTTCATGGTTATAAACAAATTACATTTCACAACTCGTGAAATGTGAATTCTGCTCTTGAAGGAGTAAAAGCAAGCGCAAAAAGAGGTGAAAAGATTTGATTGAAGTCGTGGTGTAAGTGCAGCAGAGTAGAACAACTTCATTTACCACATTTCCCACCCCTATGTTTACTTATTGGGTCTTGGTTACCGGCCCACCTGGGGATTAGATGAGAATTTCTTCCAATTTAAGTTGATTTTTAGTTGTGTAAACTGACTTTTAGTTGTGTAAATGTAACTTGAAGTGGCCTTGGATTTACCAAGGAGATTATGGGGACATTAGTCCTGTCTGGTGTGCTGTGTGGGGTCCTGATTTTACGATGAAATATGGTGATGCAGCTTTCTAGACCTTCCTGCCTTGGGACGCACTCTGGGTTTTGCCACCTGGGGAAGAATCCCTTCTATTTAACTTCAAGCTCTCTGTGTATTTTCTGTCCAGCCTTGGGATTCCATCCTGAAAAAACACCCATCTGTAAGGGAACTGAGCTTGGTACGTGGCTATAGTGTATGCAAACTGATGTATTAGCCAGTATCACTGAGCATTTGTTTTAACAGAAAGCTTAAAGGCTGCAAATAGATAACTGTGACTTCAACAAGAACTTCACTTATTTGACACTGTCTCCCAGGGTAGTATTTCAAAATGCTCCTGTGTCTGTGCTATGCTACCAGGCACCTTCTATCAACTTGAGAAAAACTCTTTCAAGACACTGTTTGCACAGCTCTGAAATTATCATTCTTTTTTCTTTTATTCTTTTTTCTTTTATTCTTTTTTCCCCCCCCTTTTTGTGACAGCTCTGCTTTAGTGCCAGCTAAAATGCAGTTTCTCTATGCAGACTTGCCAGGGTTTGAACTCTTGGCATTGACTTCAACAGGTGTTATGGAAATCAAGATAGAAGGTCACAAATTGAAGGCAAATTACAAATTCTGTTGTTGATCACTACTGGGTACTACGTGCATTGAAAATCATAGAATAAATCATACTAAGTCTACCAGCTCATTCTTGGCATTCATTACTGATTGTAGTAAATGTTGTTTGCTTCCTTTTCTCAACTAGAAAACTGCCTTGTCTGATAGTGAAACAGAAGGTGAGGACAGTACCATGCACAGCTGTAGCTCGAAAGCATCTATGAGATATTGTAATCAAAAATAAGGAAGAGGTATGTAAAGAAAAATCTACTTTAAATGCTAAAAGCATGAAAAGAAGAAGTGAAGTTACTGGAATTATTGTTTTATTTTGTGCTTAGCCTTCCTGCCTGATTGTGGCAAAGGGATAGCCTTAGACCCAGACAAATTCAAAAGGCCAGAAAATCAGACTGCACTTATTAACAAAGTCTCTCTGGTGGAAAGAAATCTCCAGAGAAAAGCACTTCTTGGAGAATTTTCACCCTTTAACACGACAAGAAGATAATTATGAAGGGTTTCAATTTGAAATAAGATGACATGTAGAACAGTGGTTGTGCAGTGAGAAATTAAAGCCCTGTGAGAGAAGCGTGCCCAAAGTTCATATTTTAATGAGACTCTTTCTGACACTTGGGAAGATGTTCCGTGCTTTTAGATTCCTCAGAAGAGCTCTGATTAAACAGGACTGAGGTGGGACCTGTCCTGAAGGAACAGCACATGGAGATCAGATTAGGTTGCTCATTCAGAAGAGCTCTTGAATTATCTCAATGTACATTAAGTGCTTGCAAAGCCTTTCTGATTTAGGTAAGAGGCCCTTATTTAGGGTAATATAATGAATGATGCAATAAACACATTGATGTCAAATATAAATACATCATAAATATAGATGAATAGTTACCTTGCTCTCTTAAGGAAGATATCATTTAACCTGTTTACACCCATGTAAAACTGTGTGGAAAGCCTTTAAAAACCAGAACATGATTGGAATTACTTTCTGTTATGTGGTTTGGGTATGTCTGAGATCTGATATGCTTGTTGAGCTAAAGATACACCCACACTGATTTTCCTGAGTTTGTTTCTTATGTATATTTTTAGTGTTGCTTTATCTATTTATTTAAGAGGCCCAAAGGATGATAGAGTTGGCGTTCCTTACTGTTTTGAAATAATTATTTTAATTTTAATAACAGCTTTCCTTTATGACTTTAATATACAATATCAAAACCACTGTGGTTTAGAACATGAAAACCCTTACACACATTGTCATTAGTTTATTGAGCTGTTAATTATGCCCTTCAAATGTGCATTTCACCGAGATGTGTGGGCATTAAGCTTTATGGCAACCTGGAGAATTTGGTGATCTTGCTTTTGTGATAAACATTTAATGTGTGTAAGGGGTAGAAAGTTTCCTCCAAAAATGTGGTAGGAGTTCAAAAATGGATAGTTCTGTGGATGAAACATCTTGTGGTAGTTCAAAATAAATTATTTTGATAACTTGTAGAAGAATATTCACAGAGGCCCATCTGAAAGAGCAGTAAGAGCAGCCAAACCTGTATGTCTGAACTTGCTGAATTTTAGCAGAAAGAAGCGTTCACCAAAGGTTTGACCTGAAGTCTGCTAATTCAGTTAAAAGATTTCAGATAATTAAAATCTGAACCAGATGGTGGATAGTGAGGAAAGCTGAAGGCAGCAAATGAGACTGGAGGCCAGATTTGCGGTCCCAAATGCTGAAACTGAGGATTAATCCAGCCCGTTGGCTGACACGGGTTAGATGAGTTGTTATATGCACAGCTGCCTGTAACCACACCAACCACAGAAGGTGTGTATTTTGGGGGAATTCTTTGGCTCAGTTTGGAGCCTTTTACAGGGCAGAAGAACAAGAATCAAAATTGAAGTAATAAAGGCTGCATTGAGGAAGTGAAGAACTGTGTCTTCCTCCAAATGTGAAGTACTAATTTAAATTTAACTCAGATCTAAGCTCTAACTCAGATCTCAGCTGAATTGTATTTTATGGCTTACTCTCATCCACCTCAGTTTCACTTAAATCCTTATGTCAAGTATTTCCTGTGCTGAAGAAAGGGGAAGAGTCTTGGGTGAAATTTGAGTCCAGCGGGTCTGAGCCTAAGACAAACCCAAGAAATTGTGTTCCCAAAAGAGAGTCTGCCTTGTGCAGTGTTGGTGTCACAGCTGAACTTTCTGAAGTGTTTACAACCCTTAAGGAGTGGAGGGGAAGGCTTGCAGTGGGAAATACCTGAGCAGGCTGCTTCTTCTGGCTGTTTCATCCCCAAAAGGCTTATAAATGCAACAAGTAGCCTTGGATCTGCTATTACTTTATAATGTAGCTTCCCAGACAGAAAGGGTGAGTCTTGAAGTGCTTCATGAAAAAGCTGGTTTTAATGTGTACAGAAATCAGTCAGAATTCTCTCATGAGAATGCCATCAAGAGAATGCAGTCTTAAGCTTGGGCATTGCACTAAAACACACTTGTTCCAAAATAAAACCAAGCTAAGCCTGTGTTCGTCTCCCTTATGTGTACTTATAACAGGGGCAATGAAAGACTTTCTGGTGGTTTTATTTTTCTCTTTGGTTCTGCTCTTTCTAGTAACTGGCACCAGAGATCAACACATGATTTTAGAATGCTGTGCTGTCTACAAATGAGTTGGGTATTTTCTTTGGTTTCAGTGAGGCAGAAAAGATGCTGTATTTGTTGGCAAATAAGCGATACTTATGCATCTGTCACCCATACAGATCTGAAAAATGAAGAAGTATGACCAGCTAAAGAGCATAAAATATTCAGTGATTCTGTACTAGAATAGCTTGTGATTGTCACAGTCTCCCAGTTCTATTTTTGTACATGTGACTGAAGACTTTTTTTTTCCTGATTAATGAATCTGCACTTAACTTCAAGCAGTTACCAGAGCTTCTGGGGAAGCTTTGCAGCATGTCTGGGAGCTTTTGCTGCTTGACTGGACACAAGGAACTGGTAACACGCCTGACGTTAAAATAGTCTCTGCTTAGGTTATCCAAGATATGTTCCTTGTGCAAGGAAAGCAATACAGAGGGAAAAGAAGGGGAAGAGCATCAGTAAATGCTGTAGTAATGTACTTCCAGTGTGCTCATGATGATGTAATGCAGAGAATCAGGGAAATCCCATATGCTGTTTTTTGGCAGGGATAGAGTTAACTTTCTTTAGCAGTTGCTATGGAGCTATGCTTTGGATTTGTGCTAAAAGCATTGATGACCTGAGATGTTTTAGCTATTGGTGAGCAGTGCTTACCTGGAGTCAAGGCCTTTCCAGCTCCTCACACCACCCCATCAGTGCACCAGAGCCTGTGAGTGGACATGGCTGGTACAGCTAATGCCAGAGACTAAAAGGATATCCCACCCCATATGATGGCATGCTTGCTGAGGGAAGGAGGAGGGGGGGGGGAGAGGTGGAGTGATGGCATTTGGTCTTCCAAAGTAACTATTACATGTGATAGAGCCTTTCTTTCCTGGAGGTGTCTCAACACCTGCCTGGCAATGGGAAGTGGTGAATTAGTCCGTCCTTTTGCTCCGTTTGTGTGTGTGTGGCTTTTTATTTATTTAACTGCCTTTATCTCAACCCCTGAGCCTTCCCTTTTTGCTCTTCCAAGGGGGGACTAAACAAGCAGCTGTGTGGTCCTTATTTGCCAGCTGGGGTTAAATTGTTGCATCCAGTTTACTAAGCAGGTATCTAACCAAGGACAAACTCCCTTCCTGTGCTTTGCTTTTGATGAAAGGTACAAATTATCCTTTGAGAAACTCAGGTCAGAAAAGGCATGAATTAGCTTTAAATGTTAGGATAGTACTGACTTTTCCAGTCTCTTTCTCTTCTGTTTTACAGAGGTGAACATAAGCTCAGGCCTGAGTTGAGGTACAGCACCAGAGCTGTCTGGAACAAGTCTCACAGGAGGTCGTTTGGGCTGAGCTCAATGTGCCCTTTGATTTTTTTTTTTGGTTTCTAAACGTTTTCTGTAGAAGTTTTTGCTCCACTGATTACAGAATAATCACAAAAGAGTTGCTGCTTTCCATTGTGCTTTTTCACATGTGTGCAGTTCCCATTTGTCTGAAATAATGTGCAGGAGAAAACAGGATCCTTGCTTTCCTTTAACTTAGGTTGTACTAAATTTTAGTATGCAATGTGCATCATTAGCAGACTACACCCTAAATCAGTTCAGTTGCCTGCAGAGCACCATCATATCATGTGTAGTTTGTGTGGTGTAACAGAACCATCTTCATCTTTAACCCTTTTCTGAACATGATGCAGAGACTCCTTCAGCAGAGCAAAGATGGGGTGTAGAGAGTGAGACAATGAAAGAGCAGGCAAAGAGTAAGGCAGAGAACTGTGTTGAACTAGCACATTACACCAGAAATTCTTAGATAACATCATACTCTGGATTCTCCTCTCAAGATTTTTTTTAATCTCAAGACCATTCATCATATTCCAGATTGTAAACAGGATAGCTATAAAGGATAAAGCCTCTCCAGAATGGTTGAGGATGCTTACTGGGAGGATTCAGCATAAAGTGGAGGACTCAAATTGCTGGAAAAACCTGCAAGGTCCTTCAGTCATAGTTTTTGAAACCTGTTTTGCATGTTAATTTATCAGATAGCCTTATGTTGTGAGGGAGAAACAAATGGTAGAGATCTCTGGTAAGACATGATTTCCTCACATCTTTTCCTGATCTTTTTTGAAATGAAATGGCAAAAAGCCATGAGAACTTGCTTGAATACACAGAGGAAGTAAAATAAGTAATAAGATGGATGCAACTGAAACATACTGAATAATATGGCAGAATCCTTAATCTTTCCACAGGTGACTTGTTAGGATCAAGAAATGCTTTGGGTAAGATGATGTAGTCTCTGAATGCTGTCATCTTGCCACTGGGCTCTGAAACTTAATGTGTAGAATATCTGACAAAAAGAACTTTACTCTGGAGTGGTTTTTTAAAATCTCTATTATAAGAGACTAACAAACCATAGCAAAATAATCAGTATTCCAAACAATGGCTTAGCACTCTGAATATTCAATAAATAAGTTGTCTTTTTAATAGTTATTATGTTCAGTATCAAGGGTTGACAACTGCTGTCGCCCCATCAAATTGTGCTAAATCCTCCTAAACAAGACACCCTTGTAATAAAGCTTCACTTGTAATCATTTTTTGGCAAGCACATCTTACAATTATTATTCCAACTGCTCACACTCGTGTACACCATGAGGTGCCAGTGCTTTCAGTTCTCAGCATTAAAGATGTGGTGATAGAGAAGGCAAACCCTTATTAATTCTGAGAGAGTTGCTTAATTGGGACACAATGTGAAGATTCTCAACAATAATAACAGATGATGGGGAATAAATAGGCACGGCAGGAGAGAGGCAGTTTCTAGTGTGAATTTCTCTTTGCTTCTGTTTAATTGCATTACATACTGTGGGAAGTATCTGGAGTATGTGTTTTCTAGTTAATTTTTCTTGACTGCATCCATCTAGCTACAGCTCCTGGACATTCTAATGTTTGATAATACTCTATTTACATATGACTACACATCCATAGCTGTCATTAGAACCAATTTACACACATGATTTACTTCTTGAAGTGTCAACATCTGAATTTTGTCTAGAGACAGGAATAGGGTCAGGAAAGTTTAATTGATTGTATAATGCAATTGAAAAGGCTGGCAGGGATCTAGGGCAATTTTGGGACATCTGTCTGAGTCATCAAAAATAAAGCACATAACAGCTGTGATAACAGCAGGATTATGATTAGATATACAGCATTTGTGATCAGATTGAACAAGGACTAAAAAAAGGAGGTAAATAAGTCAGTTTAGACAATATTGCAAGAATTTTTAATAGGTCTTTGTTTTTTACCTTTTACAAGTTTATATGTAAATACAATGTTGAACAGAAATATAAATAAAATCTGTTTGTTTTTTTTTCTAGCAAAGATTTACATATATTCCTGAAAAATAGAACTTGTTTTCCAACAGCACAGTTACCAAGGTAAATGTTGCATCCCACTTAGTACATTGTGTATTAGGTTAACCATTCCTTCTTCAATATTGCAGCTACCAGGTCCTGTTCATGATTTCTACACAAAGGATCCAGAATACATTTGTGATTCATTCCCTTTATAATGTGAAATCGGCCTTATCTGTATATTTTTATGTGCCTGTTTATCTTTTATGCACATAAGTACAGTTAAAAGTCAATTGGTTGCAATCTGAAGTTGTTCTTCTGTTGCAGAACTGATTATAATAACAAGGAAGTGTTCACTATTCGTGCAGTGTATTGCTAATTTATATAATTTCTAGTTAAGTTTGTAATTTCATGAAAACTGAAGAGGTATCTAGTTATACCAACTTGTTTTAAAATCATAAATATTAAAAATTATTATTAATAAAATGAAGTTGGTGCCTTTAGCATACAATTCAGTTAAACTTGGTTGCATGACTTTACAATTCAAACTGAACACACCTCATATATTGACTACAGAATATATGTAAGAACAAATCTGAAGAACAATATGGAACTTCCATGTTCATTTATGATTTCTACTTAAACTTTAATTCATGAAAATTGGATACAGAAGTAATGACACTTCCAAAATTAAAGCCCTCATTTGTTCATCTACCAGTATGAAAAGCCATTATGCTACAGCAACATCAGAAAAGCTACAGAATGCCTGCAAAATTATGCAGCCCAGAGCTGCTTTCTAGTCCCCAGGTGATGCCCGTGTGGTTAACAAATTCATTTTAGGATCAAACTAGAAGACTGATATCAATTGAGCTGCTAAGACATTCCGTGGCCGTAACTCCACGGTGCTGTTGGCTTCCCAAGAACATTCTTTTCTGAGATTTCTCAGCAACTGCCCCATGTGGTATAAGGCAACTTGGAGCCTTGGAATCTGTCACTTATTTATTTCAGATAGTGAAATCACTGCTTCGTTTAGAAGCATGTTTTGGCACAGAGAAGCGCCGACTGCGGAGAAGGAGGCTTTTTATGCCAGCTAGTTTTTTCCATCTGTAAGTGTCAGCACACTAACAATCATGTCACAACCAGTCCTTAGCAGATGCACTATTGTTTTAATTCCTGCAGGCTCTGTAGAGTTTTCTCTCAGTTATTTCATATGAACATAACTCTCATTTACTGCAGCAAGTGCACGTAAAATTTCTGCAAGGCAGAAATTTATGTTGCTTTACTGATAGATAATAAAAATAGTTATCTAACCTGTGTCCTCTGAAAAATACTGAGGTGTAGTGCATCTTGAACAATAATTAAGAATTGGTATCAGACCATGATATGGCAAAGCACTTTGAGAGCCACTGTTAGTTTTCATTACAGGTTTTCCGCTGATACGCCGGTCAGGAGTTGTTTTCTAGTTCAATTTCTCACCCACCTTAAGGTTGCTCAGTGCTGCTCTGATCCTGAACTACAGCAAAAACAAGTGGTTCACTAGTCTGAAATGAAAATGAAACTGCATGTGGGAAGTATTAAACATGTGGGAAGAAATATGCTCATAAGTGTTGCCTGTAGAACAAACAGAGTGCCAAGTGATGCTGCCATCAGCATTTTGCCTCAAATGCTGTACAAGTTTGTTTTCCTTAAAAATGAAGATTAATAATTTGGGGAAGGAAAGGTGAATTCATCTACCCTGGCTTAGCTCTAGTTTGGGTTTTTTTTTCAAAGTGAACTAAGATATCACTATCAAACTGAATAAAATTATCCAGGTAAGCTATGTCAGTGTAAGTACAGGAAATGTGTTTTCAGTTAATTATAAATGGTAGTAAATTTCTCAGGCTGAGAAGTACTTGTGAGTTATCCAATTTGAAAAAACTATCCCAAGGCCTCAGATATAGCAGAAATTTTCTCACCAGCTGCTGTCTTCAGACATCTCTTACATGTCAGGGCTTCTGTGCTGCTAAAGCCCAGGATGTTCTGGAATATGAGATGCAGACAATTGTTGACCTGGCAGGCGTTTTTAGGCCTGCTGTGAGTGTGCACTTGGCATGTCATGATACCAGTAAAGGCATTTTGGGGATAAAAATGCAGAAAATCAACTTAAAGTATGTGCAGGTGGGTGCAAAGCAGAATTCAGTGAGAGGTGACTGGGATGTAGCGTTTGGAGAAAGCAGGAAACACAGAGCTTCGCTGGCAGTGCCTCACGAGGAGAAAGAGTTTTCAAGAAGACCTGTGTTTCTTGTTTAGATGATGATTGGTGTTAGTGTTGGGTTATAGGTTGGACTTGATGATCTCAGAGGTCCTTTCCAACCTTGTGATACTGTGATAAGGAACTGCAACTGAAGCTTGTGTACCTGGTCTGTGTTTTGGGATCCTGTGCCAGTTACAATCACCTGGTGCTGAGGAGCTTTGGCTTTAAAGCTGATTTCCAAACCCTTCCTTCTTGCAGTGTGGCTCTGTGGGAACAGTACCAACAGCATTTCCTGAGTTCCAGCAATGTTGAGGGTGCTGCTGTTCACAGGGTGCCATGGAAGAGGTTATGTAGCGAACATCTTTTTTTCACTCTGCTTTTCCCTTGTCCCTTTTTACAAGGAGAATAATTCCCACATATAGATGCAGGACATAGTAATCAATGTGCTATCAGTGGTGTTAAAATTCCAGGCACTTTCTGGCAGTTCTTTCAAAATTGAAGTCCTTGTTGTAAATGGTCTGTTGTAAGATATAGAAAGAGGAAATCTATCATTTTGTTCTTCCAGGCTGACACAGATATGTCTTTAGAGAGGGACCTCATGAAGGAATGCCTTTAGTTCTTTGTAAAGGTTTTGAAAGTTAGCTCTTTGCAACTTACCAAGCACACATGAATGGCAGACAACCAACTGATTTTGATTTTATTTCATGAAGTCTTGGGGAGAAGCTTGTGTAAATCCTAAATATGATTGACAGCTCCATTCAAAACACAGCAGTTTTAATACAAATCAAGGCTCATAAAAGATGGCTGTGTTCTTGGCACAGGGATGAGACTATAGAATGAATAATTATTTTGCTTGTGATACCTCTGGGCACACGAGGCAGTTGCAATCTACTTCTCCCTCGAGAGAATAAGGAAAACACAGAATGATGTAGCTGCAACTAGAGAGAATCTTATTGCTTAGCTGGCTGGAAGCAAAGATGGGCTGCATGGGGCTTTTTTTTGTTAGTTTTTTTAAGGTTTCATCTCCTGGGGACACTTAAATCGTTGTGGAGAAGATACCCTATCAAATAGGTGTAGTAGTATTACATGCCTAGAGTGTTATTATGTGAATTATTTGACTCACACAGGATCATCAGTCTTAAAATTGGCAACTTTCACCTTGCAGTGTTTTATTAAACTGTGAATGCAAGTGTGGTGCTGGTGTATTGGGGGATCCTGTTGTGGCAGCACAAATGGGAGCCTCAAAGTGGTCTTAGGTGAAAGTATTTAACAATTAAAAACCTGAACCTCAACATTTCTTCAAAAGACAAGCAAAGTCTGGTTTTGCTCTAAAATGGATATGATGGTGTGGTGGGTTGGCCTCAGCTGGCTGCCAAACCCAGCTGTTCTCACTCCCCTTCCTCAGCAGAGCAGGAAGAGAAAATAAGATGGACAAGTTCATGAGTTGAGATAAAGGCAGCTTAATGAGAAAAGCAAAGATGGCAAATAGAAGCAAAGCAAAAATAAAAGGAAATTTATTTTCTACATCAGGGGTGTCAAACTAAGCGTAGGGTCAAGGAGCTTGGTGCTGCCAGGTAGAAACAAGGTGTTGGGCCAGATAAAACAAGGTGGAGGGCAGGATTTGGCCCACAGGCTGTGAAGTTGACACTCTTGATCTACATCTATCAGCAGGTAAAAGCCCAGCCAGTTCCTGGGAAGCAGGACCTCGGCATGTAACAGTAGTTTGGAAGATGTATGCCTTAATTTCCCCTTCCTCCTGTCCATCAACTTCTTATTGATGAGCACACTGCCACGTGGTAAAGAATAGCCCTTTGGTCAGTTTGGGTCACAAACAGAAAGCACAGTGCTATATGAGCTGCCAATAGTTACCTGCGTGCCAACCAGACCCAGTGCAGGTGGTATGGAGAGAAAAAGGCAGATCTGAAAAATCCTGCTAAGTAGATTTCACTTTCTCCTCCTTTCCTTGTATCCACTACAATGTTATTGATTTCCAATAAATTCACCCAGGATGATGTTCCCCTCTGACGCTGAGCATAGTGGGTCTGGAGGAAAAGGAGGCTTGTCAGGAAGCACGCTGTGCTTCGGTGTTCGTGCTGCCAAGGGGTGCTTGAAGGTGTTGATGGGAGTTTGGACACACAGGCATGAAGGAAAACAGTTCATGGTGTTGTCTGCATTGATGAGAAACCCATCCATGGACTTTGTTCCCAAGCTGTGCTGGGAAGTAGCCGTATACTGTGAATTTGGTCGCTTCTAGCTCTGAATCTTTGCTGATCCAGACCGGTGCAGGTTATGCATTCTGCCTTTTCTGTTGAGCTTGAAAATGCAAGCCTTCTGGAGGAAATAAAATGTCTTGGCATGAGTTTTTCAGCCACTGTAGCACCAGTGCCTAAGAGCTTTCTTGTGTTTATGAAGATTAAAGCATCTACTGATTAGTGCAACACTTGGCAAATTGCATAAAACTGATGGTGAAGGACTTTTGCAGATTGAGTCTGATCCAACAGCTGCTGAAATTGATGTAAAGACAAGCATTAGCAAATGCCACTTATAAGTGCTTTAGCAGAGGAACAGTTCATTAAAATCAGTGGCTTTTCCACAAGTCAAATGCGCTGAAACAGGATAAATTCCTTCTGCTTTTACATAACTTGTTGTGTGCAAGAGATTTGGCAGGGACCACTTGGCAACAATCTGCTCTCTTCAGCCTGTAGGTAAAGCCAAAGGCATTCCTTCTTGCCCTCTGAGGACCAGAGATAAGATATTATTCTGCCTATAAAGTGGGATTGTTTTTCATGGAGTGGGAAGAAGAAAATACCAGACTGGGAAGTGCAACTTGAATTCCATTTTCTCAAAGCATCACTTTGACAGGGGGATACTCCTAAGAAAGGATGCTTTTCTAATTGTCTTTCCAGACAATGCAGCTCAGGTAGCTGAAGGACAGTGAAGTGGGAAGAGCATCTCCCATACCGTGTGTACTAGAGCTGACATAACAGCACTGGAGTCTGAAAAGAGAGAGACCCTTAAATACAGTGTTTTTCCCAGCTGGAGTGCCAAATGTCTCTTGATTAGCAGGCTCTTGACAGCCTGCAGATGAGGGGCAGAATACACTTGGCTTTTTGGAAAAAGAAATAAGCTGGCAGCTAAGCCACTTCTTCTCTCTTAGTGCTGTAACTCTTACGTGCTCTCAGACTACACAGGCTGCTCCTGTGCTTGAAATCTAGATCTTGTTTTAAAATATTTATTTTCTGAAACACTGTTTAGGTATTTAGTATTTGACAACATGAGTTTCACAATAACCCCAAATTATTGTACAGTGTCAGGTTTTCACTCATAAATTCCATCTAAGAATTTTTTTAAAGTCTGAAGATATGTAAAATTTTCTGTTTGAAAATGAGAGGGGGAAGAAAAACAATTAAAAATGTAAGAATAGAAGCTAATTATGAGCAATTGAGGCAGAGCTTTGTTTAGGAAATGTATCAGTATAAAATGATAAGTGAATAGATTAGCACTGATTGCAGTTGTTTTATGTGTAATAGTATCTCTTTCATGAGTAATCATTAGCAATTATAATATAGGATTTAAAACTTAATGCTTTCCTGAAAAGTCTACATTTCTGAAGAATGCACACCTGGCCAAAAATCAATGAACTGGTCCAAGTAACAGCAGCAAAATGATCTATGAGTATTACAGGCACAGATTCAGCTTTCTGTTTCCTTGAATTTATTAATAATGTGGATTTTTTCTTTTTGGAAACAGGCTCGTGCTTTCTGTCTGTCCAACTGCCAGCCCCTTGTACCTCACTTACTGGCTAATTTTAACCAAACTAGAGAGATGAGTAGAAGACTTCCAGAAGTTAAGTTTCTATAAACTTTGTGTAAATTGGTGCCTGAGCAAAGAAGAAATTAGAGCAGTCTGAGTCTTCATTCTCTTAGTCAAGAGAGTAGAACAGTAAAGAAAAGGAAGGATAACTGAGCAGGAAATTGTGGGAATAGATGTTAATTTGGAAAAATAAAGGCTTTGAACTGCAGTGACTGACATCCAGGCTTAAAAAGGCTTTTGCATAGGAAGATAGGAGCCCCAGTTTGACACTCCCTAATGTTGTGTTGATGCTAAGGTTTGCATCTTGATTGGTACCACATTTCTGGTTCAAAATAAGGATCAGTTTTATTCCAGAATTCTTAATGATGTCTTGGCTGCAGGAAACTGCACAGCTTTTCTTTATGCCTGAACAGAATCTGGAAGTAATGAAGTAGAATATTTACACAAACCTATAGGTTGATATTCAGATATCTTCTAACTGCATAGGACCTCCTTGAGGTTTAGAGGTTTCAGTGCCTTGAGAAGCCAAGAAATACTCTAAAATACGAGTGGCAGCCAGGTGCAGGTTCAGCATTTGCTGGTGTGGCCATCCCTCCCTGCACTACTCAGTGCAGCACATTTTTCTGTTGTCCCCCAGCATCCTCACACTATATCTGCATCTGTTCTTGTTGGCAGCCTTGTAAATACCAGTAAATAAAGACAAGCTGCTGTTTCACCCTGATGGTTTACAGAGGTGTTCTTCTCGCCAACAAAATCAAGATGGAATTTTGAGCTCGCCCCTCCTGTACTGAGCAGGGTTTTACAGGGTGTCAGCTAACAAAACTGTGAGCACACGTATTTTACAAGTTTAGCCCTGCATATTTAGGTAACAGTTCCTAAGAAGCATGAATGTAGTTTGTAGAAATGTAGCCTGGTGTATTTTCTTCTGTTTTCAAATCGCATAGAAGGGGAAAAAATAAAGAAGTTACAGCTTGAATATCCATTAAAAAATTATGCCTGTCACCAAAAAATGTAACACATGGGGAGGAGGGGAATAAAAACACCTGGACAAAAGTCAAGGGCCTCATGCATGTGAGTGCAGTCTCTCCTGTCAAAGAGAGATGAAAGGTTATTGCTTATAAGATGTACAATAGGTGTATATGTGGATATATTTGTGTGTATATGTATCTCTCCCCGTTCTGAAGGGGAAGTAATCAGTCAGTGCTGCTGTGTTCTGATTTTTGTAGGTCTCAGTTGCCTCTTTTCTCCCTGGGGAGGCCTAAACTCCAGAAATATGGGAGAGGGAGACTGTACTCTGCAGAAATCTGCATTCTAATATGTTGGCTCTACCCTGAGGAAATGCCCTGCAGGTATAAATGCACTGCTGACATTATACTCGGCCATTCTGAAATGAGTACTTCTCTTCCTAACAAGGTCTCCTTTCACATGAATCCTACAGGTTTCTATAAATAACTGTGGTTTTAATAGCCCAACCAACACACTCAAAAAATGTTTTGGGAAATGTGGATTTAATTGCCTTCCTTCTCCCTATTTAGAGGTTTCTAGGACTCTCTTCCCCAGATCTCTGTTAGAGGGACATGTTGTCATTCTTTACCCTTTAAGGGCTGGCTTCTCCACCATTTTTGCATCATTTTAGCTGTTAGAACTGTGTTGATATTTGACTGAAAAAAAAATCTCATTGTTAATTGACTTAAACTTACAAAAAAAAAATCCACAAACATTTAAACTTTCAACAAAACGCACCTGAAGGGAAATGGTTTGTTCCAATTTTTGTTAGTCCTTTTCACAGTTAAAAGTAATGCTTTATTTTTTACTGATGCCTGAAATTTTCTTTTAGAAAGAGTTGAAGTAGAGCAATTCATTCCCCCCAGCACTGAATATTCTTTTTAAGTGCAATGATTCAGGAAGCTGTGAATTAATCCGTTCCAGCCAACACTACCTATTTCAAAGAACAAGTAACAGAGAAATATTTTGTGCTGCTCTGGTAGCAGTGGTAGTTAAACTGCTGCAGCTGTAAATGTCCAAACATCTCATGTGGATCAGCCCTTGAGGAAAGCAATATTGAGGGGTAGCCCTGGCTGCTGGCACCTCTGGAGTGTCTGTGTATTTAATTATGCTCCTTGGTCACCTTTCTGAGTCTCCTGTCCTCATGGAATGTGCTTTTGGAGTGCCAAGCTGGCTGTTTTCTGCTCCCTGTACCCGCCTGCTCCCACTGCCACTATGTTCTAGCAGGTCTTTGGGAGCTGGGTCCAGTTGCCCTCGTTTTGTTCTAATTGCTGCTTATTTTTCAAATACTCTGTGGACATCAGTAACTGAACTAGGGGAGTAAGGTGAAAACTGGTCAGATTCTGACTGCTTGCAGAAAACTGGTGGCTACATCTTTTTTAATAAATGAACTGAGTCACTTTGGGATTGGAGCAGTGTTTTCCCCTTTACCTTGGCTTTAAAGGAGTTTCTATTTTCGTGCGTGCGCTGCGCAGAAGCGCTTTAATGCTTGAAACAGTGATGCTTTATGAAGTGAAAGAAACAAATGGATCCAGAGTGAAGTGAGATTGAGGAAAGAAGGGCTTTATCTGCTTCCTTCCCACTAGCTGCCTCCAGCCTGACGTGAACAGCCCCGTTCCCCAACACTCACCCCAGCAGCCACAGGAAGGCGTTTGCGTATGAAAGAAATGATACATCAGGTGCTGAAGGAGAGGTTAAAACGTCTGTTTGCCCCAAGTCAGATAATAGTGTGTATGTTACAGATAAACAGATGCACAGCTGTCCTTAATCTTTCATGTTTCTGTTTATACACAGAAATAAATGTGTTTCCTCAAATGTAAAGTAACTGTACTCATTTAAACAAATATTATGTGTGTATGGGAAACCTCAGCCTTTATCTACCCCATAAAGACAACAGAGATTTTTTTTCCCCCCCTACTATAGAGGAGCTTCTGGAGGGATAATCTCTTAGCCCTCCTTTAAGTTTTAGCACTGTCCCTTGAATAACCTCATAGAAGGCTGAAACAAATGAAATTCCTGTGTGAGCAAAGAGCAATAATGCAGCGAAACGGGGATTAAGTAGAATTCATGTCATTTCCCCAGTAATGGATTGCCATTAAGGAATGTGAGTAACAGGGCGAGCTCTCCCCCTGCACTGAGTCGAGGAAGTTGTGCCTGCCCTGACCCTCCTATGGTTTTTTTTTTTCACCAAGGGATTGGGATTTAATTTCCATATATGACAGAGGATTCTGACGGCTGGAATTTCTGTAGTGCTGGAGCTAAGCACCTCCGAGAGGGCTGTGGTTTGCACTCCTGTGGAACGTGCTGCCTTGCAGCCAGGGGGTTTATTTCATGCTTGAATTCCGCTCACCTCCACATCTGGCTTGTCTGTGGCGAGCTGATAAGGTATCAGTGTATCTGAACGAGGAGCACGTGAACGATCTCATCGCGCTCTGTTCTTCCTCTCCCGTGATTTGTAAGTGTTAAAGCACTCATCTCTTCTGGCAGTTAATGTATGCAGCCTCTCAATAGCTAATATCCTGTCATAGGCAGTGCAAACCGGCTTAATCTGGTTCACTGCTTTAGCGAGTAGTTGAGAAAATCTAGGTGAAATGAAGAACACTGCTACCAGCTGAGAGCCTAGTGCTCACCCTGCCACAGAGCTGAACAGACGTATTACACGGGAGATTGGGCCTGTAACAGAAAGATCTGCATTTTTCTTGCTCACAACAGATTTGCCATAGCTCCTTGTGTCACTCTGAAGTCTATTACGGTGCTCTACGGCCTCTTATGTTTGAGGGTTTAAAATGCAGATGCAAAAAAAACCTGCAGCAGATTGTGAGTTGGCAGAGATAACCAAAATTGGGGAGAAAAATTGATTTTTTCTTTATATGTCTGCAGAGTCCGTCATCCTAGATTTTTGGAAGCCTGTTTTATTTGCTTTGGTAATAAAAAAATAAGTAAATTGGTTCTTTTGGGCTCCAAATGATGGGGAAAGGAGTTAATAAAAACAATTCAAAACCCCAGGCTCTCCCAGAACCGAATGAAATCTTTTGCACCTACAGAAAATATGGCAGGATTAACCTCTCTCATTTTACTGCCAGATTTGCCTTTTCCTTGAGTTCCCCTTAACGTTTTCAGAGCTTTCCCTCCCACCTTCCCTGGTGCTTTAACTCTACAAATACTAATAAAGAGTGCACACCCAGCTGAACCTGTGTTTTAAAGTTCAATATCCCTGCTCTGAACTCGTGCCTTCTCCAGAAGTTTGTTTTATTTTGCATGTGTGTGGTTTTAGTAACAAGCTTGATATTATCTACATCAGAATGAAGGTTGTACTTGGCTGTGGTACCTTACCCCCTCTCTGCCTGGTAGAAAAGTCTTTAACCCACCACATTCCACTCTCCCTTTTGAGACAAGTAGAATAAATTGTGGACTTCATCACAAATTAAGGATGATCTTCACCTTAGGTTGAGATGTGTCTTCCCGAGCTGCAGAGGTTAGGGTTATGCTCTTCTTTTAAAGATAAACAAAGGCATGGCTTATTGATCTGTCTCTGAATGCTGGCGTGCTGGCTTTATTATTATTATTTTTTATAAACAGAGGTGATGTGAATGACTGGCTTTTCTACTGCTCTGGCCAAGTTACAACTTGTTACAGAGGGAGATGGCAGTGACCTCTGTGAAGAGACTTCCTACTGCCTCTCATTAGAAGAGATTTTTGCAATAAGTGGAGAAGATCAGCACCTCTGCTGTGTGCATCTCCAGCCTTTGGAAGTCAGCAGAGGAAAGCCCTGAGGCAGTGAAAATGCTGTTTCTTTGTTGTCTTAAATTCTGTTCCATCTCAGCTCAGATGTGTGATGGTGATAATCTCAACTTCCTTTCCATTGCTTCTTTTTTTGTACAAAATGCTGGTATGGGACATAACTGTAGCTTCAGTGGTGAAAGTTAAAAGCTAATTTTTGTGGCACTGCCAGAGCCTCAGAGGCTGCTTCTCAGGGAATGAAATGGGGGGGCCAGGGAGGATGCTGCAGGGCTGGTAACAGGATGGGGATGGGTGCGTGCTGGACGTGTCTCCTGGTTCTTCATAGATCACCCCTCTGGGAAGTTATTTCAGAGCTTGTGTGTCCTTCAGCAGTGATCCTAGAGCTTTTGAATGTTAGTCATACTCTGTAGCCACCATCTGAAAAATGATATCTATTGATCCAGTGTCTGATCTCACTGAGGAAAGTCCCCTTGGCAGACTCGCTTGGTCCTCATACCTGTGGAGACAAGCCAGATGATCTTTGCTGTCTTAAGGAGCCAGATTTGGTCACCTTGCCCCAGTGATTACTGAAATTATTTTATATTTATTTTTATTTTTTTCTGCCTAGGGTAATAGCTTTCTTCTGCTGCCAGCAACTGTATTTAGCCTTGCAGAAATATAATAAACACGCAATGTGCTAGACACTTGTTTATAATCAGCTGCCTTTTGTTGCATGACACCCCAGTGCACTGAGCAAACGTGCAAGAAAGTGGGATTAAAGATTGCACAAAATTCCTTGAATCTGAATTCCTCAGTTTAAGTGTGTCACATTGCCCTGTAAATAGTATTCTAGTAATATAATTTTTGCCTTTGAGTTTGCACACAGGATTCAATTTTGTGTATTTGTGCTTTCTATAAAATTAAGGTTTTTACACTGGTCTCCTCATTACTGTGTTGTTTAGGGAGAGGTCTCTCAAACTTGTACCCTATTGTTTGTAAGGGAGCACTGCAGGATGCCATTGTCAGGCTTGTAGAATCCACTATGTGCTTGGCATTATTTATTGCAGAACACTTAGAGCATGCTGTGTCTATTGCTTCTGAGCACGTGAACTTTATCAATCAGAGTAGGATCTGCTCATCCATGGCTTTGTTCTCAGGGGGCTTGGATCTAGATGATCTTTAAGGTCCCTTCCAGCCTAAACCATTCTATGAATTCATTGATAATGTTGAACTTCAGACCAGTAAAAACAAACCCAACAAACCAGCTGGTGTGGCAGTTACCTGGATCCTGTCCTACAGAAAGGTAAATAGACTTGTAATATTTTCTGAGTCATAGGACTGGTGTAGAAATGATAAAACCAAAAATACATCCATAATGCATTAATCGATGATTAGTAAAATAAAGTTACTAGCAGGAAAATGCATCTTGAGCACTGCTTGCAACAGGGTGATTATTTTAAAAAATAATGCCTGTAAAAGCTAACAGGTATAAAGTGTAGTGGAAAGCTCCCAGAGAGCAGTGCTGCTCAGCCTTTGAAATCTGTGTCTCACTTCAGTCTGCTGCAAATCCTTTGTGTGCTTGGCCGTGCCGCGAGTCACGTGCGTGTACAGAAGGTCCTCACACCTTTCTTGGGTAAAGGCATCCCTCAGAGGCAGGGGAGATGAGTGCTTTCAAGTTGACAGTGAGAAATGCTTTAGTCTCAATACAGACACTTAGAGCAGCCTGATACTTATTTTACTTCATCTCTTTATGGTTACTCACAACGTGCAGTTTCAAGAACGCTGTGTTACCAAAAAGTCATCTCTGTTAGCAAAGAGAAATGGGGATTAGAGGCTGCTCCTGATTTTTATACCTCTGTAGCACTGCTGCTGGCTTGAAGTGTGGTAAATGTGAGCAGAACTGAGCTGCCAACCCCTATCAGGTATAAATCTTCATGTGATAACTAAGTATGAAGGCTAAACAAGGTTTTATTGGTTATCCTTTGGTCATTTTCTGATATTGTAATTACTGCATTTCACAGTGTTACGATGGTGATAACAGAGTTGGTGAGGGGAAGAAACACATGTTCAAATGGAGCTTCTGCTTTGCACTAATTAAAGCCTCTGTTATTTATTAAATGCTCTTTTCAGTTTGCTGAAATCCTTGTGCTTTGTTGGTTTGTTTCACCATTTATTCACATGGTGAAGTTGGTGATCTAGGTTTGTGTCAGCTTTTGGGGGGCTCCTGAGAGGCAGTGTCATGGCAGAGACCAAAGATCAGAATCAAACAGTCACCCCTGAAAAGTTTCCCTGTATTTTCATCTCTGTGTCCCTGAAAAATTTCATCTGTGTTTTTTATCCAAAATGCAAATTCAACCCATGACATTGCTTATCTCTCCTAATTTATCTCAGTCACTACAGAGTTCTAGAAGCTCGTGAGTGACTCCTAGAGCAACTTTGGCAAAAACTTGGGGAATATTTGTAGCAGACAGCTACAACCTGTCTCTATTAGAGGATTTTTCTTTCAGTTTGGGGAGGGGGATGTAACTGAAGAGTGTTTAGAAGGACTTGCAGTTATTTATGGGTTATGAGATGTTCACATTGGGCGAGGCCTGAGACAGCCCCATTCCCCCCGACAGCTCATCCTGTGTGTAGGGTCGTGTGCTTCTTGCTTGTGCTTGGGTCTCTTGTTTTGCTGAGTTGGCCTCTCTGCTCTGGGTGCAACTGAATTTCATAACACAAGCTGAATGCAAAGGCCAATGTCCACAAACAAAATAAGCAGCGGACTGTGGAATTTGTTTGCAGGAATTGTAAAGGGTCAATGAGTAAGGTTTAATGGAAGTAAATTTTCCCCTCCTTTCTATTTGCAAATGCTTTTGCTGTATTCCTGCAGAGCACTTACATATGTCATAGCTTGTGACCCTGTGCCATCAAAGGCTTTGATTCCCTCCAGAGGAAGTGGTCTGGTTAGGAGTCAGACCAAGTGTAGACAAAACCACAGTAATTCCCAAGTGTTTGACTCCAGCTGTTGCTCAGTTAAAAGCTACTTTTCTGGCATTATGAGCATAGCAAAGCAAGACAAAAAGAGAAATCTAGGACAGACAAATGTGTCTGAGATACACTTCCAGTTGAAAGAAGGATTTTCTTAAGAAAAAGTGCATTTTTTTCAATTTTTAAAATATATTTTTCATTGAGAATATGTTAAAGTTTTTCCTTTTTCCTATAGAAGACAAGCATATCTCCCAATTCAGACAGACTGAAGGGTGGACCACACTCTCTTGGTCAAACCAAACCTCCCCTGAAATCTATGGAAATTGTTCTTAATACCTACAGAATTAATCTGCTAAATAATATACGTTGGTTTTTAAGGCCTAAAGGTTGGTGGTGTTTAGCAAAGCAGCATTTGGGTCTGTTGTGGAAAAGAGGTCATTACAGAAGGTCTCAGGTGCCTGCTTGACCTTCCAAACAGCATGTCTGAAGGGCAGATAACCATCAGAGTGCCACTGCTTGATAACTCCTGTTCTGTGCAAAGCAAAGCTTCAAAAGGAATCTTCATCATGCTAAAATAGGAATAAGTACTTTAAAAATTTGGGACTGGGAATTTTGGATCAAATTTCTTGGATTCTCAGGTTTCTTATATTCTCAAATGGTGTGCAAGGATGAGAAAAACAAACAATATTTTTTTCAGATGGGTATTTTCAAAATAGTGTATTCCACTCAATTTTGCTAGCAACACAAATGTCATGGTGGCTGATGACCCAGTTAAGAGGTGAGTGATGCACGTGGCAGCATTGCCACCTGATGGCAAGGTAGATAGAAACTGGTGCTGTTTTCCTAGCATTTTGTAGCGATGGCAGGGAAGGAACTTGGACAGAAGTGCCCAGATGAGCATCACTCTCCTGTGACTGGGTCATAAATATTAAAGTAGGAGCTTCTGGTAGGATTGAACATGAAATACAAGAGATGAATGACTGGGAAGCACTTGTTGGCCTTTCAAAGGCAGTACCATAGGGAATGAAATGGTCATCACTCATCATTCACTTGGATATTTTAGTTTGAACTGTTCGGTCTGCCTAGTTTTGAATTTTGTGCAGCGCAGCTGATTTTGTAACAGCCAGCTTGAGGGATCAGTGTATCTTTCATATGAATAACCAGGATACCCCCAACTTCATGGTTTCAATAAAAGTGAGTTTGAGATAATAGTTAGGGATAATAGTTAATATCTTTCTAATGCTGTATTCCCACAAGAGGCTAATCTGGGCCCTCAGGCGTAGCGCTTTGGCCACTGACCAGGGGAAACTACACTTTCTTTTCTTTCTAGCTATGGTGAGCAAGAAGTATTCAAAAAGTGAGGGTGTGAGAGAGTTGCTGTTTGTTCACATAAAGTTTCCATAAGAGAGAGTTGTCAGTGTGCTACCTGTACCTGTCTCTTTTGCAAAATCTGAACTTTTACTTGTTTACAACAAAAATTAAATTGGGAGAAGTGCAAGTCTGCACCAGAGAGAGCACCTATGCTTGCTGGATAGCCTTGAGGACCCCACAGCCACATAACATGGCTTGGCCCAAGGGTAAAAATGGATTTTGTAGTTTCTTTTGTCTTAAACACCCCTGCCCTTATTTTAAGGGCGGTATTGTGGCACGTATTTCTCTCTTAACTAAAAACTCTGCATACATTGAGAGTATTTAATCACAATTTTGAGTGCAGGTAAAAAGGTGTTTCCTTCTACCTTCAATGGAATTCTGCATTTAAGATGTAAAGTGGGGGTTCTAGGCTATCTGTTTTAATGTTTATGTCAAGATACAATGAATTAAAATCTCCTGCATGGAAAATTTTTATGTGCAAATATGTGGTTGGAAAAATAGGAACTTATTTTCTGAGAGTGAAAGGCTCAGATTTAAGAAGCTTTTTCTCTATTTGGTTTTTCTTTGAGTCAAAGGCTGTATTTGGAGGTGATAATATGCCTACTGCAAGGCAGATAAGTAAGTAACATCCAAGGATTTAATTCCAGAGCATTGCATTGTTCAGGTTTTTGTCCAGAGAATTCATAGTTTCTTCTGTTACATGTGGATCATGATTTATACATTAAAAAAATGTTTTCTTACTGTTGCTTATCAGACTTGGCAGATGCTACTGCATAGAAGAGTGTAGTTCTATTGTTCTGTCTCACAGATACACCACTGTATAGTACTGTATTTATTTTCTGTCTGCAGTGCATTTATTATCATCGCTGAAAGATTGTTAACATAAGGTAAACACCACATTTACAGGAAGGCTAAAGGCACAGTTGGATTTTATTAAAAGAAGCCTACTTGGCTACCAGCTGTGCAGTAGAAGAATTTTGATGCATAACCTGCAGGGCAGCTATCCTGCTCTAAAATAGATATTGTCCTAATTGCAAACATACTAAGAGGGATCTCATTCCCACACAAATACCTTATCATGGCATGCAAACCGAGGGGGAGAAGTTCATGTGCTTTGGCAGGATCCAGACACAGGTTGCAAATTCTCATTTAAAACAAGGAGTCTGGTTCTGCGAGGGATTTGCTGTGTTTGCAAAACCTTAGAGGATGCTTGGCTTGATTGTTATGTTATTTTAAATATAGGGATGTGTTTTCTTTTCCTTAGAAGAAATATACTATACCAACAGAAAAGATATGGGTGGGAGGGTATTTTTCCTGAGGATGAAAAAGCAAAGTGAACATACTTTTCTTCACCTCCCGCTGAGCCCTACCTTTTTAACCAAGGAATCCCATAGAGGATGCTGCTAAGAAACTGAAATAAGACAGCCCTGTTGCACTGAGAGCTTTTCTGACAGAGCTGGGTCTGCTTTGAATATGGTTGGAGAATGACAAGGCAGGAAAATCTTGACAAAGTGCCCATTCGCTATCCCTGAATTTGCTGGTACTGCTGTTAAATCTTTCCAATTTAAACTGGAAAGGGAGTAGTCAGATGTTTTCCTTAGGCAGAAGTGTCCCTCTGCTGTAAATTAAATAGATGAGCCTGCTCACAGGTGCCCAGTGGTCTGTGTGTACTGGTGATTGGCAAGAAGTTTTGAGGATGTGGCATTTGGAGCTGGAAAGGGGGTGGTCTGGGAAATCAGTGCCTCACCATTCCCACTAACAGCAGCACGGTCTTTCTAATGCTGCGTAAGGTGAAAAAGGCACCCAGGGAGGGACAGCAATTACTGTCACGAATACAAAATGATCCATGGAAGTGTGCATTCCTAAATCCACTCTGGGGAGTGTGGAGCCCATTATCATCTCTGAAAAGCTAAAAGCCCTGAGCACTTGAGTGAAAAGAAGTGCTCACCACTAACTGTTGCGCAAGGGTCTGTATCCTTTTGGAAAACTCTTAAAAACGTGGTCTTGACAGGACACCAGCACCTGTTTCTGTAGCCTGTAATTTAGCCTCATTGAGAGCTCTGTGGAAACTTTGGGGTGTCAAAGTGGAGCCGATTAATTGTTGCCTTCCACTGAAAACCAGCAGCAGTTGTGCCCGCGGAGCGCACGTGTGTGTCAGCAGAACTCACGACAACTTTTTTAATGCTGGTTTTTTTCCCCTCTGTTGTTCTCTGTGAATGGAGAAAGGTGTTCACAGCCTGCAGCAGATGCAGGCCCTCTCCCAGGGGTGTGACTGAGCACTGAGAACTCGGTGTGCTGGCAGCTCCCTCCCTGGGCAGGAGGAGTTGCTTGGGAAGGGGCTGCTGGAAAACCTAGTTGGTGGAAAGTGTGTGGGAAAACAGAGGGCCTGGTGGAGGTGACCCGTTTTGGGTAGTGCAAGAGACAAGAGACTCCTAACCCAGGGTATCAAAAGGAGTGTGTGTTCTGGGCAGGGACAGCCAATACTGTCAGGAAATTAAAAATTCTTTGTATGGATATGAAACCTCCACGGGGTGATGGAGCTGTAAGGTTTTAGGATGTCTACTACTGCTGTCAGTGACAGCAGGAGAAGATTTACCCAGAAGGATGAGGTGTGGAGATCATGATCTGAATCTAGGACTTTTTTTGATAATCCATGGCAAGCATGGGCTAATCTCCTGTTCAGCAAGTCTAAAACTAAAGTAATTTTGCAGCTTTCCATTTTTGTTTCTTAAATAACTACTAAAGGCTTGGTACACTTGTTGTGTTATGCATTAAAAATCCTTCAGAGGGGTTTGTGGAAATTGGCTTATTCTTCCTTTTGTTTTATTCCTTCTGTTTTACATGAGGTATGTAGGGAAACATGCTCTGTTTAATGAAAGGTTGGTGATTTCCTGCTGTGGAAAAGACTGGCTTATTTGAGGCTGTCACACTGATACTAATTGATTAAATATTCATTTGCTAATATTGAATCTTGGGTTTTGTGAGCACAATGACCCTGCAGAGGTCACAGCCATTGCTGCTAGAGCGGGAACATCAAGGGGAGAGGGGCTGAAGGCTACTGGGAGGGGAAAAATGGAAGAGTCCATCCTCCATCTTTCCTCATCATACAAAGCTTTCGTGGTGTGTCCACACCTTCTGCTGTGGTTCTCTCCAGCCTTGGCTGCCTTGGTGTGTGACCTCCCTTCAGGTTGTGTTACAGCATCCCTCAAGAGGCCGGGACCTGTTCCTGCCTGCTCCCATCTGCCCTCCCAGTTGCAGACCCAGGGGAGCTCCTTGCCCTCAGTGGTAAGGGATCTCACCATCGCTTCCTTCCCTAAACGTTGACCCCCAGGCTGTCCAGAGTCTGGCTCTTCTTTTGGAAAACTGTTAATGGACCCCATGCTCTGGTACCAGTTACTTCATCGTGGTGAACTGCATCGTGCATCTTTAGGAATGAGACCTGTGTGAAAAAGTGGTAGCTCTGCCAGAAAAATGGGAAAGTGCTTGCAATTAGATTTCAACTACACAGGAAGAGATGATAGCGGGTTTTTTTCTCTTTATTCAGCCTGATTCCTTTTTAAGCCATATTAAAATGCAGCAGAAGTGCAAGCCATTATAAAACTCTGAGATACTGAGCAAATGAGGTAAGTAAAATTAGCAGCAATTGTGCTCAGACTACGTTCTACTGAGAAATATTAGCACGATGGCTCCCTGGAGACAGCCTGGCTTTTAGAGGAAGCATCAGGACGGTTGTAGTGAGCTGATGAGGTCTCATGACTTAGTTATGAGACATCAGATTTTTACTTTAAAGCTCACGTTATCAGAATTTCAATATTTCATGTGCCACTTCAGGAATTGTCTTAAGGCTGTGCTCTTGTTGCTGACTTTTACTCAGCCCTACTTGAAGAGTCTGAATTTTAACACATACATGGCACCAATGAATCGCTCTGCGTTTGACATTTGAAGGGAACCAAAACAAAAAGCTTTGTCCAAATAGGTCTGTAATTAATAAAGCAGGGTACAATGTAAGCAATGCATTGAAACAAATGAAGAGTGGTACATTTGGAGGATCTAAAGATGCAGTTAAAACTTCTAAACACAGTCAGTTTCAGAGTCTTTCTGCTGCTTCATTTTTATGAATATCTATACCACTTGGAGAAGGGTTAGTAGACTTATTTTTGGATGTCAGTTGTGTAGAAACAATGTTTTTAAAATCACATAAGGAATAATACATTCTTTTTAAGACAGGCCCCTATCGGTGGGTACCAATAAGCCAAGATCAGCTTTGGGGAGCCAGATCCTCCTTTAGGATTCTAAGCAGTGGTGAAGGAGACCACAGGGGAATTATGGGTGATGTGGAGAGTGGTGAAGCAAGGGAAGGTGTGGGGACATTTCTCCTGGACCTGGCCAGCAGTTTGCTGTGTGTGTTCCTCTTGTCCCTGGCTCACTGAGGTACAGGTGCTTGTACAGGTGAGCAGGTTCTGGCAGCAGAATGGCTTAAGTGTCTGAAAATAAAACTATGAATCTGTGTCTCTTCTCACCTCCTTTTGCAGAGCTGCCAGTTTCTGTGAAACTGGTAGAATTGCAATGCCCTCGAAGAGCAAATGGAGCTCAAATTGCCCAGTGTGTTGAACAGCTGCTGGGAGGACAGATAGCTGGACAAGCACACGTGTGTAGGATGACTGCCCAAGGCTTATTTCTTTGGGGAAACTGGACAGAAAAATCTGCTTTGGACAGAAGCTTTCACACAAAGGGTGCTTATGTCTTCTCATCAGGTTTGCATGAAACTTCATTTAGCATTAATGAGCATTAAAGGGGATACCAGATTCCCATAATACTAGGTTGGGAAAACAACTCTTATTTCAAAGTTTCTTAAAAAGATAACACTTGTGGCTATTTCTAGGTTACAAAAATGATAAAAATAAAAGTGAAGAATATTGTGGGGTTATTAATCAGTGTTTGTACTCAGCAGTGTCCAACAGTTGTTTTTGCCAGTTATCAGGTCTAGTTTATCACTTTTACTAAAACTGAGCTGTTTTGTTTGTATAGTAATTTTTATTTTCAGCTTTGAGGTACGAGTCTGGCTCTGAGATATTTATTTTTCCTTTTAAACATAAGTTTTTATTGCATGAGTTGGGTTGTGCTTGCAGAGAATTCGTAGCTCTATAGCTGAGGCCAGGAGAAAGAGCAACACGTGAGAGAGTGGTTTTTCTGAGCTTGCAAGTGTACAGATACAGTGCTTCAATTGACTCCTGACCATCCACAATATGCAGCTCATGAAAGTATCCCCTATTTTAATAGTACTGCCAAAATCTGATTATAATTTCTTTCTCCATCTTTCTTATAATATGCAATTAAAAAAATTGGAATTAAAAAAAATATATAAAGGTTTTCCTGTTTGTTTTTTTTTTCCTCATGAGCAGTGATGGAGATTGGTCTGATATCTGGCAAGATTTTTTTTCTCCCCTTACTAAAAACCAATACATTAATTTGAATATCAGAGATGCTTATCATCAAATTCTGCTTCGGTTTTTTCAAAACTGTCTCAGCAAGAACAGTAAAATTGACAACAAAATTGTACAAAACTTCTTCTGGATTTACAGTACTTCAACTGACCATTCTCATTGAGAAATGCAGGTTTTCTTTTCAATCTAGCTTGTAAAAAATGGCTTAAGGCACACTGCAGTCCTAAACCCTAGGAGGTGGGATGCAACGAGTGCCTAACAAGCAAAATTGTGTGTAAGAGCGTGTCGTAAACATCAGCCTTTAACCTACCCTGCTAAAAACTCTGTGAGAAACTAAAAGCTAAAAGAGAATCTATCCTGGGCACTAATTGCTTTGCTTTCCACAGAGCTAGAAACGCATTTTGCAGGCAGTAAGATACTTTTCAAGAATGTTTGGTGCATTAAGCACAGAATCACATATAAATAGTTCCAACTAAAGCTTGCTTTTAGGTATCGGTACAAAGTGTGCCAGGAGGAGACAAAACACACTTAAAATCTGTTCAAGTTTTATTTGGTGAATAAAAATGAAGTTCAGTTAAGACTTTTTTCATTGCTACATCAATGTCACATCCTTATTTGCAATATATAGAGCTAAAGTGAATAAAGGGATCTATCGTTTCAAATCCTGATCCTTGGATACTCTATTATTAACTGCAATCTTTTAACTGAATACAAAATTACTGTCACTCAAGGTAATAAGTTCCAAGCATGTAACTTGATAAATCTATCATCATTATTAACTTGCATTTTTTCCCTCTTCCAATGCAATTGCACAATATTGGCTGGCATAAATTAGTTGCTATTTTAATAGAGTAAGACCTGTTTAATGAATTCAAATATGAAAAGGTCTAAATTGATTTTTTTTCCCCCTTATCAACCTGGACCACAATCCCTGTCACAAAAGTACAGGCTCTTCAAAAATAATTGTGCAGCACCCAATTTAATAGCTTCACTGAGAGCTTAATTTGATCTTCTATCTAGCCCCCAATTAAAAGAAATACACCGGGAAGATAAGGTTGTTTCAAGATAGTGATGACAGCACTGAATTTAATATATTTAAAACCATACAAAAGTATGTTAAAAGCAAGATGTACATAACAAAGAACAAATATTTGATTTTATGCAGAACAATTTTTTTCTAAGTAAGTGGCAATATACCGTGCTGATCTTTATAGGTTAACATTTGGTTCATCTACAAAGTAATCACCTTTATGAAAGCAAAGTGGAAATCACTATTTTTTGGTTTTGAAAGCATGTAAATAAGTGTCCAAGTCTATTTCCAGCTTCACTTTGTATGCCTATTCACAGATCACTAATATTATATATATAACATGTTAGATATGTATTATCTTATATATAATATTAATGCACAAGGAAGCTTGATAAGCTGAGTAACCATCCACGCAACAAGTAGCCCGGAGTTCAAAATGATGCTAAAATACCACTTCTAGAATGTCCTCTTCTAAAAAAGTAAACCTTTACATAAGAAAAAATAATTAAAGCAAAGTAAAACGATTGATGTTAAAATAATCGATACTTCATTTAGGATGCACATGATGCGTCACTGAATAATGCCTTAATGGCTGGAAATGAATCACATCCAGAAAACCTAAAACCAAATCCTGTAATAAATATTCTCTTGCCTGTCAGGCAATCAACCAGAACATTTCTGATGAGTCTTTTAATCATGCACTTGTGTCAAAGCGGTGCCCTGTCACTTGGAGAGTAACCAGCAAATCTGAGGCTCGTGAGACCTCGGATGGGAATGTGTTTTTGCACCATTTTCTCAGAATTTTACACACAAAATCCCATTGATAAGTGGAGCTTCAGTTAAATCCCTTTGCAGGACTGCGTGTAGTAGACAGAACCCAAGCATCCTGAGCAGTCTGAAAGTTAGGGTCTCGCCAGGACTCACCGTCCTGCCTCCCTGCTCCAAGGCTGAGGGAGGAAGCAGACATGGAGTTCTGACTCCCAGGAGCTACAGAGATAACTTAACACACAGGGCTCCACTCCAGATATGTGTATTTTTGATAGCATGGTATACAATGCCTGCACGTGTGCAGGACACTTATAGCCCTGCATCACCTTCTTTAACATTAAAGAAATGAAGATGATTTCCTTTGTACTTGTGGTTTAACCCCAGCTGGCAGCGAAGCACCACCCAGCTGCCCACTCGCTCCCCCCTCAGAAGAGTCAAAACTCGTGGGTTGAAATAAAGGCAGTTTAATAAGTAAAGCAAAAGCCCTACACACACAAGCAAAGCAAACCAAGGAATTCATTCCCCACTTCCCATTGGCAGGCCCTTTCCAGGAAAGCAAGGCTCTGTCGTGCAATACTTGGGAAGACAAAATACCATCACCCCCAATGTGTCCCTCCCGTCCTCCTCCTTCCCCCAGCTTTATACACTGAGCGTGACATCGTATGTTTTAGGGTATCCCTGGGGTGGTGGCAGGAAAGGCCTTGACTCTGTTTAAGCTCTGCTCACTGATAACTAAAGCATCTTTGTGTTATCAACACATTTTCCAGCACAAATCCAAAACATAGGCCCATATCAGCTACTATAAAGAAAGTTAACTTGATCCTAGCTAAACCCAGCACAGTACTCTAAATGGTCTCTCTAATTAGCAAGTTTTAAGGCAATGTTTTTAGCTCTATCTCTAAGCTGTGACTTGTGGTTAAGCACACTGCCTCCAGAAAAGCTTGTTTGGATGATATGATTATTGTATTTAAGTATTCAAATCTTCCTCTTAAAGCAACACTTCCATTCTTTTGCTGAACACCTACTTTCTGGATAATATGTGAGAATATTGTTTTATTCCCATGCTCTATTACACATTTTCTACCAGCAAATTGATTCCAGGTCAGAAATAAAAGCCAGCTCACTGCAGTTGGTAAGGATAGCTTCCTGCTCATCTAGCTATGTGGTTATTTGGGGCATCCTACAGTGTTAATTCAGGGAGACAGGAAAAGGAGACAGTATACAAGCAGGAGAACATCAAAAAACAAGATCATTTTCAAACAAGAAACTGATGTTTGCAACTGCACTCTGAATCATAGGTCAATATTAGCATTGAATAATGACAGTAATAATTGAGTCATTAGCAATTTTCATTTGTTTGCTGTTAAAGAAATTCCTTTCTCTCATTATGATCTTTCTCTGTTCCTTTCTTCCAGAGTCCTCTATGGCTTGCAGTCTTCAAGACTAACCTTGCAGTGATGGTAAGATGCCTTGCACTTCTTAATTTTGGAGTTTTTTCAAGTGAAGATTTATCATTACCCTTTAGCCTAAATCTTTAAGTCTTAACATCATCCAGTGATTAGAGGAACCATTAGACAGCATTGTTCTGCCATGTATATATATATTATACCTCACTGTATCATATTGCTTTTTGATGTATAGAATAAGACTCTATTATCTTCTGGCTGATGTTCTTACAGTTATATCAATCTTATCTTAGAAAACAAAAATCAAAGAGTTTTGTTTGATGATGCAGTGATTCAGCCCATGCTGATGCTGGCTGGAGAAGATAATTTTTCTTTCACCTTATGTAGATTGGCTGCCCAAGGTGTTCAGAGACTTTTAACACTTTTTTGTTGATGACAGTGCACTTTTATGTCTAAATAAATTATAACAACTGAACCAGGCAGTTGGGTAATATAAAATGACAAAAGAGGGAATTATGTTAAATAATTCTTCATTAGTTGCACAACTAATGCAGGGAAGTCATCCATTGAGCTATTAAAACATTTTCTTATCGTATGCACGTTACACCATTTGGCTTTTGGAGATGTTACCAAGGAACTTGGCCAGAATAGGCCAAATAACAGAACTCCCACTTGTCTTAATACTGTAGTTTAAGATGCAAAATAGGCTGTGAATTGGCTAAATGTTAAGAAATAAGTAATAATAACAAGCAAGTGATTTAATTTTTTACATAATAAATTTTAGCTAGAAATTCCACTAGTCAGCAATGATTTTAGAGATCAAGAAAAAGGGAGGGTGTTCACAATACTTTTGTTAAACAGCAGAAGTTCTTCTAGGAACACAGTCTATTCCAACCATAGTATGTATTTATGCAGTTGTTCTCTTGTGCTGGATGAGCCTGTGGGGACAGTAATCGACATCTAATTTTTCTCTAAGCAAACTGCAGCACAATATAAGAAATGGTGATACTTTTTTTCCCCTAACTACACCGCTTTACCATCTGGGAGCTGTGATTTCATTAGGAAAGTATTCTCTGTGTGACCTCAAGTACAGCATCCCTGCCATCTGAAGCTTGGGGCAACCAAAGTAGAAAAATTGAAACTAAGCAAATTCAACTAGATGATGCAAAAGGGAACAGTTTAGAATGTTGTCCAGACATAAATAACAATAAAAACCGTAGAAGCCCCCTCCTGCATGGACGTGACTGTGACTGCATCACATGAGCCTTTGTGAAAACCTCAAAACATAATGAGATTTTCTGTACAGGCCTTTCAGAGCTGACAAGTCTGCTAAAGGCATGTTCAGTCTCATCCCATTACTGAAGGTGTTTCTGTCTCCTGTGTTCTTTTGATAGAAATAAACTCATCCAGACTAAAAGTAAATAGCTGCTTTTTTATTTTAGCCAAACATTACAGATATTTTGATATTGTACAGAGTGGTGAAACTAAAAATCTCTCAGGCAGGTCTTAGAGGTAACTCACCAATGTACAGAGCTTTGCTGAAGTCATTTGCAAAAAGCTTCAGTGCTAACTTTTCCTGAAAGCAGTCCTTCATTTACTGCATCTTTCACACTTGAAATAGATGACGTGTGCTTGGCCCAGGTATCAATTTTGCATTCTAAAGCAAAAGCCTCACAAATTTATTCATGAGATGATTCACAACTTATTGTACAGTGTTTCACTAGCCCTTCTCCACCCACTGTTGATTTCCTAAAGCTCATGAGGTAACCGCAGACGTTACATTCAGAGAAAAGTAATACAGTGCATTATAAAAGAAATACAACGTGTTTTGGCAACAAAGACAGGGAGGAGGAGTCAGCATCGTGTAAGCAGTCACGTCTCTGTGGGCTACCACTAATTCACATATGGTTTTTTGTAATAGAGAATTAATCCCATCAAGATTTCAATTAAAGCGTGGACACCTTCCACAGGCAATGCCCACCACTCTCACGTGAAGAAGTGTGAAACAGTGTTACTTGGAAAATTCCTACAGTTTTGCAAACAAATCTTAGTTGAAATGCTAATGGCCTCTTAGAAAATGATTTTTTCCCCCAAAGAGCAGCCTGCTAGAATTCCAAAAAACAGGAGAGAAGGTATTCTAGTCCTTTAGAACAGCAAACTGAAAAAGCAAGCGAGATCCGAGAGGAGGCAAAATTATGAAGGGGACAGTAGTGTTTTGACATTGCTCTGTGTTTCTTCCTCGAGGGAAACACCTGGGAAACTCTGAAAGGGCAGAGTCTTCAGGTGCCCCTGGGCACCTCTGATGGGCTGAGGCCGGTACCAAGGGTGTAATGGGGGAAGTCACTTGGTACAGCAAAAGGGGTGACAAAAGGAGTGGCTATTGGGTTAATCAGCATCCTTTACCTTCTGTGTAATGAGACAATAAACCTTTTCCTCTTGACTAGAGCTCTGTAGAAACAATTGCAACGTTCTTCAAGTCAAATTCTCACCATGGACCAGAATATCATTTCAGGAATGAAAAAATTTACTGAGGTCACAGAAGCTAATGAGTTCTCCCAGCACATATTCAGAAATACTCTGTGATACATATAAAATCAGTGAGGAATTACTCTGAAGTCCTTAAATGTAAGTGGAAGTTAGCTCCAAGGGCATATAAACTCCATGCAAGGAAGAAGGGAGGGCATGGGAAGAAGCTGGGTGAGCAGTGGGATCCTGCTTTCATGTAACTCCCCTGGAGTTAATTCATAAGACACCTCTACAATTTTTCCTGGGTGTTTTTGTGCTCATAATCATGGAATCAACAAGGAAACAGAGACTTTGTGTCAATAGCTTCAGGTCTTCTTGCCACTGAAAGTCTTTCAATCTTAGAAGCTTATTTTGGTACCTATGCTATTTTCATCACTACTGCCAATCAACTGAAGGAGAAAGGTGATCTCATCTGATTGATTTTCATTGCCCACAGCTAAAATCTCTTTCTAACAGGAGGCAGAATACTTGTCATCACACAGCACTGTAGTTTCCTTACAGAACTGTGCACACAGTGAAATACCAGAGACATGCACTAGTCTCAGCCAGCAATTTTCCAGAGGAAGAATTAAAATATATAATATTTTACCTTTGTGTGCACTCCATAGCTATCATCAGAGAAATATGTTAACTCTTTCCTTCTGCTATTTCTTAGGTTTTTTACCAGTCTGTGTACTGTGTCAAACTCCTAAATGGAAGTTTTGGCCTCAAATATTTAATTTCCCACTAGGTTTCAGCCTGTTGAAATGGAGACGAAACAAAATTAATCTCTAAACAGCCAGTGTAAAAATACATCATATACTTTCAGCTTAGTGGAAAACCTCAGTAAAGACAAACCATTAAGAGACTGAAAAATAAAAGCTTTGCTTAATTTTTAACTCCTAGGCTGTTTCACCTCTAACTAAAAGAAAAATATGTTTCATTATTCCTGCTTTCTAGATGGTTCTGCTCCCACCTATAGTACCTCACATTCCCTAAGAGAAACTGGAGGTCTCAAGAACAAAAGAGCTGCTATTTCTACCATCATCCTAAGAATAGGGTGTTGTTCTCTGTTTGCTTTTAAGTCATTCTGGGCTTTCAACATCATCTTTTCCTGCATAGAAGCTTTCAGTCGTGTAACACAATGAGTTAATTCTGCAACTGACACAAAAATGTGCAGGAAAAGTGACTGGATTTCAAACAGCAGGCTCATGGCACCAATTGTCAGTGAGCTGGGTCCAAACATGCAGACTCAGATGAAAACCTGGCCCTACAAACACCACCCATCCCAATGCTCCAGGGAATCCACTGATCATTTAGGTTGGAGATGAAATTTCTTTCCTCTTTTGACCACAGTTCCATAAAGAGCAGATGTTTTCGATGATGTAGCCATAATGATGCCAAGATGTGGGCTTTTTTTTTTCCCCTAAGCAGCTAATTTCATATCCAGCAACGTGTGCAAGTAATTTAAAGTTGATTTTTCTGTTGCAAGTTACCTCACACTTGTCTGTACTGACTTTCAACTGCTGTCAAGTTATCTGAGCTAAATACAGCCACTCAGATAACAGTGGCTGGGCACAGAAAGGGGTGCATCTCCTCCCCTACTCCACAGCACTGGAGGTGTTAAAGGAGAAAGCTGAACTTTCATTACCATTCTCTTCCTCATCAGACACAACCTCAGCCTTGTTGCCTGGTTTAGTTAGGTTTTCCTGAACTCCTTCCTAGTCTACATTAACACCCATTAAGCTGAATGCTTGTCACTCTTATATATTACAAATCTTCAAGTAATTAGTCAGTGTATCAACAGTACTGTCCTTATACAGAAGCTGAAAACAAATGAAAATTTCCATTGTGGAAAGAAAATTTGTTCCTGTTCTAATTTAAAAGCTTGCCTAAAGAAGTGCAATCTAAAGAAGTGACACAATTATACCGACACATTTAGTGATGGTCATGGAATGGGCTGGGCTGGGCTGGAAGGGGCCTTAAAACCAATCTAGTTCCAACCCCCTGCCATGGGCAGGGACACCTCCCACCAGACCAGGCTGCTCAAGGCCCCATCCAACCTGGCCTTGAACACCTCCAGGGATGGGGCAGCCACAGCTTCCGTGGGCAACCTGTGCCAGGGCCTCCCCACCCTAATGATGTCACTTCAGAATTTGAGTGTTCTATTTTGATTTGTGTAGCAACTTCAAGCGTAAAGGGATGCAGCACAGCCACCACGCTCACTCCAGCAGCTTACCTGCTTTCAACAATGCAGTTTAAACACTGTGACCTTGGCAGCGTGGGCTACCAGAGCTGCTCCTGAGAACTGAGCCAAATTTGATGCTACTTTCAGTATCTTTGTGCTAATAGTGCAGAAAAGCGACTCCTCTGTAACTCTGCCATCTTAGAAGTTCTCATGGGAGTTATGAAAGGTTTCCTTCTCTGCCACCATTTGAGAATACAACGGCAGAACTGGACTTGGTTGCCTAGCAGTGCTCATTTTCCTGCTTTCATGTTCACTATGGATAAATTCAACTTGGAGAAGGTTTGAAATATTTGTCCAACATGTACTTGTATCTCTACAAAAGCTTTTATTCCAGTCAAAAGCAAGAAGATGCGAAGCCAGGAAAGGATATGGCCAGGACGCAATGTGTTTTGAATATCCTAACTGGCACCTAATCCCTTGGGAACCACTGCCAGCAGGAACAGATGAGCTACACTGTGCTGAGGAGGTACAATAAACACAGCAGTTTGCAGCAGTGCCCTGGCACCTTCACCATCTGCTACAATAAGGTATCAGTGGGAAACCAGAGTCATGAGTCTGAACGCAGAGATTTATACTTGGAATACAGTGAAACAAAACTCACGGTAACCAAAATGGGGCGTAATATCATGGCCCTGCACTAGGAATGGTTCTTCAGTGGCTCTGCCTGTCTGATGGCTGTGGGTAACTTTTATAAGGGCAAATTCTGCTTCATAAACAAAATCATGTTTTTTTAAAGGCTGTATTTTCATTCTGGATAACTTCAAGGTTCGTTAATCGCTGTGGTACTTGTAAGGCAGTGGTAACGGATGGATAGTGGAGGATCAAAATGCAGGATTCATGCCTTAATGGAAGCAGTGAAACCAAGGTGGTTTGTCACAATATCCTCTAAATCTATTTGAAATTTCCACAGAGTATACCTGGAGAGGAAATACATTTCAGACCAACAGTACGACAAAACCACATCAAGTAATTGCCACGGCTGCTTGGAAAGTAATGGAGAGGTTTTGGTGGACACACACTGCTCCTTACTGCTCTCATCATGTTTATAGCTTGCTAGAAATCAATATGAAAAACCAAATCTGGGTGGCAGATGCTAAGTGCCTCCAGAAATTTTTTATTCCCTCTGTATAAAGACAGAAAAAGACCAAAGCAGAAGTCCAGCTTCCTTATGGTAACAACTGGGAACCTGGTTTCCCAACAGCCACTTCTTAACAAGCTTTGCTTTCTACAAAGGATCTAAAAAATGCAAAAAATTTAAAAAAAAATTGCAAACTACACACAGACTCTGCAAAAAACCCCATTCTTTCCAATCAATCCCTTGACTCTAGGCAGGCCTTCCTGCAGTAAGGAGAGGAGCCCTGTCAAAAAATTAGTTCCAACATCATTTGAACCTTAGCCAAGATGGTTATCTGGTCCGTATTTTACCTCATGTTATGTACAAAGCACGTTTCAGATGGAATGATTGAACATGGAAAACGTACAGCTCTTCCAGAAGGAAAGATTTCAGATGCAAAAAGGCTCCAAACCTCTGCGTATCAGGGATCTCTGTACTTTTTGTCATTTTTCTTCATGGGCATGCTCATTATAGAGAGATAAGAAATTCCCCTTCGATTTCATAATGTGGAAGTTTCTTAGCAATACTGCTTAATACTTACATTGCTGAGGAAGAATCTCTACATACATCAGTCTTGTGATAAGAAATATGAAAAGGCAATATAACATTTTGATTATCTGGTAGGTCCTTGAAATTGGAAAACAAAAGAGGCCGCTGTTTCTGGAAAGTCCGTTTGGTCTTTAAATATCAGATTCCCTCCTAAAAATTAAAAGGAATTGAAGCAGGAAATATTGTGCTCTTTATCTCATACTGCAAGATTATTTTAAGAGAAAATTATGTATTACAGGTGTATTGTCACTATGATGCTCTAATTTGCAAAAACCGTACAGGAGCGACGCTGGAGCCTGGCAGTGTTCTGAACTGCTCACTGGTTTGTAGTGGGATTTAAGCCATCAGCTTCACTTTGCCTCAGAAAATTTTAACCTGTTACACATTCAAAATGGAAAGATGAGGCCATCCCCTAGCCACTGCTTCCGGATGCTGAGAGAGGTTCTTGGCAACTGGTGTGCTCGTCTTTGCAAAGCAGAAGCACCTGTGGCTGTTGTACCCTGCCTTTTGTAACAGCAGCCAAGAGTTTTCAAGAAAATAATACAAGAAATTAACAGCAAAGAAATGTTTCAAAGAAATGTTAGAAGGCCACAATGAAGGGGCTGCATTTGGTTTAACTTGCAGAGAACGAGATCCTTCAGCTACCTTAAAACTTCTAATCTGTTTAGAATCAGGTAGTAAAGCCTTTTACTTTCCTCTCTTTCAGCCAATGTTCTTCTCCAGCAGAATTAGGATAGATGAAAAAAACCCCTTATTAATTACTAGCAGTGCACAAAGCAAAAGCAAGCAATGGTATCCAGATCTTCCTCCAGGGCAAACTATTTTAGAAGGCTGATCCCTGTATTCATATATATTTACAGTCCCATGGAGCTGTTCCTTTGCTTGAAGTGCTTGCAGTTTGTGGTTTGTATAGGGATGGCTGTTTGGCTAAATGACAGAAATCAAAAGCAACACCTTCACACAGAATCTTGCTAATGCTTCATGATGAAGCTTTCTCCATCCATCATGGTTTCTTTCCAGTTGCTCTTCCTGTTCTTTATACTTCTAAGCCATTTCAAGATGAAGGCACCTGAGCATCCATTCCATGTGTAGCTCTGGGATTCACAGAATCCCCTGTACAGTTTTGTTAGCAGAATGCCCTCATATTTCACTGGTAATAACTCTGTTCCACCTTCTGTCTCTCATTTTCTTGCTTGCCCACGTGCTTGTGGGCCTAAATCAAACAGTTATTGTGCTAAAGTTGAAGAAATAAACTGTGTTAAAGCATGCCCTGAATAAACCTTTGCAATATCGGTGAGACATTATAACAGACCACACGTAGCTCAAATATTTATTAAGACTCTCTTTGACCAGAAGGCATCCATTGCCTTGTTGCAGAGCTCTACAGTTGGATCCCATGGAAATAGCTTGGTATTCCCCTGAAGTCATGAAGTGCAGATGTGGTGGTTTGCACTGGGCTGATGTTTTGGAGAAGTGCCATCACACAAACTCAAGACGTTATTAATCTGGTCACAATTTCCATTTAAACTCAACATTGCTTAAAATTATATGGGTTTACATTTAAATTATAGATAGGCTTGGAAATGCTTTCATCAGTAATCGATTTCTTACCCCACCCAAAACCAGATGGTAAAATATTTCACTCAACAGCAGGAATGTATGAAGGAAAAAAGGCTTAGAAAATAATAATACTAAACAACACAAGGAATTTTTAATATATGGGCCAAACCCTGAGCTCACTGGAGTCTGGGTAAAAAAAATACTGTTTGCACTTTAATTAAGTCAATGTTGGGGCACTCGGGCACATGCTGGTATTTGATTATTTTCAGCATATGCTGCATATTTCCAGCAGATGCTTTCAAATGAAGTATTAAAAACTATAAAGTATTTCCCACTTGTTAAAAGTAACCACTTATTAATTGTGACAAATACTTTTTCTTATCAAAAATGAAAAATATGGAATTGGACTGTCAGTAGACAGATATTCAATGAAAAAATTCCTCCCAAGGATAGTCATGCAAAGGTAGCAACAGTGTCACTGATTTCTTCTTCAATATGCAGTGCAGACACCCATGTCCTTGTACATTATGAAATGAAAAAATGTTCTTCCCTACGAAGCACCAAAAAGACTGAAACTTAATCATCATTACACGTGATGTGGTCTTGCTCAAACGTTTGCCCTGTCTTCTCAGTGCCCAGCAGCAATCCAGCTGCCTCTCCACTACCTTCTGCCTTCAAAACCCTGCAAACTGTTCCAGAGGAATCCCTGGACCAGAATCGGATCCCCCAATCACTCCAAGGGGATTCCTTTGAACCACACAGATCTAGGCAAGCAAAGCAGATGCATCCAAGCATGAATCTTCTGAAGGGGTTTATAAATCATCTCCACATTACTTAAGTCTACCATGCAGCAACTTACCTCTTCAAGTGCTGCATTAAATTTTAAAAGTAGAGCAGTTCTTTCATTATTCCAGTGGCAAAATATAAGAAATTATGACCTGGTTAATGGTATTACATATGCATGAAGTGATCTTGCTTGCTAGGATAACACTGTACATGATGGTTTGAATTAATTTTCCAAATAGAAAACAGTGTTATTAATAAAGTGTGACAGAAAAGTATCAAATACATTGATTTAAAAATCAAGTAACATCTTTGTGTAGCAACCAGATGCAACTTCAGCAAAGAGTGTTATCATAGCCCAAGAGAGACAAAAAGGTATTTTCAGTGTAACAGTGAAAGAAACCTTTCCTGACTCAGGCAAGTAAATCGCGATTTACTGACTATAGATTTTTCTGAAGACCACAGGGAAGTGCAGGTGGGATTTTTTCCTACACAGTGCTATTCCTGAAAGACAAATCCCATATGGCACTACATGCTCCCTTCTCTGCCTTCCTGCACACAGAGGGATGGACATCTACTCACACTCACACCCGCTGCCTTTCAAGACAGTAGCAATTTCACCAGTTTCTGCATCAAAATTATTTCATATCTTCATCTGCTACCAAAGCCTTCTCTTCCTCCCACAATCCTCTTGTCCTTCACTCCAGCATCCAGGCCACACATCTCTTTACGAGGCAAAAATCCACTCCAGTCCCAAGCATCTGTTCCACACATCCCTGCTCAGGCAGTCCTCAGCTCCCACTTTCTCTGCTTGCTGTTTCCCTTTCCTCTTCCTCTGCCCACTCTCACATCCACATCCCATCTCTCACTTCCCCTCTTCTTTCAGCATGGTTCAGTTCATCTGCCTGTTTGGCTTTTGTAGAAACTGCCACTCACACTTTCACAGTTCCCCAAAGGCACAGACAGACAGTAAGGAACAGCTTTAAATGGAGCAAAGCAAAAGGTTTTGGGCTAGCTCTGAAATATTTGAAGTCTGCTGTGCTGCAATTGTTTTAAAGCATCTTAAAATGCATTCTCAGCAAAGCCATGCATTACTGAATATCGTGACAGTAGCTTTTAGGCTTTATTTTTAATTCCCAATAGCTAGAATGTGTCTGCAACAGTACAGAGTTGTCTGATCATTTAATAGTTAATGCTGTCAGCTCCTAGGTGCCCACTGGGCTATTAAGTCATTAACCATAGCTTGTAGCCTGATGCAATTGAATGTGGTGAGGAGGGGGGGGAAAATAGAAGAGTCTTTCAGATCAGTCTGAAAATTGTTTCCGAAAGAATCATCCACACAGTATGATCCAAAATGTGCTCTTGACTAAAGTAATCTTTAATAAACAATGAAGAAAAAGCATTTACTGTGTGACTGTTATCAGAAATTGCTGTGCACTTCAGAGTGGGCACTTCAGACATCTGTTACATCTGTTTCAGTGCAAACCCCCGAGGAATATGCTGCAGTTTGGCACCGCAGCTGAACTTTATAATGTCAGATATGAAGAACGTAACGCAGCAGGGTGTCCAGGGACAGGGAAAGGCAATCCAAAGGACTGTCCTAGTTTCCGTTAAAAATAGGTCAAAGAGCCGGTATAATCAAAGTCTGGCAGTGCATACTAATTACTGACAGCACGTCTTACACTTGCATTGACTGGAAGCAACCAGTACATGATCTTATTAGCTAAATACACAAAAAGCCTTTTTTTAGATCTGAACTATTTAAAATATATGTGTAAATTTCCTATCACTGTAAGAAATTGGTTTTACTCGAGCTGATCTGTCAGATTAATTTCCAGTTAAATCAATAAATAATGGAAGCATGCTTTTGTGTAATGATTTAAAATTCATTTATGTTTATTTGCTGAACGAATAAACAAATATCATAGAATGGGTTGGGTTGGAAGGGGCTTCAAAGCCCATCCAGTTCCAACCCCCCTGCTATGGGCAGGGACACCTCCCAACAGATCAGGCTGCTCAAGGCCCCACCCAACCTGGCTTTGAACACCTCCAGGGATGGGGCAGCCACGGCTTCCCTGGGCAACCTGTGCCAGCGTGTACCCTTGTCATGAAGAATTTCTTCCTATTGTCTAATCTAAATCTTCACCCTTCCAATTTAAAGCCATCCCCCCTCATCCTGTCACTCTTGTAAAAATCTCCTCCCCAGGTTTCCTGGAACCCTTTCAGGTACTGGAAGGCCACTGTGACGTTTCCCTGGAGCCTTCTTTTCTTCCAGGCTTAACAACCCCAACTCTCTCAGCCTGTCCTCGTAGCAGAGGTGCTCCAGCCCTCGGATCATCTTTGTGGCCTCCTCTGGATGGGTTCCAACAGTTTCATATCCTTCTTATGTTGGAGATTGCAGAACTGGACACAGGTGGGATCTCACCAGAGCAGAGTAGGGGAGAACCACCCTCGCCCTGCTTTGGATGCAGCCCAGGACACGGTTGGCGCTCTGAGTGCATGTTGCTGGCTCGTGTCGAGCTTCTCACCAACCAGGGCCCACAAGTCCTTCTCCACAGGGCTGCTCTTGATCACATCATCCCTCATACCATATTAAAACTTCTTCCAGTCACAAGGGACTCCCCGTGCCCGCCATGACTTTTGAAATATTACAGAGAGCTGCTTGGCAACCACATCAGCCAATTCTCTCAGGTCCCATAGACCTGTATACATTCAGGTTCTTCAGGTGGTCATGAATCTGATCTTCCCCTACAGTGGGAGGGACTATACACCCCCCAATCCTGGTCTTGTTGTTCAATATTTGTTTCACTTGAAATATGATCTATGTTAATATAATCAAAGACTTCCAAATTCCCTTAACTGCTGCTGTAAAAGTGGGTGCTGTGTCTCCTGGGGCAAACATGAAGTTGTTACATCCTGGTTTCTGGTAGCCTTGCTGTTTCAAGATCAATTCAAATTTTAGCTGTGGTAATGGTGGACTGGTTGATCTTAAAAATCTTTGGTTACAAGTGAACTGGATAAGCAGCTTTAGCTGAGCACCAGTCATGTTCTAGCACTGGTGAGGCTCAAAGCTGAGAGATTTGGTTCCACAAGTGACTGTGCCGTTTCCGAGCCCCGAAGTCCTTCGGGGGTTGTGGTGGTGCCTGGCTCAGCCACGATAAGGTCTGGTCTGTTTTGCAGGCACAAAGATCAAGGCAAACAACCCGTCAGAGGCCTCTCCTAGTTGCTTGTGCTCTCTCTGGGAATCAGGCAAAATCAAAGGCTAAATGAATTCTTATATGTATGTCCCTTAAAGGAAAAGGAAATGCAAGATGCACAGTGAGAGGCTTTCAGCTGAGACAATCTCTTGGTAGTACTGATTGTAGTTCAAAGCATATGAAAAATCCTCTGTTAAAGCAATTGCTATTTCTAATTCCTTTTCTCCTCCCCCTTATTGATTATTTCAAAAAAAACAGGTGGGAAAAGCCAAACTGAAAGCGTGAATTCTACTCTTTATTCTGACAGTAGTAAGAATTGGAGCTCAACCTAATAATCCCTTGCAGACCAAAGCATCCCAGTTGCAGACCAGCTGCCAAGAGCACATTTTTCCCATGGCTGTGAACCTCAGCCACGGGATGACCCCACGAGGAAGGCAGTACTGCAGGGTGGGGCCCACCTTATGGGTGGCTGGGGACAAGCCTTGGGAGGGCTTTGAAGATTAGGGCTGAAACTTTGAGTTTGACTTTTGCCAAAAGGAAAACTTTCAGCGTGGCACCTGGATGCCTGCATGAAGTGCTCTTGGTCACTCCCAGAAAATCTATGGTAATAATATGGGCAACAGTATAAAATGAGCAGAGATTTGTTTAACTGAATAACATAACAAACCCCTTTTAATTCAGTAGGAAAAACAGTTGAGTTTGTTTATAATCAAGGAATCAAGGAGCTGTTTGTTGCTTCAAAATTGAGGAAGAGGAAGAAAGGCTTAAAAGCCAACCGCCCGCCCCAACCCAACCAAAATTACCCACCCCAAAAACTGGGAGAAAGAGAAAGGTGGTAACAGATTCACAAATGCTGCCTCTAGGTTGGATTTTCTAACTTGATATCCCTTTCAAGATGCTCAGAACTCCACAGATAAGAAGTCCGTAGAAGAGAGGTGAATTTTATTTTTTTAATGTTTTATTTCTTGTTCTAGATTTCCAGATGGTGTTCATGGGTATGGAAGGACGCCTCATTATAACTGTTTTTGAGCTCCTACTGGTTTACAACAGTTTGAAGTAGCTCTTCAGGTAGCAGGGTGTTAGAAACCTGCCCATTTCATGTCTTTTGTGCTCTGGAGAAGACAAGCAGAAAACACCAAGAAGGTAAAAATCAGCATTTTATGTAAATAGCCACAGAAAGAGCTTATTGTAAAAAACAACTGTTCTCTCATTATGTGACTCTCCCAAAATCTTAACCAAGCTCCAGCAGATGCAAACAGAGTGCAGACAGTCTCAGTAATTATGCTAACCAGCAATAAAAGCTTCCATTTATGTGGGCCATCTACATCCTCGATGCAATCACTTCCAATTGCAAAATGCATCTCGCAGTTGGAAACCCAGAGCATTATTAGATTGCATTGACTCTGCTCCCCACAGCTGAGGGAATGCTCTTTCTCTGCAATACATTTTCCTAACAATTTCAGGACCATTGAGATACACCCTCGAGTCAATTAAAATTATCTCTACTAAACTAGACTGCAGCTTTTAAAGTGTTGTCTAATAGCTCATGCAAGCAGCACCCATCTAGATTGCAGTTATGTACAGTGCTTTTATAAAACATAATTTATATTCTCAGCATGTCAGTTCAGAATGGAATTCTTATTCATTGTCTGTCATTTCATTTTACTAACAAAGCAGTTCACAAAGTCATTTTTAGTACAATACAGATTATTGTATTCCTCCTGCTAGAAAGAATGAACAAATGTAAAACATTGTATTTTTTTTGTCTGATTTTAAATTTAGCAGCTTTTTAGGTGTAGAGAAAGCTGCACTTGGAAAATGAGAGGCAAGTGACCAGGAGAACACAAAATGCTTATGTGCTGCTTACTGTTTTGCAGATCCTCTTCTCTTTTCTCCTGTTTGCTTCACAGCTCTTTTTGCTCATTTTCAGGTTCTCTGGTTGTTAAGCTGCTGCTGGACACAAGAATGGTTGCAAAAGTAGGTTTGGGCTATATGGTCTGAGCAAGGGTGGTAGTAAGCTTGTAAGTGACAAAGTTGATGGCAAATAGGTCAGTTCAACACAGAATGAAGAGTTTTCTTGGTATATGTATCAAAAGTAGAGATATTTGCCTTTAAACTTAGAGCTAAGACTCGATTTTTATTGTTTAAAAGGCACAACAAACAGAGGACAAAATACTGCTTTTAATTTTACTTAGAAACAATACACCTGTACTGTACAGGGCTGGAAGAAGACAGAACTTATTTTCTGTGGTTACATCGTGGTAATTTGTCATTATAAACGTCTCAAAGGATTATAAGGTGGAAATTGATGCTCTGAGATTTCATTTTATTTGAAGGATGCTGCAGTTTAATTTAGTAGTTTAGTGGGCTTTGATATGAGCAATACTCTGAAATAATATATTGCTTGGAGATAATTGTGTTCTTAGAGGTAGTTGGAGGGATTAGATATCACTTCCAAAGGGAATGTTTTGTGTACAGTCTAGAGGACAATTCAGTCATGTTACTCCTTGATTAGGGGTCTGAAAATAGGGCATAAGTTTTAACTTAGCAGTGTAACATTAGATATATGCTGCTTGCAGGAGTGCTGTAAGCATCAGACTTCCCATAATGTTTTGGACATTATCTTGCATATGACAAAGGGTTTCTTTAGCAAATTATTCACCAGACATCTGTAAACTCTGGCACACTATCCTGCTATGGTTTTACAGTTCTGGACTTGGTCACCTCCCTGTCATGCAGTCTTGAGATTGCCCCAGAAAAATCTCTGTTACAGAAGCAGCAGGAAATTCCCACATCCATGATCAGCCAATAAAAGATCTGCTGGGTTCGGGATGAAATCACTTCCTCACATTTCATCCTTTGCACAACTTTTGGTGTGAGTCAAACCTAATACTTTCTTAATGTATTTTAGTGAAAGGCTTAGAAAGGAGGAATATCACAGTGGACCTTGGGAGTGCAATATTTGCCATTAGCTTTTTAGTCTTGGTGTTGGCAGAAGCTGAGCCCTGACACTACCTCAATTTCAAACCTCTTTTACTTTGACTCTTCAAGTGCTTAGAAATACATTTTCCTTTTTGATTTTTTGTAAGTGTTACAACATCAAAGTTTCAAAAAGTTTAAGCAAAGCCCCAGTTTGACAAGGCTGCATTTCAACATTTAACATGATAACTATTGGCATGGTATTAAAACACAGCAAATAATTAAAACCATGAAATGGCTGGTAAAATTTAACCTTTTTGCTGATCACACTTTTTCAAACCTCTCTCCTCAGCTTTTTGGGTTTTCTCCTCTATCAGTACAGTGGACTTCACTGTATGACAGGATGTGGAAACAAAAATGTAATTTAAAATTATAGAAGTTTGATTTTGCCAAAAAATAGTCTTAGGGAAAATTAAATTGAGGTGATTTATTATCTAGACACCAGGCTTTGTTAAAGTAATGAGTCAGTCTTTGATTAATATTGGCATTTGTGGAAAGAATATTTCAGTCATTTTTCCTAGTTTAGCTCAGTTAAATAATCTATACTCTGTTTAGAAACCAGTTTGAGCCTCTAAAACTAGGAAAATCCCCTCTTCCAATTCCTAAGTAAAAATTTATTTCAATTGACCTAAACAACTTTTTTCCGGTTTCTAATTACAGCCATACTTGTTTCATTGTTTTAAATGGTAACTTGTGCATTTAAATGAAGAATTTTAACAAGTCAAGATGTTTAATAAGTTTTTCTGTATATGAACTGACTTTCTAAAAAAGATCAGGTAGAATACTCAGGCAAAAACATTGGCCTTGTAAATAATGCATTGCATTTGGTTATTTGACAGATTAAGTAAAACTTAAAACTTACTAAATACCACGCAGCAGCTGCTGAAAATGAGGGAAAAGGATGTGATAGCAGAAACATTCCAACTCAACTTGAAGCATTTTTAGTTGGTGCTTTGTGTCTTCCCTGATTATCAATCTCATCAAGAGTGATTCTGAACTCTGACAAAGGAGTGGTGAATTAGCAATATGTGTGTGTGTTCAAAGTCTGATGTACAGTGGAAGCCTGCTTGGGGAATGAAGAAATAAAAAGCAGAGTGGTAAATAATACTTATTTATTGCTGATTAAGTAGATAAAGTTTTTTAAGTGGAGATGGCTGCAGAAATTTTGGGAAGGATGTATTGGAAAGAGTGTCTGCAAGAAGCTTTTAATTAGCTAAAGAGTTTATGCTGAAATGAGAAGTAAGAAAATATCAAGGCTGAGGGAAGGATTTACTGTTTGTTAGTGCAGAGCTCAGAAACCTTTCAATATCCTGTTCAGGAGAACAAATGAAAAAAGAGAAACTCAAAAAGGAAATTTAGGAAAGATATTATTAGCAGTGGCTTCCTGGAAGTGGTTGCCTGTGTTTGGATTTGCTATGTCAGGGAGGGGAGAGGCTTTTATCCACATATGGCTAAAGCATTATCTTGATGTGGGCTGTAAGGGAACATGAGAAGATAGTAAATTAATTTTAAAAAATACAGGTGAAAAAACTGCACAGGCTTGGCAAGTCTTTCATTAAAACAGAGCATTGGAACTGCCATGCTGTGAGAGACAGACGAGACCTGAAATGATTCACAAGTTGAGGGGGAAGTGCTGCTCTAGAAAAGAGGAACCAAATACCTCTCTAGAAGAGAGTGGGGGGAAAAAAGTGTATATCATTCAATTTGAATTCTTGCTTGAGAGCAGGTCACACTATTCAGTGGCTTGGGGAGGCTTTAGTGAGAGTAGATCAACTTCCACAAACTTGTAGACTTGTGACTTTGCAGAAACAGTCCCTTACACAAATGTGAAAAACATTCCTCTTTGCCACTGTATGTTACAAAACTGTTGAGAGGAACAGGAGGCAGAGCATTTGGAAAGTACCCTTGGGAGGCAGCAAAGAGCAGAGACAAAGTGGTTTGCATTACAGTTTGGAGTACAAGCACTCTTTTGCACTGAAGAAGAATAGATTAAAATAAAGAGGAATATGTTAACAAACGGCTTCATTTCATTCAACGTTGGGCTGTTCTGCAACAATTTTATTTCTTGAAAACTCTGAGATCTTTCCAGCTGTAGAACTTGCTGTCTCCTGTTTGTACTGATGATGCCATAAATAAGCAAAAAAGACAAGAGAAGGATGGCTAGAGATTGACTAATTTAAACCTGGTCAAGGCCATTACTTCTGCATCAGATTTAGCCATTTTGGATCACCACCTCTAAGTTTTAATTAAAACCGGTGCTGCTGCCATTATTGGATATTCCAATGACTTAAATAATGCAGATGACTTTCATTCAGTTGTCCTCTCCTGGCCTTGTCCCACTGAGATCCCTGGTAATTAGATACTCCATTACATCTAGCGATGTCTTTATTGCTGTGAGCGTTGCTGTCTGTGTTATCTGGATGGCTCCAAAGTGAGAACGTGCTGAGAGTTTAATAAGATGAGTGGTAGTTGAAAAGCAGATATTAATGTGTTGTAAAACATCTCATATGACACTTTTTTTAATAACTGACCACGTCACTCAGGAAAGGGGATGATGCAATTCATAGTCAAAGCAAGGAGTTAATTGAGTCAGCTGCACAGAACACTTATTTTTCTTCAGGACCCCTAAAATAAAGTAAGTAATACAACTGTCGTACACAGATTTCAAAACATCTCTTGCACACATTTGCCTGGTGTTGCACAGGATGTGGATAAGTGTTGTTAGAAAATTGCTTATGATTAATCTAGTTTTGATGCTGTTGGATTGCAGAAGATGGGATTCCTGAGGGAAGGAATAGTCTGCTGGCTGTGTCTGCTGTTGGCTGGATGCTGTCAGACAGGTCCCTGACCTGGCACCTGTGGGAACAGAGGAATAGCTCAAGGTAACCCATCAGGCTTCCTTGGGAAAAAAAAAGCATGTTTATTCATATTAACACTCCTTTCCTTGAGTGTCAGCCATAAATGAAAACTTGGAAGGGAAGATTTGTTAAAGCATGAAACTTTTGACGTTTTCAAAGTTGAAATGAGCAAAGTTTTCACAGTGAGCTCACTTTTTTATTATTTTTGAAATAAATGTTTCTCTGGAATCGCTTGGAAAGGAAAAAAGGGATATTTTTCATTAAAATTGATTTTAAATAAGATATTTAAACGAGGGTTAAACCTTGTTCCTATCTATTTTCCCTGCCTGTGTGTGATAGCTGCCATTTGTGCAAGCCTCCTTGAACAAATCCCATGCACTGCTCCAGCTCCTTCCGTGCGGTGGGTGGCCTCATTGTAGATAAAGTTGGACATTAAGAAGCTGGTTTCAGGGAAGCAGTGCCAGTCTTTCCACTGATAAACCTTTCCTTTGAAGCTCCTGAGCTCTATTTTGTCTCCCTGTGTATTTTTGAAGAGCATTGTGTATGTTTAGCAGCATAAATATATAAATAAAGCTTTGCACATTTATCTCTGATGAAAGCTTGCTGGAAATTTATATGCAAATTAGGCCCAGCTCCCAGAGAGCTGCCAATGTAGCCTTCAGGGCTGTTGAGGTTGTGCACTGCAGATCTCACCCTCAGGAATTCTTCCCTCATACCCAGACCAAACTGTTTTCCCCTTCATTTAATCTCTTTACTATTAGTTATAGCAATTATCAGCCACTGAGATTGCTACATAGTTTAATGATATTTTAATCTTGTAATTACAATGGGAAAGAAGTTTTTACCTCTAGTTTTGTGTTATTATATCGAGCTGGAGATGAAAGTGAACTTAAGTACTTTGTTCTTGAGTAACAGCATTAAGAGGGAGATGCGTTCCTTCGGGTCCTGTAGAGGTACAAAGGGAGCTGCAGTCTGTTTTTGTAGAACCTGTTTGTGTGTGGTGATTCTCTGTGTTATGTAGATACTGAAGGGTGTTGTGAACCATTTCTCCATATTTCTCCTCAGTAAACAGAGTCCTTTCACTTTATGCATGGTATACTTCAATGCTCTGCTGCATACGAGGATTAAATTACAAACTGTTTTCAATATTGCTTTTGAATTTAAAGTCTGGAAAAGGAAAGAGCTTCCTTTGGGTTGTGGTTTTTGATTATATCTTTCTAATTACACTCATCTAGTGAGATTACATCACATATTCCACAGACATGACCAAAGTGTGTGGCACAAGATTTATGAGATAAACATTACAGTGCAAATGCATAACTGCATAGTAATGTAATGTCAGTTAGGAAAATTGAGTTGAGACTTCTAGACTAACTGCAAGTAGATCCAAAACAGAGGGAAAAGGTACAATTTTCTTTTGTCTGATACAAATCAGAGATTACATTTTACAGATGAATCTATGGGCATTGTACTGCTCTTTACCAGCATGTGCACACAGAACAAATTTTTGGGGGATCATCCTAACAGTGGGAATAATTGTAGAGAATTGCTTTGGAATTAAATAAGTTCAATGGCCCTTCTTCTCTTATTATATGTAGTTGATTCCATAATTCTGAACATTTACACTATTGAACTCTAGATGTAGTATTTTTTCTTTTCCTGTTGGTATTGAGTGAGACAGTTGTGGTTCATCACGGTTGTGTCACTTGAGCTGCCAAAAGAGGATGCAATGATTAGTTTGAGGAATGAGAAAGAAAGGGAAGAGTGTCCCCAAACTCTTCAGGAGTCTGGGCAGGGCAAGTGCCATCCACCAGCTGATCGGTGGTGTCACACCTTGTTAGACACAACAAAAGGCAGAGTAGGAAAAGGGATCTCTGCTTCAAAAAGAAAAAAGATGTTGGCAATCTGTAGCTTTTCATGACTGAGCTTTCCAGTTCCTATCATCTCCTGTTGTGGTCCGGGGACAATTTCCCTTGTGTTTCAGCAAATTAGTGCACCTGCTGGAATATTGCCTCTGCAGCTCCTGCTGAGCCATTTCAAGCACTCATAATGCTGTCATTTGTATCAGAAAGGTGGCAGAATGGTGCTTTTTAGCTTGCAAACCTGCTGGAATGTACCACTGTAAGGCAGACACTGAGGGCGAACTCTTTAGATAGGAGAGTCATGAAATATTGTAAATAAGACAAAATACTCCACATCTTGGTATTGCCAGAAAGAAATTCAGTCTTTGGCACCTACTTCCATTTTAATATTCATTTAGTTATGAATGTCAAAGGTAATAAGACATATTTTAATCATTTTGACCTCATTTTTTTAAAAAAACTGAGATCCTAAAGTTAAATATCTAAAACTATATTTAGACATCTCAGTGAAAGTGGCCTGATTTTCAAAGGGGCTGAGCAATTACTGGGATGGCAGAACTGTGATAGCTTTTGTCCTGAATTCCCAGGCTTAAAAATTAACACAAGAGGTGGTTGTTGGAGAGGATCTGAGGTATTTTAAATGCTGAAATCATGGCACTGCACGCTAATGGCAATTTACCCTTTTTCAGTAGAAAAAAGGGAGATGACCATAAATTTTGAATAATTTGAATTCAAACTCCTGAGTATTGAAAGGAAAAAATACTCAGTAAAATTAATTTGTGCTGTCCTGAAATATATGCAGCTAAGCCAACACAAAAAGCATTAAAAAACCCAACCCAAATAAAGAAAAAACTTGTTAGTTCAGGTCCAACCTGAAGTATTTTGTTTTAATAGCAGTATAAATTGTGGAAATCAAAACATAGATGGAAACACTGACACCACTTTATGTTTAATGACACAAGGGCCCTACTTAAACAATACAGTTAATGCAGTAAACCCAGAAAATCCCCTTAACTGTGGGGGGTGTCTTCCTTATTTGGTGAACATTCAATTTTGTGTGAGATGCTTTACATGACTACATCTTTTTCCAGTTTAGAAGTTATTGCTGGGCATTTAATTTTCATAATGTTGACTTTAACATTCTTCAATGCTCTCTGCATATGTTTGATTTATGGCCATTTTATGGCTGCAGTGAATTGCCACAAACTGGGGAAAAAAATGTTTTAGAATGACAATGAAAATAACTTTCACTTCAGTGTACATTGAGTCTCAGATCTTTGATTTTAACCTCTTGCTTTGTTTGCTTTCACTCCCCAATGTAATTGGTCTGGTTTTAAGATTTTGTTTGGTTTTGGTTTCTTTACTCTGTTGTAAGAACATGAAGTGGCCATAAATGGAACAGAAACAACTCCCTGAGAGTGTATCCTGTGGGAGAACCTCCCTACAGGTCTTGGAGCCCAAACTGGAGATGGGATATTTTTGGGAAATTGCATTTGTAAGAAATGAATTCAGTCATTGACTTTGGGGAAGGTGTGTTTTTTATTAAAGTTTTAGGCCAAAGCAGACATTTATTCCAAAAGAAGGAGCCGAATCCAGCGTGACTGAGGCTGCTCATCTGCTGACTTGTGTGAACTCACTGGCACCTTGAGAAAGGGAAGAAGCAGCCCTTTGCAGTGAGAAGGTTGTTGCTCAGCAGTTTGACAAGGTTGGTGGTGGGTGCTGAACATGCAACACCACAGCTTAAAGTAAGAGGAGTTTCTTTTTCAGGCTGGGTCAGTCCAGGAAGAGCTTCGAAGAACTCAATGCCCATAGCTTGGGGTGGGTTTTGTCTAACATATCCATTCTACAATCAAACCAAGGGAACAGGAAAAAGTTGTTACATTGCTTGAAGATTTAGAAGAAAGATGAGTTTGTTTAAAAGAAAAAAAAAAATAGAAACAACAAAAAAAAATAGAAACAAGAAAAAAAAGGAGATACAAGAAGAATCTTTGTGCTCTATATCCTGTATCGTAGTCTTCTGCAAAGAATAAGTAACATTATGGCATAAAAACTGATTAAAGTGGAGCAGTCTGTCTTCCAAGAAATCTTTTATGGGCCAAATCTCGACCCATTTATTTGCTATACTCAAAGTTATTGCCATGGCATCATTAAGCACTATGCATGCTGCAGCGTTCCATAAATAGGAATAATTGTTGTTGTAGCCAGAAGGTTGATCTGCTTCCAGCTCTTGGTGCATTGGAGAGATAGAAGGATTAAAAAGAGCTTCTAGACACTGGGAAGTTGAAAGAGCACTTTCTGGAAACTGTGTTGTATGTATTATCATATTTCTAGGCCAAATAAAGGATTTAGGTTATTTCTTTCAGGGCATCTGTGGGAGGACGAATATTACTGAGTTTTGTTTGCTCTAAGACAGAGTATCTGTGAACCTTTTGTGATGCCATTTGGAAAGTAGACATTTTGGATTACATCAAGCTACAGAGACAGCACTTCTAAAACATAATCCTGGAAAGTCTTTGCCTGAAAATATAGCACCTCTTTAATATGTAAATCCCCCCTCCTCGTTCCATTTCACTGCTTATATAAATACTCAATTTATAAAAAATAGCTTGCTATTTACAACTGATTTTTTTAGGGTCTTTATACTAAAAAATAATCAAAATAGCACTATTATAATTGTTTTGCTGCTTACAAGAAGGAAATCCAAGAAGGTAATAAATTAACCCACTATCTTTTGCCACCGACAGATTCATGGTTGCTACAGACAGTAAAAGTAATTATGCTAACCAGAACATAAAGCCACCTATATTTGTTGTCCATCTTTAAAGCAATCATTTTTAGTGATAAAGTGCAGCCAGCAGTTAGAAACTATGGGCTCTATTAAAATCCAGCAGCTGAACGCCTCGTTTTCGAGGGAGCCACCTCCTTTGTTCAGTGTGTTTATCCAACAATTCTGGGACATTTCACATATTAAAATAGTGAAATGGTCTAGGAGTTGTTTAATGACAATAAATTATATCACATTAAATCTATACTTCAGTATATTGTGCTAATATTCAGTGTATATTGAGAAAAAATAAGCTTGCACTCTGAACCAAGCCCTTAATCATTCGGTCTTCAAACACTTCATAGGGACAGGTGAGGGTTAAAAGCTGGTTCTGTTTTCATCCTCCTCCTACTCTTCTGAGTTTGGTAGGACTGGAGGTGAAAAGGTTCCTAAACAGACAGTGAGATGGTTGGTCTTGTGCATTATGGAAGGTGCTTTGCCTTTGCTCCATTCAAAGATTGTTCATTTTTGAGTGGTTTCTCTATGGTAGCTTTCCATTTGCTCTGTGTGTGCTTTATGAATCTGGGTCTTGCATTTGGTCCTTTCCTATCTGTAGTGGTTTATTTCTCCCAAATTAAAAAGTTGTTGGGTCAAGCAACTTAATCACAACCAGCCACAAGAATTTCTTACGTATGTAAATTGTTTACAAAGCGTGTACACGTGAAGAATATTACTACCTTTTTTTGAAGACTTTTAATCAGTGCTCTGTGTTTCTTTTTCTTCTTAAATCTTCCCAGAAATTAAAAAGAGAAATTCAGTTACATTCACTGTGGCTTTAAGTTTTTGAACAGGTGCAGTTATGCCAGTGTTTCCTCATGAATTCCTTCTGTTCAGTTTTGAAGGATGTTTGTATGGGTGGAATATAACAAGGGGTATCAACTCCAACAAATTTCTTTGTTCAACAGCAGTTTTTCTTCAACCTTCCAGTTTTCTTTCTTCTTTCCTCTGTAAAGAGCACAAGGAAGGTAAACTGTGTTTGGTCCCACCACGGTCAGTGCCAGGCAGTGCATAACTGTGATGAATTACAGCAACATGGGCTGGGTGAGTGTGCTTGCCTTTGTCCCAGAGGGAGAAGGATGATGTCATGTGCTGAAGTGCTGTTGATATTCAACATATTAGTCTGGTTTCCTGCAAGAAACATTAGACACACAGGATATGCATAACAGATTCTCTGTTTCATTTATGCTTCCCACTGGTTGCCTCCAATCCAGTCGGGTGTGTTTCAGACTGGTACATAAAGATTTGGGTTGTGAATTCAACTATAATTGTTAACAGTGTTAACTGAGGGAGGGTAATAGTTCACCTATGGGAGATTAGATTTGTGTTGGTATTTTCTGTGCTTTCACTTACTGTGTGGTCATTTTAGTGTGCAGGGTTCAGGTTCCAAAGCTACAATATTGTAAACATGCCAGATTTACTTCACTTTTCAAAGCTGCCTTACTGGGATCATGTGAGCAAATTTAAATGTTGTCTGGATCTGATATAAACTAAACAAAAAGTAATGAATTAGACATTTTAAAAATGCCATAGTGATTTTTATTTTGGCTTTTATTTTTATTTATGGCTTTTGTTTGAAACAGAAGTTGAAAAGACTTTTTTTAATGCAAATATTAATTTAAGGAGAAAGCAGGGTTTGGGGTTGTTTTTGTATTTTGTAAGTTTTTGAAATTTAGTTAATTGACCTATCTAAAGGGCTTAATTGTTTTAAAAAAATAGAATAACCACCACAGTAGTAAATAGAAAGAATGTTTATAAACTGCTTGCCCAGATTGTTTTTATAAAAAATGGCTAATTAAAGAGCTTTCCAGCTAAGGTTTTGTGTTCTCAACTATGAAAATTTGTAACTTGTGTTCCACTTTTCTGGAGAAGCCAAGCTGAAATGCTGTGCTAATGTTGCTGCTGAGCTTTGGCAGTTTGAGTGAACTGATTCAGAAATGTCAGGCACTTCTCAGCGTGCCCGACACGGCAGTTGCTAACCCTGCCCTAAGAAATGTGAGCAGTGCTTGGTGACAGAGTTATTGCAGTTACCACTGTGCCTGGGGCAGCTTCGGCGAGTTTACTGCCTTAGTGTTGCTGTTGGGGTTGCATGGGTGCAAATCTTGGAGGAATAAAACTGCTTGTCCTGGGATTAAAGGGACAAAATTTTGCAAGGAGAAGAGAGGAAGGGTAGATCTCATTGTTCTCCCACAAAATGTCATGATTTTCCTTTACCCATCTTGAAGAATAACTAACAAGCAAGTAATTACATTTGTTCAAGTTTGCTGGCCTATTTACCCAAAGGCAAAGTATAATGATTTCCTAAATGATTTCATTCATAAAATCCTTAAACAAGTAATTTTACACAGACAGTATAGGAATCTGTTTTCTTTCTCAAAGCAGAACTTGTGAATGAGGAATGAGAGGGTAAAAGTTTCAAGCTGTCAAGAAGAAATGCATTCAATCTGCTTTTGGGTTCCCCTCCTATTCAGCCAGACAGGTTTTGCTGGCTGAAATTTTTTGCTACTCTCAAGGTGGTAATGCTGTGCCTGTGGGCATCTGAGAGAAGCAAAGTCCTTTGCAGAAGGTAAGGTGTGGTGTTAGGTGACTTAGTGTAGCTGGAATAAATAAACAGGCTTTCTGAAACCTCTTGGTGGGACTTAGAAGATGCATTTCTTAGTAGTAACAGCATGATCCCTACTTCATCTGTGAATTGGTGTCCCAGAGGTTTGCCCTTAAATAGCAGCCTGGCATGGGAAGTCTTACACATGTTGAGAAACCTAGCTGAGGTGCTTAGGCACTGCAGTAATGAGAACAAATAGATAATAGCAGGATAAATATTGAAGTTTCAGATGGTAACCAAGTTCTCTGCCTAATTATTTGCTTGCTGTCTAGAGTTTTCCCTCGTGTAATTTCATATATTAGCTCTCCCGTTACCATATAATCTTTCAAGGTTGACCAGCCCTCAATACAAAATATTCAAGAAAAAGCCTTGTATCTGTCAATAAACTTTTTTCTCCCAAGGAGTGTAATTCCCCTTTTGTCAGATTTCCTTAGTTGAGGTGGCTGCCAGCACGAGCAGACCTTCCAGGGCTCACAGCTGTTGGGCACAGGCTCTTGCTGGGTGTGTCCTGTGGTGCAGGTGTTTCTTGCTTTAGGCTCCTGCCCTCCAGCTGGGGCTGCTTTGGGGAGGTTGTGGTGGTGTGGCAGAATTCCCAGCCTACAGCCATACAGCACGGTCCTGAAATGCAGGAGAGGGGCGTATGTGGGGGCTGGAGGTGTCCCAGTGGAATATTGTCAGGTGAGGGTGAAAATGAGCAATGCTTTTGGTGGATCTACGTATGCCTTTTATGACTTATTAGCAAGAAGTTGGGAAATGGACTGGTAAGAAGAAGGCAAGTGAGAGCAAGATTGTGATTTGCACACATGCATTTTCTGCCCTGTTATGTCTTATAAACACATCTGAGATATTTCTGTCTTACTACTGTAAATGCTTAATTAATGTAAAAATATAATGGTTCCATTTCTTGGAAGTACATGAGGCTTTGAACCCTGCAAATCATGATCAGTGAAATTATCATGAGAAGAACCTTCTGACTTGTTAATTGTTGTGAGATGCAAAAGTTTTTTTAGAAGCACTTCTTGATGGAAAATAGCTTGTGTGAAATACCTTTGCTTATTCTTGTATTTTAGAAGTAATAGCTTAGGAGTGGGGGTATAAATAGACAGCCACACCTGTGGCAAAGAGAAAGAATTCATAACAACATTGAGGTTTATAATTTAGATTTCAGTTGACTGGAGAGCAAGTCCTTCTTCTAGGATAAATAAGGGTTTTTTAATTATTTCTGTGTTCAGGTGTAATTTGAATCATGTGCCATCTCTTTGCTTAAGATATTATTCTCTACTGAGCAGAAATCCTACCTAAAGCAAGAAGTTACTTTTAGCAGTAGTTTTTTTTATAACTTTAGCCATCATTTTATGATGATTTGATGTATTGTAACAAGCAATTGATGGATTCTAAAACAATAGGGTTTGAGGGATGTGCAGTTAAATGTATTCACAGTCCTTGTTTTTTCCTTGTTCTGGACACCACCTCTGCTGCTGCACCTTTCTGGTCGATGATCAGCCAAAAGCCAGCATTTGTAGGTCAGCTTGAGCACAACATGAAAAGAAATCTTCAGTTCCTGTAAAATTGTGCTGAGATGATGTCTGTGCAGCTGAGTTGTGTTGTCAGAGCCCAGCAGGCACCGTTGCAGCTCAAGACTTGAGCAAACTCACAGATACTGATTACCTTGAAAATGCTAAGACAGCTTAAAATACATATTGTGCCAATTCAGTGAATGAGATCTGCAAGTTTTAGAGTGATATTTTCTTTAAATTTCTGAGTGGCCTTTGGAGACAGCTTCTTGTCCACGAGGAGCAGCTTGGCAGAAGAAATAGCCAAGACCAGTGTCATTCAATGATTCAAGAGCGGAGTACGAGTGTGGTTTCAACGAGCTCTGCAAGCTGCCAGAGAAGCCAGATAAAATGATCTAAGGTATTTTGTGAGTCTATGTGCTGTGATCAAAGGGGCAATTCAAAGTAGGAGCAAGTGAGGTAGGTTTTTTACAAATGTTTTTCTTCTGAACCACGTACACTGATTAAATCAGTAGACCAAAGGCTCTGTTTTCCTTACTTTTGTGAATATAAACATGTTAAAGTGATTTAAAAACTTTGCAGATCGGTCCATGATAGAAAGACCTAAATGAAGCTTCCAGAAGCGTAGGGAATTTGCTTCAATAGTAGAATTTGTGTTGAACACAACAGCAAAGGCTGGCAGAATTTTGTCTTGTTCAGCATGTCATTATTCAGATGAAGTCTCAAATATTATCAGTTAATGCCTTTCTCTGGTAGTGCTCTGGTACTGATTCATAAGCTAACACATCCCCTGTGGAGAGGTTGTTTCTGTATCAGTTACATTGAATAATATTTATTCTTGTGCCTAGTAAATGCTGTTTAAATTGCAGAATTACACCCAGCTTAAAATTTATTTCTGCAGTGACTAGTTCCTCTTTTTTATGATTTCACATCTAAACTCTAACTTGAGAGTGAACTCTCAGGGGATCACTCCATTGTGAATACATCAGCATGTGGTGTATAATCCAACACCTTAGCTAACTCTTATTCTGAAACTTCATGATTTTTTATGTTTTACTGTAAAAACTGTTATTCCTGCTTGTTGTTACCTTCCAGACATATATAAGACTCATTGAATCTTTATGGCAATATTAAGAGAAATACATTATTATGACCAACCTTCAAGAGAATCAGGCTGAGGTTTTAAATATTTTACCCATCTTAGAAAGTTTGTGTATAATTTAAAAAGAAATGTGGTCTCAGTAGTGGTAGTACAAGCTGTACAAACTGCACAAAACTCTTGGAGATGATGCAGCTTAAGTGGTTTGCTGGGGTTGATACAGAGCTCTGAGTGGGGTGTCTTTAGGACTGAAGGGCAAAGGATAGCACCAGAGTTTGAAATCCAGAGCACAGGCTTTCCATTTTCTGCAATTCTAATATTTTTTTCTGAGAAATCATTAGGAGAAGTGTTTCATATAAAGAGTGTCTTGAGTTGCAAGAGCACAAGGTTTTTGGTAAAGTGCAAGTGTGAGTCATCTTAAGCATTTTCCTCTGTCTCTAGAGATGATGACTCTTAGTGGAAAAACTAGTGGAGCTAATAACAAATACTTCTGAAAATGCCTTGAGAAATGGCTCAGCCTTTGACCCTTCTGCCACATAAAACATATGCATTGAGATGGTGGTGATGATGGCAAAATGAGATGATCATGGGCTAATTTCAGGCCCTCCCTTGTGACCCACTGCCTTACACTTCATCCTCCTCAGAGTGCCCTGGGCTCTCTTGGCAAACACAGTGATGTTTAACCCTGCAGGAACCCGTGGGCATCACAGGTAAAGGAAATGGGAGCACAAGGCATCAACAAGGTGGGGCACAGGGAGATTTCTGAGTTTGCAAACACCTCAGCAGAGAGATTTCAGCAGATAAACTGTGACATGGAGACAGCTAAACTTGTTGGGGTTGATTTGTTTTTCCTCCCAGACCTGAAGTCTGTTCAAGTGGGATTTTTGTGAGCAGACTCCCTGCCCCGTGTGCAGGCAAGAGGGGAGTCCTCCTGTATCAGCAGCAGCTCGGGTACCTTGTAGGATGCTGACAGCAGGGAGGTGGAGTGGTCTGTAGTCTGTGGTCCAGGTCTTTGGCCAACAACACTTTCCTCCAGCAAACAGAGGACGCTGAAAGGTTGTTATTTTGAGGATATCCTGATTACTGTAAATCCTGTCAGTCACTTGAAGAGGCATATCTCATTTTCAGTTCATCATTTAAAGGCCTAAGGATTTTTTACTTAACCAAGAAATTCTTTCTAATACCTTCTTCCAATTTAAACTTTCCTGTGTTCATCTGTAGATGAATCGGCTCCAACCTTATCTCAAGCCAGGAGTAAACCTTTAACAGATGCATCACAGAATAGCAAATTATTTTAGCTAAGCTACCTGGTACAATTTACTCTCTTTTTTTAGCTCAGTCATGTCCTAAAATGACACCTTGACTTTTAGTTGTAGAGGGAAAACACGTTGAATGAAATCATAGCTAAACACTAAAGAACATTCTAGGCAGATAGTTCCCCTGCAGAAATCCTGCTGGATAGATGTGACTTGTAAGATATATTAAAATAACAATAAAACAACCACACCACCACCACCTCCCTCCCCCCAAAAAACCATGCAAACAAAACCAAAACCCAAAAAACCCCAACCAAACAACCACCTAGTGGAAAGAGAGAGTTTCAGAGAGTAAGCCTTGATTTAATTTGTTATTTTACCTCCTGGGCAGATGATATCACCTTTAGAAGCAGCTGCTCTGAATTGGACTTTGCCTTTCTAGATGTGGTAAAGGATTTCATCCCTGTCTTGCACCAGTGGGTAGCATTTCTACGGGCTTACAGCTTATTTCCAAGAGTCAGCCCTGACCACAACTAAACATTTAAAAATAAACTGAGCTGCCATTACATTATGCTGCTCCAGATATCCTGCCATTTTCCTTGAAAGTTATAATGCTATTAATTTTTTAATAGCTGAATATCATCCATAAATAAACCCCATATCAGTTGCCAGAGAATTATAATTAGGTCCACTAAATTTTTACATCTGTGTGAAAGAAGGGATTTGTGACCCCGAGTGCAGTAAATGAAAGTTTTGGTTTAATTTTGGAAGGTTTTTAACAGATGTTAGTATTTTCTGTTAGCCAGTCTCACCCTTAAAATTGCCTTAAAACAGTGCCATAAAGCTTCATTCTTGTGATTTGCTTTAAAGAGATTAAAATATGAGTCAGCCTCTTTTCAAAATAATCATATTCCTATGAAGTGATCCCAGTTTGATATCAAAGGAAAAAAAAAAGTACTTTAAATCAGTCTTTTTGTTTGAGCTTGAAACATGACTTATACTTGTCCTATACAGCCTGGGAAAAAGCACCAATTAAATGTGCTACTCTAGAGGGCTCATGAATTTATTTCTAGTG